>VDFB02252616.1:88914054-88932718 GCA_007258455.2 Sequoia sempervirens
TTTTAGAGGGAATAACGAGATAGGTAAGCTCCAAGAAGAAATAGAAAATCTTAAGACAAACATACTTGTCCAATTGAACACTACGTTGGATGGTATACAACCAAGGACACATAACCCTAAGACTTTGTCAATCTATTGTCCTAGGTGTTGAAATAAACATCTTTTACATGAGTGTCCTTTAGACAAGGTTAATGTTTGTCAACTTTGTGAGAAAAGCCACCCTACCAATCAATGTGAGCTTCTTACTGATCTTAAGAATACTAAGAAAAAAACTGCTCAGGTTGAAGAAGAAAATGTGCTAAATCAACGCTAGGGAGGTAATTTTTCTTATGGGCAGAATTCCAACCCTGCATGGAGACCCCAGAACAACTGGGCTGGTAATCAATGGCCTCCATCTTGGAATCAGCCCTATCCTCCACAACCTACTTGGGGAACTCCTTATTGGGGACCTCCTAAATGGGAAAGTCAATCATGGGGAACTCAACAGTGGCCAAACCAATCACAACCACAATGGTACCCACAACATATTGCTCCCCAATGGAATCAAGGACATAATCAATTTTATACTAGTCCTAGGAGGAATCAACAACAAAAATTTTTACCACCACCTCATAATCTTCCTCAGACTGAGTAGGTAGATCAACCTCAACTTCCAGCACAACCACTTCCCAATCCTAAGAACAATCGACAGAATACTCCAGTATATACTACTAAGCAAGATAATGTCACATGACTTAATGAAATTCATTGTGGAAATTTTCAGTTACGTTCTGGTAGGACACTTCAATCGCCCACTATTGAGGAAGTAGTGGACAAACCTATTCCTCAAAATTTTGAGAAAGATACTACACTACCTACGAATATTACTGAGTCTTCTTCAGCGGCAGGAGCTGCTGACTTACCTCGAGAGGAGGGAGGTCAATCTTTGACTGAGTTTAGTAAAGATATCCCTTCAAAGGAGAAAATTCAAGCACCATTTTCGGAGCGTCTGAAATCAACAATTCTGAAAGATACTCCGGAAATGACATTAGCCTCTGAAACTGCATTAATTCAGGAAATTAAACAATTGCAAATAGAATATAAAATTCAATTTGTCGACTGGGTAGTGTTCAAAGAAATTTGCAATAGAAGAAGTCCGGAGTATCTCCCTCAGGTTTTCTAACTTCAAACTGTCTAGCTATAAAACTGTAAAGCAATTTATTCCTAAGAAAACAGGAAATGTTTGAACTGAAAGCGTAAGAAAACTAATTTAGAAAGCATAATAACTAAATTGAAAAGCACAGAAATGACTAAACTAAGAACAATCGACAAAATACTCTGGTATATACTACTGAGCAAGATAATGTCACATGACTTAATGCAATTCATTGTGGAAATGTTCAGTTATGTTCCAGTAGGACACTTCAATTGCCCACTATTGAGGAAGTAGTGGACGAACCTATTCCTCAAAATTTTGAGAAAGATACTACCCTACCCGTGAATATTACTAAGTCTTCTTCAGCAGCAGGAGCTACTGACTTACCTTGGGAGGAGGGAGGTCATTCTTTGATTGAGTTTAGTAAAGATATCCCTTCAAAGGAGAAATTCAAGCACCATTTCCGGAGTGTTTGAAATCAAAAATTCTGAAAGATACTCCGAAAATGACATTAGTCTCTGAAACTGCATTAATTCAAGAAATTAAATAATTGCAAATAGAGGTTCCTTTGCTGTAGGCATTAAAGGAAATTCTTGAGTTAAATCAGTTTATCAAATAACTGTGTATTAAAACTCCAGGAAGGAAAACAATGAAAATAAACACTGTGCACATCGATGGTTATCTAGCTAAATTTTTGTCTAGAAAGACTGTTGCTCCAAAATATGATGATCCTGGGAGTCCACTGATTACTATTACAATTAATGAGGTAGCAATACCTAATGCACTGGTGGATTTGGGAGCAGCTATTAATGTAATGATAGTGGATATAATGGAAAAATTAAGTCTTACTGATTTAAGTCCTACAACTACAGTCTTACAGATGGAAAATTAGTCTATAGCCATTCCAAAAGGTGTTATTAAAAATGTTCTTGTTAAAGTTGATGGATGGGAATATCCAGTTGACTTTCAAATAATCCAATCACTTACACCTAAAGATAGTTATCCAATAATTTTGGGAAGACCATGGTTGTCTACTGTTGCTGCTAAAATTGATTGTTGAGAAGGAGGAATGACAATTTCACATGGTCCAAATAGTAAACGTTTATTTTTATATCCTCCTGCTAAACCTACCGAATATAATAAAGTCTGGGTTGATGAACCAAAAGAATTTAGTGGGAAAGACAATTTGGCCTCCTTGGCTATGGTAGTGATTAAACAACATGGAGAGGAATTAGAGAATGAGTTAGTAAATGAGGTTGCACACCTGGCTATAGGCTCGAGTGAAGAGGTAATAGAGGATGTACCAAATTTTTTGGGACAACCGATTGATATAAGTGGGATGGAACAAAATTATGTTACCATGGGGATGCCTTGTCCCTTGGCTAATATGATTCCTAGAACGAGTTATTTCTTTGATGATATTACAAGATTTCATCGACTTATACCTCATAGTTGTCCTCTCAACACTTTGTTACGACCAATACATACTGTCACTTCGGCTTATCCTGGAACAAAAACAATTATGTTGCTACCAGGAAAAACTATGAATGTCAATAGTTGGTTGACAGAAATACAAGAGGATAAATTATTTAATGTGTTGATAAAAAGGTCTAAAGCTTTTGCTTGGGACTATACAGACATGATGGGGATTCAACCGAGTGTTTGTACTCATCACATTTATACTGATCCTAATATGAGACCTGTTCATCAACCATAGAGGAGACTCAATCTAGCATTAAAGGATCTTGTCAAAATTGAGATTGAGAAAATCCTCTGTGCAGGATTCATTTATCCTATCTCAGATAGTAAGTGGGTGTCACCTATGGTGGTTGTACCAAAGAAAAATGGGAAGTGGAGAATTTGTGTGGATTATAGAGAACTCAATAAAGCCACTTTTAGAGATTATTTTCCCTTACCATTCGTTAACCAGGTTTTGGACAATTTGGCTAGGATGAAATATTTTTCCTTTTTAGATGGATTTAGTGGTTACAACCAAATTTAGGTAGCACCAGAAGACCAAGATAAGACAATTTTTACTTGTACTTGGGGCACATATGCATACCGAGTTCTTCCTTTTGGACTTTGTAATGCTCTAGCGACTTTTCAGAGGGCCATTTTGGCTATATTTGCAGCTCTTGTCAATGATTGTGTAGAGGTTTATATGGATGATTTCACAGTATATGGGTCAACCTATGATGAAGCTCTTCAAAACCTGGATAGGGTTTTAGAGGTTTGTGAGGAAAACCGACTATCCCTTAGCCACAAAAAGTGTTTAATAATGGTGGAACAAGGAATAGTCTTAGGCCATCACATTTCCTCGGAAGGAATAAAAGTTGATCCTAAAAAAATTGAAGTCATTCAACAATTGACTGTTCCTCAAACACAAATAGATGTTTGAAGTTTTCTTGGACATGTTGGATATTATAGAAGGTTCATAGAAAGCTCTAGTAAGATAGAAACCCCTATGTTTTCTCTTCTCCAAAAAGATGTGTAGTTTAATTGGATGTCTGAGTGTCAACAATCATTTGAAATGATAAAAGAAAAGCTTGTCTTTGCTCTTGTACTGCATGGACCAAATTGGAGTCTTCCCTTTCACATTTATGCTGATGCTTCGGATGACGCAATCAGTGTAGTATTAGGGCAAGAAGATGAGGATGGGGGTAAATATGCCATATATTTTATTAGCAAAAACCTAACATCTACTGAGAGAAACTACACAACAACAGAAAAAGAATTCTTGGCTGTGGTTCATGCCATCAAAAAGTTTCGTCATTATATTACAGGATATAAAGTTACAGTTTATACAGATCACTCAACTGTAAAATATTTAATGAATAAACCTTTAGTTAATGGTCGAGTAATGTGATGGTTACTACTCCTTCAAGAGTTCAATGTAACAATACTTGACAAGCTAGGGAAATTTAACGAAGTGGAAGACTTTTTATCTCGAATCAAACAAGAAGAGGGTGATCGATCACCTGTACAAGATGAGTTCCTAGATGAAAATTTGTTTGCCATCTCTATAAAGGTTCCTTGGTTTGTTGATATTGCCAATTATTTAGCTACTTCTTCTGAAGTACCTCCTAAATTTACATCAAAACAAAGGAAGTGACTTATTCGAGAGTGTGAACCATTTAAATGGATTAATGGGATTTTATTTCGTTGTGGACCTGATATGATTTTGAGAAGATGTGTCAGGGCTGATGAAACTTATAGTATTTTGAGGGCCTGTCACGATGATCCTTCTGGGGGTCATTACTCTACAAAAAGAACTTCTCATAAAATTTTAGGTGTTGGATATTATTGGCCTTCAATGCATAAAGATGTTAGAAATTATGTTCGTCATTGTGATGAATGCCAAAGAGTAGGAAGACCAACTACTTCTACATAAATGCCTTTGTAGCCTTAGGTAACTTTGGAACCATTCAAAAAATGGGGGTTAGATTTTATTGGCCCCATAGATCCTTCCTCTCAAGGGAAAGAATACATATTAGTTTGTACTGATTATTTGACGAAATAGGCAGAAGTTCAAGCTTTATGAGTTGCTAGAGAAGAGCAAGTTGCTAATTTTCTCTATAATAAATTTTTTCTTTGATTTGGATCCCCCCAAACTATCGTTACAGATCAGGGACCCCAATTTATGTCCAAAGTTCTCCTAGCATTTGCAGACCACTTTCAGGTGAGTCATAAGAAGTCATCCCCTTATCACTCTCAATCAAATGGTCAAGTAGAGGTGACTAATAGGGAGTTAGAAAACATATTGACAAAAACTGTCTCTTCAGGAAGAAGAGATTGGGCCAGGAAATTGCCTAAAGTCGTTTGGGCGTACAATACAACATGGAAATCTACAACTGGATTTAGTCCCTATGAGCTTGTTTTTGGGAAGAAACCTCTTCTTCCCATTGAGTTTGAACTTCAGAATCTACGTACAACTATGGAGTTGGGTCTAGATTTGAAACGAGCTCAAATAGAACGAGTTTTACAATTAAATGAGTTGGATGAACTTTGTTTGGATGTTTTCCATCAAACTAAACTAGTTCAACATCAATGGAAAGTTTGGCATGAAAAATATATTAAAGAGAGAGAATTTCATAATGGTGACTGGGCCTTGCTATTCGATTCAAGATATAAAGACCATAAAGGAAAACTCAGAACTCATTGGCTAGGGCCATATGAAATTTCTGAAGTTTTCTCGAATGGCACAGTTTAGTTCAAACCTATTGATGGTGATTTACGAACTCTCTTAGTTAATGGTCATCGCCTACATATCTACCATAAACCAGTTAATAAAGGAGAATCTACAAAGTTGGTAGAAATGCAAGGAGAGATCCAATGGCAGAGTCTATTTGATTTAATGTTTATATGTTATCTAATATATATATATAGTTTTGATGAAAAATTGTAATAAAAAGACATGTGTACCCAATTTGTTTTCAAAGCATTTTTCATAAATTTTCGGACTTAACACATGTTTTCATTTTGCAGGACCTCTCATAAAGGAATAACAACTTCCGGAGCACCGTTCCAAGATGCTCTGGAACTTGATCATTCAGCTGGCTAGTGCTTCAGAACTTGACGGTCTGAACGCCCGATGCTCCGGAACCCGCTCTCCAACCTACCATGTTGGAAGGATGTTCTTGTGGAATGATATAACTCCTAACATTTGAGTTAAGTAGTGTTCATCATTTTCTTCTCTCTGGTTGCTGCTTTGGCTGCATCTTTTGATGATGCTCCAAAACTTTCATTTGGTTGCTGCTCCGGCTGCATCTTTTGATGATGCTCCAGAACTTTCATTTGGTTACCGTTTCGGTTGCATCTTTCGATGATGCTCCAGAACTTATCCATTTTCTAAGTTCCCAATGCATGCCTTACGCGTGCTCTAGAACTTTAATCACTTTCTTTGTTCTGAATGCATGCTTTACGCGTGCTCCAAAACTTATTCATTTTTCATTTTTCCAATTTCTTTCTAAATTTTTTTTCAAATCTTCCTCGATGCTTTGATTATCATACATTGGTACACACACCTTCTTTTTCCATTATAAATAAAAGCCGCCGTAATAGCATGTCTTCATTAATGACTTCATCATCCATGAGCTTCCTCATTCATGTCATAATAATTATACCGTCACCTCAGCCAATACCCTTGCATCATCCTGTCAAATTGGTAGAGGTATAAGATCTTCAAGCGATCCTGGAATGGAAGTAAGTACAAATTTTTGCTTTAAATAAGTAGTTATTTTCGAATAAAATATGATTGATTGGCAAGAGTTTCCTTTCCCAATTTAGTAAATTGAGCCACTTGGTGATTAATTGTTAAGTACGCTACTCTTTTTGTGGCCCTTCATGCAAATTGAAATTATTACACAGCAAGCTCTGAGCAAGAGTAGAGTAAATAATTACAGTCCGATCATATTTTTAAAAATATCAGTGCACAAGTCTTTGGCATTATTGAATTTTTCAGCAGGGTGGTAAGCAAGAAAAAAATGGGCGGTACAAAGAAGAAATCTAAGCCGGCTTCTGCAAAAAAATTGTTGGGGTTAAGTAACATCTCTCGGCTGTTTGAAGAAGTAGGCTGGTTGGATTTTGTCAGGAAGTTCAAAGGGTATAATGAAAAGCTGGTGAATGCATTTGTGGAAAATTACTCTAATGGTCAGGTGATTCTGCATGGGAAGTGTTTCAAGGTGAGTTCAAAAATTATCTCTTCTATTTCAGGGTTAGAGGATTTTGGCATTAAAATATCTGAAACAACACAAACCACATATCAGAAATTATCAAAATTGTTTCTTAGACAGGGGGATCCTCAACCCATGATAGTTGTCAGTACTAGGGGACAAAATAAGGGGTTTCAATGAGCTTCTATCTTAAAACCCTAGGGTGCTGTTGTTGCATGGATTATTAGATATTTTACTTGTGAAGTTCAAATCACTATTGTGGTAGGACCAGCATTCCGCATGTTAACACATTTGCGGCATGGGAAGGAAAACCCTGCTCTAAGGGTTAATTTGCCTCATTTCTTGAATGATTCTATTAATTCTTCAATAGAAAGATATAAAACTGGTTCAGGGCCATTAAAACATCATGGGTTAATTCAATTGATTTGTAAATATCATTTCCGTAAGAAACCTAGAAGCAAATGGGAAATTTTTTTGGGGAAGTTTGATATGCCTACATCAGGAAGGAAGTTAGAATTAGGATAATCTTCAAAACAAGTTGCTTCACCTTCTGAAGCAACTTCCCTCGAAGACCCTAAGGCTCATGAAACCCAAATTCCTACCATAGTTGGTGAAGAAGTGCCAGAATTTAGAAATGATGAGTTTGAAACTCTGACCCAGATAGAAGATGTAGAGATAATGAATCCAAACGTGGATACTCATCCTGTTAAGAAGAGGAAAATAAGAACTATTCTTCTAAATGATCCAACTATTTTAAATTATTAGGATACTCCTCCTTTAAGGCAAAGCAAAAGATTATCCTCTGGATCTGCAGAAACCCCAGTATAGAGTTAAGGGAATAGGTCAAAATCTAAAAAGCAAAAGAAAAACTTGGAAACTGAGGAGTCAATTCACCAATCCTCAGAAAAAGAAATGTCTGTTGAAGAAGTACATTTCACTTGGTGTCTGAAGAAGAAGCTATAGAACAAGAAAAATAGGAAACAATAAGGGGAAAATCTCCACTTCCTATGGAGGTTGATGACAGTATGTTAGGAAAATTGTCTCCAGTTATTAATAAAGCTGATGAAATTGTTGAAACTGACAATATTAACATAGAATTGGAAAAATTGAAATTATAGATACAAGAATTAAGAAGTCAGTTGCATGAAAATAAGGAAAAGATGGAATTACAACAAGAGGAAATAATGGTGTATAAGACTGTAATAAATAAAAGGGATCAAGAAATTCAGGATTTAAATTCGGAAATGTAGGGAAAAGATACATCTATTAGTGAGCTACAAAAGCAAATTCAGAATTGTAATGAGGAAAATAGGATACACAGGGATGGATTAAATAAAGAAATTCAAAATTTAAAAGGAAATTTTATGCTCATGTTTTCAGCCTTTGAAGAGGAAAGAAAAGCAGAAGGAAGAATTAAATGCTTCTCTTAGTAAGATTATAGAATTAGAGTAGGACTTGCAGGAAAGCACAAGTAAACCAATGATGGAATCCAGAGAAGTTCAAACCGAGCCAACGGTAACTGAATGGTTCCAAATTCAGATTCCTCCATTATTAATGAAATGGATGGAACGGTGCTATTTCCTAAGGAATGCACAAGTTGAGAATAAAAAATTGAAAATGGAAATGGTGTTATTAAGAGAAGCATTTCATAAAGCTTATAAGGGGAAACAAGATGCATGTCAAATAGCTAAATTTCTTTTATCCTATAGAAGACCATCTAGATTGTATTCAATGTTTTGAATGAACAATATTTTAGATGGAAATTACTTAGAATTTACAATGACCAGCCTTATGAACCTAATGATAAAGAATTTGTTAAAAAAATTGCAGACTCAAAGCCTGAAGAGAAAGATATGCTCTGTGAATTCTTTACCCATGGTCTTTTGTTAGAAAAGCATATTGATTTCTTTGTTAATCTTTTTGTGGGGGAAGTGCAATTAAGATCTCTATTGTCTACTATGTGGAATCAAATCCATTGGAAAGAACGTAATAAAGAATATGTTCAAGCAGAGAAAAGTATAGGACTTCAAATGAGATCTCCAAATATTAGACCAACAGCTTTTAAAAAGACATTTGTAGCTCTTTTGCTAGATGAGAAAATGAAGGAAAGGTATGATGATAGCCTTCGAGTTTTTTATAATCATTTTATAGAACAAGGGAAAAAATTGGTTGGCAGGGCTTGGCACGCATGTGAAGAGAGATAAACTCCACTGCCTATATATCTAAAGAAAAGAGAAGTGATCTCTCCTCTTAGTATCAGATGGTCCTTCAAAAGAGCAGATGCCTTGGCCAAAATTTTAGGAGATCTCAGAACAAAATGGATAGGAATGAGGTAAAGACCTCCTTTATTACTATATCTAGCCCCTACTTTTCATATTAATACAAATCAGGATGATAGAATTTTCAATGAATGGAAACAGGGAGTTGCTTTTCATGGAGGCTTCCACAATTCCCCTGTAAACTTTGATGTCACAACAAAAGATTTGTATGATATCAGTGAAAAATATGAAGAAGGAAGTAGAGGGAAGAGTTATAATCAGGGGACAGGAGGACTTGCCAAGAATTAGGAAGGGGAGGAAATGATGAGGTAAAAATAACCTCATCATGATAATACCATAAAGACCTGGTTTATACATGCAAAATCTCTATCCTCTACCAATTAATTAAATTTTAGGAGAAATAATTGCTTAATTTTTAGTGATAAATTGTATAAACTTTATTTCTTTTGATTCCTTGAAGTATTTTGCCAATACGAATTTAATGGGTTGTTTTAAGTATTTTGTAGATAATAATCGATTAATCAAAGTTGTAGATTGAAGCATCCAACTGGCACGTGCTCTAGAACAGGCTGAAGATATATACTAGAAATATGCTCTGGAACTTCAGGATGATGGACCAAAGATGTAATTGTTCTTAAACTTGTTATTTCTATTATCCTTTGAATTAAAGACTTTATGGCTCAACTTGAGCCTCTTAAATACTTTGTAATGGGTTTAAAGATATACGAGTTATCCGTAGATCTGTTCTAGATATTTTCAATGGTTATCCATACCATCTAAAATATAGGATGTAGTTACAGTTTCTCTATAAAAGATATGATCTCTAGAAGAAAGATATACAGTGAAAAGTAATGTTATACTATCAGAATGTTTCCAAGGTTTAAGAATAAAGAGATTGTTATCTAAAATTCTGAGTTATGAGTCATGGATGATAACTATGATTGATAGAAGTGTTTCTGAAATAGTTGTGAATGTGAACTGAGAATGAATGTGATAACCCACGAGCTGGCCACTCGATGGGAGTAGATAAGTGTTTTCTTTTATTATAATGTTGTTCTGTAGAAAATCATTAAGTTTACTATTATGAAATTTTAGTTCTGAAGTATTTGTTATCTTTTCACTTCTGTAGTTTCTATTATTAACTATTAGAATCTTTATTGTTAAGAAAAAAATTTATGGATTGCTATAATTTTTTCTACTTCTATAATTTTCCAGCTTCTTAGTTTAGTCGTTTCTATGCTTTTCAATTTAGTTATTATGCTTCATAAATTAGTTTACTTACGCTTCCAGTTCAAGCATTTTTTTGTTTTCTTAGGAATAAATTACTTTGCAATTTTATAGTTAGACAGTTTAAAGTTAGAATTAATCTTAAATTGTTCTTAAAAGTTAGGAAACCTAAGGGAGATACTTCAGACTTCTTCTATTGCAGATTTCCTTGAACACTACCCGGTCGACAAATTGAATATTATATTCTAAAGTAATGGGACCTAATGAAAACCTATCAGTCAACATGGACTTATCCTTTTAGTTAAAGATGCAATGTGTCACATCTTATGATGAGCTTATCCCTAGGGCCCTTAACATCGAGAGAGCCTTTATTGCACAAGGGAACACACAAGCCTAAAAGGACAACCAACCATCTACTAGTTCTAATGATAAACCCCACTTTTGGGCCAAGAAAAAAAATGTTAATAGTGATGGTTTCATTGATGCAAAGGAAACCCTCATTGCTCCTAGGAAAGACAACACCCAACTCATGAACACACAAGAACCATGCGCGCAACCACCAAACAATCAACCAATGATTAATGTTGCAAACACTCAACGTGGACCGCAAAGAACAAGCAATGCTCCTAAGCATCAATTACTACCTTAGGGGAATCTATGGAGGATGTGTTGAAGAAGTTGATACAATCTAACCTTATCACACTCCTAGATTTATCAAACTATCAAGCGCCACAAGTCAAACCTCCTAGCTATAGAGAAGATCATTTTTGTGAATTTCACCAATACAAAGGTCATAAAACACAAAATTGTTTTAGACTCAAACATCCAATATAGGATCTTGTTGAACAAGGAGACATTGATGTTGATAAAAAATATAAGAATGAAAATATAAAAATCTACACAAACCATATGCCTTATCATGGAAAAACAAAATATTCAAGAAAGGCATCAAGTTCAAACATCGTAAACCATACCCATGATAGCACAGTGGGACACATTCGTGTTATTCATTCATCACAACATGGGGAATCAAACACATATCAAGATACTATTTTAAAATAAAGTCCAAACCAATCAACAGTGTCTAGCAATATTTCATACCATAATGACATTAAATATGTATTAGATTGTGATATCTATCCCACATATGACTCAATGATTGGGCATATTGAAGAAGTTACAAAGGAGCAAGAAATATCCTTTATTTCACCCATACCTACCAAAAGTTGTGAAGAGTCTTTTATTGATGATGTATCTTCCACCCAAGGATCATGTCAAGAGGTGGCTCTTGAGGATAATCAAAGTTACTTCGAATCGAGTCGGTATCAAGAACCTTTATCCCCAGAGTTTCATCAAGAGCTAATAAACATCTTCCAAACCATTTTAGTCTCCAAATATATCCCTGATATCACCCATGAGATGTTTCTTTCTAATGGACATATAGCCATTCTTCATCCAAAACAAGAGTCTCCCACTCTTGATATCCCCATACAAGAGCAAGCAACGGTCAAGATTCTTGATTCTTACAATGATTTTGCATCAACATCTTTTGAATCACCACCAACATCTTTTGAAGCAATAACAACAGATAACAATGTCATAGAATCAAAGCCAACAATTTATATTCCTAAACACTAGGAACCCATAGCAATATCATGTGTTCATGAAAAGTCATATTCAGTGGCTATGGATCAGAGGATCCATTATCAAAGCAGAGGATTAGGTATTTTCAATACCTTTACAATTCTAGGGGAAATCTTGTCTAATGCAAACATCAACATAGGGGGCACAAAGAATCCTTATGATGAAAATACTATCAACACTACAACTAGTCATATCATGAATCGTCATCCACCCATCATCTCATACACAAACTGGGACCAACGTAAAAAGAAATATTCCTATAAAAGAAAGGAAAAGATCATCTAATAAAATGAAGCAGTAAAGCAAAAATGACATGTCAAGTACAAATGGATACCAAAGAAAAATAAAGAAAATCGTCCCAATGATACTTCATTAGTCAAAGAAACTATGGGGAAAAGTCCAAAAGGGAAATGTATCCATCAAAAGTGTCCTCAAATATAAAAGTAGGCTTCTCAAGCAAGGAACAAAGTATATCCAATGGTTGGTCCTAATTCCATGAAAACCTCTATTCCCACCCATCATTGCTCATCTTCCCAAGTTTGGAGAGTCAAAGGTTCCAAACCATCAACCAATCAATCTCATATTACTTCATGCATGAGACTGTACACTCCATTCATGATATCCTATTCTCACATTGACCATGTATTGGTAGCTACTCTTCATCATAAGGATTTTGAAGGAAATCTATCATGAGGTGCGCACATAGACAAGGTTAATTCAGGTATCCACAAGACAAATCAAAGTACTCAAAAATTGAGTTCAAGCACTAGTATCTTAGCAAAGCAGTTTATTCAAGTAGGATATCATTGGCATGTTATGATAGTGGCCTCTACATCAGTACCACCAAGAGGTTCAACCTGAGGGTAAAAATCAAAAAAATCCAAAAATCCAAAAATCCAAAAAATAGCAAAAATAAAAAGTGTCCTATAGTGAAAACCACTTCAGTGGCGCTTTGGGAAAGTGCTATGATGAAAACCTATAAAATAGGCATCATGAGTAGAATCAAGCATCTATCTTAGATATTAGTATCTCATCCTTATCATGATCAATCCAATGCTCCCTCCATCCATCCAATCTAGCTTTATCCAGATATTCCAGTTTATCTTGATCTTGACAAAGATTTGGCGTATACTTCAATTCTACTCATGGAAAACTCTTGATAATCTCTTTACCTTCTTGTCTCATAAAGTCCCATCACCCATATCTAGCATGATAAAACTTTGTCAAACTCTTCGCATATTCATTACCTATCTTGGTTTGTCCATTGAACTATGAAACATTGCTAGACACTGGGGGCATGTTATTGCACTCTTCTTTTCAAAATAACTCTTGATCCATGACTTATATATTCTCACAATGTGACATCAACATCTTGATCTAGGTATCATTTACCTCAAAATCTCTCAAAAATCCTAAAACATTCGAAAATCATCAAAATCCAAAAACACTTGCAAAATAAAAAAATCCAAAAACATCAAAAATTTGTATATCCAAAATCCAAAAAACATTCAAAAAGTTGTAAAGTAAAAATCCAAAACATCCAAAACACATCAAAAATCCCTAAACAAGTCAAACCATCAAAAAATCAAAAACAATACCATGTAGAACTACACTGTCTCTGAGCTTGTACATAGGCACCGCCATCACTCATGTGCCCCTGAGACACCCTAGGTCAGTCCTTTAGGAGTTTGTCATAATAAAATAACAATCCATCAAGTGTTCATATCTCATCAATAAATGGTTATTAGTCAAAGTCAATCAAACTACATCTCTATGTGTATAACATAGGCAAGGCTAATCTTTGATGATCCCCTAAGGCCCTAGGTCAGTCCCTTTTAGGTCTTGGTCAGAACTCAGAAAACAAAAAAACCACAAAAATATTTGAAAACTTAGAAAACCCAAAACATTGGAAAACCCTAAATAGCCTCAAATAACCTGAAAACATAAACATTCAAAAAGACCAAAAATAGCCTCAAAACATTAGAAAACAACAAAAAAATTGAAATATTTCAAAAAATACAAAACCACCTATTCCATTTTCCTTTCACCCACAATAAACTTCCATCCATAATAAATCAATCGTCATCTTCAAACTTTGGTAAAACAAGTAGAAAACAAGTGTGACAAGTCATGAAGTGTGAGCCTAAATGTCAAAATTTAAAGCCTAGATCATAGGTAAATGAGTCGGTAACATTTGTATCAAAGGCCTATCAAACACTTAGTCTTATTCAAAACATCTGTTAAACATTTCCTGGGATGTATCCTTCCTACAATGAACACCGTCGTCAGACATCACCTTAGCTATGTTACTTTGGAAAGAGATATAGATAACATTGACTATTTTGTTTTGATCTTTTCTTATGGTTTATCTTGTTAACCCATTCCAAGGACCTCTTGATGATGTCTATCAAAATTATTTAGAGAGAGAGGTGTTGGTGTTTTTTAGAACCAAACTTGATCTCATCAATTATCTATGAATTTTCCAAATTCAATGATTGATAATTGTGAGGATTGGCCAACAAATAGGTGAAAGCTTGCTAGGATTTCCCTTTGCACTTCGGGCTCTACAAGACCCGGGAGGGTGATCCCTATACTACATTACATTAAAATAACTCAAATATTCCAAAACATAAAATACTTGTCAAATACTTATATCCAATCACACAAACTCATGATTTTATCAAATCAGTTTAATTAATTTCCTTGAATTAATGCAAAGATAGAATCATACATTCAATCGAAACACAAATGAAAACCAATCAAATATCCTTGATCATTTCATTGATAATTCATGTGACAAGTACATAAGGAGATAATTTTCTCCAAAATATGCACCTTCTCATTCTAATGCTAGTACTATTACACAACATTATGCCTATTACAAAAGTCAAATTCAAACGTAAGACTCAATCCTAATTCCATTTCTTTGTGCTTGTTTTACAAAATTTCTTACATGAGATCAAAAGCTCTATCAACCAAAGACACGTACAATTGGCCTTGAATTCCCCTTTATAAGAATAAGGGAGCAAACAAGCTTCAGGAGAAATTGCGCATTTTGTCACATTTACATTTGACATTCATTTCATTTACATTTCAAAACATACCAAAAGAAGTTATATTTGCAACTCACAAAGGGGGACATTCATATGAGACAAAATTCTTTTGCACATTGTTGAAGAAGATAATTCCCGCCCTCCAAAGGGCATCCTTTGTCATTATAGCAACACCAACCGTGAGCTAAACATATTTTCCACGTGCATCCCAAAATGTTGGAAAAAACATAAAAGCAATAGAAAGAAAGAACTCCACCCCCACATCAACATACATGTGATCATCTAACCAAGAGGATATTTTTTTTTGCAATACTTCATCAAAGGCTTAATCTATAAATTTTCCAAGCGATGTATTATATTCCTCCTCTTTGGGCCATTGTATATCTAGCAATTTCTGCACCTTATTGTTGTTTTGACTATACCTAGCATCAAATAATATCTTGGCCTCTTTCACAAATGTATCCATGTTGACCTCAATCCTTATCATATCATCCACAACAACATTCAACATAGTATAATCTGCAAGAGTGATTGCTTCCTTAAAGTGTGGAAGAATACCTCGTCACTCATCCTTCCAAGCACTAAAATATTTCAATTCCCCTTCTTCATTTAGTATTTTAGGCATTCCATGCCCCTCCATATCTCTGAACATCTTAAATTTTCTTTGTAACTACACACCCAATTTTCTATGAAAAGTTGAAATTTCACCCAACAGATCAACTTCCTTCAACAAATATAGAATGTTTGTTGGAGCCTTTAGATCATCCTTCATGTTTGGTATCATTTCCTTAAGAGCTCCATCTCTTGCATGCCACTCACTCCAGTCATTCTAGAAGGCATTCTAAACTTGAATATACCTCTTATGAGCTTCATGAATGTGTTTGTAAACATTCCAAACATTATTAGACCTATGCACCAACTTGGAAACCCTGTGCTTTAGAATATCATCAAAATTGCATTTGGCTACCTTTGTGGTTTCCTCCTTATCCTTCTTTACATTCTCCTTTTCCATTTGTAGTTTCTCCTTTAAGCTTTGGATTATGAATGACAAAGTCTCCCTATCTTGTGCAAATAGACCAGTGGAGGAAGAAGTTGGAGAGGGAAAAGTCTTTTATGTTGAACTAGCAGCAGTAGCAACCATTCTATTATACTTTTCCAATAACTTATTATACTTATCCAATAATTTTTTATGAGGGCCACATCGCTCGAAACCCACACATAACACAACAATAGATATCAACATAGAAGATGCAAGACAAGAAAATAATTCACTTTCAATTATTTTCAGAAAATAAAATTACAAATTCAAAACTTGCATGCTACAGCCTCATGGGCTTGATTCATTACAACAAAATGAACTCTGAAAACAAAATGTATTATTTAGAGCCACAATCTACACTAATGGAGCCACCTTCTACAACCCCCACTTAACCCTTTTTTGTTTTACCCAATAACCACCCTAGAATATTCTAGAAAGTGTAATTTTCCCTCTTTTTTTGGCACCAAAAGTCTCATTGTTTGATTTCTTACCTAGGAAGACATTTTAATGAAATTCACTTTTTAGTGGGGCAGCTTCGCGGGGCCATAACTTTTGATCTGGGTTTCCGATTTTCTATTATAACATATCATTGGAAAGATCTTGAAGAGATCTATAATTCTAAACCATCAAAGATCAGTTCATCAACTTCTTGAGCTATTTTGAGGCCTCCAAGGTTTTCATATTTGAATTTGAAGCTACATTGAAGAAATTTATCAGGATGAAAACTTTAATAGCTCCCAAACCATGTAGGGTATTGAGACGATTCTTTGGTGTCTGGAATTTTTTTTCAGTTATGCTCCTTGGGGTAAATTGGTGCAGGAGCACCTGGGCTAACTTCCATTTTGTTTGTCATCAATTTTGGCTTGTACCTGACCTTAGCCAAGTCAGGGTATTAGTGTGTTTAATTTGGACCTTAGAAGGTCTTGTTTGTGTGTGGTGATTTAGTCCCTAGGACTAAAGTCATCTTAGTTAATCATTGTTGTTAAATGTTGCTTTATTTAGCTTTGGATAGTCTATGTTAGAAGGTTGAGCCTTAAATGTGTTATAACCACATCCTTGTTGTTAGAAGATGCCAAGAGGCAGTTAGGGGAGTTGTTGGCTCAGAATAAAGGAGATTGAGATCCTAAGATGTAGGATGATGGAAAGAGTTGCAAGAATGTTGCAAAGTTGCATGACAACATTGTTAGGTTGCATGCAACTTAGTTGTCATTGGATTCCCTAGAAATCAGGAGTGGGGGATTGATCAACTTCCCTTGGAATGTGGAAAAGGCATCTATGAAAAGGTAATGGCTCGTAGAAAGGAGGGAGAGGTTTTAATCAAGTTTTGGTGTGTGGAATAGAAGAAAGCATTACAGATTTCTGTGTTTTCCCGAGTACTTTGAGAAATAGTGGTATCAAAGGCATTGTATTTATTGATTTCACACTGTATTTGTGTTCATAGGATAGTTTTGAGAATTTTTCATTTGGTAATCAAGTTGCTTAGAGTAGAGTTGTTGTTTTGAATTCATAGGTTAGGTTGTAGAGGGTTTGTAATCTCTGTTTTGAGCAGTTAGACTTAGAATGGCTCCCCCATAAACTCTGACCACGGGATCT
This sequence comes from Sequoia sempervirens, assembly GCA_007258455.2. Lineage (NCBI taxonomy): Eukaryota > Viridiplantae > Streptophyta > Pinopsida > Cupressales > Cupressaceae > Sequoia > Sequoia sempervirens. The sequence continues at coordinate 88,931,697 of VDFB02252616.1, forward strand.
TCTTGAAATTAGTTGGATATGGAAGGGGAGCCATACACCTGTAAATATTTAGCCATAGGAATCATGTGGAGTCAAGCAAGCATTTTAAAAATCAAACCCTAGGCGAGCTAGGACAGTCCGGTTAGGAGTTTGATAGAGAAAACTGAAGAGTACAGGCAGGGGTAGAGAGTACAGTACGGAAGAAGTATGGCCCTAGGTAGGGATTAGTCATATCTTGACATGCTGAAAAGGATTGAGGTCTATCCAATCCATTTGTGTAATAAAAAGGCTAGAAACCAATGTAACCCTAGGAATTAGGCCTAATTAGCCTATTTTCCCTTGATAGTAGGAATCCACTATACATATGAGATAGGGGTTTGACACCCTATGAAACATTTAAAGGTTCAAAAAGGGTGTCTAGAAGTGAGGTTTATTTGTTGGGTTGTTTGACAAGTTTAAGCAAGAAAATCCAAAAAGTGACTAGTAAGGGCTACAAGGAGATAGGCCTCACCAAGGAAAAATCTTGGAAACGGGTAGTGTGAAGATAGAATACCATCCAAAATGGATCTGTTTGGGTGTGTTATGCATGTTTACAGTACCTCTAGCTCCCCTGCAAGCAGTTCAAGTTTGGTAATGAAGATGGCACTTAGATCCTTCTAGGTGTTGGGAAGAAGATTGCAATTTCAAATGGTGTTAAGTCCTCCAAGGTGAAGCACAAGGAGAGACTCTTGTAACAGAGTTGAAGCAAGACTTAGTTAATGACCTAAGTCTAATCAGAGCCCTGAAGTTGTCAGGTTCTTGGTGGAAGACAGAGAGAAGTCTTCTAGTAGGTTGGTGCAAGCAAACCCTGGAGCACTATACACCATATTGGTATCAGAGCTTCGTTTGATCAAGGCTTGTGATTGATGTTGCAACCCACTGAGTTAGTAGGAGAGAATACACCAGAGGAAGAAAGAACCATGGTGACTAATGCTAAGTTAGCTAAAAAGGTAGAAGAGCAAGAGGAGGATAACCAACGGCTAAGAGAAAGGTTATCTCGAATG
>VDFB02252616.1:88932738-88949942 GCA_007258455.2 Sequoia sempervirens
AATGATGCCAACCATAATAACAATGATCCTCCATTGCCTAGAACGTTCACTTATACTATTGCTCTAGATGCAGATGATGATACAACAATGAAAAAAATCTCTCCAGCTTTCCTTCCAACCTTTCATGGTTTATCTTCGGAAGACCCAGACCAATTTCTCTTTGAATTTAAGGTCCTTTGTCAAGCCTATGACTATAAAAATGATAACCAAAAACTGAAGCTCTTTCCTTCTACTTTGAAGGATTCGGCCATGCGTTGGTTTATGGGACTACCGGCTAGAAGTATTACAACTTGGGAGGAAATGTAGACTGTGTTCTTGAATAAATATTAGAGTTCTAGCCTTAGGGTGGAGTGATGCAGTAAGGAAGGGCATTTCTCTATTTATTGAGAATGAGGATGAGAGAGTCTAGAGGGACTAATGTGGATAGGTTTCTTTTCTTATCTAAACGATTTGGAGAAACGACCATTAGTGTTGAGATTCTCAAGACTATATTTCTTAAAGGACTCGATGATGATGCAAGAAGAAGTCTTGATTTAATGGGAAAAGGTGATGTGTCTTAGTTAAACCTTGAAGACATATATGATTTGTGTTGCAATTTTTCATGTACTCGTGGAGGAATCCAAAAAATATATATTTTCAAAGGGAATAATGAGATAGGTAAACTTCGAGAAGAAATAGAAAATCTTAAGATAGACATACTTGTCCAATTGAACACTACGTTGGATGGTATACAAGCAAAGACACATAACCCTAAGACTTTGTCAATCTATTGTCCCAGGTGTCGAAATAAACATCTTTTACGTGAGTGCCCTTTAGACAAGGTTAATGTTTGTCAACTTTGTGAGAAAAGCCACCCTACCAATCAATGTGAGCTTCTTACTGATCTTAAGAATACTAAGAAAAAAATTGCTTAGGTTGAAGAAGAAATAAATGTGCTAAATCAACGCCAGGAAGGTAATTTTTCTTATGGGCAGAATCCCAATCCTGCATGGAGACCCCAGAATAACTGGGCTAGTAATCAATGGCCTCCATTATGGAATCAACCCTATCTTCCACAACCTACTTGGGGAACTCCTTATTGGGGATCTCCTAAATGGGCAAGTCAATCATGGGGAACTCAACAGTGGCCAAACCAGTCACAACAACAATGGCACCCACAACACATTGCTCCCCAATGGAATCAAGGACATAATAAATTTTATACTGGTCCTAGGAGGAATCAACAATAGAATTTGTTACCACCACCTCAAAATCTTTCTCAGACTGAGCAGGTAAATCAACCTCAACTTCTAGCACAACCACTTCCCAATCCTAAGAACAATCAACAAAATACTCCGGTATATACTACTAAGCAAGATAATGTCACATGACTTAATGCAATTCATTGTGGAAATGTTCAGTTACGTTCCGGTAGGACACTTCAATCACCCACTATTGAGGAAGTAGTGGATGAACCTATTTCTCAAAATTTTGAGAAAGATACTACACTACCCATGAATATTACTGAGTCTTCAATAGCAGGAGTTGTTGATTTACCTCAGGAGGAGGGAGGTCAATCTTTGACTGAGTTTAGTAAAGATATCCCTTCAAAGGAGAAAACTCAAGCACCATTTTCGGAGCATTTGAAATAAACAATTCTAAAAGATACTCTGGAAATGGCATTAGCTTTCAGGAAATTAAACAATTGCAAATAGAGGTTCCTTTGCTGCAGGAAATAAAGGAAATTCCTGAGTTAAATCAGTTGATCAAACAACTGTGTATTAGAACTCCAAGAAGGAAACCAAAGAAAATAAACACTGTGCACATTAATGGTTATCTAGCTGAATTTTTTACTTGAAAGACTGTTGCTCCAAAATATGATGATCCTGGGAGTCCACTGATTACTATTACAATTAATGAGGTAGGAATACCTAATGCATTAGTGGATTTGGGAGCAGCTATTAATGTAATGATGATGGATGTAATGGAAAAATTAAGTCTTACTAATTTAAGTCCTACAACTACAGTCTTACAGATGGAAAATCAGTCTATAGCCATTCCAAAAGGTGTTATAAAAAATGTTCTTGTTAAAGTTGATGGATGGGAATATCCAGTTGACTTTCAAATAATCCAATCGCTTACACCTAAAGATAGTTATCCAATAATTTTGGGAAGACCATGGTTGGCTACTGTCGCTACTAAAATTGATTGTTGAGAAGGAGGAATGACCATTTCACATGATCCAGATAGTAAACATTTATTTTTATATCCTCCTGCTAAACCTACTGAATATAATAAAGTCTAGGTTGATGAACTAGAAGAATTTAGTGGGCAAGAAAGTTTGGCCTCCTTGGCCATGGTAGTGATTAAACAACATGGAGAAGAATTAGAGGATGAGTTAGTAAATGAGGTTGCACACTTGGCTATAGGTTCGAGTGAAGAAGTAATAGAGGATGCACCAGAAATTTTGGGACAACCGATTGATATAAGTGGGATGGAATAGAATTATGTTACCATGGGGATGCCTTGTCCCTTGGCTAATATGATTCCTAGAACGAGTTATTTCTTTGATGATATTACAAGATTTCACCGACTTATACCTCATAGTTTTCCTCTCAAAACTTTGTTACGACCAATACATAATATCACTTCGACCTATCCAGGAACAAAAACAATTATGTTGTTACCAAGAAAAACTGTTAATGTCAATAGTTGGTTGATAGAAATACAAGAGGATAAATTATTTAATGTGATGGTAAGAAGGTCTAAAGCCTTTGCTTTGGAATATACAGACATGAGGGGGATTCACCTGAGTGTTTGTACTCATCACATTTATACTGATCCTAATATGAGACCTATTCGTCAACCATAGAGGAGACTCAACCCCGCATTAAAGGATATTGTAAAAATAGAGATTGAGAAACTCCTCCGTGTAGGATTCATTTATCCTATCTCAGATAGTAAGTGGGTGTCACCTATGGTAGTTGTACCAAAGAAAAATGGCAAGTGGAGAATTTGCGTGGATTATAGAGAACTTAATAAAGCCACCTTTAGATATTATTTTCCCTTACCATTCGTTGACCAAGTTTTGGACAATTTGGCTGGGAGGAAATATTTTTCTTTCTTAGATGGATTTAGTGGTTACAACCAAATTCACGTAGCAGCAGAAGACCAAGATAAGACAACGTTTACTTGTCCTTGGGGTACATATATACCGAGTTCTTCCTTTTGGACTTTGTAATGCTCCAACAAATTTTCAGAGGGCCATCTTGGCTATATTTGCAGCACTTGTCAATGATTGTGTAGAGGTTTATATGGATGATTTCACAGTATATGGGTCAACCTATGATGAAGCTCTTCAAAACCTGGATAGGGTTTTGGAGGTTTGTGAGGAAAAATGACTATCCCTTAGCCATGAAAAGTGTTTAATAATGGTGGAACAAGGAATAGTCTTAGGCCATCACATTTCCTCAGAAGGAATAAAAGTTGATCCTAAAAAAATTGAAGTCATTCAACAATTGACTGTACCTCAAACACAAACAGATGTTTGAAGTTTTCTTGGACATACTGGATATTATAGAAGGTTCATAGAAAGCTTCAGTAAGATAGCAGCCCCTATTTTTTCTCTCCTCAAAAAAGATGAGTTTAATTGGACATCTGAGTGTCAACAATCATTTGAAATGATAAAAGAAAAGCTTGTCTCTGCTCCTATACTACGTGGACCAAATTGGAGTCTTCCCTTTCACATTTATGTTGATGCTTTAGATGATGTAATTGGTACAATATTAGGGCAAGAAGATGAGGATGGGGGTAAATATTCCATATATTTTATTAGAAAAAACCTAACGTCTGCTGAGAGAAACTACACGACAACATAAAAACAATTCTTAGCTGTGGTTCATGCCATCAAAAAGTTTCATCATTATATTACAGGATATAATGTTATAGTTTATACAGATCACTCAGCTATAAAATATTTAATGAATAAACATGTAGTTAATGGTCGAATAATGAGATGGTTACTACTTCTTTAGGAGTTCAATGTGACAATACTTGACAAGCTAGGGAAATTTAACAAGGTGGCAGACTTTTTATCTCGAATCAAACAAGAAGAGGGTGATCGAGCACCTGTACAAGATGAGTTCCTAGATGAAAATTTGTTTGCTATCTCTATAAAGGTTCCTTGGTTTGCTGATATTTCTAACTATTTAGCTACTTCTGAAGTACCTCCTGAATTTACATCAAAATGAAGGAAGAGACTTATTCGAGAGTGTGCACCATTTAAATGGATTAATGGGATTTTATTTCATTGTGGACCTGATATGGTTTTGAGAAGATGTGTCAGGGCTGATGAAACTTATAGTATTCTAAGGGCCTGTCACAATGATCCTTCAGGGGGTCATTATTCTGCAAAAATAACTTCTCATAAAATTTTAGGTATTGGATATTATTGGCCTTCAATGGATAAAGATGTTAAAAATTATGTTCGTCATTGTGATGAATGTCAAAGAGTAGGAATACCAACTGCTTCTACAAAAATGCCTTTGCAGCCTCAGGTAACTTTGGAACCATTCAAAAAATGGGGGTTAGATTTTATCGGCCCCATAGATCATTCCTCTCAAGGGAAATAATACATATTAGTTTGTATTGATTATCTGACAAAATGGGCAGAAGTTCAAGCTTTACAAGTTGCTAGAGAAGAGCAAGTTGCTGATTTTCTCTATAACAAAATTTTTCTTTGATTTGGAGCCCCCCGAACTATCGTTACAGATCAGGGACCCCAATTTATGTCGAAAGTCCTCCTAGCATTTACGGACCATTTTCAGGTGAGCCATAAGAAGTCATCCCCTTATCACCCTCAAGCAAATGGTCAAGTAGAGGTGACTAATAGGGAGTTAGAAAACATACTGACAAAAATTGTCTCTTCAGGAAGAAGAGATTGGGCCAGGAAATTGCCTGAATTCGTTTGGGCGTACAAGACAACATGGAAATCTACAACTGGATTTAGTCCCTACGAGCTTGATTTTAGGAAGAAACCTATTCTTCCCATTGAATTTGAACTTCAAACCCTACGAACAACTCTGGAGTTGGGTCTAGATTTAAAACGAGCTCAAATAGAATGAGTTTTACAATTAAATTAGTTGGATGAGCTTCGTTTGGATGTTGTTTATCAAACTGAACTAGTTCAACATCAACGGAAAGTTTGGCATGACAAATATATTAAAGAGAGAATTTCATAATGTTGACTAGGCCTTGCTATTCAATTCAAGATATACAGACCTTAAAGGAAAACTCATAACTCATTGGCTAGGGCCATATGAAATTCCTGAAGTTTTCTCGAATGACACATTTCAGTTAAAACCTATTGATGGTGATTTACGAACTCTCTTAGTTAATGGTCATCACCTACATATCTATCATAAACCAATTAATAAAGAAGAATTTACAAAGTTGGTAGAAATGCAAGGAGAGAAAATATATATATATATAAATTTTGATGAAAAATTGTAATAAAAAGACGTGTACCCAATTTTTTTTCAAAGAATTTTTCATAAATTTTCAGACTTAACATGTGTTTTCATTTTGCAGGACCTCTGATAAAGGAATAAAAACTTTCGGAGCACCATTCCAAGATGCTCTGAAACTTTATCATTCAACTAGCTAGTGCTCCAGAACTTGACGGTCTGAACGCCCGATGCTCCGAAACCCGCTCTTCAGCCTACCATGTTGGAAGGATGTTCTTGTGGAATGATATAACTCTTGAAGTTTGAGTTAAGTGGTGTTCATCATTGTCTTCTCTCCAGTTGTTGCTCTGGCTGCATCTTTCGATGATGCTCCAGAACTTTCATCTAGTTGCTACTCCGACTGCATCTTTCGACGATGCTCTGGAACTTTCATCTGGTTGCTACTTCGGTTGCATCTTTCGAAAATGCTCCAGAAATTTCATTTAGTTGCTACTCTGGCTACATCTTTCGATGATGCTCCAGAAATTTCATTTAGTTGTTGCTCTGGCTACATCTTTTGACGATGCTCTGAAAATTTCATTAGTTGTTGCTTTGGCTGTATCTTACAACGATGCTCTAGAACTATCATTTAGTTACCGTTTCGGCTGCATCTTTCAACGATGCTCCAGAACTTATCCATTTTATAAGCTCCTAATGCATGCCTTACGCGTGCTCCAAAACCTTAACCATTTTCTTTGTCCGAATGCATGCTTTATGCATGCTTCGGAACTTATTCATTTCACCAACTCCTTTCTAAAAAAAATTTAAAATCTTTCTCGATGGTTTGATTATCGTACATTGGTACATGTGCCTTCTTTTTCCATTATAAATAAAAGCCTTTGTAATAGCATGTCTTCATTAATGACTTCGTCATCCATGAGCTTCCTCATTAATCTCATAATAATTATATCGTCACCTCAACTAATACCCTTGCATCATCCTGTCAAATTGGTAGAGGTATAAGATCTTCAAGTGATCATGGAATGAAAGTAAGTACAATTTTTTCTTTAAATAAGTAGTTATTTTCAACTAAAATATGGTTGATTGGAAAGAGTTTCCTTTCCCAATTTAGTAATTGAGCCACTTGGTGATTAATTGTTAAGTAAGCTACTCTTTTTGTGGCCCTTCATGCAAATTGAAATTATTACACAACAAGCTCTGAGCAAGAGTAGAGTAAATGATTACAGTTCAATCATATTTTTTTAAAAATATCAGTGCACAAGTCTTTGGCATTATTAAATTTTTCAGCAGGGTGGTAAGCAAGAAAAATGGGTGGTACAAAGAAGAAATCTGAGCTGGCTTCTGCAGAAAAATTGTTGGGGTTAAGTAACATCTCTCAACTATTTGAAGAAGTGGGCTGGTTGGATTTTGTCAGGAAATTTGAAGGGTATAATGAAAAGATGGTGAATGCATTTACGGAAAATTACTCTAATGGGCAGGTGATTCTGCATGGGAAGCGTTTCAAGGTGAGTTCAAAAATTATCTCTTCTATTTCAGGGTTAGAAGATTCTGGCATTAAAATATCTGAAACAACACAAACCACATATCAGAAATTATCAAAATTGTTTCTTAGACAGGGAGATCCTCAACCCATGATAGTTGTCAGTACTAGGGGACAAAATAAGGGGTTTCAGCGAGCTTCTATCTTAGAACCTTGGGGTGCTGTTATATGGATTATTAGATATTTTACTTGTGAAGGTCAACTCACTACTGTGGTAGGACCAACATTCCGCAAGTTAACACATTTGCGGCATGGGAAGGAAAACCCTGCTCTAAGGGTTAATTTGCCTCATTTCTTGAATGATTCTATTAATTCTTCAATAGAAAGATACAAAACTAGTTTAGGGCCATTAAAACATCATGGGTTAATTCAATTGATTTGTAAATATCATTTCCATAAGAAACCTAAAAGCAAATGGGAATTTTTTTTGGGGAATTTTGATATGCCTATATTAGGAAGGAAGTTAGAATTAGGAGAATCTTCAAAACAAGTTGCTTCACCTTCTAGAGCAACTTCCACCGAAGACCCTAAGGCTCTTGAACCCCAAATTCCTACTATAGTTGGTGAGGAAGTGCTAGAATTTAGAAATGATGAGTTTGAAACTCTGGCCCAGATAGAAGATGTAGAGATAATGAATCCAAATGTGGATAGTCATCTTGTTAAGAAGAGGAAAAGAACTATTATTCTAAATGATCCAACTATTTTAAATTATCAGGATACTCCTCCTTTAAGGCGAAGTAAAAGACTATCCTCTGGATTTGTAGAAACCCCAACACAGAGTAAAGAGAATAGGTCAAAATCCAAAAAGCAAAAGAAAAACTTGGAAACTGAGGAGTCAATTCACCAATCCTCAGAAAAAGAAATGTCTGTTGAAGTACACTTTCACTTGGTGTCTGAAGAAGAAGCTGTAGAACAAGAAAAATAGGAAACAGAAAGGGGACAATCTCCACTTCCTATGGAGGTTGATGACAGTATGTTAGGAAAATTGTCTCCAGTTATTAATAAAGCTGATGAAATTGTTGAAACTGACAATATTAACATAGAATTGGAAAAATTGAAATTATAGATACAAGAATTAAGAAGTCAGTTGCATGAAAATAAGGAAAAGATGGAATTACAACAAGAGGAAATAATGGTGTATAAGACTGTAATAAATAAAAGGGATCAAGAAATTCAAGATTTAAATTCGGAAATGTAGGGAAAAGATACATCTATTAGTGAGCTACAAATGCAAATTCAGAATTGTAATGAGGAAAATAGGATACACAGGGATGGATTAAATAAAGAAATTCAAAATTTAAAAGGAAATTTTATGCTCATGTTTTCAGCCTTTGAAGAGGAAAGAAAAGCAGAAGGAAGAATTAAATGCTTCTCTTAGTAAGATTATAGAATTAGAGTAGGACTTGCAGGAAAGCACAAGTAAACCAATGATGGAATCCAGAGAAGTTCAAACCGAGCCAACGGTAACTGAATGGTTCCAAATTCAGATTCCTCCATTATTAATGAAATGGATGGAACGGTGCTATTTCCTAAGGAATGCACAAGTTGAGAATAAAAAATTGAAAATGGAAATGGTGTTATTAAGAGAAGCATTTCATAAAGCTTATAAGGGGAAACAAGATGCATGTCAAATAGCTAAATTTCTTTTATCCTATAGAAGACCATCTAGATTGTATTCAATGTTTTGAATGAACAATATTTTAGATGGAAATTACTTAGAATTTACAATGACCAGCCTTATGAACCTAATGATAAAGAATTTGTTAAAAAAATTGCAGACTCAAAGCCTGAAGAGAAAGATATGCTCTGTGAATTCTTTACCCATGGTCTTTTGTTAGAAAAGCATATTGATTTCTTTGTTAATCTTTTTGTGGGGGAAGTGCAATTAAGATCTCTATTGTCTACTATGTGGAATCAAATCCATTGGAAAGAACGTAATAAAGAATATGTTCAAGCAGAGAAAAGTATAGGACTTCAAATGAGATCTCCAAATATTAGACCAACAGCTTTTAAAAAGACATTTGTAGCTCTTTTGCTAGATGAGAAAATGAAGGAAAGGTATGATGATAGCCTTCGAGTTTTTTATAATCATTTTATAGAACAAGGGAAAAAATTGGTTGGCAGGGCTTGGCACGCATGTGAAGAGAGATAAACTCCACTGCCTATATATCTAAAGAAAAGAGAAGTGATCTCTCCTCTTAGTATCAGATGGTCCTTCAAAAGAGCAGATGCCTTGGCCAAAATTTTAGGAGATCTCAGAACAAAATGGATAGGAATGAGGTAAAGACCTCCTTTATTACTATATCTAGCCCCTACTTTTCATATTAATACAAATCAGGATGATAGAATTTTCAATGAATGGAAACAGGGAGTTGCTTTTCATGGAGGCTTCCACAATTCCCCTGTAAACTTTGATGTCACAACAAAAGATTTGTATGATATCAGTGAAAAATATGAAGAAGGAAGTAGAGGGAAGAGTTATAATCAGGGGACAGGAGGACTTGCCAAGAATTAGGAAGGGGAGGAAATGATGAGGTAAAAATAACCTCATCATGATAATACCATAAAGACCTGGTTTATACATGCAAAATCTCTATCCTCTACCAATTAATTAAATTTTAGGAGAAATAATTGCTTAATTTTTAGTGATAAATTGTATAAACTTTATTTCTTTTGATTCCTTGAAGTATTTTGCCAATACGAATTTAATGGGTTGTTTTAAGTATTTTGTAGATAATAATCGATTAATCAAAGTTGTAGATTGAAGCATCCAACTGGCACGTGCTCTAGAACAGGCTGAAGATATATACTAGAAATATGCTCTGGAACTTCAGGATGATGGACCAAAGATGTAATTGTTCTTAAACTTGTTATTTCTATTATCCTTTGAATTAAAGACTTTATGGCTCAACTTGAGCCTCTTAAATACTTTGTAATGGGTTTAAAGATATACGAGTTATCCGTAGATCTGTTCTAGATATTTTCAATGGTTATCCATACCATCTAAAATATAGGATGTAGTTACAGTTTCTCTATAAAAGATATGATCTCTAGAAGAAAGATATACAGTGAAAAGTAATGTTATACTATCAGAATGTTTCCAAGGTTTAAGAATAAAGAGATTGTTATCTAAAATTCTGAGTTATGAGTCATGGATGATAACTATGATTGATAGAAGTGTTTCTGAAATAGTTGTGAATGTGAACTGAGAATGAATGTGATAACCCACGAGCTGGCCACTCGATGGGAGTAGATAAGTGTTTTCTTTTATTATAATGTTGTTCTGTAGAAAATCATTAAGTTTACTATTATGAAATTTTAGTTCTGAAGTATTTGTTATCTTTTCACTTCTGTAGTTTCTATTATTAACTATTAGAATCTTTATTGTTAAGAAAAAAATTTATGGATTGCTATAATTTTTTCTACTTCTATAATTTTCCAGCTTCTTAGTTTAGTCGTTTCTATGCTTTTCAATTTAGTTATTATGCTTCATAAATTAGTTTACTTACGCTTCCAGTTCAAGCATTTTTTTGTTTTCTTAGGAATAAATTACTTTGCAATTTTATAGTTAGACAGTTTAAAGTTAGAATTAATCTTAAATTGTTCTTAAAAGTTAGGAAACCTAAGGGAGATACTTCAGACTTCTTCTATTGCAGATTTCCTTGAACACTACCCGGTCGACAAATTGAATATTATATTCTAAAGTAATGGGACCTAATGAAAACCTATCAGTCAACATGGACTTATCCTTTTAGTTAAAGATGCAATGTGTCACATCTTATGATGAGCTTATCCCTAGGGCCCTTAACATCGAGAGAGCCTTTATTGCACAAGGGAACACACAAGCCTAAAAGGACAACCAACCATCTACTAGTTCTAATGATAAACCCCACTTTTGGGCCAAGAAAAAAAATGTTAATAGTGATGGTTTCATTGATGCAAAGGAAACCCTCATTGCTCCTAGGAAAGACAACACCCAACTCATGAACACACAAGAACCATGCGCGCAACCACCAAACAATCAACCAATGATTAATGTTGCAAACACTCAACGTGGACCGCAAAGAACAAGCAATGCTCCTAAGCATCAATTACTACCTTAGGGGAATCTATGGAGGATGTGTTGAAGAAGTTGATACAATCTAACCTTATCACACTCCTAGATTTATCAAACTATCAAGCGCCACAAGTCAAACCTCCTAGCTATAGAGAAGATCATTTTTGTGAATTTCACCAATACAAAGGTCATAAAACACAAAATTGTTTTAGACTCAAACATCCAATATAGGATCTTGTTGAACAAGGAGACATTGATGTTGATAAAAAATATAAGAATGAAAATATAAAAATCTACACAAACCATATGCCTTATCATGGAAAAACAAAATATTCAAGAAAGGCATCAAGTTCAAACATCGTAAACCATACCCATGATAGCACAGTGGGACACATTCGTGTTATTCATTCATCACAACATGGGGAATCAAACACATATCAAGATACTATTTTAAAATAAAGTCCAAACCAATCAACAGTGTCTAGCAATATTTCATACCATAATGACATTAAATATGTATTAGATTGTGATATCTATCCCACATATGACTCAATGATTGGGCATATTGAAGAAGTTACAAAGGAGCAAGAAATATCCTTTATTTCACCCATACCTACCAAAAGTTGTGAAGAGTCTTTTATTGATGATGTATCTTCCACCCAAGGATCATGTCAAGAGGTGGCTCTTGAGGATAATCAAAGTTACTTCGAATCGAGTCGGTATCAAGAACCTTTATCCCCAGAGTTTCATCAAGAGCTAATAAACATCTTCCAAACCATTTTAGTCTCCAAATATATCCCTGATATCACCCATGAGATGTTTCTTTCTAATGGACATATAGCCATTCTTCATCCAAAACAAGAGTCTCCCACTCTTGATATCCCCATACAAGAGCAAGCAACGGTCAAGATTCTTGATTCTTACAATGATTTTGCATCAACATCTTTTGAATCACCACCAACATCTTTTGAAGCAATAACAACAGATAACAATGTCATAGAATCAAAGCCAACAATTTATATTCCTAAACACTAGGAACCCATAGCAATATCATGTGTTCATGAAAAGTCATATTCAGTGGCTATGGATCAGAGGATCCATTATCAAAGCAGAGGATTAGGTATTTTCAATACCTTTACAATTCTAGGGGAAATCTTGTCTAATGCAAACATCAACATAGGGGGCACAAAGAATCCTTATGATGAAAATACTATCAACACTACAACTAGTCATATCATGAATCGTCATCCACCCATCATCTCATACACAAACTGGGACCAACGTAAAAAGAAATATTCCTATAAAAGAAAGGAAAAGATCATCTAATAAAATGAAGCAGTAAAGCAAAAATGACATGTCAAGTACAAATGGATACCAAAGAAAAATAAAGAAAATCGTCCCAATGATACTTCATTAGTCAAAGAAACTATGGGGAAAAGTCCAAAAGGGAAATGTATCCATCAAAAGTGTCCTCAAATATAAAAGTAGGCTTCTCAAGCAAGGAACAAAGTATATCCAATGGTTGGTCCTAATTCCATGAAAACCTCTATTCCCACCCATCATTGCTCATCTTCCCAAGTTTGGAGAGTCAAAGGTTCCAAACCATCAACCAATCAATCTCATATTACTTCATGCATGAGACTGTACACTCCATTCATGATATCCTATTCTCACATTGACCATGTATTGGTAGCTACTCTTCATCATAAGGATTTTGAAGGAAATCTATCATGAGGTGCGCACATAGACAAGGTTAATTCAGGTATCCACAAGACAAATCAAAGTACTCAAAAATTGAGTTCAAGCACTAGTATCTTAGCAAAGCAGTTTATTCAAGTAGGATATCATTGGCATGTTATGATAGTGGCCTCTACATCAGTACCACCAAGAGGTTCAACCTGAGGGTAAAAATCAAAAAAATCCAAAAATCCAAAAATCCAAAAAATAGCAAAAATAAAAAGTGTCCTATAGTGAAAACCACTTCAGTGGCGCTTTGGGAAAGTGCTATGATGAAAACCTATAAAATAGGCATCATGAGTAGAATCAAGCATCTATCTTAGATATTAGTATCTCATCCTTATCATGATCAATCCAATGCTCCCTCCATCCATCCAATCTAGCTTTATCCAGATATTCCAGTTTATCTTGATCTTGACAAAGATTTGGCGTATACTTCAATTCTACTCATGGAAAACTCTTGATAATCTCTTTACCTTCTTGTCTCATAAAGTCCCATCACCCATATCTAGCATGATAAAACTTTGTCAAACTCTTCGCATATTCATTACCTATCTTGGTTTGTCCATTGAACTATGAAACATTGCTAGACACTGGGGGCATGTTATTGCACTCTTCTTTTCAAAATAACTCTTGATCCATGACTTATATATTCTCACAATGTGACATCAACATCTTGATCTAGGTATCATTTACCTCAAAATCTCTCAAAAATCCTAAAACATTCGAAAATCATCAAAATCCAAAAACACTTGCAAAATAAAAAAATCCAAAAACATCAAAAATTTGTATATCCAAAATCCAAAAAACATTCAAAAAGTTGTAAAGTAAAAATCCAAAACATCCAAAACACATCAAAAATCCCTAAACAAGTCAAACCATCAAAAAATCAAAAACAATACCATGTAGAACTACACTGTCTCTGAGCTTGTACATAGGCACCGCCATCACTCATGTGCCCCTGAGACACCCTAGGTCAGTCCTTTAGGAGTTTGTCATAATAAAATAACAATCCATCAAGTGTTCATATCTCATCAATAAATGGTTATTAGTCAAAGTCAATCAAACTACATCTCTATGTGTATAACATAGGCAAGGCTAATCTTTGATGATCCCCTAAGGCCCTAGGTCAGTCCCTTTTAGGTCTTGGTCAGAACTCAGAAAACAAAAAAACCACAAAAATATTTGAAAACTTAGAAAACCCAAAACATTGGAAAACCCTAAATAGCCTCAAATAACCTGAAAACATAAACATTCAAAAAGACCAAAAATAGCCTCAAAACATTAGAAAACAACAAAAAAATTGAAATATTTCAAAAAATACAAAACCACCTATTCCATTTTCCTTTCACCCACAATAAACTTCCATCCATAATAAATCAATCGTCATCTTCAAACTTTGGTAAAACAAGTAGAAAACAAGTGTGACAAGTCATGAAGTGTGAGCCTAAATGTCAAAATTTAAAGCCTAGATCATAGGTAAATGAGTCGGTAACATTTGTATCAAAGGCCTATCAAACACTTAGTCTTATTCAAAACATCTGTTAAACATTTCCTGGGATGTATCCTTCCTACAATGAACACCGTCGTCAGACATCACCTTAGCTATGTTACTTTGGAAAGAGATATAGATAACATTGACTATTTTGTTTTGATCTTTTCTTATGGTTTATCTTGTTAACCCATTCCAAGGACCTCTTGATGATGTCTATCAAAATTATTTAGAGAGAGAGGTGTTGGTGTTTTTTAGAACCAAACTTGATCTCATCAATTATCTATGAATTTTCCAAATTCAATGATTGATAATTGTGAGGATTGGCCAACAAATAGGTGAAAGCTTGCTAGGATTTCCCTTTGCACTTCGGGCTCTACAAGACCCGGGAGGGTGATCCCTATACTACATTACATTAAAATAACTCAAATATTCCAAAACATAAAATACTTGTCAAATACTTATATCCAATCACACAAACTCATGATTTTATCAAATCAGTTTAATTAATTTCCTTGAATTAATGCAAAGATAGAATCATACATTCAATCGAAACACAAATGAAAACCAATCAAATATCCTTGATCATTTCATTGATAATTCATGTGACAAGTACATAAGGAGATAATTTTCTCCAAAATATGCACCTTCTCATTCTAATGCTAGTACTATTACACAACATTATGCCTATTACAAAAGTCAAATTCAAACGTAAGACTCAATCCTAATTCCATTTCTTTGTGCTTGTTTTACAAAATTTCTTACATGAGATCAAAAGCTCTATCAACCAAAGACACGTACAATTGGCCTTGAATTCCCCTTTATAAGAATAAGGGAGCAAACAAGCTTCAGGAGAAATTGCGCATTTTGTCACATTTACATTTGACATTCATTTCATTTACATTTCAAAACATACCAAAAGAAGTTATATTTGCAACTCACAAAGGGGGACATTCATATGAGACAAAATTCTTTTGCACATTGTTGAAGAAGATAATTCCCGCCCTCCAAAGGGCATCCTTTGTCATTATAGCAACACCAACCGTGAGCTAAACATATTTTCCACGTGCATCCCAAAATGTTGGAAAAAACATAAAAGCAATAGAAAGAAAGAACTCCACCCCCACATCAACATACATGTGATCATCTAACCAAGAGGATATTTTTTTTTGCAATACTTCATCAAAGGCTTAATCTATAAATTTTCCAAGCGATGTATTATATTCCTCCTCTTTGGGCCATTGTATATCTAGCAATTTCTGCACCTTATTGTTGTTTTGACTATACCTAGCATCAAATAATATCTTGGCCTCTTTCACAAATGTATCCATGTTGACCTCAATCCTTATCATATCATCCACAACAACATTCAACATAGTATAATCTGCAAGAGTGATTGCTTCCTTAAAGTGTGGAAGAATACCTCGTCACTCATCCTTCCAAGCACTAAAATATTTCAATTCCCCTTCTTCATTTAGTATTTTAGGCATTCCATGCCCCTCCATATCTCTGAACATCTTAAATTTTCTTTGTAACTACACACCCAATTTTCTATGAAAAGTTGAAATTTCACCCAACAGATCAACTTCCTTCAACAAATATAGAATGTTTGTTGGAGCCTTTAGATCATCCTTCATGTTTGGTATCATTTCCTTAAGAGCTCCATCTCTTGCATGCCACTCACTCCAGTCATTCTAGAAGGCATTCTAAACTTGAATATACCTCTTATGAGCTTCATGAATGTGTTTGTAAACATTCCAAACATTATTAGACCTATGCACCAACTTGGAAACCCTGTGCTTTAGAATATCATCAAAATTGCATTTGGCTACCTTTGTGGTTTCCTCCTTATCCTTCTTTACATTCTCCTTTTCCATTTGTAGTTTCTCCTTTAAGCTTTGGATTATGAATGACAAAGTCTCCCTATCTTGTGCAAATAGACCAGTGGAGGAAGAAGTTGGAGAGGGAAAAGTCTTTTATGTTGAACTAGCAGCAGTAGCAACCATTCTATTATACTTTTCCAATAACTTATTATACTTATCCAATAATTTTTTATGAGGGCCACATCGCTCGAAACCCACACATAACACAACAATAGATATCAACATAGAAGATGCAAGACAAGAAAATAATTCACTTTCAATTATTTTCAGAAAATAAAATTACAAATTCAAAACTTGCATGCTACAGCCTCATGGGCTTGATTCATTACAACAAAATGAACTCTGAAAACAAAATGTATTATTTAGAGCCACAATCTACACTAATGGAGCCACCTTCTACAACCCCCACTTAACCCTTTTTTGTTTTACCCAATAACCACCCTAGAATATTCTAGAAAGTGTAATTTTCCCTCTTTTTTTGGCACCAAAAGTCTCATTGTTTGATTTCTTACCTAGGAAGACATTTTAATGAAATTCACTTTTTAGTGGGGCAGCTTCGCGGGGCCATAACTTTTGATCTGGGTTTCCGATTTTCTATTATAACATATCATTGGAAAGATCTTGAAGAGATCTATAATTCTAAACCATCAAAGATCAGTTCATCAACTTCTTGAGCTATTTTGAGGCCTCCAAGGTTTTCATATTTGAATTTGAAGCTACATTGAAGAAATTTATCAGGATGAAAACTTTAATAGCTCCCAAACCATGTAGGGTATTGAGACGATTCTTTGGTGTCTGGAATTTTTTTTCAGTTATGCTCCTTGGGGTAAATTGGTGCAGGAGCACCTGGGCTAACTTCCATTTTGTTTGTCATCAATTTTGGCTTGTACCTGACCTTAGCCAAGTCAGGGTATTAGTGTGTTTAATTTGGACCTTAGAAGGTCTTGTTTGTGTGTGGTGATTTAGTCCCTAGGACTAAAGTCATCTTAGTTAATCATTGTTGTTAAATGTTGCTTTATTTAGCTTTGGATAGTCTATGTTAGAAGGTTGA
>VDFB02252616.1:88949962-89538821 GCA_007258455.2 Sequoia sempervirens
TAGAGGAGAAAGGAAAAAAGAAGCAAGAGCAAAACCCCAAAAGTAAAGGTAAAGGGAAAGACAGCAGAGGACAAAGAGGTGGTTATAGTGGAAGGAGTTCAAAACCAAGGGCCCAAGGAGAGGTCAGATACTCTGAACAGCAAGAAGGAAGCTCTAGTAGAGGTGGTAGAGGAAGAGGCTCCAGCTCCAGAGGAAGAAGTGGTGGACAAGGAAGAGGTAACTACTTCACCAACATGAAATGTTACCACTGCAATCAATTGGGACACCCGGCCTATAGATGTCTAGAGAAAGGTAGTACTTCTCATGGAGGTGATAAGAGAACTAACCGGTTCATGATGAGACAGCTGCAGCAGATAAACATCCTGAAGTACCATTGAATTCAGAGGAAGGTGAGAACCTCATGATGAGGAGAACTTTGATCAAGGAGCCGGTGAAAGAAGAACCAAGCCAAAGGAGGTCCCTGTTTAGGATAAAGTGTAAGATGATGGGGAAAGTGTGTAGAGTCATCATTGACTCAGGCTCTACTGACAATATTGTGTCATAGGAGACAGTCAGCAAGCTGAAGTTGACAAGGATACCCCACAACAATCCTTACAAGGTCACATGGCTCAATAAAGGTCAACATGTCTTGGTGAATGAACAAGCATGGGTGGAGTTCTC
Source organism: Sequoia sempervirens (assembly GCA_007258455.2). NCBI lineage: Eukaryota > Viridiplantae > Streptophyta > Pinopsida > Cupressales > Cupressaceae > Sequoia > Sequoia sempervirens. The sequence goes on from VDFB02252616.1 coordinate 88,950,623, forward strand.
AATTGGTAGGTACAAGGATAAAGTTTTGTGTGATGTGTTACCTATGGATGCATGTCACTTGCTCCTAGGTAGACCATGGAAATTTGATCACCAATTTGTGCATGATGGAGCAAAGAACTCCTATACTTTCAAGAAAGATAAGGCAACCTTCAAAATTTAGTCTTTGCTAGAAGATATAGAGGTGCAGACAGTAGGTCCTAAGCTGCTCATGGTTAGTGAAAAAGAGTTCCTAGAAGCCTTGGAAGAAGGAGAAGGAGTTGGTTATGCAGTGATGATAAAGCCAAGAGAGGTAAGCAATGAGAAAGAAGCTGAAAAACCAGAGTTACCTAAGGAGATACAGAAATTGTTGCAGACCTATGAAGGCATTGTAAGTAGTGGTCAACCAGCAACATTACCTCCTAAGAGAGCCATAAGTCATAGGATAGACTTGATACCAAGGGCTACCCTACCAAACAAATCAGCTTATAAGATGACTCCTCAAAAAAATGAGGAAATAGCTAGGCAGATTCAAGAACTCCTAAACCAAGGTCTTATTAGAAAGAGCATTAGCCCATGTGTAGTACCCACTGTCTTAGCACCTAAAAAGGGAGGAGAATGGAGGCTTTGCACTGATTCCAGGGCCATAAATAAGATAACCATTAGGTATAGGTTCCCTATCCCTAGGATTGAAGATCTCATGGATTGTCTAGGAGAAGCTAGGTACTTTACCAAGATAGATTTAAAGAGTGGCTATCACCAAATTAGGATACATGAGGGAGATGAGAGGAAAATAGATTTCAAAACCAATGAGGGTCTCTATGAGTGGCTAGTTATGCCATTTGGATTGTCTAATGCCCCCTCCACATTCATGAGACTCATGAATGAAATCCTCAAAGACTACATTGTCAAATTTGTAGTGGTGTATCTTGATGATATACTAATCTATATCAAAACAAGAGAAGAGCACCTTCAACAGATAGAGTTGGTTTTCAAGAAGCTGTAGGAGGAGAAGTTGAAGATCAATTTGGAAAAGTGTGAATTCATCAAAATAGAGCTAGTGTACCTTGGATTTGTGCTATCACATGGCAACTTGAAGATGGACAGCAGCAAAGTGGAAGCCATCCTCAATTGGCCTACTCCAAAGACAACAACAGAGGTAAGAAGCTTCCATGGTCTTGCTCAATACTATAGGAAGTTTATAAGACAATTTAGTGCTATTTGTGCTCCGATGTTGGATACCATAAAAGGAGGAATGAAGACCAAGTTTGTGTGGAATGAGCAAGCTAACAAAAGTTTTGAGTTGTTGAAGGAAAAGATAGCTACCCAACCTGTTTTGGTGTTACCAAGCTTTGAGAAGCTATTCACCATTGAGTGTGATGCAAGCAATGTGGCTATTGGATCTGTTCTCAGTCAAGAGGGCAAACCGGTGGCTTTTCATTCTGAGAAGTTAAGTGAAGCCAAGAAGAAGTATTCTTCTTATGACCTTGAGATGTATGCATTGGTCCAGGCTTTAAGGAAATGGAGGCATTACTTGCTTCCCAAGGAATTCATAGTGTATTTAGACAACCAAGCACTCAGTTTCCTGAATTCACAAGAAAAGTTGAGTCACAGACACATGAAATGGGTGGAGTACTTGCAAGCTTACACCTTCAATATCAAGCACAAGAAAGGAGCTCTCAACAAGGTGGCAGATGCCTTGAGTAGAAGAGTCCTCACAATTCAGGAAATTCAGTTGAAGAGCATGGGGATAGAACATTTCAAGGATCTATATGCAGATGATGAAGATTTTGCAGACATCTATAAGGTATGTGCTGAATACAAGAATCACTTCCATAGTCAATATGCTGAATATACTTTGCAAAGTGATCTTTTGTTTAAAGGGAATCAACTATGTGTTCCTAGAGGTTCTATTAGAGAGAACTTGATACAAGAAAAGCATAATGGTGCATTGAGTGGTCATTTTGGAATCACCAAGACTCAAGAACTTGTCCAAAGGTTTTACTATTGGCCAAAGATGAACCTAGATGTCAGGAGGTATGTGGAGAGTTGCATGGTGTGTCAAAAGGCCAAGGGTACTTCTTCAAATGCAGGCCTATACCAACCACTGCCTATTCCTACTAGGCCATGGGAATGCTTGAGTATGGATTTTGTAGTTGGGTTACCCAAGACAAGGCAAGGCATGGACAGTGTTTATGTGGTTGTGGACAAATTCAGTAAAATGGCTCACTTTGTGCCATGTAAAACAACTAATGATGCCAATCAAATAGCCTCTCTTTTATTCAAAGAGATAGTAAGGATTCATGGATTACTAATTAGCATTGTATCAGACAGAGACACTAAGTTCATGAGTCATTTTTGGAAGACTCTTTGGCAAAGATTGGGTACTAATTTATCCTTTGGATCTACATACCATCCCCAAACTGATGGTTAGATCGAAGTTGTAAATAAAACTCTTGGGAATATCTTAAGGTGCTTGACCAAGGAGTATGGTCAATAATGGGATCAGTTAATTGGGCAAGCTGAATATGCCTACAATGACATAGTAAACAGATCAACAGGGAAGATTCCCTTTGAAATTGTCTATGGACTACATCCTAGGGGAATCTATGAGCTGAGAGAGTTAAAAGATGGAGTCAAGGGAAGTGGGTATGCTGATGATTTTTCCTATGCAATGCAGGAGATTCATGATACAGTTAGAAAGACATTGGCAGAAAATACCAGGAAGCATAAGATCAAGGTGGATGAGCATAGAAGAGAAGTGCAGTTCCATGCTGGAGATTTGGTGATGGTGCATTTAAACAAGTCTAGACTACAGAAAGGAGTCCCTCATAAGTTGCAAATGAAGAGGATAGGTCCCTGTCCTATCTTGGAGAAATATGGAAACAATGCTTTCAAGGTGCAGTTACCAGATGATAGTGGACTGTCCCCTATTTTTAACATTGCAGATCTAGTCCATTACAAAGGACCACCACCAAACATGGATCAGACCCTCCATGAAGTCATCCAAGATGTGGAAGAACTTAAATTGCCTTCTGCTACAGTCAAACAAGCTGACAAGATATTGGATACCAGGGTCTATAAGAGGACTAGAACCAAAGAATACAAAGAACATCTGATTAAGAGGCATGGTCAACCTGATGTAGATGCAATATGGATCAAGGAGTCATAGTTCAAGAAGTTGGGCATTGATCTCAACTTGCTCAATCCAAGGGTGGATTGAAATCTTTTGTTTTGGGGAGGATGGTGCAGGAGCACCTGGGCTAACTTCCATTTTGTTTGCCATCAATTTTGGCTTGTATGTGACCTTAGCCAAGTCAGGGTATTAGTGTGTTTAATTTGGACCTTAGAAGGTCTTGTTTGTGTGTGGTGAGTTAGTCCCTAGGACTAAAGTCATCTTAGTTAATCATTGTTGTTAAATGTTGCTTTATTTAGCTTTGGACAGTCTATGTTAGAAGGTTGAGCCTTAAATGTGTTATAACCACATCCTTCTTGTTAGAAGATGCCAAGAGGCAGTTAGGGGAGTTTTTGGCTCAGAATCAAGGAGATTGAGATCCTAAGATGTAGGATGATGGAAAGAGTTCCAAGAATGTTGCAAAGTTGCATGACAACATTGTTAGGTTGCATGCAACTTAGTTGTCATTGGATTCCCTAGAAATCAGGAGTGGGGGATCGATCAACTTCCCTTGGAATGTGGAAAAGGCATCTATGAAAAGGTAATGGCTCGTAGAAAGCAGGGAGAGGTTGTAATCAAGTTTTGGTGTGTGGAATAGAAGAAAGCATTACAGATTTCTATGTTTTCCCGAGTACTTTGAGAAACAGTGGTATCAAAGGCATTGTATTTACTGATTTCACACTGTATTTGTGTTCATAGGATAGTTTTGAGCATTTTTCATTTGGTAATCAAGTTGCTTAGAGTAGAGTTGTTGTTTTGAATTCATAGGTTAGGTTGTAGAGGGTTTGTAATCTCTGTTTTGAGAAGTTAGACTTAGAATGGCTCCCCCATAAACTCTGACCACGAGATCTTCCTGAAATTAGTTGGATATGGAAGGGGAGCCATACACCTATAAATATTTAGCCATAGGAATCATGTAGATTCAAGCAAGCATTTTTAAAATCAAACCCTAGGTGAGCTAGGACAGTTCGGTTAGGAGTTTGATAGAGAAAACTGAAGAGTACAGGTAGGGGTAGAGAGTACAGTACGAAAGAAGTACGACCCTAGGTAGGGATTAGTCATATCTTGACATGCTGAAAAGGATTGAGGTCTATCCAATCCATTTGTGTAATAAAAAGGCAAGAAACCAGTGTAACCCTAGGAATTAGGCCTAATTAGCCTATTTGCCCTTGATAGTAGGAGTCCACTGTACGGATGAGACAGGGGTTTGACACCCTATGAAACATTTAAAGGTTCAAAAAGGGTGTCTGGAAGTGAGGTTTATTTGCTGGGTTGTTTGACAAGTTTAAGCAAGAAAATCCAAAAAGTGACTGGTAAGGGCTACAAGGAGATATGCCTCACCAAGGAAAAATCTTGGAAATGGGTAGTGAGAAGATAGAATACCATCCAAAATGGATATGTTTGGGTGTGTAATGCATGTTTACAGTACCTCTAGCTCCCCTGCAAGCAGTTCAAGTTTGGTAATGAAGATGGCACTTAGATCCTTCTAGGTGTTGGGAAGAAGATTGCAATTTCAAATGGTGTTAAGTCCTCCAAGGTGAAGCACAAGGAGAGACTCTTGTAACAGAGTTGAAGCAAGAATTAGTTAATGACCTAAGTCTAATCAAAGCCCTGAAGTTGTCAGGTTCTTGGTGGAAGACAGAGAGAAGTCTTCTAGTAGGTTGGTGCAAGCAAACCCTGGAGCACTATACACCATAAATTTTTAGATCCATACGAGCTCGTTTAGGCTGACTTACTAAAAATAGTAAGTGACCATTTTTTACCTTTTCTGACTTTTGACTGTCTTACACCCCTTAAGTGCCATCATGGGACTCAAAACAACTAAATAAAATAAGAAGAAACATTTTTTTAGGTGATGCAAGATTTCCCTACACCACTAGATGCTCCTACATTAGACACCCAGGGTAATTTGAAAAGTGACCCTGTCACTTCTCAGGAGTTAGAAGGAAACTAATATGGTTAAACTTAGCCTTAGACAACCACGATGAATCTTCAATAGGCCTCCCTCGCCACTTCACCAAGTACTGTACATACTGCTAATTTCTTGTACTTCTACCCACATGACTATCTAAAATTTATTCTATCTCCTCCTTTTCTGAAGTAGGTGTTGGAATATTCCACTATTCTTCTATTGTTTCTTCATCGATTCCCCCTTCATGATATTCTATTAAATCTAAAATTTTAAACACAAGTGAAATATGAATTTCATCAAGCAACTCTACCTCACATGCATTTCCTAAATCATGCTTCTTTAATATCTTGCATGGTCCAAACTTCTTCATCTTTAATTTGTTGTATGTACCAACTAGAAACCTCTCCTTTTGCAAATGAACCTTGAATTCATCTCCTACCTAGAACTCATTATACCTCCTTTTATGATATGTCTTAACCTTATATTGTGAGTTCATCTAATTGATATGCTCGTCACCTATTTGTGCAAATTCTTCAGGTGCTCAGTAAAATATTCAGCCTCAACACTACTCTTCTCCCCCTTTCCCATATTTCTTAGTTCAGAAGAATTTCTTGGACTACTCCCATACTCAATCTAGAATGGTGAATTACTAGTACTCCTATTGAAAAAAAAATTGTAAGAAAATTCTTCCTATGGTATAATCAAATCCCATCCCTTGGGCTTATCTCCTACTAAGCATCTTAGCAAGTTACCCAAACTCCTATTCACCACCTCTATTTTTCCATCAGTCTGTGGATGGTGTGGAGAATTGAACTTCAAATATTTCTTCAACTTCTTCCATAATGTCCTCCAAAAATACCAAAAAAAATTGTATATCTGTTTGAAACTATACTCTTTTGTAGACCATGTAGTCTCACCACCTCTCTGAAAAACAACTCAGAAAAATGAACATCACTGGTCTTATGACAAGAAATGAAATGTGTCATCTTTGAAAATATATCCACCACCACAAATATGGAATCATACCCTCTCTACGTCCTTGGCAAGCCAAGAACAAAATCCATGCTAATGTCCTCCCATGGCCTTTCAAGTTTAGGTAATGGATGATACAATCTAGTATTCTGACTTGTTCCTTTCACCATCTAACATACTCTACAACTTTGCAAAAACCTCTTCACATCTTGTTTTAATTATGGCCAATAATAATTCTCACTAACAAGAGAAATGGTATTATCTTGACCAAAATTTCCAGCCAATCCTCCATTATGCTTCTCCTTGATTAGATTCTCTCTCATAGAACTCTTTAGAATGCATAGTCAACTTCCTCTAAACAAAATACCATCTTGGATTAGGAAATCTAGCCATCTTGTCCCATCCAATGTATTAGGTTCTAAACAAGCCTTCCAAGCTGCTACAAAGTATAGATCTTTAGGATACAAACTCTTGAGTTCATTGAACCCAACAACCTCTATATTCATCTCTATCAACAAATTTTTCCTTCTACTCAAGGAATTTGCAACTCTATTTTACCTTCCATTCTTGTTCTTAAAAAAAAGGCATAACTTTATAGAAAATTGACCCATTTTAAGTGCCTTTGGTTTAACTTTCCTTAACTATTGAGATATTGCCAAGCCTAGTGAACAGTATATAAAAAAAATTCTTTTGGTAACAAATAGTGTCTCCATATCTTCAAATATTGAACTATAGCATAAAACTCCTGATCATAGACAAAATATTTCTTGTTAAAATCATTCAAATTCTCACTAAAATAGGCAATAGGCTTACCTTATTGACTCAAAACAACTCATATGGTAGTTCCACTAGCATCACAATCTACCTGAAAGACCTTATTGAAATCTAGAAGTACCAAAAAAGGTTGCTCTATGACTTTCTTCTTCAACATATCAAAAGTCTTTGTTGCTCATACAATCCATTTAAAATCCTTTCTATCCCTTCTCATTGCTTCACTTAGAGGTGCACAAATACTACTGAAATTCTTAATAAAATTTCTATAAAAACTTGCTAGACCATGAAATGATATTACCTCTGTAACACTCCTTGGGGTAGGCCATTCAATGATAGATCTCACCTTCTCTGGATACATTTTAAGACCCTCTGCTGAGAAAACAAATCCCATATACACCAACTCCTTCTTAAAAAAGCTACACTTCTTCAAATTAATCAACAACTTCTCCTCCCTTAGCTTCTCAAAAACTCTTTGGATATGCATTAGGTGCTCCTCCAATGTCTTACTGAAAATTAGAATATCATCCAAATAAACAATAAAAAAATTTCCTAAAAATTATTTCAATACCTCATTCATAAGCCGTATAAATGTGCTTGGTGCATTGGTTAGCCCAAAAGGCATGACTAGCCACTCATATAATCCCTTCTTGGTTTTGAAGGTTGTCTTCCATTCATCTCCTTCTCTAATTTGGATATGGTGATATCCACTCTTCAAATCCATCTGTGTGAGGTACTCAGCTCCACTCAAACAATCCATAATGTCATCCATTATCGGCAAAGGAAATCTATACTTGATGATGATCTTGTTGATGGCTCTATAATCTATACACATCCATCATTCCCCATCCTTCTTTGGTGCTAGTACTACAGGTATTGCACATGGACTCAAAATCTCTCTGATCAATCCCTTCTGCAACAACTCTTGCACTTGTTTGTTCAACTCTTCACTCTCTGTTGGAGTCATACTATGAGATGCCTTATTCAGAAAACTAGCTCCAGGAATCAGGTCCATCTGATGACTAATATTTCTTACTGGAGGAAAACTTTCAAATACGTTATCAAAAACAATATCTTGAAACTCATTCAACATATCTAAAACCTCTATAGGTACCTCATTAGTATCTTCTTTATCAACTCTAGGGATCAGTGCAAAACACATATGCTCATGCCTCATACCTTCTAGGAACTTTCTTCCATCAACCAAATAAATTATTGCATTATTGCATAATTTTTCCTCTGCCTCTTTCAAGGGATTCAACTTATGACAAACTCCATCCTTTGTCAAAGAATAGGTGTTGGCATGTCCATCATGTATTTCTCACCGATCAAATTGCCACAATATGCCTAACAACATATGACAAACATCCATATTTATAATATCACACAATACCTCATCATGGCAATTTCCAATCTTGAACTTTACCAGACATTGTTCATTTACTAAAGCTTTATTGCCCTTCTACAACCAAGCAATCTAGTATGGATTCAGATGCCTTCTTCTCTCCAACCACAAATTACTAACCATCTCTTCTAAAACAAGGTTATCAATACTACCTCCATCAATAATAACATTGCAAAATTTACCTTCACATTTACATCTAGTGTGAAACAAATTCTTCCTTTGAGTTGGTTCCTTCTCCTCATTCAGCAAGGCTCTTCTAGTAACAAGAACCTTTCCTCTTTTTGCATCCTCAAAAAGTGAAGAATCAACATCTTCACCTACATGTACAACTTGTGCATTACCCTCAAGTATTCTATTTTTCCTTCCTTGATGTTGAGGGTACTCATAGGCTCTATTTCCTTCTTCGCACTAGAAACATGTTCCACGAAAGCCTCCTCTTCATTTTTGGTCTCCATTATTCTGACCACGAGGACGGTAGGTGTTATCTCCTTTCTGGTTCTGGCTACTACTGGATCCTTCACCTTTCTTTTGATCTTCATTTCAACCTCCATATGACCGACCACTAGTCTTTCCACCATGAGCCTAACCTCTTTTCTTGCTTTCAAATATTCTATTTAACTTTTCTTCTTCCTTCAAAGCAAACTGATATGCATCTTCAATGGTAAACATTCTTACTAGACCCAACACTTCTTGAATACTCAGCTTCAACCCATTTATGTAACTAGAAATTTTCTCCTTATTGGCCTCAGAATGGCCTATTCTAATCAAGACACGATAGAATTCTTTTGTATACTCCTTGACTAATTTTCCTACTTATTTCAACCCTTGCATCTTCTTCAACAAATCTAGCTCATAATCCATAGGAATGAACTGTCTTTTTAATTTGTCTACCATATGATCCCATCTTGTTATTTTCTCTTTTCCTCTTTGATTTCTTTCTAGTTATACCTTTTTCCACCAAATATTTGCATGACCCTTTAGCTTGGTCCTTGCAAATTTGACCCTCTCAGGATCTTCCACCTCCTCATATTCAAAGTACTCCTCCAAATTGTTGATCTAATCAATCATCTCTTATGGGTTAAGATTTCCAAAAAATGTAGAAACTTCAATCTTTGGCATTTTCCCAATATTAGAGATCGCCTTAAATAATCTGACTTGCTCTGGATCTACTGCATCTTGTTCTTCTTTGAATTGTTCCTCATTTTCAGCTTCATCTTCACTTTCATCTCCTCTTCTTGGCTCAAACCATCAATGTAGCTCCTCTTGCAGTACTTGAACTTGTCTCTGTAGGGCTCTAAAACCCTCTTCTGGTACAAAAACATTCCTTCCACCATCACGGTTTTTTTGTCGAGGCATTCTGATCACTTTTCTCAGAAACCCACAACCACAAGTCTTGGTGCAAACTGCCTCATGTTCGGTGATCTGTTTACACACTCAGGAAAACTTGCTCTAATACCACTTGATGAGGGCCACACAAAGCACAACAATAGATACCAACATAGAAGATGCAAGATAGAAAAATAACTCACTTTCAATTATTTTCAGAAAATAAAATTACAGATTCAAAACTTACATGCTACAGCCTCATGGGCTTGATTCATTACAACAAAATAAACTTTGAAAACAAAATATATTATTTGGAGCCATAATCTACACTAATGGAGCCACCTTATACAACCCCCAGTTAACCTTTTTTATTTTACCCAATAACCACCCTAGAATGTTCTAGAAAGTCTAACTTTCCCTTTTTTTTGGCACTAAAAGTCCCACCGTTTGATTCCTTTCCTAGGAAGATATTTTAATGAAATTCACTTTTTAGAGGGGCAACTTCTTGGGGCCATAAATTTTGATCCGGTAGTTGAATTTTCTATTATAACATATCGTTGGAAAGCTCTCGAAGAGATCTACAACGCCAAACCCATCAGAGATCAAGTCATCAACTTTTTGAGTTGTTTCAGGGCCTCTTAGGTTTTCATATTTGAATTTGAAACTACAATGGAGAAATTTCTTGGGACAGAAACTTTAATATCTCCCAAACCGTGTAGGGTATTGAGATGATTCTTTTATGAACAATTTTTTTTCCAATTCTACTCCTTGGGGTAAATTTTCAGGTCCATACAAGCCTGTTTAGGCTAACTTACTGAAAATAGCAAGTGACCATTTTTCACCTTTTCTGACTTCTGACTATCTTACACCCCTCAAGTGCCATCATGGAACTCAAAACAACTAAAGAAAATAAGAATAAATTTTTTTTTGGGTGATGCAAGAGTTCCCTACACCACTGGATGCTCCTACATCAAAACAATGTGAATCGAGGGTGTAAAGCCATCTTGAATTTAGAAAGATATTATACTCCCAAAATTTTCATTTCCAAAATAGAAAATTACATATGTTACCAATATCAAAAAGCCAAAAACTATAAAAAGTGTACTATTATCATGTTTTTTGATGTACATTTAAAGATGAGTTAACAAGATTTTGTGTTATTGCAACCTGGTTATTAAAACACAACATACACAGTTACCATTGTCAAGATGTGAGAAAAATAGATGCAAGTGTCAAAATAAAATAAATTTCTTGCATGCTCTTTTGTGCCTTCAAAATAGATGATGTGTGTTTCAAAATCCTTATTTCTAGTGACCTGATTATTACATTTAAGTAACCATAATATGGGAACAAAAAATTAATATAGTTATAGAAGTAAAACATGCGTGGAAGTATTTTTGTAGTTGCAACTTGTAATTGAACAACTAACCTAATCCAAGACATTTAGAATGGAATACCTTAATAGTTGCTCCTGAAAGAGACCTAATGTTTGAAATATTTGAACCTCCTCTCCCAATCAAGCCTCCTACTAGATCATTGGGAATAGTTATTTCAATTGTGACTCTAGGAAATGCAGCAGAAGCACCTGAAATTGTTGAAACTCCATGATCAGGCTTGTCGAAAACTCTTGAATGTGGGGAACCAAAATTTCCAAATTGCATGGCATATCTTGGCAATACTGACTAAGGAAATATTAGTAGCCTATTTGCAACACTAGGCACTACATAAGAAGTTTTCCTCATACAAATTACTTCATTTGGGTTTTCATAGAGAGGGGCAAAGATTGGGTGATGAAAGATTGAGAGGGAATGATCACCTAATAGATTACTTGAGACAACCATTTGAAGAATACAAAACCACTAGCAACTCTTCCAGAAAAATCATCCACCACATCACAAAAGCATCCTAGTGTGTTTCCTGCATCACCGTTGGATCACTACTGGAATTAATTGAAGAGTATGTGGGAGAGCGGGTAACTCAACATGCTCTTCCTATATCCTCACAAAATTCAAGCAAGAGGAGTGTGGGGTAGTGGTAGGGAGCCACTCAACCATAAGATTAACCCACAACCCCACAACAAGCACATGAAATACATGTGATATTGCTATGAAACCAATAAAATGAAATTTTATGAAGTGTCAAGGAATGCAAAATAAGATCTATAATTTCACCTATCAAACCTAGGATAGAATCCATATTACAAAGTATAAAGAACGATCTTTATATATTCCAAAAATATGTTGGGGTATTATGATTAATTGGAGTTCATTAATGTCGCCTTTGAACACATCAACAATGATGAATCTTGAGCAAATACCAATCACCTTACCAAAAATCTTCTTATGAAGGATAAATTGAAGCATGAGATTTTATAATCCAAAGCCAAGTTAGAGTTTATGTCCTCATGAAATTCCTTGGAATATTTATGTTCCTATCATGATTATCAGGTTATATAATTATAGTCTTTGGAACCCCATCATGTTGAACAACTTTTTTAAATGTGAAAGAAATCCTAATAGTCAATTGAAGTTCAACCTCACTTATCTCACATACCACGCATCAAACTAAATTTGTGAATGGAAATTTGGGTAATTTCCTAAGGAGCATGGTTGGAGAATTTCCCAAGCAATGCAATTTGGTCCCTACTAGAGCTAAATTTTCATATAATTCTAGTGTGAACAAGTTGATTGGAAAATGACTCTTTTAGGTAAGCATTTGGAAAAATTATAAAGGAAGCCATAGTTGGTTTTCAAATGGTGGCTACACAACCACTATTCCTTGAACTCCTAGATTATGAGATGACTACAGAAAAAAGCATTGATGCACAAAAGGTAGTAATGGACAAATGCATTGATTCCAATGCTTTTTCAAGCATATTTTTAGAAGAAGATTGAGGGTTTTCAATGCATATCTTTAGGTATGTGTTGTATCTTAAAGTTTTTCTCCAGTTGTAAGCCTTAAACATTTGATCAATGGAAGATAGGTGTGTAAAATTAGTGGTAACAATCATGATAAATATTTAAAAGATCTAAACATCTCATGTGATCACTATTGGTTAAGTTTTGTTCAAATCTATTCTTTAGCTCCTCTTATTTTTTTAATAATCACTGTCCTAATATTTTGATTGAACAAGTTTCAAGGCTTTTTCATTCTTGCAAAGTGATAGCTTCAAGTTTTGGGATGTATTCATTTCAAGCTAGGGTTTTAGAGGGTTGCATGGGAAAGTCACTGAACCATACACTGAAACCTCTTAAAAACCCCTTGGTATTGTCATTATAGAAACCTTTTTTTATTTATTTCCTAAGATCTACAAGAAAAGATAGATTAGATGAAGAGCATCTAAGCATAGGTAGCAAGTATAAGATGATGAAAAGGGTAGAGGATAGTCACAGTCAACTAACAAGCATGAAAATGAAGGATAGACAATGCAAAGTTCAAAGGACATTCAAGAGTATACGGTTCTTGATTAACGACAGTCTCAGGAAAGTTTCAAGAGGACAATATTTATCGAGATAAGTTTTTATACCTTGAAACTTGAAGGGATAGCCATATCTTTGCAATTGAATATCAAGGAAAAGGATGAAAGTGTTTTGAAGGGAATAAGGTTTCACATTGTATGAAGAAGGAACCCACATACCCTTGTTTCCTCATTCCAAAACCTAGATGATAGTATGGAAAGGTTTCCATCTTGAAATGGTCATTACAGACCTAAAGAGCTTCAAAAGGGCAATGATAGTCATGAAATTAGAGAATAATCACATTGAAAGTGCAAACCCGGGTTTAAATAGTTGGCAGTGAGCAAGGGTAAAGATGAGACTAATTCATAAATAAAGAATTCAAGACAAAGATAATTAAAAGGAAAAGAGCATGAGAAATATTTAAGGGAAAACCCTAAAAAGACAATCACTTTTCTAGTAGGATAGTCACCTTGTAGATTGAGGATAGTCATTTCACCAAAGATAGCCATATTATAGCTCAAACCTAGGGGAAGATTGTGAAGAGAAGACAGTCCTATGTGACGAGTTTCATGATCAAAGAGGACAATCCTTGTCCTATGCATAGAAAAAAGACTTCAAAGAAGGTTGTGACAATCATGATAATTTATTTCTCCAAGGTAACAATCTTGAAGATGCATGAAAAGATAACTACAAGCTTGTTGTGATAATGGTGGTGTTCACTCTTGAAGGACAATCTTAATGACTATAGTAACAATAGAGGATCGCCATCATACATGAGGAAAAAGCATGTAGATCCTATGGATAGACCTTAGAGCATGAAGATCTTATGGAAAGATAACTGTGAGAAAGGTCCATGGGTAAAGGTCAGAAATTCATGATGAGGACAATAAATCCTAAACAACATATGACAAGCCTACCAAGCATTGATGATGAGTGAAAATTCATAGTCCAAACACAAACCATGTTAAGGGAAGTATGATCACATGCCATGAATCACCATGAAATGATAAGGGATAGTTACAATCACCTTACAATAGAAAATTCAGCCATGAGATGAAAGGAGGACTATCCTAATGAAGTCATCATGGAAATGTAGATTCCAAAGGACAACCATGTAAGGAGACAGTCCTTACAATGAGTTAGTAATTAGTGTCATGACAACCCTTACAATGAATTGTATACTTGCAATGCAGAAGGGAGAACTTACCATTAAGAAGAGTAAAGACATGACAAAAGTTAATGAGGATAGTCAAAACCTTAGATAAATAGAAGGCAATATTTAGAATTTTTTTGAAGAAGAATACAATAAAATTTGCTAATAGGACAATGTCTCGGGATGATAATCCTATTCTAAGCATTGTTAGTCATAAACACTTCTGTGTGAGGACAGTTTCCATATCAATGATATTGACAATCATCAATTAGCATCATGAACAGTCAAGAAAAAGGCCAATGTCAAATATTTTGAAGGAAAAAGAAAGTGACAAATGTAAATGATTCCATGACAATGTATGAACCTGATTAAGACATCAATGACTATGTTTTAGGACTATAGATGAGTCCATGACAGTCAATGACTATAATAATGTCTTTATGACTGTAATATTCATGAATGAAAGTCACCATACATTAGAAAAGGTGGTGGCAAAGATAAAGAAAGCATATCACGATGTAACCAAGGCCTATTAAAAGGTGCAGGTCTGAGACAAGATAAAAAACATCAAATATAAGATTTGTGGTGGCATGAGGTAACGATCTTAGGATAGTGATGTCACCATGCTAAGTGCACACACCCCTCTGACAGTCAATAAAAGCATAAAGAGGACACAATTTGCAATACAAGAGACCAACACTTTTCAGAAAAGACAATCACCAATGCTCATGAATGAAGTATAATTTTTACCAATCAGTGAACAATCAAGGCATGAAGGGGAGAGACAAATAAAAGTCTTCACTTTCATTCAAAACATCCAATGATAGTCACCAAGAAAAACACCATGAATCAAATAAATGGACAATTCAAACAATGTTATAGTACATGATAAAGGGGAATTCAAATGTGAGGATTAGTTTCAAAAAAAGAAGACAATAAGTTATTCATTGGAAAAACTCTCGAGAACATTTTTTTATGAGCATAAATGATAGAAACAATATGGGAAAAAAATTCACTTCACCATACTAAGGGAAATCCATTGATGAAAGGGTAGGGTATACCAAGATGACAATCATCATTTCAAACCTCATGGTAGCCAAAAGGAATCATGAAAGTCTCTTTTGAACATACCAGTCACAAATCAAAGGCTCCAACTATGATGACAGTAGGCTAGTAAAGGAAGGAAGTCATGTGAGCAAGGGTTTTCAAAAAGCATACCAAAATCTATAAGAGGAGAGAGTTCAAACAAGTTACAAACCTTTAGTGAGTTAGGATAGTCCTTTAGTTGCATCATTAGTGTAAAGTAACTATATCTTGTCCTCATGGCATTGAAAAATCATTTAAAATATGAATGGTTATTGTCACTTGGGTATCATTAAAGTTCACAATGACATTCACATCTATATTCTAAAAAACAAAACCTCAGTAATGCACATAGCCACTACAAAATCACTAACTCTCATAGTTACTTGATTCCCATTCCATGTTAAAGAGACTAGATCCTCATTTTGATGCACAGTTGGATTGATCTCCATTTTTTATGACTGCTACCTCCTTAGTCAACCTAACATAATGGATTTAATGGAAATGCAACAAGCCAATATCCCTTAAACAAAACCATTGTCTCTTTGTTGCACTCTTGAAACCCTAGATCCCAAACCATAATGATTTGAAACACTACATCTAAAGGCTAGATTGCAAGGGTTTTGAATCTAAAAACTTCTATTGCATAATGCTACCTCCATAATACATAAAACAGAGTTCTACAAAGTAGCATATCAAACTGAAAATGCATATCAAACACAAAAGAAAACCCTAACCCATGGGAAAAAGGGAAAGAGCCTTCAAATGGATGAGGAAGACATTGATATGCAAGAACATGAAGAAAGAATACTCCATTTTTCCTTCTACAACTCAGAAATAAAACAAAGCAACCCCAAGAAGATGGAAAAATGTAGAAAAGAGGAAAATGAAACAACCAAACATGCAAATGAAGATTGAAAATGCTTAGAAATGTTGCCATGAAGCTGCCTCATGATCTTAGTTAAATGAAACTCAGATAGAAACACTAAATCCTTCCTCTTCAAAGTAATAAACAATAGAGAAGGCGTCAATATTGGAATGGTAAAAGAAAAAAGGGTTTTCCTCTCAAAATTGAAACTTTCCTCATGAGCCCATGTTGTTTCAGTCCTTTTTCCAAAAAAAATTCCCATGCAAGTTTCCCTCCTTTCTTGCAAAAATAAAAAATTTAACTTTATCACTTGCTCATTTGATGAAAAAGGCCATTAAAGGATAAAAATTCCTTTTTATAATGTTTTACTATAAAATATCCTTTATTTGCCAAATATTTTTTTACATAATACAAAAATTTAAAACATAAATATAATTAATATATTATATAAATTTAATATAATAGTAATACAAATTAAATTATATATAATATAATTATATTTATTATTGTATTTAATAGTATATATAGGTTATATTATTATTATATATTGTATTCTATAATAAAAATTATTAAATATAAATAGAAAATTATTATAATTAATAATTAATAATTAATATATTTTTATATAGAACAAATTAAATTAATATATAAAAAATATGATAGTTTAATTGATCTTTGGAGAGATTAGGAAAAAGAAAGAGAGATAGAGGGGGAGATAATTCTATACAGAGAGGAATATATACTAACACTTGCACGTAAATGAGCTTCAAGGATTGCACCGGTAGAAAACTATATGTATGTTAATATGTTAGAGAGTATGTGTTGAAGTTATGGCTCCCTAACATGCTTCCTCTCTGACCCCATCATAGTGGACTATGGGAATAGCACTATTGATTCTTGATTCCTTAAATGATATATTCAATTGGATTGTGACTAAAAAAAATGACTAGTTATTTAGTCATTATTATTTGTGTGACTAAATAAATGACTAATTATTCACCCGACAATCAAATTAGTCATTTATAGTTGTGTTGCAAAAAATGACTAGAATTTAGTCATTTTTAGTTGTCATGACTAAAAATTTTAGTCACGTAGTCATTTATTTGTCAAATTCTACTAGTGTTTCCTCTTTTTCCTTTGCAAGTTGAGTATATAGGAGATGGAAGGAAATGGAACTATGTTGCAACCAATCCTCCCACTTTTGTTTATACCATGTATAAAATGAAATATAATTTATTTGTTTTTGTGTATATATATAATGTTTTTTTTTAATTTTTTATTCATTTTTTTATAAAATAAGATAGAAAATAATAATAAAAAGAGGGATATGGGAACTTTTCCATCCCCATAGGGAGGCCACAACCCCTTATGAGGGTCATGGCTCCCACAAGGGGGTTGTTCCCCTTAGAAATAGGGGGCGGCTCACCCTATGGTGTTTGTGCCCTATAAGGGGGATCACAACACCGACATACGAAAAATTCACCACCATCAATTCACTGCAAGAAAATTCACTGCCATGACAATTCACTGTGCGAAAAATTAATTGTATGAATTTTCGGCGGTTAATTTTACATGACGGTGAATCGCTGGTGGTGGTGAATTTTCCTGCGGTGAATTGTTGACAGTGAATTTCCCATCAATGAATTGCTGGTGGTGAATTTTCCTAAAGCCCACAACACCATAAGGGCCACACCCCTATTGAGAGGGAGCGACATCTCCATCCCTAGCCAAGGTTGGGATTTGGGAAGGTCATGTCCCTCCCAACCTTTTTTTTTTATTTTTAGTTTTTTAAATATTTATTTAGCTTTAAATGGATATTAAATAATATAGAATGGATTTTTATTTCTATTTCTTACCCCCTTTTTCTTTATATTTTAAGGATACACAATATTTTTATTACAATAGAATGTAAACACTTAAATATAATTTCCAAGGTATTTCAAAGTGAATATATTGTGTGTATATATATACATAAGAATATTTCATATTATTATCTATTTTTTTCTTTTTCTCTTCGAATTGCAATATATAAGTATGCTTATATAAAGGAATATAATTAAACATATATTTGTATATATGTATATATATATATGTATGTATATATATATATATTGATTTTGTGTTTTGTGTTTTATATATATGTATATATATTATGTATATATGTTTTATATGTATATATATATATATATGATATGTATATATATATATATGTATCTATATACATATATATATGTATCTATATATATATATATGTATGTATGTATATATACATACATACATATATACATACATACATATATATATATATATATATTATATACATACATACATATATACATAAGTAGTATTGATTTTGTGTTTTTTCATAAATTTAATATAAAGGCATAAGTTTGATACTCACCCAAAAGGGGTTCCATTATTTAACTTAAACAATTTCATTTATCACTTAAGTACTCTAATAGTCTATTTCATCATAAAATTTTAGTGATTTCTATATGCAAAGTTATGTAATATTTGTGGCCTAATCATTTTTCCATTGCATTATAAAATCTAACTATCAAAACTCTAAGCTTAGTGATTTTTCTTCATTATTATAATGCAATAAATGTATTTGATTTATTTTGTAAGTTAACAAGATTAATGGGGATGGAATTTTTTTAGACTGTAAGAATCGAGTAGCCTCCCTATAAACTGTAGTGTGCTTGGTAAAAAAATTTCACGTGACCAATGATGCTAGTGCAACACACCCTTTGGTACCATGGGTATGGAGGGGATACTATACCTTGTGACATCTTTCTTGTAATAGGATGCTTTAGCCAATCGAGCTAGATCCTCCACCCCAATGGGGATGGACTTTAGGTAAAAGGTTTTATTTCTATCATCTTTATTCATTTATAAATATAATCAAGGAGAGAGAAAGACCTACAAGGATTTACTTTCTTATTTCAAATGCATAAGACAATAGTGATAAAAAGTTAAAAATAATCCATTAAACTAAATGAAAATACCTTTTACACATATTCCATAACTACAAGAACCCCTTAAGGTTATTTTCTTCACTTGTACCCTACTATTTACAAAAATGAAAGGAAGGTAGTTATTCCTACATAATAGTTGATGTAGGAGCATCCATGGCTAGGTGATGATCCTGTTTAATTCAGTTTTGTCTAAATTTTCAAGTGACAATTTTGGTGAGTTTTTAAATAATATTTTGTATTTCAAAATTCTTTTCCTTGAGCATTTGAATGTGATGTCATTTGAAGGATTTGAATTTTCATTTTTGATGTGTGTAAGATGTTGCCCATATAAGTGAAAATGGACAAAAATGATGTTTTAATTGCAAAACTCCTGGAAAATCAAAGGTGTGCATTGAGTTTGACTTAGGAATTAGTTTTCTTGCAAGTTTTAAAAATCCCTAAAAAATAGGGAAGTGGGGGTGGGCACCCACGGTGATAAGATTGATTTGTTTTATGTGAAAAATGGAAAGAAAGTATAAAACAGTCCACTATCTTGGTGGGGTATGAAAGCATGATTTTTGAATCTATTTTAGCATTTAAAATTTATGTTTAATGATGCATTTAAGGAGGTGTCATGCAAAATTGAGGCCCTCATGAAATGCAAAGAAAATGACTTGAAATGAAGTGGCATTCATTTAATTGTTTTGTCAAAACTCACAAAAGTAAGATTTTTCATTTTGGGGAGTTAGTTTTTCCCATGCAAGTTGAGGAGAAGCTCAAGATGGCTTTGGAATCCTCCATGAGAGGGTTTGAAGATTTTTTACTTTCAGGTTGAAGATAAAAGATAGTAGCTACAACATTACTCATTGATGGGGAGTTGATAAATTCAATAGTTATTGCATTGCTTGCACACTGTTTTGCAGGAAGGGTTTTGATGAATGAGAAGGCAGATTTTTTTTTGTTATTGTTTTATGTCATTTTGATTTCATATGGGTATGTTGCAGCCCTTGAGTCCCTTGAGGACTTTGTAATTTTTGCATAATGATTTTTGTAATGGAGATTGGTGATTTGGTTGCACAAATCTACCTAATTTTTAATACAAATTGCAACAATGTTTGTGTGATTCTTTCATGAGTATTTTGGTGTTCTAAGAGGGGATTTGTATTGTGAGGGATTTTTTTTAAGATCTCATACATTAGTGGTATCAGAGCAACAAGATCTTGAGTGTGTAACAAACGGTCAAAGAGAGGCAGTTGCACCAGGACTGTGTTGTGGGTATTTAAAAAAAATGGATGGGAGAGGAGCCCATCGTGGTAGAGGTAGAGGAAGAGGAATAGGAGATAATTTTTTTAGGAATGATGATTTTAGATTTTTAAGAAGGCAGGTTGAAACTTTGCAAAATGAGATAAGGAGAGGATTTGCAAGAATGAGAGACCTAGGAAGTGATGAAGAAGATGAAAGCACAGGGAATGCTAGTTTGGATACTAAACAAAGAGAAGAAGTTGCAGCAGATGCAAGGGATCAATTGTTGAGAGTTTTAACAAAAATGTTAAAAAACCAAGTATTGATGTTCCTACCTTTAATGGGAGTTTGAATCTAGAAGAACTGATAGACTAGATAAATGATATGGAAGATTATTTTGAATTTGAGGAAGTTGGAGACCCAAACTGAGTAAGGTTTTCCAAGAAAAAATTGAAGGGACATGCTTCAATATGGTGGAGATAAATTCATTTGGAAAGAGGAAGAAAATGAAAATAGAAGATTACAAGATGGGATAAAATGGTAGAGAAAATGAAGAGGCAATTCATTCTAGTAGACTATGAGTTGGAATTGCTTAGAAACATGCAAAACTTGAAGCAAGGAAGCAAGATAGTAAAGTAGTACACAAAAGAGTTTCATAGAATTCTTATAAGGATTGTACATTCAAAGGAAACCAAGGAAAAGGTTGCAAGATACATAAACGGGTTGAGATCAAGTATTCAAGAAGAGATGACACTGGTTAGAGTTGTGACAATGGAAAATGCTTATCAAATAGCATTGAAGATAGAAGAAAGGATGAACAAGAGGTTTGAGAATAAACACAAGGGAAGGGATAGGGATTATGTGCAGCAAAAAGAGGATGAACTACATATTAGAGACATTAAGGGCAGCAAGGATGGAAGATGTGAAAACTCAAGCAAGCCCCGTGATCAAAATTTAAGAGGAAGAAAAAGATCAAGTAGGGGATTTGAAAGAGGAAATTTTAAAATAATGTGTTTCAAGTGTGGAGAAGAGTGGCACAAATCATATGATTGTCCTCATGAAGAGGAAAGACCAAGAAGAAGAACTATAAATCAGAATAGAGTAGCAAACATAAATGGAGAAGATGCACATTCAACACATTCTGAAGAAGTGGAAGATAGTGAAGCCTTGTTGATGAGGAGAGTTTTGATGAATGAAAATAGTGAACCCATTCAGACGAGGAGATTGTTTCATACAAGATGCAAATGCAAAGGTAAAGTTTCTAAAGTCATTATTGATGGTGGTAGTACTAATAATATTGTTTCTATAGAGATGGTTGAGAAGTTGCAGTTGGAGAGAAAGAGGCATCCACATCCACACAGGATCTCATGGTTGTAGGATGATCACAAAGTGTTGGTAAATGGACAATGTGTGGAAAGATTTAAGATTGGAAGTTATTATGATGAAGTATTGTGTGATGTTATGAAAATGGATGTTTTTCATTTGTTGTTGGGTAGAATGTGGAAATTTGACAAGAAGGTACTGCATGATGGATGTTCGAACACTTATAGTTTGATGAAGGATGGAGTTCATCATAGGTTAAAGCCATTCATCATAGGTTAAAGCCATTGGATGAGAAAGGAGGCAAGGTATGTAGCAAGGTTGGAGTTTTTTTGGTTAGTGACTTGAAGAAGTTAGAGAAAAAGGATAAAGGTGAGGAGGATGATTTGCTAATACAATTGTAAGTAATCGAAGGAGAGAGGAATGAGAAAGTTTCAGCTAACACAAAGGTTGCAACAAAAGTTAATGAGGTAATTTCTTATTTTTTATACTTCTTATAATGAGAATAAAGATGTACTTACAATAGTAGATGTGTTAGAGATAGGTGAGAGTGATGAGCAAGATGTGAATGTGAAGTTGGGGATTGTTGATGATTCCTTGTTTGAGAATGATGAAGGTGAAGATTACCTAGTAGAAGAACTTGATTACTTGTTGCATAAGGTGGATGATGAGTCACAAGATTATCATTCTAACATTTTTTTGGGTGTAGAAAATCAGTTTGCAGAAGTAGAGTGTCTTTCTAAAGACACCAATAGAGTGGAAAGTTGCACTGAAGACAAGGAAAAAGGAGTAAAAAAAGGTGTATCAGCAAGAAAGGTAATAAAATACACATGTTGTGTTGAAGAAGAAGGTATGAATACCATTGATTTATTTTATTTTGATAAAGCACATTGGCGGGAGGTAGAGTTTGATCATTTATATTTCATGGGGATGAGAAAATGAAGGAAGATGAAAGGGAATACTAATGTAAAGTTGTAGGATGAGAGGAACACAAAATTTACAGTGAAAAAGGAATAGAGATGGATCCAAGATAGATGCAGAGTATACAAATTTTTATGAGTTTCACTCATGAAACATTTTTCTTCTACCGTGGGTGTCTGATGCAGGAGCATCCATGGCTAGGTGGTGATCCTGTTTAATTCAGTTTTGTCTAATTTTTGGAGTGGCAATTTTGGTGATTTGTTAAATCATATTTTGGATCTCAAAATAATTTTCCTTGAGCATTTGAATGTGATGAAATTTGAAGGATTTGAATTTTCATTTTCAATGTGTTTAATATGTTGCCCGGATAAGTGAAAATGGACAAAAAATGATGTTTTAATTGTAAAACTCCTAAAAAAGAAAATATGGGCATTTATTTTGACTTGGGAATCATTTTTCTTGCAAGTTTTAAAAATATCTAAAAAATAGGGAAGTGGAGGTGGGTGCCCAAGGTGATAAGATTGATTTGTTTTATGTGAAAAACAGAAAGAAAGCATAAAGCAACCCACTATCTTGGTGGGTTATGAAAGCATGATTTTTGAATCTATTTTAGCATTTAAAATTTATGTTTAATGCTGCATTTAAGGAGGTGGTGTGCCAAATTTATTCTCTCATGAAATGAAAATAAAATGACTTGAAATGAAGTGTCATTTCATTTCATTGTTTTTTCAAAACATGCAAAAGTAAGATTTTCATTTTGGGGAGTTAGTTTTTCCCATG
Organism: Sequoia sempervirens; assembly: GCA_007258455.2. NCBI lineage: Eukaryota > Viridiplantae > Streptophyta > Pinopsida > Cupressales > Cupressaceae > Sequoia > Sequoia sempervirens. Next base: position 88,973,942 of record VDFB02252616.1, read on the forward strand.
CAAGTTAAGGAGAAGCTCAAGAGGGCATTGGAATCCTCCATGAGAGGGTTTTAAGAATTTTTATTTGTAGATTGAAGATAAAAGACAACAGCTACAACATTACTCATTGATGGGGAGTTGATAAATTCAATAGTTATTGCATTGTTTGCACACTGTTTTGCAGGAAGGGTTTTGATGAATGAGAGGGCAGATTTATTTGTTGTTATAGTTATTTAATTTTCTGTCATTTTGATTTCATATGGTAATGTTGCAGCCCTTGAGTCCTTGAGGACTTTGTAATGTTTGCATAATGATTTTTGTAATAGAGATTGGTGATTTGGTTGCACAAATCTACTTGATTTTTAATACAAATTGCAACAATGTTTGTGTGAGTTTTTCATGATTATTTGGGTGTTCTAAGAGGATTTTTGTATTGTGAGGTTTTTTTTTAAAGCTCTCATACATTAATAGTATTTTTTTTCACCAAAATTTTCCATAACTACATAAGACATAAAAAATTTCCAATGGCTATGGGTGCTCACCTCCCAACTATTGATCTACGGGTAGGTCACCCTCGAGTTAGGAGAGGGTGAAATCACAATATTGTGTCTCACTTTTGGGATAATTAATTTTTTTGGGGTGCATGTAATTTTATAAAACACACCTTCAAATGAAGTAAAATCTTTGCTTGAAGGACCTTCGCGCGAAGGTATCACACTTTACACCTTTGATCAAAGCCATACCTTCGATCAAAGGTATAGGCCTAAAAATATATGCATTTACACAATGACCTTCAATTGAAGGTACCTTCAAGTGAAGTTCCTTCAAACGAAGGGGTCAAAAATGATAACTTTGGCCTCTACATCAAAATTTCCTCATAAAATTTAGTTTCAAACCCCGAGTTGGACCTTCAGATGAACTTAACTTGCCAAGATATTTTCAAGATCATAGCCCTCAAAACGAGTTTTCCAACAAGTATAGTTTTGATATGTTTTCATTTTATCATGTATTTAATTTTCAATTTTTAATGAACATAGGTTTTTTGTCCAAACATCAAGCTCTTCATTCTACAGAAGTGGAAAAATAGTAAAACATTGTAAAAAAATTTCAAAAAATACCCTTGCCCTAGGTATTTATGTCCTTGTTTCACCAAAAAAAAATTGGATTTCCATATACAAAAGTTATGTTGGATGACAGATACGTGTTCCCAAATAATAGTTATAGTGACTTCAAAAATTAATTAAAAAAATATGTAACTAAAAATTATGAAAAAACCTTGACCTAGATATTAATGTTAAGAATCCATATTTCAAAAATTATTTTATCATAAACTATACTTGGCTTCAAAAAGAATCTACATAGAAATTTCCACAAATCACTTCGTATCATCTTTAAATTCTTAATTTTTTATCTTCTATAGGTCTTAGAAAATGAAGATTCAGTTAAAAAATCTGATATAAATGTACATCTTGGCCAAAAAGTGAGACACAGTATTGTGATTTCACTCGAGATCTCCCTAAAAACCAAGTTACACACTCAAGCCCATACAACCATTTACAAGCACAATAAATAACTCCATAATATAAATGAACACATATGCAACCCTTATCCCATTTTCCATTATGAACCAAAAGCATAATACCATTTATAACTTAAAACTCAAAAATCCCCATATTTCTTAATCACATAAGCTAGGGATGATATTCCCATAAGGGTGAGTTTATCCCTAGCACCCCTCCAAAAATTTTAATATATATTACAAGAACATTTAATATCAATTAAATATAACACATAACATTTAAAACTCTCATACCAACCTTGCATAAATGGAAGGCCTACCTCCTTGATCTCTCCAAATGATGAGGATGAGTTGAGTATTATCTATGACTCCATCTCCATAATCTCTTTCCCAAATATCCTTCCAAAAATCCTCAAGGGAAAAACTTCTCTCCAAAAAAATAAAAGAAAAAAAAGAATCATAATCCTCCAAGAATTCCCCTTTTTATTGTTCTCAAATGGTAGTAAATAGGAAACCCTAGTTTGAGTTACATGAATGAGGGAGTGATACTTGTCACTCTCTCATTCCTCCCTCAAGCACACTCTCCCACAAGTGCTCACACATGTGTGAGAATTTTTGGGAGATGAGGAATGTATTTGGACACTCTCCCCATGATCTCTTACAAAGGAGTATCTGACATGTGAGTCCTTTGTGAGCTTCCCCATGTTTATAAATGAACCTAGGGGAATGGGAATGAAGCAAGACAAGATCTTTTCATCATCCCAAGGTCCAATTTTCGTCACTCCTCTTAATGAGCCATTTAGAGGTGTCACATCAAATCCCTTGACCAGGTTTGGGGTGTAAATAAACCCCATACCCATAGATACTTACCATAGGGAACCAAAACCCATGAAAACACATTAAAATAAGATTTTTAAGACCTTGAAAATCCCCTTAAAAAAAAAATCCGAAATTTTCCACTTAGAATGATAAATCACATCCTAGGATCACATGAAATTAATTAAAAATCACAAAAATCATTCAAAATTAACATTACAAAATCAATCACATCACAAAAAGACTATAGTCCCTCCATATGAACTATTGTATTAGTTTCATGGTTTAATCACATTGGGTTCTTGAGAGATCTCTGATTTCATAGGTCATGAAATTATACATGTGCACTCGATTTCACATGTCAATATAATCAAAGAAACATAATTAAATAACCACATGTGCATATATTCACGACTCAATTCCCATGACAAACTATTTGAGACACATTTTCTTTAATCCTCCTAATATAGAGCATCAATTAACCCAATTAATCATCCAAATATTCTAGGTTACCCTTTCATGTGCATATATTCACAACTCAATTCTCATAACAAACTATTTGAGACACATTTACTTTAATCATCATAATCGAAGCAACATAATTAAATAACGTCATGTGCATATATTCACAACTCAATTCTCATAACAAAATATTTGAGACACATTTCCTTTAATCCTCCTAATATAGAGCATCAATTAACCTAATTAATCATCCAAATATTCTAGGTTACCCTTTCATGGCTAATTCATATAATATCACTTTATCAATTTTACCTTTCAAACACATGATATTGTAAAAAAAAAATCCTCTACACCTATTATACAATCATGATCAATCTATCTTACTAGCCAAATATATCAATTATCTTACTCATGTGAAGAATCATGAAGTATTGAATAAATTGAATTCAACTAATGAATTGTTAGGTCTATCCCATAATAGTATTCACCAATGTTTAATGATTCATAGTCCATTTCATCATAATTCTAGTACACTTAGCTAAACTAGATAATTGTTATTCCACTGTCAAAATTGAACACTAATTTTATCTTAGGCTTACAAGATACCCTTAGATAGTTTAGGGATTCATCACACAATCCTTTAAGCTAGGTGACCATAATGGATTATAAAATGTGCATTACGATATAAGATTTATCAATCTCCTATTTATGATAATCTCTAATACATTATTAAACTCCTCACTACTTGAAAATATCCATGTCTTGGAGTTTAGATAGAGGAATAATTTCCCTAGGGTTTACCTATATAGCCCAAGATATCTCAACATGACAATCCTAGTTACTTCATTTATCAATTATGTTCTACCTAACTATCAATTAATGTATTGCACCTTAGAGATTAGGGTTATATTAGTTATACATAGGGTGGGGTATTACATAAGTTTTCATTCATTTGTATACCCAATTAAATCCATCCATACAAGATAGGAATTCATCTAATTTAGGATAAGCATTCGACCATATGGGTTAGGAATCTATTCAAATGGGATAGGAATTCATCTATCCATCCAATATAGGAATTAAATTTAGTTGGGAAAAGTGGTCTAGGTTATAAATCACATTGTTCCCAACTTGAATGGAAGGGATTAGAGATGATCACAAAGCTCCACTTGGCTCCAAACCTTGTAAGAAGAGCCAAAATGATTGATCAGGGTCCTAATCCCTTTGTTTGGTTCCAGGAATGCTTGGATAGTTTTATTTTGATATGATGTAATGATGTAACTAGGGATAATGTGAAAATTCAGTGTTCTATTACTAATTATGAGAAACTAAATGCAGATAAACAAAAATTGAATCAAAAAATGTAGAAGGTAGATACAAAAGAACTTGGTATTAAAATTTGATGTAGAACTAGCTAGTCTAGGGTGCAATAAACTCTAGAATATCCCCCTTTTTCACAAGATCTTAAATTATAGGCCTAAGGTCACCAATCTATAGCTTTTGTCTTCTAGGAGTTGTCATAACTTCTTCTGTTGATGAGAGAATGCAGATTTTGTCATTTGTCAACTAGTAGGGTTTACGTGCAAGAATGAATAAATAGCCTTCAATATTCCCCCAATTCACTTCAGATATGCAACTTGCACAAATGAGAAGAGGGAAAGGGTTGTGCTATATAGGGGCTTTCCTAAGTCAAACCTCATGTTGGTAGTTCTACATCCACAATGACAAAGTTGATGAAAAAAGAGATCTTATCCTTGGATGGATAGAGGCTAATTGATAAATAAGTAATGAATTGACAACTTGCTACAACTCACCACTTCAGATCTGATCTCCATGATGGACAGAAGACATACTCATCACCTTCAAGGATCAATTATTGCTTAACTTGAATTGATTTGAATACCTACAAGTGTTTGTGGTAAAAAACAAAATGCATGCAAAACATGAAAAAAAATCACATAAAACTTGACATGATGCTTGAATGATGAAATGCTATAATAATCTTGATAATTATTCTCTTGATTTTTTTTGGCAAGAAGTATGGGGAAGTATAGTCCAATGATATTTAACCCATGATATTCTATGTAGTCAGTTTATACCCCAGAGGATACAATAAGAGAAGCAAGCATTCACGGTAGTATTCTAGATGGAATAATTAATGCATATCATATCAACAACAAAAGAAACATTCATGCATTCATTGCACATATGGATAATCCTTATAACTCCTTTATATTAATTATATCATAACCATTTATAAAAGGTAGGTCTTATTCTTTTCCCATGCATTCCTTATACATACTCTATCTACATATCCATCTCTTCGGCATGTGATTTATATTCCATATATACATACATTCCCTTGAAGGTACATGAATCATAGAGATACCTAATATATTTTCCTAGAACCACGGGTCTTTTTTGTTAGCCTACAGTAGGTTTTAACCCTATCCCTAACCTACTAACATTATCCCCCCTTTTAAAATGATCTCTTTTCCACAAGACATGATGTTTAGCTAGGTAGGAATCCCTAATATTGTACCTTGAGTCTCATGATGGTTGTAGCCCAACATTCTTGTGCCTGTAGTAATGTATCCATTTATCCTTGGATGTGATCTACTTTGATTTATGCCTCCCAAAGATCGGTTTGTATTGAAATATTTTGAGATATTTTCTTGGCTTCCTTCAAAATTGTTTGGCCAAGGCTCAAATGAATACTGACTACCTCCCTCAACTATTTGATTTGTTCTTTCACTTGTTCATGTTAATTATGGAGATATTGTAGCTAGTTGTGGAGGGTATCAAATTGATCCCTTATGGATATGAATGAGTCTTGAAGAGGGTCATACACCACTTGTTCTATATGTTCTTCTATCTAAAGTATCTAGGTGTGGAGGCCTTTTGTTGTATTGGGCCATTGTAGAAAAAAATGATATAGTACTCCGACCTTTTAGATATTGTAGATCCCAAAAAAAATTGTGTGCTTCCAATTAGGAGTGTGCGGTGGCACATCACTTTGTGTACTCCTCTATTTTATGTTTTGTCAATTCTTTTTGGGACTCTTTTCTTATATTGTATTTCTCAAAGGCCAACTCTACTTGTAGGCTATCTACTAATTTCTTGAGCTATTGTGGTAAGGGAAGTGATGTATCCTAGGAAAAATGTGTAATGGCCTCTTGTAATGTATCCATAGCCTCTTGTAGTTTCTCTACATGTACATTTTCTTGTAGAATATCTTCCTAGGAGGTAGCATAAAAAATATCCCTTAGTTATATCTTTTGGAGGGGTGAGATGCTGGGAAAATCAACCCGTGATCCCAATATTGGCATTTACAACAACTATGATGATGGTATTGGTTGCAGTTGTTGTTGTACAAGGAATTCCTTGATGGATTTGATTGTAGAATTGGATGTGGATGTTCTGCTAGTGGAAGTATATGCACTCTTGCCAAATTCCACTCCCACTAGTTATTTTTAAGTGGGCTTTTCTCAAGGGAATTGGTTTTAGGGGGATTCTCCCCTTGTTCCCTAGTATTCTAGATCATCTCCTCATATAAATTCTTAGCTATGTCTTTGATCACCTTTCAGATCTTCTCAATTCCTTCTATATCCTCCACCATGAGAATTTCTACCCTTTTTTTGTGTGGAGCTTCTAAGCTTGTGCTTGGGATAGTGCTTGTTTCTTCTCCTCGATGAGGTTGGGGTTGAACTCTAAAATTACCTTGTCTCTTATCTCTTCTTCTCTCACAAGTGCCTTAGCCCGATTTTCCCTTATGGCTGCCACAATCTCTTCTAGAAACTTTTTCATTGCATCATCTAGTGCTTTGTTGCAATGATTCACATACTTGACCAAACACTAAATAGTTTTATCTTTTTTTCCTTTGGTCATGTCCTTGTACATTTGGAGTAGCTATGGTAGCATCCCATGGCTTATAATAGCATTGTAAGTCACCAAGATGTCTATAGGCTCTTGTGATTGATCTGAAGTTACTTGCAGAAGAGGTAACAAAGTCCATTGTCCTCTTTTCCTCTTCTTAAGAGGTTTCTCCACCTCTACTTCTACTATCTCTTTGACTTCCTCCCCTATTGTGTCTTTTTGTATTTATCTTTTGGTCATTTGTTTAGGCCTTTCCTACCTAGCCCTCTTTCATGGGGTGACTTCTAGTGGATTCCCCAATGTGGATACTATTTGTGTGAATGTTGTGTGGCCTTCTGATTCACCTAGTGAAGTGTTATGGATCCTCCCTGACCTTCTTGTGGAGGAGGTCTTTGAATATGCTATGGTATCCATGAATTATGCAAACCCCCCTTTTGGTATACCCCATTTCTTTTGGAGTTTTCCTTTGTTCTTATCTAAGTTCTCTTTAGCATCCTAGTCAATCATTTTATCCATTATTTCTTTATATGTTCCATTTTAGATCCATAGGAAAACTAAGAAGGGGGTGAATCATTTATACATTAAAACATTGAATCCCTTGTTAACTTTGAAACCATTATCAACATTCAAATCCTCATTAAGCATTAGTAGTGTGAATACAAAATTCACCATGCTCCCTTCGGGTTTTGGTTTTTAGCTAAGTATTGGCCCATGCCTTCAAATAAATTCATTGGCCCCCTTTTTTATTGTTACCGTGGCCTTTGCCACGTGTCCGCTCATCGCTCCCCAAATTATTTTTCTCCTTGCTCTTTTATCAGCCCCCTATATGCTCCCACGTGTCTTCACCGCGGGTTATTTTGATTGCTTCCTTTCACTTCCTCTTCGGTCCCCGCTCATGTGCCACGTAGCTCCCATTCACAAAAATATTCATCAAACCCCACAGGTGGCATCTATCAAATATTATTGACATGTGTCCCTTCAGTGCAAGCTTCTTCAACGAAGGGAATGAAGAAAACCATAGGCTACGATATTCTGCCACGTGTTCTAACTACCTATCCAAGGAGGTGACACTTTTCTACACAAGACTTTGCTGAGACCACTGCCATCATTCACAGGGAATGCACCTGAATGGAGGGTGAACAAATGTTGTTTCTTGAATATTTTCTATTACAACAGCCAAGGGAAATCATTTCCTCAACATCATTGCTCAGTACTTTGGATCTTTTTAGTTGTTGCTCACTAGGCGGTGGAAGGCTCACTATAAATACTACTCTTTTCTTCTAAAGAGGAGTTCAAGAAGTTGGAGGTTCCAAGTTCAAATATTACATGCTACATGCTTTTCAAGCTTCACTAGTTTTAGAATTATAGGATTTTTGGAGAGAACAGGCCTTTTATTGTTTAGATTATTGCAAGAACTCATAGACTATGCCATTTTTCAGCCTCTCTGTTTCTTATGCTATTGATAAACTTTATACTATGCCATTATTGTTTGAATGGTTTGTTTTTCATACTTCTATAATTTGAATGCACGTTTGCTGGATTAGATCATGTCTTTCGACTCTTCTTTTTAGTAAATAGGTATGATTATTATTTTATGTCATTGAATGAGTTGTTCATGCTGCAATCCTTAATTTTTGTTATTCTAAGACATGGTAAATTTCTAAGTGGGTCCTTAGATCATATCCCAAAGATAGGTTTATCGTGCCTTTTATCTACATTTTGGTGCATCGCCTTAGTTAGATTCTTTATTTTTATATCTGCTTCCATTTCTCATTCCAAAACCCCAATTATAGACGAAGTTGACTTCTTTAAAAATTTGAAGGTCACTCAGTTAGCACAATAAGTCCCCCATAAACTGAGTTTCCCACAAAGGGTTGTTACCTTGCCAATTTTTGGCATCAACAATTTTTCTTTTTCCTAGCATGCCCGATGGGACTAAACTTAAATAAATCCAATTTCCAGAAGGGTGTATGAGCCATCGGCCTGTTACTAGGTCCCAAACAACAAATAATCCTGATTTATTAGTACCACCATTAGGGATAGTACAACCCACGACCCAATTAGTGAACATTTTGATTCCTCCTCCCTTTTTGTTAGCCATGTTGCCTATCGCTAACAGAAATTATGTGGCATAGGACATTAGAATCCCTCATGTTGCACCAGTAGCACCTGTCGTTCGGGTTTCTATCTCGATTTCTGCCCTAAAGGCTATAGCTAAATTCACCAAAGATGGCTCAAGAACACCATCTGAACATCTACAAGATGTTGTGGACGTATGTCTGGTACATGGGGTTACAGCCCAAAATGTGGTGTTAACGCTACTTCCCGCCTCTTTTAGGGGCAAGGCACTAGATTGGTACTGCACATTGCAAGAAAATTCTATCAGTACCTGGGATGAGCTCAGGGAGCCTTTCTATCAGAGGTTTTCAAATGAAGTAGACCGATCATCGCTATATTATCAACTCTCAGTCATAAAGTGGGCCCCGCATGAAGCCATGGTTGACTTCAATGCTCAGTTCCATACAAGCTAGCATAGGATTCAAGTTGATATCTCCCTGCCACCTGATCTGGCATTCATGTTCTACTTGAAGTCTATCAATCCCAACATTTCAATGATGATCCAGTCTCTTGGTGGAACCACACTACCGGACACATATAGCATCATTGTCAAGGCAGAGAATAATTTGATAGATTCCGGGAAATTACCACCTCGGCCCATCATTCCTATATTCCCATAAATATAAATTCCTTCTCAGGAGATGCCTTCTACCATTGCACCAACTCCTCCTCAATCCTTGTACATGTATCTGAGCACTCCGCAAAACGTTGCCTCTACATCAAGCTCTTCAAAGGAGAAAATGAACGAGTTCAAAGAAATGTTGCGAACTATTGTCAATGAGATACCCATTATCAAGCTCAACTAGGTCGTACCTCTGAAGCCTACCTACCAGAATTATCAAGGTGGAAGGTCCTCTTACCAAAAAAACTAGTTCCAATGAGGCACCCACACAAATACACAGGCCCAAACAACAAATTAGATAGTACCGGTACCCACTCCACTGCAAAGCGCCAACCTAAGTTTGAGCAAAGAGCTAACTATGGGGAAAAACAATTTAGTGGATGACACCAACCCCTGGTGCTTCCCTTGTGGAAATTCACACATGCCCCGAAACTGTCTGTGTGGCAACCTACAACAAAAGGTGGTAGAGCAACGCAACCAGGCCACAATGTCAGACACTGGAAACTATGTGTATACCTCTTCACAAATGGACAATGCGGTGCTCACTGTGTAAATACAAGGGATGTCACTAGAGGAAGAAGCAAACATCGCTCCCGACCACACACTCTTCTCATGGATGGAAGAAGAAGCGGTGTTTGCCAATGATACATCCACATCTAAAACACCGCAAGTACAATCTGACTACAACACTCACTTGAAGAAGAGATTTACAAGTGAACCAGTTGTCTCACAACTAGTCAGTTTGCAACCTAAAAGTGCTTTTGACCAAATTCCTAGTACCTACGCAGCGCTTCTGCAATAACAACCACGAATGGAAGTTGTTATAACAAGAGCGAAGAAGTAGAAACCTATGAATCAGCCACCATTTAATGTGGTGGAACAATTGAAGAAATCATCCACTAATGTGTCTCTATGGGATATTCTAGCTATCCCGGAATAGAAGACGCTACTACACAAGGCTCTCCAGGAAGATGTAAGTGCAATACCAATGGAGTAGTTTCCCAAAGCAAGTGTTGTTGATCAACCATCTTCTGCCAAAGTTCTTACAAATAGCAGAACGGAAGTCCCTACTAAAGTAAGAGATAAGCCGAAGCCTCAACCCTTCTTCTTAACTCTCATTATAGGGGAGAAATTATTACATAATGCCCTGATTAATTATGGTGCTAGCACCACAGTTATTCCTAAACAAATAGTTGAAACTTTAGGAATCAGCTATAAACCCTTAAAAAGAAGAGTGATGTAGCTTGATGGAAATAGAGTCGAAACCATAGGCATCATCAAAGAACTCCCCTTGACCCTATTTTCTTTCCCTAGTATCATAGTGTTGTAAGACACTATGATCATATATGTTTCCCCCATGTTCGACCTTTGCCTATCCTAATAATTTACTTCAAAAGTGGGCAGATATATGTCCCTAGATTGGTACCATTTGATCCTTAGAACCAAGTAGGGTGTGAAGATGAAGATAGAATCTAAATCTTTACATGAAAAACATGTAGCTGATGAAGCCATGATCAATTTTGAAGTCGTGTATACCTCTATCACCAAGCAAGAAATGTATTGCACTGAGCTACTAGAATATTAAAGAGTGACCGGAGACCAGAATGATCAAGAAGATGTTCTCTTGAGCGAACATATAGATACCAACCCTTTCAGAAACTACCATACTACTGGGCTGGGCACCAATGTCATCTACGATGAAGATCAAGTGCTCCTGAAGGTTACCAAAAAACTAGAAAGTGGCCAAGCCTCAGAATTGTGGACGTTGCATTTTGATGGAGCAAGATGCAAGAATGGCATAGGAGATGGGATATGTTTAATATCCCCATAGAATGAAAAGACACTGAGGTCTTTTTGCTTCCAGTTCACCTGCTCGAACAATGAAGTTGAATACAAAGGACTACTACAAGGTATCAGCCTTGCGGAATGGATGGGCATAAAGAAACTAATGGTTTTTCAGAAATTTTGATCTAGAAGTCAATCAAGTACGAGGAATTTCTATAGCCAAGAATGTCCGCATGTGATTCTATAGATACCAAGTTTGGGACCTGATTGAGGGATTTGAAGCCTTCAACATTCAGAAGGTGCCCCAAGAATAGAATACAAATGCAGATTGCATGGCATCAATCAGATCTTAATTTTATCTTGCCTCTAATCTCATTCACAACAAACACTCTATATGAGTAATATTCCAATCGGTGATTCTAGACAACGACCAAATCTGACAAGTGTTTGATAGTGATGAACACATTTCCTCGTTCATCCAATAGTCAGGAGAATTTGTTGACTAGCCCCAACTGAAGATCACCGAAGCCTATGAAGGAAAGATCATCTAGCTGAAATCCAACAAGCTTCCAAAAGGATTTGTCACTCTTGAAAACCTTTTCGATTGTGACAATGTAAGAAATGACAAATGAAAGTTTATAGTAGACAAAGGTGACTATGCAAACCTTTAGGTCGAAGATGGAAGAAAGCTCAAAGTCAAGAAGGACGTCTTGCATCATGATAAAGAAAGGCTTATCAACTTTTGTGATAGATATGGAGTGGTGGCCTAGTCATACGATGACCTCAGGGGATATGATCTCGATATCATTCAACACACAATAGAGTTGGCAGAAGGTGCAACTTAGCCTGTCCGCCAAAAATAAAGGCTAGTCAATCCCAAGATTGAAGTGATAAAGGCAAAAGAATTAACAAAGCTAATCGAGTCATGGATTGTCTTCTCAATCAAGCATAGCATGTGGGTATCCAATTTGGTATTGGTCTAAAAGAAAAATGGAGATATTCTCCTATGTGTGGACTTTCGGGACCTACACAAAGCATCCCCGAAAGATCATTACCCACTACCTTCAATGGAGTCAATCTTGCAAATGATGGTAGGGTCAGAGATGTTTTCCCTATTAGATGGCTTCTTCAATTACAATAAGATCTTAGTCAAAGAGGAGGATCAACATAAGACAATGTTCACTACCAAGTGGAGAACATTCGTATACGCTAAGATGTTGTTTGGCCTCTCAAATGCAGGAGCTACCTTCTAGTGGGCAATGGATATCGCTTTCAACGAACTAATCAACAAGATTATCCTAATCTATTTGGGTGATTTGACAGTGTTCTCCAAGTCCAAGGATGATCATTTTGATCATCTGAAGATGGTGTTCAAGAAATGCCAAGAGTTTGAGATATCCCTGAACCCAAAAAAATGTGTCTTTAGAGTATCGCAAGGAAAACTATTGGGGCATGTAGTGTCCAAAGATGGAATTTCAATTGATCCTAAGTGGGTGAAAGCAATCAAAGAGATTCCTCTCCTGGTCAACAAGAAAGGTGTTCAGTCCTTCTTGAGGAAGGTAAATTTCGTTAGCAAATTTATTTTTGATTTTGCAGGAATAATTAGGCCAATTACCCTAATATTGAAAAAGGATCAAATATTTAAATGGACAAAAGAAGCCAAAGAATCCTTTGAGAAATTCAAGGATTCTATCTCTTCCACTCTTGTTCTGGTCAACCCAGACTTATCAACGAACTTCATAATGTATGTATTTAGTAGCAAGTAAAGCATTTCTATTGTCTTAACTTAGAAAGATGACGAGAGAAAGGGAGAACATCCGATAGTATTTCACTCCCAAACCCTGAAGGAATATGAAACAAACTACAACTTTGTAGAGAGGCAGACATTTGCCATAGTTAAGGGACTCAAGAAGTTCTGACACTTAATCGAGCCTACAATAAGGTGATTGTCTATGTTACACATTCTAGTGTTTGTAAATACATCATGGAAGGAGAAATCACTGAGAAAAGAGCCAATTGGATCACCAAGATCCTCAAGTACGACATTGAGGTTAAGCCTACAAAAAATGTTCGGGGAAGAGGACTGCGAATATCTTGTGCACAATGAAGAAATGGGCACCAAAGAAGAGTAGTCAGAACTAGTCCAAATGACCGATTCAGAGTCCAAAGGTTGTTGGCTGGCAGATAGAATAAGATTTATGCATATAGGAAAATATCCATCTGGCCTTCCTTCTCAGAAGAGGATATTCTACCAGCTGCAAAACAACAGATTCACGCTCGTTGAAGGGATCCTGTTCAAGATAAATTTTAATGGAATTATGTTGTGATGTGTTACCACAGAACAAGCAAAAAGGATCCTTGACACTTACCACAATAGTTCCATGGGCAGGAATTTCTCTGCAAAGACAACCACCATCAAAATCATGTGTGCAGGGTACTTTTGGCTGACACTATTCAATGATTCCTACTCCTTGGTAAAAGCTTGCAAGGAATGTCAGTTCTTTGTAGGAAGAATAAATAATTTTGCAATTCCTTTCAATTTGATAGTGGTTGATGATCCATTTGTGCAATGGGGTTTATACTTCATCAGGATGATCAATCCAGCCTCCAGCACAAGAAATAAATGGATCTTGATGGTCATAGAATACTTCACAAGATGGACCGAAGCCATGCCACTAAAGAATGCGACAGAGGAAGAGATAGTGGATTTCCTGGAGGAACTAGTGATGAGATTTGGCCTGCCCAAAACTATCATCTTCGACAATGCTAAAGCTTTCCTAGGTTCCAAGGTAAGTCAATTCGCACTTACACATGACATAGTCCTTAAAACATCGTCAAATTACTACCCACAATGGAACGACTTAGCCGATTCTAAAAACAAGAATCTAGTCTGACTCCTCAAAATAATTGGGTTGGAATATCAAAGGGAGTGGCACAAAAACCTCCGAGCAGCACTCTGGGTGGACCACATAACTCCAAAAAAAGTCCTCAAGACTTCACTGTATGACCTATTTTATGGAAAAGAGGCGTTATTGCCTATCTCTATGGAGATTCTAGCACTGCAATTGTTAAAATCTCTCGAGGTGGAGCAAAACAACTCAATGGACCTACGGTTAGCCAAGTTGCTAGAAGTACAAGAAAAATGGGAAAAGTCCCTAACAACAATGACTAACCGCCAACAAGTGGTTAAAAGGTGATTTGAAAAGAAAGCGTCCAACCAAGGTCTAAAGTGCAGAGAATTAATGCTAAAGCTTAACGAAAGGGCCACAAAGTCGGGTCAACACGGAAAGTTTGATAGCCTTTGGGAGGGCCTATTCAAAATAATTCAATGCAAAGAAGACAATGGATATGAGTTAGAAACTATGGAAAATGAATCATTGGGAATTTTGGTCAACGGGATTCACTTGAAATTATTCAATTAAGCTTGCTTACCATACCCATGTAAACATGTTTATATGTTTTTCCCTTCTTTCCCTTTTGTTTTGTTGGCCGGTCTTTTTATTTATTCTATGGTTCAAGGCGAAAAAGAACAAGTGACCCATTATTGCAAAGAGTAAGGGAAATAAACTCATAGTTGAACAAAACAAAAAGATTAAAACACCCACATGCAAAATCTAATTGAAACATACATATTGGAAAGAAAAGATGACCCAGTTGCAAAATCCAAAAGAAGGCAACGAGATGCTTATATAAAGATATATTTTCATTATATATGCTTTGATATTTACATTTTCAAAATGGCTCATAGGCCACACTTCCAAAAGTATATAAGTATATTTTGTCTCTTTTATATATTTTACAAAATCCTTTTTCAGGCATGTATACAAAAAATGGACTAATTACTATGAGATTTTTAGAAAGCCAAAAGAAAATAAAAGTATTCAATTCACAACATGGGAAGAAGCAACAAACACATCAATGACAATGTCCACAATATCCTCATCCACAAGGGCATTATTAGTAGCAGCAGCATCATCCAATGGAGCAAAAGCATGCGAAGGGAACACCAAGTTCTTGAAGTCTATGTACCAATTGATGTCGTAGAATTGCACCACATTGTAGATACAGAACAAGAAGTGTCAAGCTTGAGTGACCCTCTGGTAGTGCTCATCTTGCAACTAGAGGTGAAAGCCACTTAGAAATGGTAGCCACGGCATGACCGCATCCTCTTCTATGAACCTTTGAAGGTCGCTCGTAGTCAGAATTCCCCCACCATGTGCAGTGTTTGCAACGACCTCCTTGAGGTTGTTCAGGTACTTCTTGGGGAAGATTTCCTTTACTAGACACAAGATCAAAGTCTTAGGAACTCCTATATCTAGCATGGAGGCGATAAAGTGTGAGCACACATCAATGTTAACTCTATATCTATCCTCATACTCAAGGAAGTCCCATCCCAAGACCCATTTTATGGATATGATGGACATCGAGTGCTTGTTCTTCATCATCCTTTTTAAGCGCCTGGTAGAAATTTCACCCAAGAAGGCAGTCTGAGACTTATGTGAAACTAGCCTAATTTGGGTGTTCATCTTGTCAAACTCTCTGTGAATACCTTAAAACTATCCCTGTAAATCACCTAAGTCTAGCCTATGAGAATGCTACACAACTACAAATGATAAACTGCTAAACCAATTACCTAATACCAATTCTACTCAAATCGCTAAGTGTGATTTTGCTACTACTTAGATTCCTATTTATAGAAAAAGCGAGGAAAGGCATGGTAATCTGCTTGCCATAAACATGATGTTAATCAAGTACCAACTTGAAAGTTGTGCCCAAGCCTACTAGAATTTCCCACCCAGTTGCATTTTTTGAGTACAGTTTGTTGCATGCAAAACTAATAAGGGCTAATTAATTAGCCTAAGTTGGTGGCAACAATCGTCTATGTTATGCACGGCCAAGGACTGAGGTGTCATTCTCTAGGTATTTTTCTTATTCCAAGGCAGAGCTCGTATCTTTTCAAATGTTGAGTGCATCTTTGGCCTAATCATTCCTTTTAGGATATTAATTTCCAACACATACGAATGCTTAGGCTTCTTGCAAAGAATCGGCTCAAGTTCCAAGAAAATAACACTATACATATGTTTGCTAATTATATTTATGAATTCTTGTCAAATCAAAATGGAAAGTAATTCATCTCGCACAAGCCAAGGGTTGGTGATACATGCCACATTAAAAGAAAAAAAGGTGACTCTCATCTACCACCTTGAGAGAAAGTAGCTAAGTATTGCATGCAAAAAATTTAGGCACTCAAAAGGTCTTTTCAAATATGCCACCTAAAGCAAAAGCAATTCCTAGCGCACAGCCAGAGCTGAAGTAAAGTTGCAGGAAAATTCAAGCTAAAGCAAAAAGCTTCCCGCAAATTAACAATGGCATAAAGTTCAAGCCAAGAAGTTAGGAAAGTAACAACACAAATCTTAGCTAAAGCTCTATGAGGAGCACTAGTCGTTAATGTCTTTGAGAATATTTCTTATGCTACATAGGGTATTCCTAACAAGCCAAAATGGGAAAACACAAAGCAGTTGGACAAGCCCAAAAATTACAGAGACCAGAGCTTAGTTCAAGAAGATTGGGATAATGTTCATGATCGCTTTCTCACAAAGAACCCTAAAGGATTGAGGGAAATGGCCTACAAAAGAATAAGGTGTCTAGAAGGGTGTTGTCAACTACAGAAAAAGTATGGTTCAACGAGTTTCCTCAATATATGGTCCCATCTGTGCACTACTGCCCATAATTGGTCGATGTGGCCATTAAGCATCAATCCAAGTACAAGCACTATTAAGGGCCAGACTCTGTTAGTTAACATTAGCCTAACTGCCATCTGGAATATGTTGTGCATTCCAGACCCTATGCAAAGAGGAATGGAAGTGGAGACATTTACTCCTAGAAAGGGAGATCATATATGGAGCACCAGGGATAAGGCTCTAGAATTTTATAATAAAGAAACCCAAAGGATTGAAGCAGAACAAGGGAAGCCACCAAAAATTCTTGTCGCACAATGCTTTCAAGGAAGACATGCGAGATACCTTTTCAATGATGGCATTTTTTTTTGGTCTAGACATTGACCAAGAGGTGTAGTCTTTTCAATTGGGCCCAACTTTCCAATTTCATAGGAAAAAATCTTACTTCTGGTATGATTTTGTAGAATTCCTCTCAATGAATATGATAGAGAAAATTAACAAGCACCAAGTTGAACAAAAGTTCAATTTTTTCTCCTATCTTGCTCATATGTTTTTGTATCAAAACCCTGATTTCTTTGATAAGCGGGTAAAGTTGTCTATCTTTGACGAAAAGAAGAGGAAAAATCCATTTTTTTCTGGACCCCTCTCCTCTCTTATACTTTTTATTATTACACATTTTTGTATTATTTCTTGACTCCGATTTTGCAAGATTTGCAAGGGGAGGAGTGTATCAATTGGCTCACCTTGACTCAGACAGATTTTATGCAGAATTTCACCCCCAAATGTGACTGGTTTTTCAAAGTGGATTTTACATTCATCCAAATTTGAGGCTTCATTGGGGAACCATTCTGCCTTCCAACATGTGTGACTAATCGAGTGCTAGCCCTTGAATTGTTCTAGAAGCTTGCATTATTGATATTACCTTCTGTAGTGGGAAAAATGTCAAGAGGAAGGGATTCATCACCTATCTGCAAAGTTTCAAAATAGTGGCCATGAAAAAGAAGTAGACACACCCACTATTGCAAGATAAACTAGCTCATTTAGGGTTGGTAATGATCTGTGACAAGTGGGATTACAACCCTTTCAATGATTTACCGTATGAACATCTCAAGGCAACTCACAACCCTCGAACTTAATGGGAGCGGAGGCACAACCCACTTGAGGATGAAGATGAATTATTGGTTGACTTGATTCATATCCCCATGGAAGACAATAGGCCCCCATGGCATAGGTTCTATTTCCTTGTGGCGGATTATGATGAGAACCTCAAAATGGGAAAAGCTTTGTACAATAAGCTGAGAAATGAAGAGGAATGGACTAATGAAAGGATCAGAGTCTTTTGGATATATTGCCAGGAAACAAAATGGCTCGATGATCCTTATGAAAGCATAAAGGAGGATAAATGGTTTGACAAGCTTTGGGATGATGAGCACCCTACTTTTAAATCAAGCGCTAGTGGAGGTGATGACCCCGATGAAGGAGAAGAGTAGGTAGAAGAGCAAGCTGAGACATCAGTGTCCTCCACCCAACAAAGGAGGAAGTCTACAGGGAAGTTTTCCTATGTTGCTTCAAATGTGCGACTGAATATGTCACGAGCCTCGCGAACACTCACCTGGGCCTTGAAAACAACAAGAGTTCCCCAACAACAACAACCAAAGACTATAGAAGTGGGAGACACCCCACCCGCTAAGTGACAACGCATGGAAACTATTCTGGGAGAAGGATCACAAGAGTTGCCACAAGCCAAGTGCTCGCAATGAGCCAGGAGCTTAAGTAAATAAGGAGCCAACAATGAATGAACCACCACAATCATCCAGTCAATAGGTAATTTTTTCTTCCTCTTTTCTTACTTCTCAATCTTTGGTATCCTCTTCTATTTCCACAACACCCCTAACAACAAGTGTCAACACTACTTTATCTACCCCTGCCACAATGTTTGTGGGAGGTTTCTCCCAATTCACCCAAACTGGGCCATCTATCTTAACACCTCCATGAACCTTAACACCAGTTGCCATTGCTCAATCTCCCCTTGCCTCTCTTTCTAAAAGCTCGGCTACCATTGGCACCCCTATTGCCTCTGCTACCTCGAGTCCAACCCAGTATGCCCAACAAACAGACTCGATTATGAATACCCCATCATCATAGCAATTGATGAGCCCTTCCATTGTTTCACAAATAAAACTATGGCAAGTTCCCTTTTTCTCCCTAAAAACTATCAATCTCCCACCAAAGAAAACTATGGCAAGGGCCTTCTACACTTGTATTCCCTTTTTCCCTACCTCCCGGTACACCTATTGTTGGTGGAATAGTTCAGTCATCACCTGAATTCATATCTCAGGGAGAAGCCACAAATAAAATGTGAGCCCTCAGGATCCAAAAGTGAAAAGCAAAGGATGATAAAAAGGAGACAAAGTCTAAGGTGTATACAGTTTACAATGAAGTGCAACAAACACTGAATTTCACCACCATGTACCCAAATGTTGTCAAACCATAGGGAGAGATGCTTCCAAGTGATTACCACATGTATGCCATGGGGCTTGATCTGGTCGTAGCCCGGATGCAAGATAAGGTAGAACTCATGGAGGAAATGTAGTGGGTGGTGACAACCAACTTCCTAAAGTCTGGCTGACAATTGAAGAAAAAGGAGGAGCAACTAAAGCTTGTGAAGGAAAGGGTCAATTTTTTGGAAATGAAGGAGAAATCACTAGAAGTAGAGGTTGCACACTTATCTGAGAAAGTGTGAGTGAAAGAGTTGGAGCGAAGAAAACTCCAAGAGAAAATCAATAAGTACCAGTCTATTGACCCCACACTGCTCAACGAGCTACAGGCGAGGAACCAAAAATATCAGAGCCAATTTACCTCGACAGAGCTAAATTTGCAACAAAAGGATAAAGAGTTAGTAGCTCAATGCGCTCTATATGAGCAGGAATTAGAAAAGAATCATATGGACTTTGAAGGCCAAAAGGCCCAGTTAGAAAGGGAGCTTCGAGAGACAAAGTCCTCTCTTGACACAAAATTGGTGAACCACTCCTGACCTAAGGAGAATTTTTATAAAGATATAAGTAGCTTCGGGGAGCAACTAGCATCCTCAAAAAAAAGAAATGCGGAATTAACAGAGGTTATTAAATCAAAGGATGCAGAGATCACCTCTCTAAAGAGCTCTCTCCAAGCCTCCTCTATGCAGCCGGACCTCATCCCATTGGCTTTTCAACTATATATTTCTTATTGGGAAAAGGTTAAAACCTTCTGCCTAACACTACAACCAACACTCTGGTTCATTTCAAAGGCAACAAAATTGAGCCAGGAGGTTCACGAAACAATTGAGAAATTCTAGCGGTTCATCTAAGAGAAGGTTTTGGAAGCAAAGAGTTTGCTGAGAAAGCTATATTAAGTCTCTGATGAAGACCTGGCCAAAGTAGGGATCAAAGATCGAGATATTGTTGCATAGATGACAAACAAGTTCATCCATTTCCACTCGGCCTTCCATCGAACTATAGCAACCACAACTACTTTGAACTAGACAATGGACGACATGCAAGAAAATTTCTCCCAACTGAGCGAGATGGGTCTACCGTCTCTTTTTCTTGAAGATGGGTTGATCACCATGGTAGAGCAGATTGCACAAAGAATTGAAGAGAAGGAGCAAGACCCAAACGCTTTCCAGAGTTTCGTCCATCCTCTTACTATGGTAGACATTGAAGGTATTATTCATCCTCTTATGCAACTACTTTTCCATTGTGAGGCAGGGGCCAATTTACCTAAGACACTGCCTTATAAAGAAACGCTCGACTTGGGTGGAGCGCAAGAGAATTTGCGCAATATAGCGAGACCATTCGAAGATGACTGGCCGCCCCTGTAGGCAGCCCTTTCCAGGCTCTAATTTTGTTTCCAATGGATGGCACTCTGGTCTACGAACCAGAGAAAATTTTGGGTTACTTGTTCCTCTAAGCGAAACACGCCTGATAGTCGCTAGAAGTTGTGAATACTAAATTCACCATGCTCCCTTTGGGTTTTAGTTTTTTAGCTAAGTACCAGCCCATGCCTTCAAATAAATTCATCGGCCACCCTTTTTTATTGTTACTGTGGCCTCTGCCACATGTCTACTTATCACTCCCTAAAGGATTTTTATCCTTGCTCTTCTATCAGCCCCCGATATGCTCCCATGTGTCTTCACCGCAGGTTATTTTGATTGCTTCCTTTCACTTCCTTGTTGGTCCCCGCTCGCGTGCCACGTAGCTCCCATTCGCAAAAAGATTCGGTGGACCCCATAGGCGGTGTCTATCAAACATTATTGCCACGTGTCCCTTCAACACAAGCTTCTTCACCAAAGGGAATGAAGCAAACCATAGGTTACAATATTTTGTCATGTGTTCTAATTGCCTATCTAGGGAGGTGACACTTGTCTACATAGGACTTTGCTGGGACCACTGCCATCATTCGTAGGGGATGCACCTAAATGGAGGGTGACCAAATGTTGTATCTCGAATCTTTTCTATTACAACGGTCGAGGGAAATCATTTCCTAAACATCATTGCTCAGGATTCTAGATCTTTTCAGTTGTTGCTCGCTAGGCAGTGGAAGGCTCACTATAAATACTACTCTTTTCTTCTAAAGAGGAGGTCAAGAACTTGGAGGTTTTGAGTTCAAATATTACATGCTACATGCTTTTCAAGCTTCACTAGTTTTAGAATTACAGGATTTTTGGAGAAACCAAACCTTTTATTGTTTATATTATTGCAAGAGCTCATAGACTGTGCCATTATTCGGCTCTCTATTTCTTATGCTATTGATAAACTTTATACTATGGCATTATTGTTTGAATGGTTTATTTGTCATGCTTCTATAATTTGAATGCATGTTTTCTAGTTTAGAACATGTCTTTTGACTCTTCTTTTCAGTAAATAGGTATGATTATTATTTTATGTCATTGAATGAGTTGTTCATGCTACAATCCTTAATTTTTTTTATTCTAAGACATGGTAAATTGCTAAGCAGGCCCTTAGATCATATCCAAAAGATAGGTTTATCGTGCCTTTTATCTACATTCTAGCACATCGCCATAGTTAGATTTTTTATTTTTATATCTGCTTTTGTTTCCCATTCGAAAACCCCAATTACAGAAGAAGCCAACTTCTTTAAAAATCTGGAGGTCACTCAGTTTAGTGCAATAAGTCCCCCATAAATTGAGTTTCCCACAAAGGTTTGTTACCTTGCCAATTTTTGGCATCAACAAGTAGAATGTAAACATGTGAAACATCAACACAAAAACAACCATACACAAGAGAACACTAGATTTATGTGGAAAACCCTAAGTAGGGAAAAACCATGGTAAGGATTAGCTCACATATATATTAATAACAATACCAAATACAATTTAGCTCACTGCCTAGAAAAAAAAAAAGGCTCACTATCGAGTGGCTCACCGCCAAGAAGAAAGAAGAATAGAAGAATATATTACAAAGAGATTCACTATATCAGAGAAACAAGATAAATCTACCACTACAACTCTATTCCATCCACAACCTTTGGCTCACTGCCTCTAGCAACTTCAAGCACACTGAAAATGTACACACCTTCTGCCCACTGCATCTGAAGTCATAGGCATTAATATCACACTCATATCACCACACTTGATCACATTCACACCATTTGCACACCCTTACAACATCTCCAACAACTCACATTGCATTTATACCATTCGCGACCTAAAAAATTTCAATTAGGTTGGCCTCAATGAAATGTATGTACCTCAAATGTGTAACACAAAAATAGGTCAGCAAAAAACACCTCCTCAGTGGAAAGAAGTGAAGGAATACCATGACAAGGGTTAACTAGGACCCAAATCTATATCAACACACATCATAATGCTTCAACAAGAAAAAAACAACCTCCACAATTAGCACTAGCATTCCAGGTCAGGCAAACACTAACAAGCAACCACATACACACCTGCTTTTTTGTGTGATCACCAAAAAAGGGAAAAAATCAATGTAAAAAGAAAAATCCGATTTTGTAGAACCCAAAAATTTGGAAGCTTCTAAGCTTGTTAAAAAGGGGTTCGAATGGGTATTATAGTATGAGGAAAAATGTGATTATTCGTGAGATTGTAATAGGTTTTACACTGGATAATAAAAGTATTGGATGGTTGCGGTTTGGTGGATGTAGCCCAGATTGGGTGAACCACGTTAAATTATCTGTGTTATGATTTATTCTCTGTGTGTTTTAGTTTCTCAGTTTATTAATTAAATTTGCATTTAATTGTTAGATATCTGCCATCTCTAACCCTAACACAAGGTAGTGAGCCAAATGTTGCGGATGGAATAGAGTTGCAGTGGTGGATTTCTCTTGTTGCTCTAAGATAGTGAATCTCTTTGTAATAGTTTCTTCTATTCTTCTTTCTTCTTGGAAGTGAGCCACCTGATAGTGAGCCCCTGAAAATGAGCCTAATTGTATTCAGTATTGTTATTCATATATATGTGAGATAACCCTCACCGTGGTTTTTCCCTGCTTAGGGTTTTCCACATAAATCTAGTGTTCTTCTGTATATAGTTATGTTTGCATTATTGTTTCACATGTTAACATTCTACTAATGCTTAATGAGGATTTGAATGCTGATAAGGGTTTAAAATTTAATGAGGGATTGAATATTTTAATTTGTACAAATGATTCCCTCTCAATTGTCATGTGCATCTAACAATTAGTATCTAAGTTGTAATTCCTTGGAGAAAGCTTAACCACTTGAGGTAGATTCATATGGCAGACAGAAAGGGTTTCAAAGCTCCTATGTTTGACAGAATGAATTATGCTTATTGGAAATCCAAGATGTAATCCTTTATAGTATTTCTTGGATTTGGAGTCTAGCGATCAGTTGAAAACAGATATACTATGTCTGTTGTTGGTTTGACAAGTGATGATGAAATCAAAGAATATGAGAATAATGGAAAAGAAAGGAATGCTATATTGAGTGGAATTTTTGATTTAGAACTTGGGAAGGTGATAAGTTTGAAAACTAAAAAAGAGATCTAGACAAAGCTAGAGAGTATTTATGAAGGAGATGGCAAGTTCAAGCAAGTGAATATACAAAATTACAAAGCCAAATTTGAAACCTTGAGGATGTCTGAAGATGAAGATATTACAGCCTACATGCTCAGAGTGGATGAAGTGGTCAATGCCATCAATGGTATTCATGGTAAGTTGGAAAAAATGGAAGTTGTGAAAAAGGTATTATGAACTCTTCCTAAATCTTATAGTTCTAAAGTTTCTACAATTGAGGAAGCTCAAAATTTGGATAATTATTCTAGAGATAAAATTTTTGGTGCTTTAATTTCTTATGAATTAAGAGAGCTTGGTCAAGATGCTACAAATCATAAACTTATTTTAAAGTCTTCAAGGAAGAGAAGGATGATGAATCATATCTAGATGATCTTGATGAGGTGGGAGGAAATATTGCATGGAGACTGAAAAAGGGAACTAGTAAATACAAAGGTAAGTTACCTTTTAAGTGTTTCAATTGTGGAAAGATAGGCCATCATGCTTCTAAGTGTCTAATCAAAGTTTCAAATGGAAAACATAAGGATCATAAAGGAAAATTTTTCAATAAGAGTTATTATGTTGAAAGAGACAATGGTGTATATGATGATGAGGAATTAGACTATCCTGATGATGACAACGATGAATTCTTGTTCATGGCTCTAAATGTTGGAACTAACTCTACTAATTTTGAAAGATGTATGAAGAAAAGTGATCCAAAAATAGGTCACAACATTTAAGGTACTATGGTGACTACTTTTCATGCAAGATAGGAGAGGAATTACTGGATAATTGATAGTGGATGCTCAAATCATATGATAGGTAATAAAAGTAAGTTTGTTAAACTTCAAAAGTATGATGGTGGTCTTGTTAACTTTTGTGATGATACATCTACTAAGATCTATGGAAAAGGTTCAATTAGTTTTGATGGAAAGCATAAAAGAGATGATAACACGAACAAGAAGATGACCCAACAGATTAAGGTACACATTCCACCCAACCATGTGATACCCGAAGGCTCACCCCCCATGCTAGGAGATAGTAACAAGGATTTCTATACAAGACCATCTACCTCTAGACACAGGCTAATACATAACTGAACTGAATCAAATATGAACACAATAATACTTAACACAATGGGTACAATGCTTACAGAGAACATGATTATCTACGCAGTACAACAAACTAACTTCTGGTTGACATAGAGAGAGTGTCACACATCATTTGCTATGAGTTACCCTGGCTCAACCTTCCTAGGCTAACAGACCCCCATCCTGGGTTACCTTGGCTTGCCTCTACTAGCCGTCGGACCCTCATACAAACTGTGCTTCTCGTCTCATCTCAATCCTTGATAAGTGCATGAGTCATGAGAGAGGCATTCATTATCTTAATTAGTCTAAAAAAAATTCATTAATTCTTTTTAAGTTATCACTTACTTAAACCCTAAGTGAGTTACCCTTGCGCCCCTTTGTGTGTCGGACCCCCACAAAGAGCCACTCTCCTTGGTATACTGTACACCCCGGCAAGGACAGTGGCCCAGGGTGTACAGTATACCATGGGCTATACAGTATAGCATGATCAGTCACCACATACCAACAATCTCCCACTTGGAGACTGATCAGGCTCCACACCAACACAATCTCCTACTTGGAGACTGATTCTAGACGACACTGCTGCAATTACAGCTCCCACTAGAAATAAGGACCTTAGACCCTGCTGCTCTATTATACTTGAATTCAACCTTGAAGACCAACCGAAGCTGAAGAGGAGCTCAGATTCTCCCTTTTCACCGCCTTCATAAACATATCCGTTGGATTGACATCTGTATGTATCTTGTCCAGCTTAACTTGTCCATCCTCCAACACTGACTGAATGAAATGATATCTCAACTAGATGTGTTTTGTTTTAGAATGCAGAGTAGAATTCTTTGCAAGATGTATAACACTCTGGCTGTCTGTAAACAAGTAATTTCCAGCCTGTTGTTTTCCCAACTCATCCATGAAAAATTGTAGCCATATCATCTCCTTTGCCGCCTCTGTTGCAACAACATACTCTACCTTTGTGGTGGATAAAGCAACCACCTTCTGCAATCGAGAAATCCAACTCACTACTGTCCCACCAACTGTAAATACATAACCTGTGGTACTCCACCTGGTATCTATATCCCCTGCTAAATCTGAGTCAACATAGCCTTTTAAATCAGTATTAGAGCCCCCAAAACATAAACAATTATTGGATGTACCTCTCAAATACCTGAGAATCCATTTTACTGCATTCCAATGCTCAACTCGATGACTCAAATACTGCTAACAACTCCTACAACATGTGCAATATCCGGTCTCGTGCATACCATGGCATACATTAAACTGCCTACAGCTGAAGCATATGGTACCTTGGACATTTTTTCTTCCTCCTCTTGTGTCTTTGGACACATATCCTTAGTCAATTTGACATGACTAGGCAAAGGTGTGCTGACAGGCTTTTGCATTCTCCATATGAAATCTCTGCAACACCTTTTCAACATAATTAGCCTGAGATAAAAACAATTTTCTATTTTTCCTATCTCTACAAATTTTCATACCAAGGATTTGTTTTGCTGCCCCTAAATCCTTCATAGCAAAAGACTTTGCTAACTGTTGTTTCAACTCTCTTATGTGATCCATGTTAGACCAAGCTACAAGCATTCCATCAACATATAAACACAAAATAATATAGCTATCATTATCCAACCTCTTAAAATAAACACAATGGTCAGAATTACACCGGTTGTAGCCTTGCTCAGCCATAAAACTATCAAATTTTAAGTACCATTGCCGAGGTGCTTGCTTCAAGCCATATAAACTTTTCTTCAATCTGCACACTAGTTTCTCCTTACCTTTGACCTCAAATCCTTGTGGCTGGTCCATATATATTTCCTCTTCCAAATCACCATGGAGAAAGGTTGTTTTAACATCAAGCTATTCTAAATGCAAATCTTTAGCAGCCACAATACTTAAAACAATACGAATAGAAGTCATTTTAACAACTGAGAAAAAATCTCATCAAAATCAATACCCTTTTCTGTGCAAATCCCTTTACAACTAATCTGGCTTTAAATCTTTTCTTACCTCCATCCTCCTCTTTCAGCCTATAAATCCATTTGTTTGGTAAACTTTTTTACCTGTAGGCAACTTGCATAATTCCCAAGTCTAGTTTTTCAGCAAGGAGTCCATTTCTTCTTCCATTCCATGCTCCCACTGAACCTTGGTATCCACCTGCATAGCTTCATCATAATATTCTGGTTCACCAGCATCAGTTAACAAAATAGTATACAAAGAGGGAGAAAATCTTTTCTGAGGTCTACTTATCCTTGAAGATCATCTAACATGAGTTTGTGGTATTTGTTGTTGTTGTTGTTGCCTCAGCATGAGGAACCACGAAACATCATTCTTTGAATATCATCCAACACTACATAATCATTTTCTTTCTTCTCATGTTGCAATGATCTTTGTACAACACTTTCTCATTGAATATGACACCCGCTTCTCACAATTTTTTGATTTTCAAAATCCCAAAGCCTATAACCAAATTCATCAATGCCATATCCAAAAAATATACATTTCTTTGATTTTACATCAAGCTTGGTTCTATTTTCAGAATCTACATGTGAAATGCTTCATAACCATTTTTTTGAGAATAGAATAACTCACTTTCTACCTTTCCATGCTTCCTCCGGAATACCACAACCCAAAGGATTAGAGGGACCTCTATTATTTAAATAAACAACAGCTTTGCTACCACATTTTTAAAGGCAGCCCAACATGCAATCTCTCATAGTCCGTGCACTCCATTATTGTTCTTATCTCATGCTTTCTGTACCTTAAATCTTGCATTTTCTCCTCAGAGAGTCCTTTTGAACCATTTTTCTCGCCTACTTAATGTACTCATTTTGATGAACAATAATCTTCAAACTTTTTACTGCAATACTCACCACCATTATCAGATCTGAGACATTTTAACCTTTTACCTGTCTCATTCTCAACCAAGCTTCTCCATTTTTTAAAGGTTTCAAATACATCAGATTTCTGCCTAAGGAAATAAATCCATACCTTCCTAGTTGCATCATCAATGAATGCAACATAATATAGAGAGCCACCAAGAGAAGATACCTGAGCTAGTCCCCATACATTCATATGCACAAGCTCCAATTTCTCATCTTTCTTTTGCTTCCCATCCTTGAGAAAACTAACTCTCTTTTGTTTTCCATACACACAACTTTCACAAAAATCCATATTAACACATTTTAGACCTGGTAAAACATTATTTGAATGAAGTACTTTCATACCTTTGCACTCATATGCCCAAGTCTATTGTGCCACAGTGCTGATTCAGAGTCCACAGCAACTGTATGATCTTCTACCTGCTTAACTGCAGCAACTGCTCAACATTGACCTTTTTCTCAGAATAATTGCAGCGGTAGATGGAACAAGAGGACCTGTACAAAGATATATAAGGCCTACTTTCACACCTTTTTTACTACTACTAAGGCACCATTTGTGACCTTCCAATTTTTATCACTAAATGTAACAATACAACCTTCATCATCTAGTTGCCCTGCTGAAATTAAATTTCTGTTTAACTTTGGAACATGCCTTACCTCACGTAGTAGCCAATGATTCCCATTCTGCAACTTAATCTTGATTCTTCCCTTTCCAACAATCTGACAGGGTTCGTTATCTCCTAAATAAACCAGCCCAAAATCCCCTTTGACATAATCAAGAAAATAACTTCTATGGGGGGTAGCATGAAATGAAGCCCCTGAATCTAACACCCAAGAATCATCAGCATTATCAAGGGAAAGAATCAAAGCATCCTCATCAGATTTATTACTTACCACATTTGCCTCTTTACTTCCTTCATTTTTGTCTCCTTTATTTTTTTGAGACCAGCAATCTTTCTTTAAATGACCCGACTTACCACAGTACCAACAATCCTTCTTGTTTCTAGATTGGGACCTTCTATCCTTTGATTTTCCTCGTGACTTCTATGCATTCTCGAATCGCTTCTCTCCTTTGTTCTTCCTTTGCTTTCTGCATTCAAAACACTTACCGCATGTGGATGTTCTTAATTTGAGCTTTCCTACTAATTTCCTCGCCAAAATACCAACAACATCATCAAACCAATGTATTCAACCAAAACATAATTGCTGTAACAGCCTATTACGCTTATCCCAAAATTTTCAGGCAAAGAAAATGTAATCAGTGAGCCCTAACTTCTTCTATCAAAGTTTACTTTATAGAAGTTAATTGACGGTGACCATATTAAACTCATTCAAATGATCAGAATTGACCCACCTTCTACCATTTTCATATTAAATAAACGCTTCATAAGAAATACCTTATTCGAAGTGGAAGGCTTTTCATATAACTTTGCCAGGGTTTCCATCAACTCTTGAGTTGTCTTTGCTGTTGTAATATTGAACGCCACCGATTGTGCTAGGCACAAATGAATACTGCCAAGAGCCTTTCTATCCAAGATCTCCTAGTCCTCATCTGACATTGTTGCAGGTTTCTTGGTTTTCCCTTCCAATGGCTGCCATAAATCCTTCTGATAGAGATAGTTCTCCATCTGCATCTTCCATAACTGATAGTTCTTCCCATTAAACTTCTCAACCTTCTTACCCTCGTCTGCCATTGCTCCCACTCAACCGTGAGATCTTCCTATAGACGATAATCGAAACACAACCCGCTCTGATACCACTTGTTAGGGTTAGAGATGGCAGATATCTAACAATTAAATGCAGATTTAATTAATAAACTGAGAAACTAAAACACACAAAGAATAAATCATAACACAGATAATTTAACGTGGTTCACCCAATCCGGTACATCCACCAAACCACAGCCATCCAATACTTTTATTATCTAGTGTAAAACATATTACAATCTTGAATAATCACATTTTTCCTCATACTATAATACCCATCCAAACCCCTTTGTAACAAGCTTAGAAGCTTCCAGAAAAAATCGGATTTTTCTCGGGGGCTGCCGCCCCTGAACCCCCGCCTGGGGCCCAGCCCGGCCCCGGACCCTGGCAAGGACAGGGGGTCAGGGTGTACAGTATACCATGGGCTATATAGTATAGCATGATCAGTCGCCAC
Organism: Sequoia sempervirens; assembly: GCA_007258455.2. Lineage (NCBI taxonomy): Eukaryota > Viridiplantae > Streptophyta > Pinopsida > Cupressales > Cupressaceae > Sequoia > Sequoia sempervirens. The sequence continues at coordinate 89,003,965 of VDFB02252616.1, forward strand.
ATACCAACACCTCAAGTAACTTCAAGCACACTAAAAATGTAGAAACCTTCTACACACTACATCCAGATTCATAGGTATTAAGCTCACACTCATATCACCACACTTGATCACATTTGCATCATTTGTACAACCTTAGAACATCTCCAATAACTCACCTTGAATTTATGCCATCCACGACCTATACAATCTCAATCATGTCAACCTTAATGAAACATATGCACCTCAAATGTGCAACACCAAAATAGGTCGGCATAAAAACCTCCACAGTGGAAAGAAGTGAAGGAATACCATGCCAAGATTTAACTAGGTCCCAAATCTATATCAACATATGTCACCATGCTTCGACAAGAAACAAAAAACATCCACAATTAGCACTAGCATGCCAAGTTGGACAAACCTACACTAACACTAACAAACAACCACATACATACCTCTCTAGGTAAAAAAACACCATGCGTACCACATAGCAACACTCCACAACATTCCAAAATATTCCACATCATCAAATATCCAACACTACTACTACAACCACCTAAAATTGAAGAATACTTTCATCCTATGCATCAGGATGCACTACCACTAAACTCCAAAATAATAATTTAACTTGCAGAGCAACTCAACACTAGAAAATCCAATGGAAGATAATACATATAATATAAGCATGTTCCCAAATCCATAAGACAAGAAACCTCAATGCAGAGAAATGCGAAGCAAACTCATTTCTCCTAGACAACCTTCTTCACAAGCACAAACTCTGTCAAACACAACTTCCACTACCACACAATACAAAACCTTAAAATATAGATATAGAACCTCTAAACACCTCTAATAATCACATCCAAACCATAAAAGCATATCTTAAACAATGAAGAAATGCAAAACATAACATTGAACACACCTTTGTCACACTACACGCTCTTTTATTCAAATTTTCTCAAAATAACTTGGAAACCAAGTCAACTAGTTGCATCAACACAACACTACAACACCTTCTCATCATGACTATAGTATCTACAATACCAACAATCTCCACACTATGTGTTGAAATCAATGCAACATCAAACCACAACATATCCACACTTAGCACTAGTACTGACAACACTAATGATAGTACCACCAACAAATCCAACACTAGCAATCTCCAACAATATCCATATTGTTGACATCAATGACCAAATTTTGAGATCAATGACAACACCAGAAGCATACTTGCAACATGCCAAACCTTTCTATAGTAGGATTCTTGGTATGGATAAGTAATGTAGCAACATATGCATCCACTTCTTGTGTAGTGACCTTATATGGTAGCCATGGTATTTAAATTGTGTATAGTTCTACCACCTCCATATATGTGTAATCTTTGTCTACTATGAATGTGATTTTTTGGTGTACTAGGTAGTGGATGCATAGGGAATCCTTTCCCTTTCTTGTATTTTTTCCTAGAAGGTTTTGAAAACCCACCAGTATTTATCCTTGTATGATTAAGTGTCTTGGAATTGATAAATTTGGTACTTGATTTGTGTCGTCGTGGTCTGGTTAAGTTTCCAGACTTTACCTTTGAAATTGGACAATTTCTTTAGTAAATGGAACATTAAACATATAAACAACATACCATACCAAAAATGGTACCTTCAAGTCTTAATTTTTTGGATGTTCTCCATGAGCTACTCCTGCATGACCTCACAAAGGTCAAAATACTTTCCCTCCACCACCATTTGATATTTTGTGTGAATTACAATTGTTTTGGTGAAGTCTTCTCGGTTGGCATAATATATTTTATATGCTATCCCTATTGTAGCATATTGGACTCCATCATTTGCTATTATTTTGATGTTCATGTTTATTCCATCAAACTTTGCTCCAGTTAGATGTTTCACTTTGCTATTTTTAATTGATTTATTAGTGGGGATGCCACTTAAAATTCTTAACCCTATCACCACATGTATATCTTCCTTCATGATCCATTAGGGTTTGTCTAGGTACATATATTCATCATGCACCCATCTCAACACAATTCAAACCCATGCCTCCTCATCAAAAAAATCTAGATAGTCTTTCCAAATATCTAGGTTCTAACCAATCTCCATGTATTCTAGCTTATATGTATTTTCATCATCTTCCAAAAGTGTTAGGCAGAGGTCTTCTAGCTTCATGTGGTCAATCTCTATAATTTGTTCATGGATGTACTTTCGAACATCCTCCAAGTATACTACATTATGGGGGATTTGAGAGAATGCCCTATCCTTATCTCTTTAGGGACTTATAGGGGTACTTCTGGTACTTGGTTTGAGGATTCTAAAATACATTTACTATTGTGGGAGTGGTCATTGTGTGAGTGGAAAATGTACAAGGTGCAAATAGCTACTAGGTTTTTGGATTCGAATAAAAATAGCTCAAAGTAAAAACTATGATGGAAGCAAGTGAGTGAATGAGTGGGGTGTGAACAATTATATAGACAGATGGGTGGATGGGTATTTAATGCTCTTCCTATTACGTAGTCTTTTTTCTTGCTATTAACTCCTAAAGTTTGTGTTTTTTTTATAAAAAAATGTCTTTTTGAACTACTTAACTATAGTACATAATATACAAAGATTTGATTGTGTGGGTTGTGTTTTTATTCCACTGGCAAGTGGTAGTGTTTAAGGCATGTTCCATTAACATGACCTATCGTGAGAGTTGCATCCAACTATTTTAGCTTTATCTCTTTGGATTCAGTGATTTCATGAATGTAATATGGCCCTAAGCATCCAACCTTTAACTTCCCTTGTTTTTTGAACTTGTCATATAAAAACACCAAATACCCTATTCTGAATGCTTTCAACCACAATTTTCTATCATGCCATGCTTTATGTCTTTGTTGCTCAAGTTGGTGATTATACATTGCAATCTACCTAACCTCATCCAATTTATCCAAATCTTCTATCTGTTGTGCCAAAGATTGGTCATCCTCCAATTGCAAAGTGAGTGTACTGGATATATTAGGGACTATGAAGTTCATAGGTAATGTCACGCCAATTTCATACACCAAATAAAATGGAGTGAACTTACTTGTCCTTGAATATATTAGGTGTGATATTCCCAGAGTACCACAAGTACCTATACATCCCAATCTATTTTTTTCCCATCACACATCTTAGTTAATGCCTTGCCAATTATCTTGTTTAGTGCTTTGCTTGGCCCATTTTCTTGTGGATGATAGGGGAACTCTTATTGTGTGCTATCATGAAATTCTAAAGTAGTTCCTTTATCATCTTGTTCAAAAAATGTTTTCCTTGTTCACTTACTATACTTAGTGGACATCCATATCTTATGATTATCTTTTCATAAATATAATTTGTGACAATATTTGTAATACAATTATTTTTTGGTTCCACCTTCGCCCACTTTGTAAGGTATTCAACTCTAGTTATAATGAAACTTGCCTTAGAATTTTTGTCAGTGGATAAATAGGTCCAATGAATTCTATTGCTCATTTTTCAAATGAATTTTGAGCTAATATTGGTCTAAGTGGCATTTCATCCTATGAGGTAGGTTTCCCTACTCTTTGGAAATTATCACATCCTTTTGTGTATTCCCTTGCACCTTTATGAAGACTTGGCCACCATAAACCTACAAGTTTTACCCTTCTAGCTATATTTTCTTTGGAGTTATATCCCCCTACAACTCCTTCATGTGCTTCTTTCAAAATTGAATTCATTTCATGTTTGTATACCACCCTTCTCAAAATATCATCTCTCCCAAGATGGTGTAGCTCTCCTTCTACTAGGGTGTATGGTGCAACCATCTGCATTAGTGATTGTTTATCTTGCAGTGATAGATCCTTTGCTAATTCTTCTATAGAAAGAAAAATAGAAATATCTTCTAGCTCCTCTAGTACCATAGTGATGTGGAATAGGTGTGTTTCAGATAAATTTTCCCCCTGGGCATATGATTCTTCTCTAGTTTCAATTCAAGACAAATAATTTAGTCCTTGATTGTTTTTCTCAGGTTTTATCATAATTTTAAAATCAAGCTCTTGAAATAACAATAACCATCTACATATGCACCCATGAGTTACTAGTTTATTAAGAAAATATTTCAACGGTTCATGCTTTGTAAATAATTTAAATGGTGTGGAGAGAAAGTAGTGTTTGTATTTATGTAACACATACACCATAGGTAGTGCTTCCCTTTTTGTAGTGGTATAATTCCTTTCTGTGGTGTACACAAATTTCTACTATAAAAAGTTGTGGGATGGTCCTTGTTTCCTTTGGGTTGTGTGAGTACTGCACCTATGGCTATACTAGAGGCATCTACATGAACATGAAAAGGATTATTCCAATATGAGAATATTAGAATTGGTGCTTCTACAATTTTATATTTTAGTGTATCAAATTCTTTTTGGTACTCTTCATTCCATTGAATATTCCTACCATTTTTCTTCTTTAATAGATCTTCTAATGGTGTAGAAATATCAATATATCCCTTTATAAAATTTCTATGGTATCCTGTGTATCCCAAGAATGTCTTAACTTTTGGTGCATTTTTTAGGTGGTAGTAAGTTTAGTATTAGTGCAAATTTCATAGGGTCCACCATTAATCCTTCTTTATATATGATATGGCCTAAAAGGGTTCCAAAGAGTACCACAAAGGTACATTTCTTCAAATTTAGTGATATTTGCATGCTTCTACATTTGTTTAGCATCATGCGGAGTACCTATACATGATATTTCACTAGCCCATAAACAATCCAATCATCTAAGTAGCTTCTAGAAAATTATGTATGAAGTCTCTAAAGGTGTTAATCATTATTCTACAAAATACTGCAAGGGAATTTTTCAACCCAAAAGGCATCACAGTGTATATATGATCCCCATTATATTGTAAAAGTGGTTTTAGGTTGATCCTTCTCCTTTATCTTAAATTGATGATATCTAGAGAAGCCATCAATAAATGAGTATATCTCTCTTCCCACAACTGATTTTAAAATTTCCTCGGTGAATGGGGTTGGGATGGGATCATGTATGCAAGCTTTGTTCAACCCCCTAAAATCTACACATATCCTTATCTCTCTAGTTTTCTTATTTTGGACCATCATAGGACTTATCCAATAACCACTCTCTACTGGTTTAATGATTCTAACATATAACATCTTGTCTATCTCTATTTTGACATTTCTCTTCATCTTTGGATTCAGTCTATAAGATCTCCTCCTTCCTTCAACTATATTTTCATTATTCCTACCTCTTCTTTGATTCCCTTCATTTTTATGAAGGTTCTAGGGAATAAATCTTGGAACTCTGAGAGAGCTATTGTCTGAGCTACTACCTTTTCATCCCAATATTCCCCTATTCTTGCCATCTTGGTATCCCATTTTACCATGATGTTTGCCTCCTTTAGTTGGATGGGTTCATTATAGTATTTCTTCTTAGGTTCTATGGATTATTCTATTTCCATTTCTCCTTGATCTATTATTATTTTTGGGGTCTACTCTTCTTCATCATTTTGTACTACACAATAGTGTTTCTCTACCTCGATTGATTCACAATCCTACTACCAATTAATGTACTCATTTATGCCTTCTTCTTTGGATGGTGTGGAAGGAGGTTGTGGTACTACTATTTTTTTATCTTCTTTCAAACTGAGTATGATCTCCTTCATGTATAGTAATATGGTATGTATCTAAGGATTTTCACTAGAAAAAGAAAAGGTATGGAGGAAATATATTGTTAATTCATCCCATGTTTTAGTTGTTGCATGTATCTCTTGGTCAATGTACCAAGCTTTTTCCACCAAGTTAAGTTCCAGTAGAATAGTTGGATGTATAGTCTATCATCATACTTATGTCTTTCTTCCCAGAAGTATATACATATGTCTAAATGGTGTTTTAGTAGGATATATCCCTCATAGATGGGTATGTCTTCATATTCTCCTACTTCTAATAGGAATCTTTCTTTTATTAGGTTTTTTGAATTTTTTCCATTTGATAATGATGTGCTTATGTGTATTATACCAACACGTGGTAGTGCAAGTAAGGGTATTTGGTAGTATATTGAGTTTGCGAGTTTCCTTTGGGAAGGTTTTTTCTATTTTTACTAGGTATGCTAGTAAGTCTCATACTATAAAATATTTAGGTAACTTCATGTTTGAAATTTCATGTGAAATGTGGTTAACTTGATGAGAGACTCTATATCCTCTTTCTCTCCATTCTCTGTATTCGCACCAATATCATGTGGTATCTTTTATGTGGAGGGTTCTTTTTTTGGTGTCTTTCTTGTATCATAAATATCCTTAAGAGCCTAATATTCTATGAGAATATGCTTTTGGTTCATCTTATAGCCATGCTTTGAGTGTAGTTTCATTATCTATGTTTCCATTTGTTTCATCTATCTCTAATTCCCCTTTTGAATTGGGTTCTTCCTAAATTTTAGTTGTAGGTAGCTTAGTTATGGTGTTCAACCTTTTGTGATCATCATAATATTCCTTCGTATTCATCTCTTCTATGTAGGTTTCATCTTGATTCTTCATTAAGGGGATTTATACTATCCTTTTATCATCTACAAATGAAATTTGTTCCTTCCTTGCATCTATTACTCCACGTGAGTCAATGAACCATCTTAATCCCAAAAGTGCATCAAAGGAATCAAATGTTTCTTTAATTGTAACTAACTCAAAATATACAATATGTTTAACTCTTTTAAATTTCATTTCCACTTATCTCCAAGTAACTGAGGTTTTCATTCCAAAACCATCCACCAGATTGATATTGTATGGGGTAGGTTCTAGTGTAGGTTTTCGTAGGTATTCCCATATCATTTTTGGGATTAGATTGATATCTACCCCTATATCAACCATTACCCTAGAGATCTTATGGTTATAGATCTAGAGGTTAACCATGATAGGCTTGGTTTTCTAGTATTTCCCTACTATCCTAACTTGTGGAATGGGTTTCTTATTCTAGTATTTAGTAATTTGTTTTAACTTTATTAGTAAGTCATTTTTCTCTACCATCTATGCTAATTGTTTTAGTATCCTTACTTCTTATTCTAAAAAAGACCCATTCTACTCTCTTTCCTTTCCTTGTTATTCCTCAATTATTTTCCTAGCTTGTTCAAGGATCTGATCATGTTGTTGCTTGGTAGGGTGGAAAGTTTCTTCCCCTTCTGATCTTTCTTCTTCTTTTTTTATCCCTTCTTGTTTTCCAATATTTGTACCTTGTCTAGTGATTACTGCTATTTTACCCTTTTTTTGTTCTAGGGTCTTTGTAGTAATCATCTCTAGTGCTAATTTCTTTTGTGGTGTATCCTTCATCCTTACCTACCTTCTAGCATCTCCTTGTTTATTCTTTCAGATTCATGGGTAGCTTTCAAAGAAGTCTTGCTCCTTTATTTATATTGGAGTTTGCAGCTCATCAATTTCAGTTTACAATGATGTACTTTTATAATATTTGCATGCCTTTTCACAATTGAAGGAATTATGATCTTCTTGGCCACTGAATCTACACTATTTTCTTCCCCCCCAACATTTGATTGCAAAGTGTCCCAGTTTTCCAAAATTCAAATATGTAGCATCTACTCTCCTTCCTCTTCCTCGGCCTCGACCTCTTCCTCCACAAAATGAACCATTATTATTGTATTATTTTGGGTTTGTGCTATTATTTGTATTTCCTTGGTTTTATTTCCATGTTCGTGCTTTGTATCTAGTATTCAATTCATATAGTTTACTTTTCACTAGTCCTTTTACATATGCCAGTGTGTGTTGATCGTTATTGAGGACTGTAGTGGGATCTTATCTTAACCAAAATAATTATATAATGGACATTATTTAGTATCATGGTCATCCCACTCTCCACACATTCCATAGTAGATTGAATTTACTTTCTTAGGTATTGTTTGAATTTCTACGTGTAATGCATTGGCTTTCTTTTCCCCTAGCTCTTTAGGACATTCATTTATAACGTGGAATTCTCTTTTGTAGTAGGTGCGCCATATGTTAGGCCTAGGTGTATATATGTCTCTTTTGGCAATTATGTCCTATTGGATCCTTAACTGTTTGACACCAAGTCTAATTTTCTCCATTTCTCCATTTTCTCTTTCTTTATCTTGTTTATGCCATAGTTGGTTTTCAATCCAGTAGGAAAACATAAATAAGTCTATATATGTATTGAATTGTCTTCCATCAAGTGCTATTCTTATTTTTTATAGTACTCTAGAGACAAACACTTGATCTTTTATTTATCCCTTAGAGGTTCTTCCAAGCATCTAGTAACCTCTTTAAATATTTTATCAAAACTCCTTGATTGATTCATCAGGTCTTGTTTCATGAGTTCTAGAAGTATACTTAATACATATGTAGGTAATTTCAATGTGGAATTTTTTTCTAGGAAGTGCTACTTGACTATATCCTAGTCTTTATTATAATTTGAATATGTTTTTTTTATACCATTGTAAGGTTTCTTTGCGAATTTATCCTACAAAGTCAAATAATTTGATGTCATTTCTAGTTAGGTTTTGCCTCTGTCATAATTACTCTAAGATGAACACATGTTTAGTTTCTTTTGTTGTATCTTGACCAAACATAGGTAATTTCATGGTAGTATCAATGATTGATCCTTCTTATGAATCACTATCTATGTATCTTAAGTCAAATTCTTGTCTACTTTATATATATTGGTTTCCTCTTCTGTGCTTTGTTGTCTTAAATTTTGTTCAACTTCTTTTGTGGAGATTCTTCTTTCTTTTATTGGAATTATAGGTGACTCCTAGTCCAAAGATTGCATCTATTCAAAGTTATTTTTCATTCTTGAAGGTGTTTGTTTATTTGTTAATGTTATTTGATTATTGGATGGTGTCATTTTATTATAGAGTGTTAACTTCCTGTAATTCTCCTAATTAGTTAATGCATCTTTATTTCTTATCTTTGATACACTCGCGGTTGCTAATTGCTCCAAGTAACTGTCATCAAATGTTGTATGGAAAAGTCTTTATATCGGTGTTGCTAAGGATGACCACTACCCATTCACTTGTGTGTTTTTCCATTCTAAATGTATAACTGGTGTCTTGTTTATAGGAGGTGTCATGTGATTCTTATTACTGCTTATTTTATTTCTTTTCTAAACTTCCCATAATTTTCAATTCCTTCTTCTATGTTTTGGATGATTTGATTTATGTTTCTTATATTAGAACCTAAATGTGGAATCTCTTCTCTATCCTTCCTGGCAACACCCTCACTAGCACTCTCTTCTTTTTCTCATCCAGTAGTGCCCATATTGGTGCGCTCAATAACACCCTCAATGAAATGTTCACTTCCTTTGTTATGGTTTTCTTTTACAACCTCTATTTTTTGTCTCATCCCTTTTCTCTACCTCTTCCATTATTTTGTGGTATCTTTCTTGTCTTTCCTAAATTTTTGTTAGCCTCCTTTCTTCTGCACTTATTTCCATCCCTAAACTAATGATTTCAAGTAACTCTCTTTTCCTTTTTTATCTCCTACTCCCATATATTTTCCTAGTCTAGAATTCCATTATTCTCATCTCCTAATGTCCTACCCCCCTCTCATAGAGGTGGCTCTTAGGGTTTGACAAAAAAAATCCTACAAACTTCTTATCATTTTATGCCTCTAATTTTTGTACTATTCTCTCTAGGGTCCTGGAAATGGAACCAATGTTGGAAAGAAGGATGGGGAAGTATAGTCCAAAGATGTATACCCTAGGATCTTTTGTGTAGTTATTTTATAATATGGAGGATATAATAAGAGAAACAAGCATTTGCAGTAGGATTCTAGAAGGAATACTTAACGCATATCATATCAACAAAAAATAAACATTCATTCATTCACTGCACATATGAATAATCCTTATAACTCCTTTATATTATATCATAACCATATACAAAAGGCCCAGGTCTTAGTCTCTGCTCATGTATTCCCCATGCATACTCTATCTAAATATCTATCTCTTCTACATGTGATTTACATTCCATATATACATACATTCCCTTGAAGGGACATGACTTCTAAAGATACCTAAAATATTTTTCTAGTTCCATGGGTCTTTTGTGATAGCCTACAATAGTTTCTAACCCTATCCTTGACCTGCTAACAACTTCTCTTGAATTCTTTTAGGACACTTAATTTTCTCAATTGAATTCCTTAGTCATTTTCTTCTTCTTTAAATTTGTGAAAATATTATGTATTTATATGCAATTCTTCTAATTTCCCTAAAATTAAATCTAAATAGTTGACAATTAAAATTTGAATTTCAAATAATAAATTATTGACATCGACATACTTAAATTTGGAGACAAAATAGGCAGTCTATAGCATAGGGTACCCTAGACTAGATTCCTTCTTTTTAGGGATCCAAAGTGTTGGGGGTAAAATATTATATTCCTAGTTTGAATTTCCATGTTTTATTTTTTGAGAGTGTTTATAAAAATAAGAAATTAATGCATAATTAGGTCCAAGCACATAGGGGGAGCAAAACCTAGTGTGAAATTGTCAAGGGTGATAATTTTCAATGCTACAGGCATTTGCCCAAACAAGGTAGGAATATATATATAAAGGATAGGAATATGCTCTAGCTAGAGACTTAGAATCATTGAGACCATTTGAGTCCTAAGTCACTCTCTAAATACTACACTCCCCTATTGAGAGTGCACTAAGGTCAAAAATTTTAAGACTTAAAAATATATGTATATATAATAAAATAAAGTCTTGAAACTCACCTCAAAATTTGGCATAAATCCTCGAGGATTCAAGCAATCCATCCAAGATTATTTCAATTTTACAAAGAATACATTTTATCTTGATATTTATGTTAGATATTTTACCTCCTTAATCGGACAACTCTCTTGATTGATTAATATTGCATAATTAATTAAGCTTACATAAGATTTATTTGGCACTCCCTAAACCCCATTCCCAAGTTTCTTCGTGCTAGGAACATCCTTCATTCCCTAGAGTACCTATGTAGTTCTATTTTCTAAGCTAGGTTTGATATAAATTGTTTATGTGGGTATGCAACCCTTTCTAGGGCCCTTTTTCCCTAGATAGTTCCTTTATGACTACTACCCATGAAGGGAAGCATTTAAATTAATTGGTTTCCATGACCATTACATATTTTTTATTTCCATCTAATTCTTAGTCTTAGTCAAATAAAATAACATCACCCCTTAAACCAAGTAATGAAATTTCTATTCGCACAATTTGTAAAATGATTTTGTTTACCCATTGAAAATCATTTTTTTTTTAAATCAAAAGTCTATCAAAGTCTAAAGAATGTACATGGTAACTTTTTTCTCAATTTAATCTATCGTCATTTTGGCTCATTCGAATTATCTTCTTAGTTTAATATCCAAGAGAAATTACTTTTCCCTTGGATTTTAATCAACATGGAGTCCCTTATTTCTCCTCAATGATTTATAAGGATGATGGTACAAGCACCATTTTTATAGTTTTATTAGGCTATGAATACAATAGCTCATTTAGTGTGATGAAATTATCCATAAACATGAGTTAGAGGCACCGTTGGTGCTAAACATTGTTAGTTTTTGTTTCTATATATTTTTTATGTTTTTTTCTAACCAAGCTAGAAAATAAGGAATTTAAAAAAAAACTTAACATATCTTAATCTTAGTTGCATTTAAACTAAAGAAATAAAAGAATTTCTTAACATGTACTAATTTGAAACTACTTTACAATGAAATAAAAAATAAAGGATTGAAAATAATTACTTAACATATGCTAATTGGAATCACATTTCAATGTAACTAATAAATAAAATATTCCTTAAGATTGCTTGTAATTGAACAATACTTGACCATCTAGTTAAGTTGATAAATTATCATGATGTTGTATACTATCTATCAAACAAACTAAGATCATAAAATAAAGTACTTATTTATTGTTGCTATCTAATTATGATAAAATTTGGTGATTTGAATATAAAAAATAAAACTTCTAAAATTATCTTTAAACCTAATTGGAAATGATCTATTAACTAGATCAACTAAAACACCCTTTCTAGCTTTTCAATTAATATTTTAATTGATCAATAATATTTCAATGTCAAATAGCAATTCAAATTCTATAATCTATTAACTAAATATCAATCAACTAAACTAACTATAGGTTCCAAGAAATATAGATGGAAACTTTAACTATGTAATTTAAAGACAATTTGCAACAAAATATTGAGACTATTAACGAATAGAATTGGTATGCAATTTTAAACTATCATCTAAACATCTATATAATTTCCAAGTAAATTTATATTGCTATAAGGCCCCACACTATGTGTGTGATTCATCCTACTCTATTTTATTATGTGCATTCCATTGATCAATAGTTAGACACATTAAAAGTGATTTTAAAGTGATTGTGTTGTCTTTTTTTTCAGATATTATTAGTCATATTTATAAACCCAGTGGAAATTATCTCTCTCTAAAAATATTAATATGTGACACATGAAAAGCTAATGCATTTTAAAAGATGTATACTATCATCATGAATGGTGTTGGTATGTGAAATTCTATCATGAACATCCATAAGCTCAACATGGAAGGTGTAAAAATTATCATCAAAGTAATCATCATGTATGAAAGGAGGGAATTTGCCAAAAACACATAAATATATGGACATGTTCCTTATATGACGTATAAGAAACTAATCACCAAAAACATAATAATTTTATGAATATATGAAGATATATAAATCATTAATGTTTATCACACTAGGTGTATCATTATACATTGCAAAACCTTCATATGTATATTATCATCATTATCACAAACTCATAGGAGTAATATGTTCAATATAAGACTCATGAACATGCGAGGTATGTTAAAATGAAAAGAATGAGAACTAATAAACTCGACAAAAGAGGAAAATTCTAAAGTACTTGAAACGGTATAATTAGTTGATCATTACTTGTATCTTAGAGGATATTTCTTTTGCTTTCCTTGATATTTCATACCATTGTAGAGGGAATTTAAAAGTATTTAAATCCTTACAAAGGTCATTTATTTAAATTTTGATTCGATAAGATCTGCCAATTGTAACTTAAAATCTCAACAAGACCCAATCTTACCTTTATTGCAGTTTTTGGATACATTTTCAATTATATATATATATGGTTGGATCAGGTGTGAGCAAGGAGTCAAGTGAATTTATGAAGCATAGAACAATGCATGGTATGTGGCGACTCTAGACATGTGAATACTGCAATTACTGCACTCCATGAGACCACGTCTCTTTTAGGAAGTCTAAAAAATAGTCCATGTGCCTTGTCTGTGAGTCCATATTCATATTCTCAATACATCTCATGATTATAATGAGGTTTGCATTCTATTTGTGCAGTTGATTTTAGAATAAGTTAAAGCACATCAATAGCAGAATAAATTGTATTCTTATAATTACTGGACATTGACATCTAAAATTGAGGAAAATTAAAATTAAAATGCCCAAGTAATTTTAGGCACCCCCACCTTCCCATGTCTTGGTGGCTTTCCCACTCACAAGTCATCTCCCCTTTCATTCCATAACTCCATTTTTGGAGTATTTGTAGATATAAAATCATTTTAGTGCATGAAATCTAAATGTTCTTCTATGAATTGCTCCTTAGGATGAAATGTAAACAAAGCTATATAGTGGAAAGAAAAAGATGCATGATGGAAAAAGAACCAAAAGGAGGTTGAGAGATTAAAAGGGTATACTCAAAAGTCTCCTCACTGCAAAATATTCATGCAACTTGAGCTTCATCTACACTAATAATTATTTAAAGTACAAACTTTATTTAATCATTTTCCAAAGCTTATAAAATGATTTAAATTTTTACTTTTTATTAGGAGTTATTAAAAGTTGTTTTGATGATCATTTTTTTAAGTGAATAAGTCTATATAACAATCTAATTTTGTAAATAAGTTAATGAGGAAATATGTTATTGGCATGCACCACTAAGTTATGATTTTGCTATGTATTAAAGTCTATATATTTTTTCATACACTAACATAGTGTAGTTATATTAATATTATTAGCTTTTCATTTGTAATGGGAGCAGTGGGGTTGAGGTAGATGTTTTTCTTGTAATAAATTACCACATTGAAATGACTCCCTTCTTTTGACACTTTACCTAACTTTTATTTGATGGTGGATTATGTTATAATTGCAAATATTGGATTTTGTAGTACTAAATAGCTATCATACTCCATGTTCTTAAGTTGATATCATATTGTATAATAAGGAGTCGTTATCATAGAAGGTTATCATTTTGACAATGTCAAGTCATTATCATTTGGGATAACCCTGGTCATCTTATTATTATGTTGTTATCAAAAAATTTCTTAGTTAATTCTTTATTCTTTTCAATGAGTTATTAAGTTTAAGCATTATTTTGTTTAAGGATGACATGAATTTTCCTTCAAAATAAATATTAAGTCATTAATCATTATCATGTCATATTGTAGTTCCTATTTTGAAATGCATTAATACAAATCCTTTTTGTGGTTATTTATTAGTCTATGGTATGACAATTATTAATGAAAAGGTATAGATAATTGAATAGTTATTCTTGTGACATAGTGTTATTATTACTTATTACAATGTTATTATCAATACATTTGGCATTAGTATGGTCTTCATTATCATTATAAGAGATGGTGATTTATTTATTTTTATACATTTTAGGAAACATTCTTGGTTAGGTTAAATATTACCTTTTTGACAACTGTGGTTATTATTATTTATATAGTGAGTAAATCTTTATCCACTAATAGAAATTTCTTAGCTATTGTATGAGCTACGATGTTTTAATCAATAATTCTTATATGTAAATCATTTTTTTTATAAATCGAATAGTCCTTAATATCGCATAGATATTGGTAGGATGTTCACAGAATTGGTATCCCTTACAAGTTTAATGTTACTGTTATGAATTTTGGTATGCAATGTTTCTACCTCTGATATCAAAATTGTTGGGTTCATATGGAGTTTCATGGTCATGGATAATAGTAGGATTGATAGAGGGAATTTTTGAACTTATAACATTGTTTTGAAAATTATAATGACATCTTTTGAACCTTGAGGATGATACCCCTTTTGTTAGCCATCCAAGTGTGCGATGGTTGAAGTCCAATTGTCGAACTATGGTGCCTCTGTGAAATATATACGTAGGCAAGGCCATCAAGCGACAAGCCCTCGAGGCATTAGGTCGGGCCTTTAGGACTATTCTTTTGAGTCTTGTTTTAGACTTTTCATTATTTCTCGATGTTGTAAACTATTATTTGATTTGTATAGCTTACCTTTTTGAACATGTACTAATTACCCATTTGTGTGCACCAAGTCTTGTGGATCTTGTAGATACATGAATTGGGAGCGAAGAGATTTTGACACAATGGAATGCAAGAGAGGACGAGTAGATAAGAGGTATGTTTTGATGGTCCAAAATAAGTAGATATCATTGGTTTACTTTTTAAAGAGAGAAACTCAACCATATTTACTCACAGCTAATGAGATCATTGTCTATTGGCTTAAGTACCATAGTAGGTTAGTTCTGTTTTTAAGAAGAAAAAAATATTTGTAATTTGTAGTATTTTTTGAAGATTAGTTAGGTTGTTGGTGTCCAATTGGTGTGTAAAATATGGACATTACAATTTCATTTATTATATTTTATAATTAAATAACAATTAAATGTGGTAATTCATTAATTAAACAATAATAAATCAATTACTAGAGATAACACTTTAAAATAGAATCTAGTTAGAAAATTTAAATATGCAAAATTGAAAATTCTTCTAATCACAAATTGCAAAGCTAACCAAAGGCATTATCAATGCTTTGAAACTAAAATGGTTTCATCCAATGATATTAGTTATTCAAGACTAGTTATAAAATAACAATCCTAATTATATTTCTCAAGTAGATTGATGAATTACAAACTAGCTTACAATGTTTCTAACCTTGAGCGTTGATTAAGTAAATGAGGATTTATTTTTGAAAACTTATTGTTTGCTATGTTAATTAAGAATTTTGAATTTAGCATAGTTGATAATTCTATTATTATTAATTATAATTTAGCTATAATGCAATGATTCTAATTTTCACCATTGCAAGTTAATTTACAAACTACAATAAGATTCGTAAATCACTATATTATATCTACAATAAGTTAGTTTAAAGGTTCCAACAATTCTCTAGAATTTGATTGATTTTCTAGTAAGAGTCTTATTTGTACTTGTTCAGGAGTTTCTCTTAATTTAGAAAATAAAAGGATCTAAAAATAAATCATTTAGAGCTATCCTTAAAACTAGTTACAAAAAATTTCAACTATTTGGTTTGATAGGATAGGTATTAAGTTTAAACTTAAAAATAAATTCTAAGGATCCATTTGCATTGCTAAGCTAAGTAAATAATTAAATGTTGATAGTACACAAAAGTTAAACTTTCATCTAGCCGAATATACAGCCCTATACTATATACTAAAATAATTTTATTAACTTGCAAATAAATTATATTTGATCAATTTTCATTAAAAAAGTTAATTAATGATTATATATTGTAAATAAGTTGAAATTAAATTTTATTTAACGAGAACAACTAGATAAACTAGCTTCTATTTGAAAGTTCTTAAAATAATCTAGATAACAATTTTAAATATGTAACTGAGAGTTCCTCTAATGAGTTTCCTATATCAACAACTAACCAAAATTTGTATTCAAATGAATATTATAATACTATAGTATGTTTTTGATAAAGGGTATGTGCAAAATCATCATGAAAAAAACAGGCCCTTAAGTGGCGAAAAATTTAGAAAAATCAAAGTTAGGAAACTTGACGTAAAAATTTGAATAAGTTATCTATATTATTTCAAAAATATGTAAGAATAGAATCTATAGCAAATTGAATGTAGTTTCTAAACTACTAGGTTTATTTTTTATTTTTTTTAAATATGTTTGGTGAAAATTTGAAATTTCAATGCAGTAGTACTTAATTTCAGGGAAAAAATAAGTAGGTGTCTGTCTGACCACCCTAACCACAATAAAATGATAATATTTTTTTATAAGATTTTAGATATAAGTAGAGGACTCATGTCCCGATGTGATGCAATTTTTTTTGTAATTTTTTTCTAAGTGAATAATTAATTATGAATTTTTTATTACAACTTTTAAAAAATATAAAAACTTGTATGTCTGACCACCTTAACTTAGTCAAAACTTTATGAAATTCAATTTTATTTTTTAATCCTATAGTATGTGAAGCATAGAATGTGATGCATGTTTTAGATTCAAAAAATGTGATACTGTTTGAAAGTTATAGATGTTTTTCAATCAGCCTATCAATCAGGACTTTAGTCATAATTCAAATAGAAAATGAATAATAATTATTTATTAAATTCAAAGTAAAACATAATTTATATTGGTGGAAATTTGGGGATCTCCTTTAAAAACCCTTTTCGTTTCATCAATTTTGTGTTAGAAAAAAGTCGTCAGCCACATACCCTACACATACACATCATATCGCCACTTTTTGGCCCATCATGATTGTGCACATACCCTAAAGTAAAGTGCATTTTCAACGTGCAGTACCCTTTACACATGGAGCCCAAAGGGCCAAAAAGAGACCAGGACCAAAATTACAAAATTAACCCCAAACTAGAAAGCAGAAGAAACTAAAAAACACACATAGTAGACCAACAACAAAGAAGAGAGTGACAGCGGACCTGTGGATGATTTTTCTCGTGAAGCACATTAGCCAAGTAAACTTATTTTCAATTTTGTCAACCCGGGCCTTTAGTTTTTTGAAAGCCTCATCCTTGCTATTAGCCCCCCTTAATCACCTCCTCCTCCCTAGCCATGTGGTCCGAAGACTGAGTGGTAGAATCCTATTTTATCATTTTGTTCAATTCCAAGAAGTGGTTGGGGCCTTTGACAAACTCTTCTAATTCCTCAATAGTATCCTACCGCTTACACATCCTGTTGTTGTCAATCTGCTCTGAGCTGCTAGATATCTCATCAACAGACACCACTTTCTTGTTTTTGGCCAACCTATGAGACCTTCTAACACTAGTTTTCTCTATCCCAATATCCACTCTCACCGCCACCATAGTATCACCTTTAGAATATGTTTCCATAGGGCTCACTCCCTAACTGTTTGTGTTTGGCATATCCATATGAAACAGGGTGTCCTTTTTTTCTTTAGTCTTGGTCGTCAGTTTGTTTTCCTTCTTGGCGGGGGAAAACTTGATAATTACTGATGAATTTTCCATATTCAATGGTTATTAATTAGGAGGGATTGGCCAACTTGACAAGTGAAAGTATTTGAGACTTTCCCTCTACACTTTGGGCTCTGCAAAACCTGAGAGGGTGATCCCACATAATGTTCTCAAGCTCTCTTATTCAATTTCTCTTATGAACATTATAATAATAGATGTATTCTCTAAATTGTTGTTTAATAGATGAAATACCTAAAAGACCTAGTGGATCTTACATCATTTACCAATCTATAACATGAGGATATGATTGAAACTCAACTCAATACATAAATTCAACTTAAAGTAAATATTTAAATGATTTTGTATGTTATTGATGTGAATGACCAAAGAACTGCAACATCAACACAGCTTATGGACTAGTACCTTATCTCAGGGCATGGAGTATTAAACCATTCAATTAAAGTCATGCAACAATATTTGACCTATCACAATAGAGCTATTGAACAATGCATTACATTATCCAACTCGAAATTCTAGACCAATATTGCTTAGGTATCCATGCATACACTCATATAAATCTTCATTAATGTCAAAGAAAATTAACTTGTTCTTTGAACAAGAGCATCAACAATGAATGAACACTCAATGGGAATACAATGAAGATGAATAGAAAGATCTTTGATCTATTTTATTCATAATTCATATAAGGTATACAATTAGAGAACAAAGGTCATGAAACTTTTTCATTTGCATTCATAGGTAACAGTACTGGTATACATTTCTAAAATTAAAGACTCAAACTCCTAAACATAGACAAAACTCTAACAAATTTGCATCTGCATTCTCTATTACAATCTGCTTCTCAAATTACATTCAACAATACCCTCGTCAATGTCCCTTAATTCCCTTTCTATAAAAATAAGGGATAAAAACAAGCTTTAGGCCAACTGACACTTGTCACATTTACATTTGAAAATTATAATTCATTCCAAAATATAGTTATATTTGCAAAAATCGAGGGAAATATCCATATGAGATAATAGTTATTTCCCATTCATTGGTGAAGATACCTCCCACCTTCCAAAAGGAACTTTATTCAATGAGAATATCCTTTCCACGAGCAGCAATACTTCTTCCACATGCACCAAAAATTGTAGGACAAAGCAATAAAGTAGAGAAAAGGTAAAACAACATCCACATTAGCATCTTGTGTCATCAACTTTGAACTTAGGAGGAAACAATATTTAAACATTGACATAACAAAGGCTTAATATGTACTCTTTTCAAGCCATGTATTGTATTCCTCTTCAGTAAAGTATTCAACATCCAATAACTTGTTGTAACCATCCTTATTGAAAACCATTATTTGTTGAATACATCAAGATCGAAATTTATTACCACCCTACCACTAAAAAACAACTCACGAGTCTAGGATATCAACATATTTCTAATTCCATAGTTCAAAATCCTCCTCAGATGGCCATTCATATGCAATAAATCCATCCATTTTTTTCTTATAAGGTCCATACTTAATGATTGTTTGAGTTGCTTCCTTGTCAAAACTTTCAAGGAAAGCATCAGCGAAAGACAACTTATCCATATTGTCCTTTAACATGTCAACATCTACTCCTTCACAAATCAGTGCAGCTAGGGTGACAACTAAACTATTTATTTGATCCTTCCATTGTTGTAGAGGCTTAACTCCACCAGTATCATTTAGAATGCCAGGTAAGAAACCAAAGTCAACATCATCAAATCTCTTCACAAGATCCCTTATCTTCTTCTCCAATAGATCCATCAATACTTGAAATTCAACAATCCCTTTCACAATTTTATGGGTTGGGGCAATGAGTGGTGATTTATAGGCTCATGAGTTGATCCAATAACCATTCTTTTTAAGGTCTCCAACCTAGGGATCAACTTATTCATTAATGGGATAGCCAATTCCCTATCCCTATCAAATATCCCTACGACATCAAACATAGCTTAATAGGTTGAATGTACATTGAGAGTATTCCTCACAATCTTCTTGTTTAGGTGCTCCAAGACCATAGTCACAATCCTCATGTTATTTGTGTACACAGTCTTGTCTGCATGCTCAAGGAATTCATCATAAACCTAGAGTTGTTCAATTAACTCCTTTCTGCTAGCTATTTTCCTTCTTTGTGGTGCAACTAATATGCTTGGAGTCAGATGTACAATAGGCACATCATCAGGATCATATAAAATTAATTCAATGGAAGTGGAAGGAGGATGTGGAGATTGAGCGGGAGGTGGTTGAACTAGAGATGGTGGTGGAGTTGGAAGTTGCACTTGAGCTTTTTATTTCCCTGATTGCAATGCTTGTAGTTGCTCCTTCAAAAGTGCATTTTCAAGCTAGACTTCTACAATTGTTTTTTGGTCCTTATTGTAATCTACCACCGAGTCACTGTATTCTTTATTTTTGGCTTCATATTTCTCCTGAATAGATTCTACAGTTGCTTTAGTAAATTGGGAAACATTTACAACCAATGTGGCTGCCTTCACAACTGAAGTATCTGATACCTTTTCTACTATCAATCCTCCTATAATTCCCTCCTCAAGATTTCATTAGAATACAACATAATAAAAGAAATAGATAAGAAAGGAATGAGTTATTCAAGATAACCTACTCCATTTATCTATTAATTTTTCTAAATTTAAAAAAATAATGTAATCTATTAATGGAGACAATTTTACTTTAACTAAACAGAGTATTTAATCACTTAAACAAACAACGGAATCCACGCCTCTCTTAGCATCTACTATCTAAAATAATTTAACTTATACAATATGAAGTCATTATTAGTGTATGAATGGATTATAATTACTATCATGGTACAACAAAATACTATTCTTATAGAGAGAGATTCTTTGTAAAATGATGGTATTGTGTTTATAAACTATAGTTAATGTAAAAATAATTAAAGCTCTATTGTTTAAGATAAATTAGCCAACTAATTAAATTCAAGATGAAATGAACAATTTACTCTTAAATTAGAAGTTCCTATATGATAAGATAATTAAAGAATGTTGTGGAAACTTAATTATACCATTCTTACCAATTTCAATAGTTAAATTTTGCATTTGACAAAGATTAACAATATTATTTGAAGAGACAGTTTTTAAATTTCCCCAAGACAATGAAATCATTGATGGTTAGCAAAAAAGCACATACTATTTCTAAAGTAGAAAAAGGTTCAAGCTAAGGAAGCATCAGACAAAGAAGATGATTATTTAACTGATATGGCTACACTATTATTTGAAGCACAAACTATGTTTGAACAAATTATTCAGAAAGATAATTAAACTATTTCAAATCAATAATTAATTGAGGAACATAATTATTGAGATCACATAAACACATCTATAGATGACACTTCACTTATTATAACAAGGATATCATATACCTTTAAATCAGCTTTGTGGAGCAAGTTTACATACCTGTTTATATTTTGCTTACTAGTTTGAAGATGACCTAAAATGCAATGCAATCCTGTGTCCATAACCATTCCTTAATCCGCCCTTTTTCCCCCAAGCTCCCAAGTGTTGTGACTTTGGGCTCTGATATCAATTCATTCTAGCCCTCCCCATTCCTCCAAAAGCAAAACAATAAATAAAGAAGAAGAACAACCTTTTATTTCCTCTTCACAATTAAACACACATAAAAACCAAATTAAAATCAACAATAAAAATTTAATATTGGGCTTGGTCTCCAAAATTTAAGAACCAGGATTGTCCACCTACAACATCTTATTAGAAACATTAGTACTTTTGAACATTATAATTCAAAATATTAAATTGAAATTATAATCCATATTAAATAACCATATCACTTCATTAATAAGGAGATGAATATTAGATATGCCTCACATTAATGAAGTGATAACTAATATTCATCTCCTTATTAATGAAGTGATATGGTTATTTAATATGGATTATAATTTGTATTTAATATTTTGAATTATAATTTTCAAAAGTACGAATGTTTCTAATAAGATGTTGTAGGTGGGCAGTCCCAGTTCTTAAATTTTGGAGACCAAGCCCAATAGTGAATGTTTATTATTGATTTTAATTTGGTTTTTAAGTGTGTTTAATTGTGAAGAGGAAATGAAAGGTTGTTCTCCTTCTTTATTTATTGTTTTGCTTTTGGGGGAATGGGGAGGGCTAGAATGAATTGGTAATCTTGGGTGAGGGAATTGGGTTGATCCTAGTTTGGACAGCCAAGGTATGTTTTTGTGTTGTGTTGGTGGTTTTTGTGTTGTTAATGGATTCTTAATAGATGTTTGTTATTGTTTGTAGAGGGTTTGGGTGTGTATAAGAAGCTGATCTCGACTGAGGGCTGAAAGCCTCCTTCATGTGGGGTTGAGGAGGGCATGGAGCCTCTCTTGGGGATGGTTGATCAAATACGAAAGTATGGAATTGTGATAATATGGGAAAACCATGGCCATTGGTTATTGTAATGAATGAAGGGGGTTGGATGATGGTGGTATTGTGGAAAGATGGATGGATGGATGGTAGTGGTGGTGTGTGGAGATTGTTGGATGGTTGGTGGTGAATGGGTGTTGTTAATGAAGTTGTATATGAAGTTGGTTGTTTTGTTGTTTCCCCAAGAGGGAAGGGAATCCCCCTTCTCCCCCTTTACAAGAATTCAGTGAACGGATTCTTTGTGTGTGAGTCTGTTTGTTTATTTTGATTTTATTGGGAATTTTTGGTTTGTCTCCTGCTCAGGGGTGGACTTGATAGTCTTCTGGTTGGGAGGAGAGCAGGACTGGACTATTCCATTTGGTGTAGCAAGTTTTATAAAAGGGTATGATTTTATTGAGTGCAAAATATTTTCTTTGCTTTGTTGATTTAATATGAATATTGATTTAGACAAGAGTTGCAGATAAAAAAAAAAAGATTCTTCGGTGATCGGTCTGTAAGTATATCCAATATAAAATCCCTTTTCTTTGATTTGTAGTATTTGAGTTTGCATAACATTTGTAGATCGATATGTGCAGTTGTCAGATTTTGTAAAGAAGTGTGATGTAATTGTTATCATGACATTTCAATATATAATCCGGTGTATGAATTAGTAACATGTGGTTGTTCTGAGTAGTTGTGTAGAATCACAGATTTCCTTTGAAATTCTAACCAGCTAGGAACGATAATGACCAAATTCCTAATTTTGTAATCTTTTTAGCAATAAACGTTATTAATAAAATAGTCACTTTGTAATGACATATGAGTTCCTTCCAACTCATGCATTTCAGTTTTTGCCTGTATGTTTCCTTGGCCAATTTATTTCCGAATTCCCTCATCCTTACCGTGACCTTGGCATTCTATTTGTGACTTTATCTAATCTGGCGATTTTGCACCTAGTTGATTTGATTATAATATTTTCCTTAGCTTGTAACTTGTCCTCCTTACCAATTTGAGTTAGTTGAGATCATCATCTATCGATTAATAACTTGTGGTTACGCCTTTGTGATAATATTTGTTGCCAAATGAGCATTTGATGTTATAACTGTTCTAATTCATTTGCCCTTTTGAATAAGCAATATGATTATAGAGCTTGGTTTGATAGTTGTTAGCCACATATAGATATAGTGTTTAAGAGTATATTCCACAATTGGTAACTATAATAAGGTGAAGAAAATTCTAGTATAGCTATCTTTTGTTCTTTAATTAGATAGATCTTGTACTGTAAAAGCTTTATAATATTAATTGAAAAGTGATGTTGAATGATTGGTTGTATGATGTAGTCACAAATAGTTAGCTCATTTGAAACAACTTAGAACAATCTTCCTTTAATCAGAGGGAACACTCAATTTGAAGGAATAAAGGAGATTCAATACCAATCATTAACAAAGTGTTTATTCACTGATCTAGGAATATTCATTTGCATTCTCATTTGAAGATAATGTAGCAAAATAGTCCAAGTGGAATCCATTATTGATTTGTCTAAAATATTTTGGGTTGTGTTAGAAGCATGCAATATTAAGGACAAAACAGGGAAATTCAAGAAACCCATGTGTGGAATACATTCAAGACGTTTGGTTTCCAACAAGAACATACTAGAAGGAAGGTAAGTGTAAAATTTTATCTTTCATCAATTAGCTTAGGTGAAGAATATTTTATTAGCATCACTATCTTGAGTTTTGTGTTGGTTATTATGTCATCTAGTAATAGTGAAATTTTGAGGTTATTTGTTGACAGAGAATACAACCTAGATAGAATCTTCATTCCCATATATGTTGGAAGCTTCCAGGAGGAAGCTTGTGACTAGAGGGGGAGAATGTGAGGCATAGCTAATATTCATCTCCTTATTAATGAAGTGATATGGTTATTTAATATGGATTATAATATGGATTTAATATTTTGAATTATAATTTTCAAAAGTACTAATGTTTCTAATAAGATGTTGCAGGCGGGCGGTCATGTTTCTTAAATTTTGGAGACCAAGCCCAATACTAAATGTTTATTATTGATTTTAATTTGGTTTTTATGTGTGTTTAATTGTGAAGAGGAAATGAAAGGTTGTTCTCCTTCTTTATTTATTGTTTTTCTTTTGGAGGAATGGGGAGGGCTAGAATGAATTGGTATTAGAGCCCCAAGTCACAACACTTGGGAGCTTTGGGGAAAAAGGGCGGATAAAGGAACGGTTATGGACATAGGATTACATTGCATTTCAAGTCATCTTTGAACTAGTAAGCAAAATATAAGCAAGTATGTAAACTTGCTCCACAAAGCTGATTTAAAGGTATATGATATCCTTGTTGTTATAAGAAGTGAAGTGTCATCTATAGACGTGTTTATGTGATCTCGATAATTATGTTCCTCAACTAATTATTGATTTGAAAGTTTAATTATCTTTCCTAATAATTTGTTCAAACATAGTTTGTGCTTCAAATAATAGTGTAGCCATATTGATTAAATAATCATCTTCTTTGTTTGATGCTTCCTTATCTTGAACCTTTTTCTACTTTAGAAATAGTATGTGCTTTGTTGCTAACGCATCAATGATTTCATCGTCTTGAGGAAATTTCAAAACTATCTCTTCAAATAATATTGTTGATCTTTCTCGAATGCAAAATTTAACTATTGAAATTGGTGAGAATGGTATATATATATACATGAAAATTTTATATGATAATTAAGTTTCCACAACATTGTTTAATTATCTTATCATATAGGAACTTCTAATTTAAGAGTAAATTGTTCATTTCATCTTGAATTTAATTAGTTGGATAAATTATCTTAAACAATAGAGCTTTAACTATTTTTACATTAACTATTGTTTATGAACACAATATCACCATTTTACAAAGAAGCTCTCTCTATAACAATAGTATTTTGTTGTACCATGATAGTAATTACAATCCATTTATACACCAATAATGACTTCATATTGTATAAGTTAAATTATTTTAGATAGTAGATGCTAAGAGAGGCGTGGATTTGGTTGTTTGTTTAAGTGATTAAATACTTTGTTTAGTTAAAGTAAATTTATCTCCAATAAAAGATTACATTATTCTTTTTAAATTTAGACAATTTAATAGATAAATGGAGTAGGATATCTTGAATAACTCATTCCTTTCTTATCTATTTCTTTTATTATGTTGTATTCTAATGAAATCTTGAGGAGGGCATTACACCTCCCCTTAGGTCGGATGTAAGCTTTGAAACTTTTGTATTTCTTGTATTTGGGGCTAGTGCCCATATTGCTAAATTTTCTCATTTAGGGCTAAAAGATGATCCTTGCAAGGAAGTTGTTGCCTCTTCTTCTGTAGCAAAAATTTTCCTATCATGTCTTCTGACAATATCAAAAGAAATGGTTGAAACCAAGTCCCATTATGGTGGTAGAAGTACATCACTTTTTCTTACTAACTCTTTGCCCTCATCAGGTGTAATATTTTGGTACTTTCCTCTCATTTCAGCAAGCACCCTACGCTCAATAACCTATCAATGGATTTCTAGAATTTGGACCATTCCCATATTAACATTTTCATCATATTCATCCCTCCTTGCTCTCCACACAAATTTCCCAAAGGAATTGGTCTTCACAAATGAATCATCATCCATGAACTTGGTGCAAGCCTCCTCCTTGACATCATCAACATTATTCATTCCACTTAAATCAGCTTTAGTTTTGACCTTAGGCTCATTTCCTGTGGAATTATTTCTCTGGGAGGTGAGGGAATGCCTTGCCTCATCTCCTCTTCAGTAACAATCATTTCATCCTCTGAATTAATATCATAATCAACAAGGCTATTTGATTCAATCCTCCTTCTCTTTGGTGAAGGTGGTTTTATTGGTAGGGATTCTCTAATGGGAGAATCCAATTCAATGACCTTAGGTGCATCTGACCTTGGAGGTGATAGTGGTGACAATTGTTGTATAGGTGAAGATGTCCATGACCCCTCTAATTGAGTAGGGGTGGCAATGGCCAGTTGTTTCTTCACTATGCTTTTCCTTCTTGCAAATACATGCAATTTCTTTAGGGGCTTATATGTGGGTCTCTCCTCCTCTATGGGGGATTTCCCCTTTCCTTGCTCATAAGTTACTTTAGCCTTCCCCTTTTCCTGCAGAATTCTCTTTTCTTTCAACCTCCCTACCACCTTGTCAAAATTTTGAAACATTGTTTAAATCTTCCCCCTCTGATTCTATTTTTCAAGGAAACCATGACACCCTTTGGGTCATGGTTCCTCATTCTACAACATTTCATCTTTAAGGACTTAAGCTTGGGTATGATGTTCTTCTACCCATCCTTCATCATAACAAAATCTACAGATACTGTATACATTAGGAAGAAAGTACTGTGCCATAGAAAAAAGTACCCTTTGCTTGACATAGGAATAATTCATGATAAATTGACTTGATGAGGCCTTGATTCAGGTGTTGTGAGGCATTTTATGCATCCACACTAGGTCTTGGACCCTTTCAAATCGAATAGCATGCTTTTAACGATGTCTTGTAAAGGTGTTGTAAAGTCTTGTAATGGAATTTCATGCTCTTTTAGACCTAATGAACTCACTTCTCCTTAATTCAACTTTATAAAATGTGTTTAAATACATCGTCATATCAGTATAGAAGGTTTTTTCATTAAACTTAATGATAAACTAGTGTTGTAATGTGTCTCACACATTCACATTGGTTTTTGTGCCTTTCTAGGCTGTGTGGACCACATTTTAGTGTTGTAAAGTGTATTAAATCACACTTTCACATTGAATTTTGTGTTCCAATCCCTAATTGATCTTTACATCATCACTAATAGGCCCCTATTATTCCATATTGTGCATCCTGAGGCATGAATTGATCAAATAACTGACAAAGTTGCAATTTAAACCTCATTTCCTTATCTCCTATCATCTTAGCTGTCAAATTGGCCCCTATGGGACCCATTCACCTTGCATGGAAAATCAGTCCCATCCAAGTGGCACCCATTCACCATGTGTGGCGAATCAGTCCCATTTGGCCCAATTTTGACCTTTGAGCAGGAAAAAAGTGAAATTTAAGTTTATTATTTCTTCATGTCAGCCTGTGATGAGGTATTAATAGGTAAAATAGGTGAATTTCCTATAAATACAATATTCTAAGCCCTAATTTACATCTCTCAACTCATTTTACAACTCATTCATCATTCATCTTCTCAAGCAAGCTAGGGTTTTAACATTACAATCCATTCAAGATCAATTTTTAGATCTTCAAGAGAAGATTCTTCATGTTTTGTTACAGAATTTCAAGATCAAACATCATGGAAAGGTAATCAACTCCATTATTGCATGTTTCATTCCATTCTTTCATCATTTTGGTTTAATTACCTAAAAGGGGTTTGACCAAGGCAAACCCCCATGCCCTAACATTCAACATTTCTTCTTCTCTTCTTGTGTGTTCACAGATTTAGGAATCTTGGAAGCTTGTAAATCATTGGATATCAAGTTTCAAGGTTGTTGAAGTCTTCTATTCATTCAACAAGTCAAAATATCAATAAAATCTCACTTTCAAACCCGTAAATTAGAGTTTCGAAAGTGAACACCTGGAGAAGTCAAAAGTACAGATCGGAAGCTTCAAATTCCACTTTTGAAAATTCAAAAATTCAAAATTGGACTCATTCTCCATGAGTGGTGAATGAGTCCCACTTCTAGGTCAATTTTGAGTTTTCTACATTTCTGGATACCCTTTTGTCTGAAACGGGTTCCGGAACAGTTTTGCAGAACTGGAACCAATTTGCCCAGAATGGTGAATGAGTCCCACCAAGCCTGAAAATCAGTATCAGTAGCATTTCAAAAGTCATTTCTAGTCTCAATCAAGATATTAGGTGCACTTCTTCAATTTCTTTTAGTTTTTTTATAGTTTATGTTCAACTCTTAGTGTTCTTCCATTACACAATGTGTTTTCCAACATTGCATAATTCTTGGGTTTTGCATATATAATCAGTCAAATAGATCATCTCATTTAGTCTTAATTACATCATACATTGCATAATTCGAGTGAACCTGCCTAGACTTTTGGCTCTACTTTCTCCTTTTAGGTGAAAAAGCCTAAAAGTGCTAGAAAGGATTAGGGTGCCAAAAATCTATGGTTCATTTTGGTGAACCTACTTTTTAGCACACTTACTTGTCTAATTTTGGAGTCCATCATAGATCTATACTTGCATTGATATTGCATTAGGGTTTTATTTCATTTGCATGTTAGGTTTCAAATTTTGCATTCATGAAAAGTGCATTTAGGTTATATTTTTCACATTTAAATTCATTTCAATTCTCTAAAATTATGCATATTTCACTTAGGCCTACATCATAGCATTCAGAACACATCAAACGATCCAATTAAAAAAATGATTCAATTTAGAAACAACATCTCATCCAATCCTCTTAGTAGTGATGATGTAGATAAGTTAGATGAAGTTCTTCAAGACTTTATCGCACTCACTTCATCCTCTAAAGCTTTTGATGAGATGCCTAAACAAATTGATGATAACTTATCCCCCAAACCTTTTTGTAATGTTGACTTAGACATGTTATATGAATCTCTTAAATACTTCATCTCTCCTAGCTCATCCACTAAAGGTTTGACACAAGAGGATTCAAGCATCGATAATCATGATAATCATACTTGTTCTTCTCCTGATATCTCTCCCATTAGTGGTGCAAGTATCTTGATGAAAGAAGAAAAAATTATTGAAGATCATGCAAGTCTTGCTTTCCTTCCTCCTCCTCCCCCTTGCAATGACATTATGACACACAAAGCTAACAACATTTCTCCTCCTTTACCTAGTATCGATAATCATGACAATCACCCCTTTTCTTCTCCTAATATCTTCTCTACACATGAAGAAGATAGTTTAGTGTTAGAAGATATCATGGTATAAGATCCATTTGAAAAAAAAGTCCAATCAGTAGTAACCATGAAACTCCTAGTTATCCTTCTCTTGATGTCTCTCCTATGAGCGATGAAGCTATCTTGCCATATTCAATTCTGACATGTGATGCACATATTAACTCTCCTCCTAGGGTTGATATTATGGCACATAAGAATGATACCTTAGAGAAAGAAGACAATCAAATAAAGAATTCTTCTCATATAACCACTCTTGCTACTCAACACAACCCAACTATTAATCATTCCCATATGTGTGTTGAAGTTATTTTGAAAACACTTAAAGAATCCTATCATTCTTTACCCACCATTACACAAGAAACAAGATCACAATACACCCAACCTCATTCTTCCAAATCATGGTCTTCATGATTGTCCTTTCATGGAACTCAACCCATCCAACAAACCTTCACTCAACATCCATACTATCACTCAAGATTCTTCCAAGAAAACTCTAACCTTGGTACGTCCTAAATTGATAGATATCTCATTAAACATGTATCAAGCAGAAACTTTGTTTCCTTATCCACATAAATAGCATTACTTGTTGCTCCTTGCCATGTAATAGTTGTAGGATACTAGCATACTCACTATTGCATGTTTTTCATCTATTGCAAGGGGAAGCATACCATCATCCATTCCAGGCTCACCCTTGTCTTGCACTAAGTGGGGGCAAAGGGTTAGAAATCATTTTCCCTATATGCCACATGTCGTTGTCTCTTTTGGCTAATCATTAACCTTTCATGAATGTATAAGAGAAAGCTTGGGATGTGGACGACATGTCTTAAGATTGACTCGCATGTGACATACTCCCTTTCTTCATGACGCAACTTATCGAAAACATATGACTTGACATAGGAATTTTTGAATAAGCTCTCATACCTTCTTCTACTTTAAATAAATTGATCATAGTCATTATGTTAGCAACTACTTTAAAGTGGGGGGCATATATAGGAAAAATATTTGTGCAAATTTCATGGCTTGATTTACTTTTCCTTGTGACGTTTCCTCTCCTTGGTGGTGTCATTGGGTTTGATGCCAACCAAGAGTGTATGATCAACTGAAGTGGCCTAATGCAAACAAGTCATCCCATGGATAACAATCTAACTCGAGGGAATAAAGATCAAATGAAATGTCCTGATGTGAATGAGGAATCCCATGGATAACGATCTGACACACTAACTTTTCCTCTCTAGGAGACATTAGGCATAATTCTCCCTAAGAAGAAGACCTTACATGAACAAAGAAAAATCCCCTTTAACAAATTTTTTACATATCATTCAAAAGCATTACACTATGGTGCCTTATCAAAGTTATCTGGAGCATAACTTTGGTATGGTTAGTATGATGGGAAGCTAACACACTAGTGTGACTTTCTCATTATATGGTGGGAAGCTGACACACTGGCATGACTTTCTCACTAAACTACTTCTTTGGGATATCTCACCCCGCGGACGACCTGGTGTTCTGTGGCCCCAAAGTGAGTGCATCTTTTTCACCCCGTTTTTCTTTCCTTTAGTTCTTGCCATTGCATGATTATGTATCTTGATGGTTTGACTTAGGATCTTGAATCTTGGGGGCTTTTGCAACCTCCTTTGATATTTTTCATTCTTTGCCATCTACATCTGTACACTTGAATCTCTCTTGAATGTCTACTTTAGTGTGAGTTTGAAGCAAGTTCATCCTCTCACTAAAGTGGGGGCTAAATGTGTCATAGAAAAAAGTAACCTTTGCTTGACCTGGGAATAATTCATGACAAATTGACTTAATGAGGCCTTGATTCAAGTTTTGTGAGGCATTTTATGCATCCACACTAGGTCTTGGACCCTTGTAAATCAAATAACATGCTTTTAACGATGTCTTGTAAAGGTGTTGTAAAGTCTTGTAATGGACTTTCACGCTTTTCTAGACCTAATGAACTCACTTCTCCTTAATTCAAATTTATAAAATGTGTTTAAATACATCATCACATCAATCTAGAAGGTTTTTAAATTAAACTTAATGATAAACTAGTGTTGTAATGTGTCTCACACATTCACATTGGTTTTTGTTCCTTTCTAGGCTGTGTGGACAACATTTTAGTGTTGAGAAGTGTATTAAATTACACTTTCACATTGAATTTTGTGTCCCAAGCCCTAATTGATATTTACATCATCACTAATAGGCCCCTATTAACCCATATTGTTCATCCTAAGGCATGAATTGATCAAATAACCAACAAAGTTGCAATTTAAACCTTATTTCCTTATCTCCTAGCATCTTAGCTGTCAAATTGGCCCCTGTGGGACTCATTCGCCATGCATGGTGAATCAATACCATCCAGGTGGGTCTCATTCACCATGTATGGCGAATCAGTCCCATTTGGCCCAATTTTGACCTTTGAGTGGGGAAAAAGTGAAATTTAAGTTTATTATTTCTTCATGTCATCCTGTGATGAGGTATTAATAGGTAAAATAGGTGAATTTCATTTTGTTGAAAAATTTCAAGATCAAACATCATGGTAAGGTAATCAACTCCATTATTGCATGTTTCATTCCATTCTTTCATCATTTTGGTTTAATTACCTGAAAGGGGTTTGACCAAGGCAAACCCCCATGCCCAAACATTCAACATTTATTATTCTCTTCTTGTGTATTCATAGATTTAAGACTCTTGGAAGCTTCTAAATCATTGGAGATCAAGTTGCAAGGTTGTTGAAGTCTTCTATTCATTCAACAAGTCAAAATATCAATAAAATCTCACTTTTAGACCTGTAAATTAGAGCTTTGGAAGCGAACACTTGGAGAAGTCAAAAGTATAGATCGAAAGCTTTGGATTCCACTTTTGAAAATTTAGAAATTCAAAAGTGGACTCATTCTCCATGAGTGGTGAATGAGTCCCACTTCCAGGTCAATTTTGAGTTTTCTTCATTTCTAGATACCCTTTTGTCTGAAACAGGTTCTGGAACAGTTTTACAGAACTGGGACTAATTCGCCCAGAATGGTGAATGAGTCCCACCAGGCCTAAAAATCAGCATCAGCAGCATTTCAAAAGTCATTTCTAGTCTCAATCAAGATCTCAGGTGCACTTATTCAATTTCTTTCAGTTCTATCATAGTTTGCGTTGAACATCTCTTAGTGCTCTTGCATTACACAATGTGTTTTCCAACATTGCATAATTCTTAAGTTTTGCATACATAATCAGTCAAATAGATCATCCAATTGCATTTAGATCATCTCATTTAGTCGTAATTACATCATACATTGCATAATTTGAGTGAACCTACCTAGACTTTTGGCTCTACTTTCTCATTTTAGGTGAAAAACCCTAGAAGTGTTAGAAAGGATTAGGGTGCCAAAAATCTAGGGTTCAAGTACCTTTTCTCATTCCCACCAAGTGAGTGTCTTCTACATTCCCCAATTTCCACATAAACTCCAAAAACCAATCCTCAGAAGCACATCTCTGGGAATAACATGGGGTGTCAAACCTTTGCCATAAACTCGAATGATGGTGCAATCTAAATATGGGATTACATCTCCCTAGTTATGCTCAATACCAAGCTCAGGCCTTCTCTCCCTAGGCCTCAAAAAATCATGCAAATCCACAGGAATCCTAGGAGGATTCATAACCAATACCCTCATTAACTTTGATGCAAAAACATTAGAAAATGCTACAAAAATAGAATTCTATTCATCCTTATCCAATATAGAGGTCCACATCTAGACAAAAATATTTTCTCCATGCTCACCCTTCTTATCCAACTTCATGTCTCCACCAAAGAAACCAAATCCCTTGTACAAAATCATATGCATAAACAGGGAGTATCGCCAAAACCTAATTCCTCCTTCACCATTCTTGAGAGCCACTAAGGCTTTGTGCATCTCCTCTAACAAATAGAAAATAAAATAATAGCATGTTCCAATCATCCGATGTTGGTTATTATCAACCATATACATAAGAGTTGATGGAATTTTTTCTCCTAGCTCATAGCCCAAAATCTGGCACAAGGTATAAAAAGTTCTTTGGAATAAATCTTGTTTGATCTCAAAGGACTCCTTATCTGAGAGGTTTAGTGTAATTCTTTTTCCCCCGTTCCCCTTAGCCATTGAGATGGTTAGCATAGATACCTTGAAATTTAACCTTACTTTCGCATACTCCTCTTTCAACTTATTTTGATCAATCTTCACCATTTTTGAATGGTAGGGGCTCAACTTGAAAACCTCAATGAGTCTTTCTCTAGTTACATCCACCATCTTTTCCCTTGAATGAGTTCTTACAACCCTAACAGTTGGGTCATAATTGGCTACTATGGACTTCAACAAATCTACATCCAAGAATAAATTAGGTACAACTAGCTTTCCCACATCCAGGCTCCAACCATTGCACAAGGGAATACATGGGAATCTCTTCTTGAACCAATATTTGAATAAGGTCCTTAGAACATTGGTTTACCAATGTGCTTTTGATTGGTTGAGGGTTTTAATTGGTCAAGCAAATCTTGAAACAAGGGACAGGTTGGGGTCTCAGAGTTGGAGGCACGGGCTTTAGGTGCCATTGCAACAGAAGAAAAATAGGCTAGGGTTTTGCTAAGTGTGACTAGGGCTTGACTTAACATAGGAATCCAAGTAAATTCAAACTACCAAAATGCAATTTAATGAAATATTAAACCCTAAGAGAAACCCAATTTGCACTATAGAAGAGAAAACTAGCACATGCACACAAATTCTTTTGAAATTCAATACAGGATTGAGCAATTTTTCTTACTAGTGTTTTGCATTGGGAAACCCTAATTTTGGATGCTGAAAGCTCAAAAAATGTTGTTGTAGATCTTTAGATGCTTTAAAACATTTAGGTAGATTAAATGGTGCTTTGACTTTAGCTTTTATGATGAAATAACCCTTCAATTGGTTCATTGAACATCACTTCTGTCATTATTGTTCACTCACATGAACCAGAATGGCTCATTCAGCTTTGTTTGCAAGTTTAAATCACATTTGTCAATCTCTCAGTGAATCAGATCGATGGATGGCTCAGATGGAGTTGCCAAAGTTTGAATTGTTTTACCTTTTTCTAACTCAACATTCGGCCAATCAAGTGTTCCATGTGTTTTCATTTCAACACTATCACTGCGGGCTCCACTATAGCTTACAAGTTGTGAGATATCCACGTGTCACCATCTCGCTATCCCTCATGATTCTGTAGGATTTTTATCAACGGTCGTGATGTAGCAGGGAATGGCTCAAATCAACCCCATACCCTTCAACTTACCCACTAGTTAATCCATAAGCCTATGCCAACATGCACAGTACCTTCATTTGTCAAACAACCAAGATTAAAACATCTGACTCTTCTTTTAACCACGTGCTTTAAAAACACCTTTAGTAGCTCGCACTTTAAGCTCCTATAGTTCCATTGAAATATTTCACAAAATATTTCCTCATTTCAATAGTCCTTTGAGCACTGTAGAAAATGCCACACAACATCTGCCTACTACCCCTCACCTTTTTTCATGACGTCATCATTTTGACGAGGGGAAGCATGGAGCAGTCCAGATTTACTTGCAATGATCAACTAGAGCCTTCAAATTTCAAGCCCACCATTACTATCACTTTACAAACCATCGAGGTCCACTGACAAGATAATACACATGGCATGTGCCCACTATCCCTCGCCATTTTTCATGACATCAAAAATCCTGGAGGGGAAGTAGGGAACAACCCAAATTTAATTTGTGGGGCCCAGACACTTCCTTAAGTAGTTTTAATAGCACGTGCACCATGTTACAACTTAAAAGGGGACCTCCCTAGGGGGCATACGCTAGAATTAAGCATTATCAAAGAAATATTTTCCCGCATCCAAATTAAAGATTGAGACATGAATATTTCCAACCCGCAGACCAGAGAACTTAAGCCAAATATTAAAAAGGGACGCATGACCAAGGTTATTAAAGGATGATGGGGCCAACGATGATGACAACCCTCAAGTCGTAACTTAAATGATTGAAAAAGTGAACATGCACCAATGGAAAATTAAAAGAATGCTAGGGTTTCTTGTGCAAGTGAGGATTTAAGAGGGTTTTAACCCTAAGAGTGAACCTCTATCAATATAAAAACAAAACCCTAAGCTCAAGAGGACTAAAATTTTGGAATGCCAACCTAGAACCAACAAAATTCTATAAATTCCTACCATCTCCTACATCTCTCATCTAGTAAAATTTAAAGAGTCATTAACTTAACTTATTGGAGTAACTCATGGTTTTATTTGTTATTTTTTATCATGGACAATTTTCTAACTCTATACCTAAAGGCAATATATATGAATTTTAAGTTGAGGTTATATGGAAACATATATTTTAAAATCAACTAATTGCCCTAACTAATTTGATCAACTAAATTATCTATATTAACTTTAAGTAATAAATATTTTCTATAATAAACTCAACGTTTACAAAATTACAATTAAATCAAGTAACAATTAATTTTGATATATTGTATAATGATAAACCATATCAATCTAATTTATTCACATAAATTAATCTATGAATTCTATTAATATTTTTGAGATTTCTATTTAATCAAGGTAAATAAATAAATATATATATTTATCAATTATATAAGGATAAACCAAATCAATCTAATTTTATTCACATAAATTAATCTATGAATTCAATCAATATTTTTGATATTGTTATTTAATCAAAATAAATAAATAAATATATGTATTTATTAGATATATATATTTTTATATATTTGTGCATATGTGTACACATATTTATAGATACTCTCAATTTTTATATTTTATCAAATCCTACATATACATACATATATAATTTCTATTTTATATTTTATTTTATTCATATATAAAAAATTATTATATATATATGATCTATATGAATATATACAAAAAAAAAGTTTTAAAGACAGGTTATATATAAAATAGTTGAACATCTATCTTTTTTAATGAATATATATACAAATTTAAAAAATATTTTTTTTTTTGTCTTTTCTTTTCAGTATATATATGAAAAATGATCTTTTCTTCTTATGATTATTTATATGTAAATTAGTAAATGAAAATTTGCATTAAGTTTTATTTTTCTAAATTTTAAAATCTAGATTTTCTCATTTTGTAATTGTTAAAATGCGTTCTATATTTTATTTGTTTTTTTACTTACTACAGAGAGAATTTTATAAATTAAATAGATAAAATATATATATTTTTATGTAATTCATGTGTCTTTTTAGTTAACAAATAAATTCAATTAGTTCACTAATATTTGACCAATATTTGACCAATATTTGACTAGAATAAATTGAGTAAATTATGAAAATAACAAATTAGTTAACTCAAATTTATAATTCACTTAATCAATCAATTTAGCTAACCTACAAAACTAATAAATCAATACCACTTAACTCTAAATTACCTTATTTTGGATAATTCAGCTTTCTATATAATTTGTATGCATGAAAATTGATTTAATTATTATTATATCATTTTTATGATATTAAATTTATTTTTGTTATTTATTTTATTTTATTTCACTTATTTCTTATTTAATTGATTTAATAATGCATACCTTAACTTATGATCTAATTGTTATCTAAAGAATACCTTTAATAATTTAATAATACACATCTTAGATTATAATTATCGTTATAACTTATTAAAGGTGTTCAAATATACTAAGGAAGGTGGTTATCACAAAAAAGGAGTCACCATTGAAAAGACTCTTATTTCAAAAGGCCTATCAAAATCCATACCAAATACAACAATTTTTCTAATGAAAAACCAAAATTTTAGGCCAAAAAAAAGAATGGGATCACTAACTCAAAATAAATTCAAATAATACCTTCATCTTTCAAATTAAGATTTGTTCAAATCTTAAACAACCTATCAATGTCACTATTCCACAAGTGGAAAAAAATAAAAGCCCCACACCAAGATGTAAGTACAGCTTCTTATGGGAACCAATGGAGATTGTGTTTCACAAACTCATACAAGTGAACATGGTCAAATTTCCCACTACCAAACATTTCAATGAAAATAATCCAAAACTTGTGATACACGGATAATGAATATTGTGAGTACCACCATATTAAGGGTCATTCTACAAGAAAGTGCATGAAGTATAGAAACTATATCCAATATCTTATAGGTCATAGGGATATTGAAATTGAAGGTAACTCATCCAATTTACTAAATGAGAAATTGAGAATTTACTAAGACCATTTTTATTCATGGAAAATATCAATATTCCACATATAAAAAAGGTCAAACCCAACATAATCAAACTAACAATATATGTTATAACAAGACACCTTATTCCTATGATACTATTATAAGCCATATTGAACCTAGCAATACCTAAATTGATACCATTAATATTAAATATTTTATTTATGGTGTCACTAAAATATGTGGTAAAGTTACTTTGAAAGGAGCTCCTTAATATTCATCCTCTAAGCCCAAATCTCAATCCCAATACAACCTCCTAAACACCTTAGAAAAAAATCCTACACAAATATTTATCCTAGAGCTACTTAAAACTTCCCTTGTGCATAGAAAAATCTTGGCTCAAGCAATAAAATAATCTTGAGTGCCTAATAATATTAATCCTACTCTATTTCAAGCACCTTTTGGTTATCTTTCATCTACATATTTTAATTTATCCAAAATTGTATCTAATTAATTAAAGGGTGTAATACCCTGCCACACAACCCTAGAGGAAGTTGCAATTAACTACTCAAACGTACTAATTTTTTTTTTTGTTTAAGTACAAATAACATGCAAGTTCTCTACCCATTGCAACAACCTCTAAGGTTATGAGACTGAGATTACTTTAAAACCCAAACAAGAAACATGAATTGAAACCATAACATTTAATTACTTAACGAATTAAGAAACACATACATTCCATAGATGTTAAATTACATCAAAGAATAAGGGATACCACATGATTTCAAATAACCATCATTTAACAATAAGATTACAACTCTCATTCCTCGAATGAGGTAAATCCAACAAACATGGTTACATAAGACATCTTCCACCTCAATATCAAATGAGGGGTAATTAATTACAAGATTCAACTGAAATGAATAAAGCATGAAATGAAACTGGATCCCATGAGCTCTCCAACTGGAAATATCATCCACATGGACAAGAAGAAAACCCAATGGAGTAAGGTGCACATTCCACCCAACCAAGTGATACCTGAAGGCTCACCCCCCGTGCTAGGAGATAGTAAAAAGTATTTCTAGACAAGACCATCTACCTCTAGACACAGGCTAAAACATAACTGAACTGAATCAAATACAAACACATCACTTAACACAATGGTTACAATGCTTCCAGATACCAATGAGCCACTACACAGTACAACAAAACTGACTTATGGTTGTCATAGAGAGAGTGTCACACATCATTTTCTATGAGTTACCCTGGCTCAACCTTCCTAGGCTACCAGACCCCCATTCGGGGTTACCTTGGCTTGCCTCTACTAGCTGCCGGACCCCCATACAAACTATGCTTCTTGTCTCATCTCAAGCCTTGATAAGTGCATGAGTCATGAGAGAGGCATTCATTATCTTAATTATTCTGAATAATTAGTCTGAAAGTTTTTCATTATTTCTTTTTAAGTTACCACTTACTTAAACCCTAAGTGAGTTACCCTGGTGCCCCTCTGTGTGTCGGACCCCTAGAGCCACTCTCCTATCAACAACCTACCAAAAAAAACCAATCACCAAGGGTGCCAAAGTGCATACAAACTAGATAAACAATCACTCCAACTCTAGGAGGCAACATATAATGAAACTCACTCCAAAAAATTGGAGGCAACATATAATGAAACTCACTCCAAACAATTGGAGGCAACAAAACACATAATCCACTCCTTCCAAAGGAGGCACAGACCACATAAACCACTCCTAAGCCAAAGGACGCACAAACCATCCCCATTCGTGAAAACTGGGTAAAACAACAGGATACAACTATACGCACTACCCAAGACAATACAAAGGTTGACTAACATATTATGACAGCCCACGCAATTAAATGAAAACCCCATCTAGAAGACTTACATAACAATTCACTCCATTTGCCCAACATCACAAAAGAAGGAGATTTCATAACGAAAAGACAAATTAGGCAAATTATTATCCTACTTTAGGATTTCCTAAATCCAAGCAAGGCGATAACATATTGCATGTAACCATAAAAATAATTAACATTATTGCAAATACTCAAAAGTAAATAAGATTACATTAGCAACATTAAGGAATTTAAAACTAACCATTTAATTCCATTTTCCTCAATTATACATAATAATCAAAATCAAATTTTTTAAATAAAAACATTTGATTATAAAATCAATTTTATGCATCTTTTATAATAGAATAACCATGTCAGGATCAATATATTTAAATATAAATATATGTTAAACATACATATATATAATTGTATACTCAATGTACAAACAATTATATACATATATATTTAAATAATTATTATTTAAATAATTATTTATTTAAAAACAATTTCAATTCTCAATCATTTAATATATATATATATCATATATATAATATACAAATATTATATATAATAATATATATAATATATATTTATTAAAATAATAATAATAATTAAAAAAAATTATATTTATATATAGAAATATATATACACATATATATATTTATATAATATATATAA
The DNA here is from genome assembly GCA_007258455.2 of Sequoia sempervirens. Taxonomy (NCBI): domain Eukaryota; kingdom Viridiplantae; phylum Streptophyta; class Pinopsida; order Cupressales; family Cupressaceae; genus Sequoia; species Sequoia sempervirens. Next base: position 89,044,220 of record VDFB02252616.1, read on the forward strand.
ATATATATATATAAAAAATTATATAAAAAAAAATCATTAAAAAAAAGAAACCTAACCTTAACCTAAGCTGCGCAGCCCAGAAACAAGGGGTGCAGCCCCTACTGGGCTGCTACGCAGCCTTCCCCAAGGATGGGGGGCGTTGCCTGTGGCTTTGCCTTCACAGTCAATGCCTCCCATGGTTGGGGGCGGCTGTGGGGCAACTTCCCAACCCCAACAATATTTTAATATTTAAATTTTAAATTTTATTATTATTTTTTTAAAAAAACTTTCATTTAAAACATAAAAAATACAACTCCCCTTCCAGCAAAACAAAATGAGTTTGACAATATATATATATATATTTATAAATAAAACAGTGAAAATTTTCCCAAATCAAACATATTATATAAATTTATAGATGTTAAAAAAAACATATGCATATATATATATGCCTAAAATCTCCATTTTACAACCAAATTGAACCAATTTTCTACAGAAAATTTTCAATAAAACTAATTCCTTGATTCCAAATTTTTGAATCATTTCTAAATCTAAACACAAAATAATTTATATTGTTAAATCTTCAAAAAGAAAACTAATTTCTTGATTTTCAAATTTATGTTCAAGAGTTTGTATTTTCCACAAGAATCTAAAAAATTTATGTGTTCAACAGGGTTTTCAGATTGTTTCCAAGCAAGTTTTCAAAATTGAAAATGCAAATTTTCAAAAACAATAAAAAAAAAACAAGAAGAACTTGTTTGAAGTTTGAAGAAGAAATCTGGTGTTGAGCTGCAAAGATCTTTCCAAATCTTCACTCCAATCCAAAGTGCATCAACAACAAGAGAAAATCCTTCCTTCCTTCTTCACAGCCAAATCCAATAATGCATATACAAACAAGAATACCTTCATTTTCTTTTTAACAGCAATTTTCTTCCAAAAAGAAATATCTTCCCCAAATTTAGTCAACATCCTCTAAAATATCCCATCCACCATAGTTATTACTCCCTCTATGCAATTTTGAGATTTTTTTTTTTTTTGAAAATTTAAAACTAAAATTTCTTTTCAACATGACTTTATTACTTTTTTAAAAATTCTATTTCAAAATGAATTCAAATGCTTTTAAAAATTCATTTCAAAAGAATTTAACTTTAAAAATTTCTTTTCAAAAACTTTTAACACTTTTAAAATTTTCATTTCAAAAGAATTTAACAATTATAATTTCCAAAATGAATAACTTGATTTATTTCAACACAATTAATTTAATTAATCAATAAAATAAATCTAATCCAATATTAGATCATTCTATTAATTAAATTAAATTAATTAATAAATTAAATAACATTTATAACATTATAACCAGATAAATTTAATAAACAACTTAAATACATAAAGCCATTTATTTACCTTTTTCAACTTGCAATTTAAATGAAAACAAGGAGAGATGAACAACATAGAAGCAACTTAACCAGACTAAAACCCGATGACACACTATGACTAGGGTGATGACTTGGCACAAAAAACCTAGCTACTATCTCCCAATCGAATACCATTGGCCAATGGACACTACCAAACCTATGAAATCAAGTGGAGTTGATGTCCTGTACCTGTCAACCTGCGAACAAAGAGTATATCGAACATGCATATATATAACATAATAAAACACACCATGAAGAGGAAATATCAAAATCACAGGGTGCTCGCAAGCAAGTGGTACAATCTCGTCCCCTTCACCAATACAAAATTACTAACTGACAAATCTAACATCAATAATATAATCAAAAGCATAAAGTATCATTAATTCGATATCTGCTAAGCTAATTCAAAGCATGCCATAATGATAACATCAGAATAAAATACCATTACATCAAAATATAACATTCACATCGCTTTACAGTTTGCGATCAAATAGTAACCAAGTTCCAAAGTCAAAGTATTAACAGAAACAAAGCATAACAAAGAACAAACATTGTACGATCAAAAGAGCCAAAATGGAGGGGTGCTACAAAGGGAAAAGGTATATAATAATTAATTAATTATCAAGTAATGACCTATTTACTCAAACACCCCCCTTAAAATCAACTTAGGGGGAAACTAAAAAATCAATAAAGGAAGCTAAGATGAATGCAAAATGAATCCCAACTACAAGGCCTAATGAGGTACCCATGAACAAGCAACTCAAATATCACATAAATGGAGAAAAAGAGAAAACCTCATAGGAAAACTCCTCTCCAAAAGAGATAAAAGAAATGAAATCATGCATGTGACATAGAAGAGTAGGTCTCAAAATTCCCTCCCAAGTTTTTCTTTGGTCACATAGTTTCAACCAAGATCCCCACATAGGAGAGAAATGATAAGAGAATGAATCCCCCCATAAGGAAGAAGATCCTTTACCAAAAGTGAATGCATGAAAAAGAATGTTGAAGATGATCCAAAAATGGAAAACATTGTTCCTCCCCTTAGGAAGAATCACATCCAATGGTGTTTGAAGAAGAAAATCTCTCAAGAGAAATGGTCTCATGATGAATACCATGAAAAAATGCTCAAGCATTCACATGTCTAAATCAAATGAAGCTAAATCAACTGAAGAAAATCTAAAATATAGTAAAGATACATATAGAACAACCTCAAAAGGAAATTTTGATGTCATGAATGATGGGCCATAGCTATCATCAAAGAGGAGGTGAATATCCTCAAGTGTGTCCCCAATATCTACAATGTAAGACTCATCAAATAACTCTACAATGTTTGGAAAGTAGGCATCCCACAAAGCTAAGACTTAAAGTCTGTAAACATCTCATTGAAAATAACTGATCTCTAAAGATGTAGGAGGAGGAAGCTTAGCACAAGTCTCATGAACCAAAGTGGATGATGAAAGTACACATAGGTTCAAGTGACCAAACTCCTCCTTATATATTTTATCCACTCTAGATGCATGAGCGTGAGGAACATACAATGGTAGGGCTAGCTCATCTAGAGAAAAATGAGAGAAGGAATACAATCAAGAGGCATGATCTACTATCCCAACTGCAAGAATATCTCTACTATGCAGATCTCTAATAAGCATTGAATTAGGTGTGAACTCTATGATCTTACCTACCCCACTATATGTCATATGATAGATGGAAAGGAGATTGGAACATAATGAAGGGACATAAATTAAATCATGAAATGTGCCATCATCAACATCTATGGATTCTTTCCTAGTAACACTCATATAAGTGTTATTACCCATAAAAATGTGTGGTAATGTGCAAGGATCATATGCAGAGAACATACCCAAAGATGCAACCATGTGATGTGAGGATCCTAAATTAAGAAGTCATTTTCTAGGCTAAATATTAGTGGATGCAAAGAGAACATGGTATTTCATCTTGTCTACTCCAGGTGTCATGGTGGCTAATATTTATTGTTAAGGTTTTAAAGTGGGAGAAGAGGATGAAGGTAGCTAAATATTGTTCTTCTATAGAAGATACTTCAATTTATCAATGTGATTTGCATAACATTGGCGCTCATCATGTCCTGTCTTTGTGCAATATAAAAAGTTTGGTCAATCCTTCTTAGATGAGTTCCTCTTAGAAGAGGAAGAATAATCTAGCGTGTCTTATAAATGTGATTCCTTGGATTTCTCATGTGACTTGGAATTCTTTTGTTTTTTGTTTCTTTCCTTTTTCATTTGAAGCCTTCAGATCTCTAGTGTCTGGTGATGCAATAAGATCTTGTGATGTGGAAGACTTTAATGAGCCCATATGTACCAAAATTTCCTTCTCCCAAGTGGGTGATGTAGAAAAATCATCAAGTTAAGGCATAGTGAATCTAGAACCAAGTGCATCACTCATGGCATAAAAGGTAGAAACAAAAATTGAATAATCAGGACCAACCTTTGCAAGGATGGAAAGAATCAACTAAGTGTCATCCTTTTGAATACCACATTATGTCAATTGAAATATGAGAGAATTTATTTTGGTGAAGAAGCCTTCAATTCTATCAAAATATCAAGGATTCGAGCCAATAAGGTCATTCTCCAATTGAAATCCTCTCATAGTCTTGCTTCCCAAACAAGGACTCCAATTAAGTTCAGATCTTATTGGGTATGGTGCAAGATTCAACGTGAAAGAGAAGATCAAGAAACATAGACATGCATAATGTCCCAAATCTTGATCACCCATGTTAAACCACTTTCTCTTCTCAACGACAACTTGAGGTTCATGTTTTGTACCCATGGTCACTATATAACCCCGATTTCTTTAGATGTATCTCCATTTGTGATTTCCAACTATAGTAGTTGTATGGAGTGAGAAAAGAAATATGTGTTGGATCCATGATGAAAAATTACAGTAATAAATTGATACAACAGTATGGACCCCCTCAATGTATAAAAATTCCTCTTTGATCCCAAAAAAATTGACTTGTTTGCACATTTTTCAAGAAAATAACCAAAAATGAAAATATGAGATCTAATTGGAATAAAAATTATTGATTAATTTTATGGAAAAATAAGCTATATATATGTGAAGAGGGTTGAATCATCTTTTTTATTTTTCTTGAATCGTGAAAGTTCAATATCCTAGTCAAAAGTTATGGCCTCTTGACTGAAAACAACTTGATCAGACTTCAAAGGCTTGTAAAAAAAATCAAGAGAAAAATTTGGAATAAACACTAGAACCATTGGATCAGGCTTGGAACCACCTTTCCAATGATATAAATTTTGCAAAAATCAAAGATTGGATGCCCAAGTTACACCTAATTTTGTAAAACTTTCTCAATATGGCCCTTAGGAGAGACAGGGGCTAAAAAGTTAGCCCCCAATCCTATGGTGGACCAGGGGTTTAGTAGTTGGTGTTGATTTTGGGCCCCTAGTCCTATATGGCTAAGGGAAGTTAGAGAGGAGCGTACCCATGGAAGAAAGGGTCAAGCAAAGAAATTGATCAGGGGCTCAAGGGTAGAGGTATCACAAAAACTAGTGGTGTCACTCATTGTTCGGTGAATGGTTTTATTAGTGGTGAGTCCCTAGTTTCTATCTACCCACAAGGGCTAAAGTAACTGCTCGCCAAAACCTATTAAAATCAAATGATGACCAAAAAATTTAGAAAGCTAACAAAAACAAATTTAATCATGTCATTGCTCTAATTTTCTAGCTGAAAAATTTTATCAACCTCCCTTACAACAATGAAAATTTGCAGACCTTGTACAACCATACATAGAACTAGTACAAAGAATACATTCTAGTATTGTGCATACAACTTGTATGGATCCATACAAAGCATGGATTTTTCCTCGTAAAATGTGCTTGTAAAAAAGATCCCTAACTACAAATTCTCATATTTTCATAAAGCAATAATCGAACTCTAGGTTTTAGTTGCTTTAGATGCAATGGCAAGGTCTGTTTCACTCCAGGATGCACCAAAAAATTTCTCAAGATCGAATCCCTCAAATTTTGAATAGGGTGCTATGGATCTAGAGCTCTGATACCATTTTAGAGTTGATGATTGAACCCCATAGCTCCTAGAAATCACTTGCAAGAATTTTATCCTATCACAAAAGAGATATCAAAGTATGATTATGTGCTCAACAACCAAAGAAATTGTATTGATGCAATAACCTAAATTAATGATTACAATGAAGGTGAATGATTATAAAAGAATAAAAAATAAAACCCTAGATGAAGATTTGATTAGATTATGACAAGTGTCTTAATCTCATGCAATGAGATGACTTGATCTATATTTAGCTCAAGCTAATATAAAAATCAACTCCTAAGTTTACTTAAGTAATTAAAGTAAAAATTTATCGAATAATTAATTAATGATCAATCATTTATTAGGTAATGACCTATTCACTCCAAAAAAAATGATATTCCACCCACTAAGTCATCACACAATATTGAAGTCCTTATTGCTAAACATAAAGTCAAGAGAGTCTTATTGAATGACAATTATGGCTTAAATTTGTGCACTTGGAGACTTTTCAAATAGTTGGGGTACTCTATAGCTAACTTAGAACCACATATTATTACAATCAGGACTTATGATAATACAAAAAGAGATTTAAAATCAACCATATGTCTCCATATTTAGGTGGGACATGTACTACAAGTAGTTCATCATGTTTTTGATCTTGACCTCCTCTATAATATTATCCTAAACCATCCATGAATTTATGTCATGCAAGCCATTCCTTCCACCCATCACCAATATCTAAAATTCCCACTTAATGGTGTGGAAGTTACCATTCATGTCGATCCACAAACTTTTGAATATTGTAAGACAATGGAGGATTATTATCATAAATCTCATCATTGTCCTAGTACAAACATTTCCAAAGGTAATAAAGTTAAGAATTCATCTTAATATGTCACTCTCAACTTCCTTGCTTCCACATCTTCCTCATACCAAAATGCTAGGTCCACTAAGGTCAAAGTCATCAACACAAGATGTGTAGAATATGAGTTACATAATTATTTTCATGTTGGAAAACTAACTCTCTCCATGCTCATTTATTTATCCACAACAACAATCTTCTCAACAGACACCAAAAATTAAATAGTTTGGATCTAAAACTTAAAATAATTCTTGATTGATGAGCAAATTGAAGATCTTATAGAATTTTTATTATATAAATATGATTCAAATGAACAAAATTTACATTTGAACACTTGAAGCATGATTACCCTATCCCATAACATATATGTGAAAATATGAATTATAAGGGTAAAGATCTTGGGATCCATGAGCAAGGCATTTGTGAGCCTCTTCAAGTAGAGTGAAATGTGGATCACTATGGGCTAGGATACACACCACTTAGTTTGGAAACCAATGTCCCTCATGTAGTCTTTGAGAGTGCTAAGGAAAATTTTGATTATATTGAAAACACCAAGGAATAGTCCATCAATTCATCTTTCGATGATCTTGATATCACCAATATTTTTCATAAAGAATCATTTTCACCATTTATTTACAACTTAAATATCCTAAATTAATTGATTGGTATAAACAAGACCCTCTACCTTTAGACGTATTTCAAAATTATGAGGCAATTGTTGAGTTCTTGGGAGCCCACAATGGTATTTTGAGGGAGATCATAAAAAGGAATTTGATATAGATATTGATGTGTGTGGCTATTTTGGTAACAATAAGAGTTCCTTATTCATAAAAAAAGTATAAAAAAATCAAAGTCTCATAGTGAAAACCTCTCTGAAACACTATTAGACATAAAAATAAAATGTGTTTCTAGTTATAAAAACCTTTATGAGGCATCATTATATGAGGAACTTGACATTCCCTTGGAATCTTAATAATAATGTTATTAAATGTTGATTGAAAAGACAATAAATAAGCTTGGGAATAGAGGATAATCCAAAAATCACACATGTTATCTCACTAACACCTTCAGAAGAACAAATAATTCCAACAATCCTACAAAAAGAATCTAATATCTTTGCTTGGTCTTATTCTAAAGTACTTGTCTTGGATCCTTCTCTTGTGGTTCACCACTTGGTAGTTTTTCCTAATGCTAGACCAATAAATTAGAAACTATGTACGATGCATCTTAAGATTTCCCTCCTATTCAAAGAACTAAAAAAGATGTTATATGTTGGTTTCATTCATCTAATTTATTATCCTTAGTGGATCTCCATTGTAGTTCTTTTCAGCAAGAAAAAGGAATTCCTATCTACATTGAATGCAAATATATTAATAAATAATTTTGAAAATGTGACTTCTCTCTTCTCAAAATTGGTATCATTTTTTATCTCATAGTAGGACATCAGATGTTGTCACTCATGGATGTTTTTTCTAGATACAAGAATATTTCTATAACTCCTAAATATCAACACAAAACCACATCCATATTTCCCTAGGGTATCTTTTTCTATCAAGTAATTCATTTTATACTAAATATTTCCAAAGCTAACTATCAAAGAGCCATGACCATAATCTTTCATGGTATTTTCCATGACATTGTTGAAGACTATGTTGATGAAATTTTTGGAAAATATAAAACAATAGAGCACCCTCATGTTCTCGAGTGAATATTTGATCATTTGAGAAAATGAAATGTTTAAGTAAATACTAAGAAATATTCTTGTGGTGTAACATCAAACAAACTCCTAGGATATATAGTATCTCAATGAGGTATTGAAGTAGATCCTACTAAGATTGCGGCTATCATTGACATTCCACCTCCTATAAACTAGAAAAAAAAATAGTTTACAAGGAAAACTAAAGGATATTTAGAGGTTTATAGAACAACTTGCCAAAAAAAATTATCCATTCTTACATCTTCTCAAAAATAGTACCACCTTTCAATGGGATGAATCATGTCAACAATATTTTGGTAAGATCAAGGAATACATAACATCCCCACTAGTCATTATGGCTCCCATACCAAATAAACATTTTCTCTTGTGCATATTAGGTACAATAGTTGCTTTGGGGGTACCTTCGGCACAACAAGATGCAAAAGGTAACAAAATATCTATATATTACATAATGTGAACATTAGTGGGTTATGGAATTAAGTATATAGCCATAAAACGAGCATGTCTATCAGTTTTCTTTTGTTCCCTAAAACTAAGATATTACATGGTCACTCATAAATAATTTCTCATCTCAAATATTGATTCACTAAAATATATATTATATAGATTTTTTCTTACAAGGAAAATGGCTAAATAAGTCATGATCTTGAGAAAATTTCATGTTGAATATGTAGATAAAAAAATGATTAATGGGAAATTTTTTGTAGACCAAATAGCTAAGGCACCCCTTATATATGATAATACATTATTTTTTTATTTTCCTCATGAAGATATATTCACAATTTAGGAGCCATCTACATGGAAACTATATTTTGATGGTTATTGCGCTAGTCATGGAGCAAGCATTGGAAAATTATATTTATTACATCATAAGGAGATTTCATACTAGAAGCATTAAAAAAATTCTTCTCATGTACAAACAACATCATTTCATATGAGGCGGGCTCCTTATAGGATTTAAAATGGTTATTCAATGGAAAAACCAACATATTTGTATTTACGGGGATTCCTAGTTTATCATCAAACAAGTCAAAGATGAATATTAAATAAAAGATAAAAAATTCCTCCCTTACAAACATATGGTTTTTAGTTTCAAATTGTATTTTAAAAAAATCCAATTTGAACAAGTTTCTTTTCATAATAGTAGAGAAAATAATACCATGGTAGCTATTGGATCTCTCTTAGACATGCCTCTAAATATTTAGTGTTGTGAGTTTCTAGTTGAGCATCTTCTCATTCTTGTAGATGATGCTTCTGAGTCTAAGATTGTAGGTGAACTTTTTGGTCTCAATCAAATTTGGTACCATGATATCTATAACTATCTTGGTGATCAAACCTTTCCACCAAACCTCTCACACACCCAAAAAAACCACATTCAACTTACATCCCATTTCACTACCCTTGGTAGTACATTATATCGAAGAGTTTTTGATGTTTCCTTACCGCAGTGTACATATAATATAGAGGCTAATCTTGCACTTAAAGAGATTCATGATGGTATCTATGATGCTCACACAATTGATGTAATCTTAGTAAGAAGCTTCTAAGAACAATTTATTGTTGTCCCACTATGGAACATGATGCATGCTAGTATATGGTGGCATCTAGCTTATCAAAAGCACAAAACATTGATTTATGCACATTCAAAAGATTTTCAACCTATAGCTATTGCTTGGCCTTTCTCTCAATGGGTCCTTGATCTCATTGGAAAGATTAATCCTTCCTATTTTTATGACCATAAATAAATTATTATTTCCACTAAGTATTTTACCAAGTGGGTTGAAGCTTTATCCCCTTACCTACACCATCAACAACCAAATAACCAAATTCATACTCCATCATATTATTTTTCTATGAATTCTAGCAACCATTGTGAAAACTATTTCAAAAACCAAGATGTTTGCATTCTTTGTGAAAATTTTTATATTTAGCATCATTGGTCCACACCATATTATCTGCAAAGTAAAAATCAATCTAAGGAAATCAATAAGAACGTTCTCAAAATACTCAAGAAATTTTTTAATGAAGTTAGTCATGATTGGAATCTCCATCTACAACCCGCCTTATGGGATTATCACACTAGTATTTTTACTCTGGTCAATGCCACCTCATACTCCCTAGTCTTCCAATACAAATAAATATTTCCAATAGAGATCAAATTTTCATCATTACACATATCTTTTTGAAACCTCGATGATGAAGATTATAGTCTTGCATATAGTTAAAATAGTCAGAACTTATTGATGAGCGATGCCTCCATTCATTGAATCACTTACAATCTTATCATATTCATCTCCAAAGAAGATACAATAATAAAATAAAAATTTGGGAATTCAAAATTAGTGATATGGTCCTAAAAGAAAATTATAAGAATGTCCAACATCATGATAAGCAAGGTCAATTTGAGCCTAATTCAAGGTCCCTCTATCTTTGTTTCTAAGTATGGATCAGGTGTGTACCAATTGGATACTCTAGATGGAAAAAAAAAAAAAAAAAGATGATCCTTTGAACATCACACATTTAAAACATTTCTATACTTAGCTTGTAGAGTATTCCTAAAAAAAATTGAGAAAAAACAAAACAAAAAAAATCTAAATAAAAATTACTCTGGTGAAAACCATCTTTTTTGAAACCTTCAATAACTATCATTGTGAAAAGCTACTCACATGAACCATGTGTAGATCTATATTCCATTATCCTTCAACTCCTCTCTATGACATTTCATTAGCCTATCATATGCTTTTCCAAATTTTAATTCTTCTCATTATCCCGTTATCCTTATGTTGGTGTTTCAATGCGCACCTCCGCGCGTATTGGAAATGGGCAGCTATGCACAATTAGATTGCTCTTCAAATTAGGAGGGGAAGCTACCTCTTTTGTTAATTATACATAAAAAGAAATGTAAACTAAATTCCTATCTTTTTATCTCATCTGAGAGCACAAGGTTTATAAAACTCTTTGTGTTGTAGCTGAGGTTTTCTCTGGTTTCATAATCTCAACTACAACTAGGCCTAAATTTATAACGCTTCTATCTCCTCGAGTAAATTTAGAGCAAGAGGATTTAGAAGTAAATAGGGAATTATTTTGGATAACTTAGACAAAATTGCTCTCAGAACGCATCCAAAGGCTCATTGCTCTTTCAGATGTATGCTAAAATAGAGTTTATGAAAGTAAACATCAAACTATAAACTAGATCTTAGGATTCCCTCGAAGGCTCATTGCTCTTTCGAGGTGTAGGCTAAAATTAAGCTTATAAAAATAGAAAATAAAATGATAAACTAGATTTCAAGATTCCCTTGAAGGCTCATTACTCTTTTTGAGGTGTAAGATGAAAAAAATATTATAAGAAACAACATCAAACAATAAACTTAATCTCCAAATTCTCTCAAAGGTTTATTGCTCTTTCGAGGTTTAGATTGAAAAAAATATTATAGAAACAACATTATATTGAAAGATATTGAGACTTTGGATCAAAGACTCATTGTACTTTTGATTTACTTTCTCAAACTCAATCAATGATTACACATTTGAGGCAACAAATTGTAGAAAGAAGACAATCATACAAGATACGATCAACCAAATAACACAATACAAAGTGAATAGATATTGACTTTAGCAAAGCTTGAAGGCACAAAGGTGCAATAATTTTGAATAGTAATAATGATTAAATACAATGAGAAAGGTTGCTATTATTTATAGACACTCAAAGGAGTAGGGAACCCTAAATTCTCCTTGAGTTAGCAATCAGTTGTTGCCAATCTACAAGATTTATTCCTATGTCTAAACAAAGGTAACTAACAATTAACTAGAAATATTACCTCAATTAACTAATTCTAAAACTAACTCCAATTGTACAAAGGTGTCTCCAAAAATAGACATGCATGAAAGGTGGGACAGTGAGTTAACTTGGAAAAGGCATCAAGTTTAACTAATGTCTTAAATGCTATCTTTGGAAAAGGTTGGACATCTCAAATGGTAGTTCATTGGTTGCCATATCGAGCAATCATCTCCTCCAAGAAGTTGTTAATTGCCTCATCATTTGGAGCACTGATACTCATCTGAATGATGTGATGTTGTCACAATGTATCCTCACCACCCGTAATCTAATTTTTTAACTCCCTTCTCCTTTCAGTTGTGTTATCAAACTTTGTTGGCATGGTTGCAACTTGAGTCAACTCGTAGTCAACAAGGTCACCGTTGAAACTACTACGGATGAGATTCTGAAACTCTGAATGCACATCGCCAAGCTCAACATACTCACCATCCTCACATTGATACTAGCAAGGGACTTGTGATACAAAAGTTCTTATGAACTTGATAGCACTTGCCACCTTTTGTCTACTCTAAATCAACTCTACAGAGATTACCTCATAGGTTTTTACCTTAAATATTTGTTGTTCTCTCCAAGTAAGAAGTTTTTGTTTATGCTCTTCTACAGTGACTGAATCGTAGGCCATCCTCAAATGAGAAATCATGATTTCATCTTGAGGCTTCTCTTCTACTATACTCAACTCTAACTCCCTGTGATTCTTCAAACCCTCTGGAGGATTGCTCAATGTTTTTTGTCTGGGTTTTGATCTGGAAGTGGAAGGTAGTGTGGTGGTAACCGGTGGCAGCTCTATAAACGGAGTAACTACCTTTTGTGTCCTCTTACTATTTAGGAATAGTCTACTATTTCTTACAACCTTGCTTTCCCTTTCCTCCACGAATGTGCTTTCCTTGGCATACCAATCAATGAATCAAAGTGGTTGTGATTCAATTTGATCTCTAAAAAATGTGGGAAGTATGACTTCCCCATCATCATTTGATAAACCATCCACATCCTCTGACAAGAAATCAACAATCTGTGGAAGAATGAACCTGTTGTAATTGCACCTGCACACTTTGAACTCTTCTTCACAACTAAACCAATAATCCTCCATGGAAGGTTTATGTGAAGAATGGTGGCCAAGGTGAGCTTCCAAGTGACCCCAAGGATCACATGAGTGCCTTTCAATGAGAAACTTAATATTAAGCTTCATCATCTGATTACTCATAGCCTTGGCGTCAGCTGCTGATCTATACCTACATATACCTATTACAAAAGGAAAGTTGGCAGCTGACTTGTGCTTATTGTGCAGAAAGGTGTGGACTTCATGCAATTTCCATAGAAACTCCATGAATACGACCTTATCCGATGGATAGCGGGGTAACATGGTTGGATGACCTAAGTAACCATATATGCGAATGTAGGTAAACGTGGGGAATTGGATGAACCAATCGGACCAATCTACCATTGCCAATTTGGCTTCTGGTGAAATACATATATGTAACTCATGGTCAAGATCCCTCACTATGTGAATCAGGAACTAGTCATTTACAAGCTTGAAGTGTCGTTTTGACTATGAAAAATCAAGCTATGAGAAGTGTTCATGAACTTGTTGCACACCCAAAGTTCCTACGATATTCAACCCTCTAAACTAGCCTTGAAAGGCTATCAAATATATGAGGTATGAACCCATATGGAATTCATGGGCTTTGAAGAATCCAATCATCTGGTTGTGGAGAATGTCACTGATCAAAGTAGGCTAGTCATAATGTTATTTATTGTTGACAAGTTGAGACATGATGTAATACATCCATGGCTTAAACCTATTTGCTTCTGCTTGACCCATGATAGAGTTGAGTAGATTGATCATGATTGTGTACTTATCTCTAAATTCGACACATCACATGTTCTTTTCCAAGTTGTTTCTTTTCTCTTTAAGCCACCTTTCTGCCATTCTTTCCTGACATTTTTCCTTTGATGTGTTGAACACCCTTTCACACTCCTCCATTGATATGACCAAGTTGTTTGCACAAGGTGGAATAGCAAAGAATCTCTTGATATCCTTTAGCTTGATACTTCAAATTTTTCACCCATCAACCTACTAGATTTCCCGTGAAGTGGGGTTGTAATACTTTACACAAGCGATTACAAATTTGATGCTTTGAGCTGAGATGGGAAATGAGGCTGCCTTAAGCAACTTGGATTACTTAATATTTTGTATTGTGATGCCATCTACGCCTTCCAACTTGTCCAAATCAACTTCGGGGTGTGCTCAATGTAAATTGATGTCAGCTATCTTTAGGAAATCATGAAGCAAGACCGATTTGGTCTTGAATTCAACTTGAGAGAACTACATACTGAAAATCTAGAAGAATGGTTGGGCACACGACACTATTTGAACAACTTTTTCTACAGAGGCTAAAAATAGCTTCCTCGAGAGGCAATTTTTATGAAAAATTCTAAGACAGAGATTTTTTTGAGAATATCTTTTTGAACAAACCCAAAATGTTAGATTTTTGAAAAAATGACTTTTTCTTAGACATGCAACAACCCCTTAGAAGAAGAAGTTGCAAAATCTATTTTTTCTCAAAAACTTCTGGCACATGGGTTTTGTAGGCGCTTGTGACCTAATAATCCCAATTTGTCTATTTTTTGAAAAGATGAATTTTTGTAGAAACCCTAAAAAATGGGGGCAGTGGGGCAATTTTTTTGGAAAATTCTGGTACATGGTTTTTGTGGCCAATGTTGTATTGAACGAACCCAAAAGGTTAGATCTATGAGAAAATGGAGTTTGCTGGAGCATGCAAGAAAACCTAAGATAGAAGTAGAAGAATTGGGGGAAAAAGCTGGAGATATGAACTGTTGCCTTTGAAAAATTACACCTAGAGGTATGAAGTCTTGAAAAGCGTCCTTTTGTGCAACATGTTCTTGAAAATATGAATAACATTGAAAACCCTCGTCATTAGATCCTTCAAATGCCATAAAGAATAAAATTATATGTTTGGAATTTGGAGTCAACTTGCAGAAATAATGAAGAAAGATGCCTAGATGCTTGTTAAATATCATTTGGAGGTGGTAGGCTCAGTTAGGGTGCCAAAACCTTGATTGAGGAGTTATCTCATGTGATTGGGAGTTAACTGAAAGAATTTTCCCCAAATTTAGGATGCTTAGACATGACAAAGTCTTCAAAATTCATAACTGAGAGTTGACTTTGGATGCCACCTTGAGATAAGGCATCCAAACTTGCCAGAGTTAGAAGGATTTTGAATATTTTCAACTTTTGCTTGATAAACAACCTCCATTTGATCCCTAATTCTTATTGTCTGATTGACCTTGAGGCCTAGCTGACAGATTCACTACAGAGTATGATCAAATATGAGGAGATGTTCTTAGAAGTTGCAAATCCTAAAAACTGAATTTGGTGGCTCAAATTTCTAGGCGCCTTCTTGAGATAAGGTGCTTTTTTTTCCAAAATTAACCAATTTTTGGATGATTTTCAATTTCTTCAATTTTGACCTCTTGTGCTTCGATATGTAGTTCCCAGTGATTGAAAAATCTCATGATTGAGATGTTGGATCCATTGTGAAGCTAGAAACATTCTGGAAAGGATGACTAGTTTTGCAAGCTCAGAAGATTGATTCAGGAGGTTCAAATTCCTAGGTGTCCTTGGCCTACAAGGCAACTTTTTTGCTTCTAAGACACAATTTTCACCTTGTAACCTTTGACAAAATGCTCTAGTTTGACCTATGTTGATGGATGTTTGACTGCTCCAGTGAACTCGTTGACAGACTCATCACAAAGACTGACAAAGACGAAGGACTTCTGGGAATTTGAAACACCTTAAAGCTACATTTGATGCTCCAAAAGGTTGGGCACCTTTTTCTAGTAAGGTGCATTTTTTCTCAGTGTTAACCATTTCTCATGATTTTCAACTTTTTCTTCAATTCACATGTCCATTTGATCTTCATTTGTCGTCATTCGATAGGTCTTCTGAGTTGGTAGATTGATTCATTGCAGAGCTAGACTAAAGTTGGGATGGATTGCTTGGAGGCTGCAAACTCTGAAACTAACTTCTTAGTACTTTAATTCTTAGGCGCCCCTGGCTTGTAGGGGTGGTTTTCCTTGTTGGACCTCATCAATTTTGAGTTTGTTGACTTTTAACATTTCCCACTTGATCCTCATTTGTGATCGTTTCACCAATCTCGTGATCAAGATGTTGGATTCATCACAAACTTGGAAGAATTCTGGAGAGAAGTCTCAAAATTACAAATCTCAATGATTGCATCTAAGGACTTGAATTCATGGACACCCTTGGCCTGCAAGGGCACATTTTTCTCCAATTGGCGGTTATTCTTTGAATATTTTAACTCTTCACACTTCACGTTCACCATCTTGCCAATTGCATTGACTATGTTGTTGATGACAAGACCGCATTCACCGTTGTGATTGCTCTTACCCTTTTGCGTGCACAGACATTTGCAAATTTGACCAGGGCATTAACTGTGTAGTATCTCTCTTGAAATAAGGCGTGCATAATTTTCCAGACTTTAATATTTTAAGCAAATTTTAACTTTTGAAATTCCCCTCCGTCGTTGAGCATCTTTTCGAGCATCTTTCACCATAGACTCATTTGTGTAGCATCTAAAGCTTAGATATTGATACCTAGTATTGGCCATTTTCCATTGATGACCTTGAAGGTCCTATCTTTTCTCTTGGAAAAGTGAAATAGACCCACTAGAGGAAAACTGACTTTTTGATGATTTTGACTTGACCAATGTGATTGTGAAGTGAAATTAGCCTATCAAAATCATTTTGAGTCATTTTTGGAGAGGTCCTATTTTTTAGGGTTTTCCTAAATATAGGGGCTTGAAACCCTAATTTCAAAATTTTCAAAAATTTGCAAGTATCCTCTTGACAATAAACCCACAAAAATACCATGCTTTGTTTGACCTAAAATTGACTTTTGACAATAATTTTACAAGATTTAGACCATTTTTTTTCCAAAATTCCTTATTAAAGCAAAAAAATTATTTTGGGTACAACATTAGGCTCCTTCTGGGGACCATGTCGGATATTTACATAATAGGAGAACCGAGAATCTCTTATATATTTAGCATAAACCAGTGTCTTATCTGTTGGGTATTGGAGTCTGGACTTTTTCAAAACACCTATTGGTTGGAGTTTTTCCTAAAATTCACCTAAAAACAAGACTACCTAATCACCTAAAACACGACAAAACTTCACAGAAAAACTCCAACAAAAAAAAATAACAAAAAACAAAAAGAAAATTATTTACAAATATTTACTCCACCCCCAAAAGGATGAAGTGCTTTGGATATTGCCCACTACATGGCAATGGGGAGAGCCTTCGATCAATGTTGCTTCTACCTAAAAGGATTTACTTCTCTTCTGATGGGTATTGCAAGAGACAATCCCTCTGGGATGAAGATTCTCAGGTTTTCATATATCCAAGCAAAGGTACTCCAACAAAAGTTAGAATATGATGCAAATGGGAAAGCTAATACCCCTGAGGCATTAGTTCTATTGTCATCTATCCTCGGGATGTTGAATTCTTCAAACCAGTCAATCGAGTTCCAAACTCAATTTCTATAATGTCGTTGGTGATCTTTTCTGACCTAAAAATATCCTTTGACCGACTCATTGATTAGCTCTATATCGCCTTTTAACACATAGGATTTTGATTCCCATGTCTTCAACATTTTTGAGGCCTAATAAAATTGCCTCTTTTTCAACTTTAGTGAATTCCAATTGCAAGAAATATGCAACTAGGTACAACTACACTTTAGGGGAGATGATCATTTCCCCTGTTCCTGAAACTGATGTCAAACAACCCCCATCAAACTACATCGTCCATAACTTTGTATCTTCTGGCAGTCTCTTTTCAGAATAAGCAATGTTTTGGTCTTCAGTTTCTATCTCTAAAAAAGTCACATAATTACCAGGACTTGTTTCAAGCTTTTCTTTTGTTGGAAAATATGACTTGAGCAATGTGGATTGAATCATAGCCTGCTTTTTTACAACCTTGAGAATCCGATCTAGTTGTTCTGGATGGTCCTAAAGATATTCCAATTGAGATATTTGTACCTTGGTCTTCATCATGGAAGCTACAATATTAAAATTTGTTGAAGATAGATCTTGAGCAACTGGTAGAATGTTCTCATGTGAAGTTTTGGGATCAGAAGTGGAAAGCACTTCTTTTCCCTTTTCATTTTATTTTCGTCTTTCTTCTTCTTTTTATGCCTTAAAATGTTGAGCATGTATAAACACAAGAGTTGAAAAATTTTCATGATTCACCGCAAGAGCGTATTGATAGTATTCTTCTTCTTGTTCTTGATTGATAGGTTCTCTTTCAAAGTATCCCACAATGGAGTCAACATAGAAGTTGTCCATTCATGGTAAGACAACGTTCGAACTTGGTGTTGGTACAAAACTAGAACTGGGAGAAGCTTCAATGTATCCCATGATTTGATTCATTCTCAAATTCTCAGGACATGTGGATCCGGTATGTGCATCAGTCTCATGGAAAGAACAAAATACTACATTGTTTGTAGCTTCAATCATTGGTCTTGATGGAGATGTTGGCAACCATGTCTAAAAATGGTCTCTCTTTGGCTAGTACGGTTGTTGAACTAGAGATCTGATAGAATTTGATTTCATCTTTCCAGAAGTAATCATATCATCCTCCAACTTGATGGTGTGTTCTTGTGCACTCTTCAACTCTGTTTCTTTTGTCATCTTGAGGAATAAATCTATCTCTAATGGAAGAGAATTTATAAAATAACTCATCAAAATCTTTGGTGATGAATCGAGTGTAGAAGAAAGTCTTGTAACAAGACAATTAAATCTTGCTAAAAATTCCCTCATGTGCTCGTTGTGTTCCATCTTTGAATTTTCAAGTTGGGAAAACAACATATACTGTCTTCAATGGGCTTGAATCTCGCCAAAAATTTCTCGCTCATAGTTTCCCAACTTGTGATAATGCATGGCTCCAAGTGATTGAACCAGTTGGCAGCATTTCCCACAAGAGTCTCCACAAAGAGACACATTGTGATTTCTTCATATGCCACACGCAAGATGGCACAATCTGTTGTGAATGTAGAAAAATGTTCATCTTTGTGTCAAATCGGGGAAAGTGCTTCCTTGACCCTTTAGGTAACTCATGATTTACTTGAAAATTCAAGGGTCCAATGTTATTACCCCAAGGTAATGAAGGTGGACACCTTTGATTTATATCATCTTTGCCAGCATTATTGTTGTTATCATCCATTGCTTTTGTATGGATCAAACAATAGGATGTCAGATAGTCATTCATGTGTCATAAAGCATTAGCTTTTCTTGATTTTTTATGCCTCATGCCCCACAATGAGCACCGAAAAACTATTGGAATTTCAATTCACACCTCTAATGTGTGTATTGGAACAAACAACTATTCACAGCTAGACTGCTATTCAAATTAGGAGGGGAAGCTCCCTTTTTTTCTGATTATGCATAAAAAGAAATGTAAACTAAATTCCTATCTTTTTATCTCAGTTGAGAGCACAAGGTTTACAAAACTCTTTATGTTGCAACTGAGGTTTTCTCTAGTTTTGTAATCTAAACTACAACTAGGCCTAAATTTATAACGCTTCTATCTCCTCGATTAAATTCAGAGCAAGAGGATTTAGAAGTAAACGGGGAATGATTTTGGATAAATTATACAAACTTATTCTCAGAACGCATCCAAAGGCTCATTTCCCTTTCAGATGTACGCTGAAATAGATTTTATGAAAGTAAAACATCAAACAATAAACTAGATCTGAGGATTCCATCGAAGGCTCATTGCTCTTTCGAGGTGTAGGCTGAAATAAAGGTTATAAAAATAGAACATCAAATGATAAACTAGATCTCAAGATTCCATTGAAGGCTCATTTCTCTTTTCGAGGTGTAAGCTGAAATAAAGATTATAAGTTGAAACAACATCAAATGATAAACTTAATCTCCAAATTCCCTCGAAGGCTCATTGCTCTTTCAAGGTGTAGATCGAAACAAAGATTATAGAAGCAACAATATATTGAAAGATCTTGAAACTTTGGATCAGATACTCATTGTACTTTTGATTTATTTTCTCAAACTCAATCAATGATTACATGTTTGGGATAGCAAATTGTAGAAAGAAGAAAATCATACAAGATTCTATCAACCAAATAACACTAGACAAAGTGAAAAGATATTGACTTTAGCAAAGCTTGAAGGCACAAAGGCACAACAATTTTGTATAGTAATAATGGTTAAATAAAATGAGAAAGTTTTATCTTACTTATAGACACTCAAAGGAGTAGGGAACCCTAAAATCTCCTTGAGTTAACAAACAGTTCTTTCCAATCTGCAAGATTTATTTCTATGTCTAATAAAGGTAACTAACAATTAACTAGAAAGATTACCTCAATTAACTAATTCTAAAACTAAAACTAACTCCAACTGTATAAAGGTGTCTCCAAAAATAGACATGCATAAAAGGTGGGACAACAAGGTAACTTGGAAAAGGCATCAAGTTTATCTGATGTCTTAAATGTTATATTTGGAAAAGGTAGGATGTCTGAACTAGTAGTTCACTAGTTGTCATCTCGAGCAATCATCTCCTCCAAAAAGTTGTTAACTGCCTCATCATCTGGAGCACTGATACTCATTTGAATGATGTGATATCGTTGCAACATATCCTCACCACTCGTGATCTGATTATGTAACTCCCTTCTCCTTTCAGTTACATCATCAAACTTTGCTAACATGGTTGCAACTTGAGTCAACTTGTAGTCAATAGGGTCACCACTGAAACTACTACATATGAGATTCTAAAATTTTGACTACATGTTGCCAAGCTCAACGTACTCACCATCCTCACATTGATACTAGAAAGGGACTTGTGATATGAAAGTTCTTACAAACTTGATAGCACTTGCTACCTTTTTTCTACTCTCAATCAACTCTACAGAGATTACCTCGTAGGTTTTTACCTTGAAGATTTGTTGTTCTCTCCAAGTAAGAATTTTTTGTTTATGCTCTTCTATAGTGACTGAATCATAGGCCATCCTCAAATGAGAAATCATGATTTCATCTCAATGATTCTCTTCCACTATACTCAACTCTAACTCCTAGATTTCTAAGTGAAGGTCATGGAGATTGTAACTCAATTGGTACAACTCTGCAAGTATGAACTAGCCCCTAGTGAAAAACTCTTCTACCCAATCTATTAGGTCTTTCCCATAAACAACCAACTAACTTAGTTGATTTTTTTCTACAGTTAATTCCATCATTTACGAAAGCAAGGAAATGACGTTTGAAGTACCGTGAAGGAGGTTGGAGATGTATTTCCATAACTACTAGTTTTCAGCCTTGAGGGGTACCTTGTCTTCACCATCTTTAACCACTCTTTACTTCATGCTTATTGTTGCAGCCTCAAAAAGATCTACATCAACCTAGCGTGTGCTTTTACCAAGGTTGTATTTCACCAAAGTGAAGTCTTCATCCGCATCTTTTTCCTCAGATGGTGTGGAAATCTCAGTGATAATCTCATTGTCAACGTTCTTTTCCACATGAACTTGCTTTTTGAGCTTCTTTTCTGATGTGTCTTGGTAGACATTGTCGAATTTTGCAAAGTTCAATTGGTAGGACAGCTTTCTCCTCTTCCTACCTAGGAGGTTCTCAATCCAAGACGATGTATCTACTAACTTCACTAGAAGGATTAGTTCTAGTCCCATCAACTCTTGATGAGTGAGATTGTATTGAGCTATCAAAATTTGGTGAATCTGGCTCCAATTCAATGTGAATTGAAGATGGCTATGATGGTGGCAAAAGAATGGGATGTTCTACTTCAACCTATGGAATTGTTTCAATAGTATCCATGGCTGCATCCACATGTTTTTCTTGCTTATTTATATCAGCAACTTGCATCTTTCCTTTCGAATGTTTGGGATCCCTATGATTCATCGAACCCTCTAGAGGATTGCTCAATGTTTTTTTATGGGTTTTGATCTGGAAGTGGAAGGTAGTGTGGTGGTGACCAGTGGTGGCTCTGTAATTGGAGTAACTACCTTTTGTGTCCTCTTGCTATCTAGGAATAGTCTTCTATTTCTTACAACCCTACTTGTCCTTTCCTTAATGGATGTGTTTTCCTTGGAATACCAATCAATGAATCGAAGTGGCTACGAGTCAATTTGATCTCTGAAAAATGTGGGAAGTATGACTTCCCCATCATCATTTGATAAACCTTCCACATCCTCTGACAATAAATGAGAAATATATGAATCGAAGTGGCTGCGAGTCAATTTGATCTCTAAAAAATGTGGGAAGTATGACTTCCCCATCATCATCTGATAAACCTTCTTGGCATACCAATCAATGAATCGAAGTGGTTGCGAGTCAATTTGATCTCTGAAAAATGTGGGAAGTATGACTTCCCCATCATCATCTGATAAACCTTCCACATCCTCTGACAATAAATGAGCAATCTATGGAAGAGTGAACCTTTTGTAATTGCGCCTGTGCACTTCGAACTCGTCTTCACAACTAAACCAATAATCCTCCATGGAAGGTTTATGTGAAGAATGGTGGCCAAGGTGGGTTTCCAAGTGACTCTGAGGATCATATGAGTTCCTTTCAATGAGAAACTTAAGATTAAGCTTGGTCATCTCATTCCTCATAGCCTTGGCATCAGCTATTGATATGCCCCTGTGTATACCCATTACAAAAGGAAAGTTAGCAACTGACTTGTGTTTATTGCGCAGAAAGGTGTGGACTTCTTGCAACTACCATAGAAACTCCATGAATACCACCTTATCTGATGGATAATGGGATAACATGGTTGGATGACCTAAGTAACCATATATGCGAATGTAGGTAAACATGGGGAATTGGATGAACCAATCGGCCCAATCTACCATTTCCAATCTAGCTTCCAGTGAAATGTGTATATGTAACTCATGATCAAGATCCCTCACTATGTGCATCAGGAACTGGTCATTTACATGCTTGAAGTGTCATTCTGACTATGAAAATTCAAGTTGTGAGAAGTGTTCATGAAATTGTTGCACATCCAGAGTTCCTATGGTATTCAACCCTCTAAAGTAGCCTTGCAAGGCTATCAGATATATGAGGTACAAACCCATATGGAATTCATCAGCTTTGAAGAATCTGGTCATCTGGTTGTGGAGAATGTCACTAATCAAAGCAAGCCAGTCATAATGTTCTTTATTGTTGACAAGTTGAGACATGATGTAATACATCCATGGCTAAAAATTGTTTGCTTCTACTTGACCCATGATACGGTTGAGTAGAGTGATCATGATTGCGAACTCATCTCTGAATTCTCCACATCCCACATTCTTTGGAAAGTTGTTTCTTTTCTCTTTAAGCCACCTTCCTACCATTCTTTTTTGACATTTTTCCTTTGACATGTTAAACGCCCTTTCACACTCCTCCATTCATATGACCAAGTTGTTTGCACAAGGTGGAATAGCTAAGCATCTCTCAATATCCTTTGGATTGAGATTGCAAATTGTCCGCACATCAACTGACTGGATTTCCCATGAAGTGGGGTTGTAATGCTTTATAGAAGCGATTACAAATTTGATGCTCTATGTTGAGATGAGAAATGAGGCTACCTCAAGAAACTTGGATTGCTCAATATTTTGCAATGTGATGCCATCTACGCCTTCCAACTTGTCCAAATCAACTTCGGGTTGTACTCGATGTAAATTGGTCCTAGCTGTCTTCAAGAAATTATGAAGCAAGACCGATTTGGTCTTGAAGTTGGCTTGAGAGAACTGCATACTGAAAATCTACAAGAATGATTGGGCACACTACACTATTTGAACAACTTTTTCTATAGAAGCTAAAAATAGCTTCCTCGAGAAGGAATTTTTTATGAAAAATTCTAAGACGTGAGTTTTGTTGACAATATTTTTTTGAACAAACCTAGAATGTTAGATTTTCAAAAGGATGACTTTCTTGGACTTGCAACAACCCCTCAGAAGTAGAAGCTACAAAAGCTATTTTTTCTTGAAAAATTCTAGCACATGGATTTTGTAGGCACTTGTGAGATGATCAAACCTAGTTTGTCTATTTTTTGAAAAGATGAGTTTTTACAGAAACCCTAAAAAATGGGGGCAGTGGAGAAATTTTTTTAGAAAATTTTGGCATGTGGGTTTTGTGGCCAATGTTGTGTTGAACGAACCTAGAAGGTCAGATCTATGAGAAAATTGAGTTTGCTCGAGCATGCAAGAAAACCTAAGAAAAAAGTAAAAGAATTTGGGGGAAAAAGCTAGAGATATGAACTATTGCCTCTGAAAAATGACGCTTGGAGATATGAAGTCTTGAAAAACATCCTTTTGTGCAACCTGTTCTTGAAAATATGAAGAACGCTGAAAACCCTCATCATTAGATCCTTCAAACGCCATAAAGAATAAAATTCTATGTTTGGCGTTTGGAGCCAACCTATAGAAATAATGAAGAAAGATGCCTAGATACTTGTTAAATATCATTTGGGGGTGGAAGCAACAGTGAGGTCACCAAAACCTTGATTGAGGAATCTCCCCCAACTCCCCCAAATTTGGGATGCCTAGACATGAGAAAGTCTTCAAAATTCATAACTAGGAGTTGACTTTGGATGCCACCTTAGATAAGGCATCCAAACTTTCTAGAGTTAGAAGGTTTTTAAAGATTTTAAACTTCTGCTTGATAAATAGTCTCCATTTGAGCCCTGATTCAGATCATTTGATTGATCCTAGGGCCTAGCTGATAGATTTACTACAAAGTATGATCAAATCTAAGGAGATGTTCTTAGAAGCTTCCAATCCTAAAAACTAAATATGGTGGCTAAAATTTCTAGGTTCCTTCTTGAGATAAGGTGCTTCTATTTGCCAAAATTAACCAATTTCTGTATGATTTTCAATTTCTTCAACTTTGACCTCCCGTGCTTTGATCTGTAGTTGCTGGTGATTGATGAATCTTGTAATGCCCCGTCAAAATAACCTAAGAATGTTGCAAAAGTGTTATAAAAGTGTAATAATTTTTTTTTAAAATGTTAATAATATGTTAATTAGTTGCATACATTCTAAGGTTACAACGACGTTACACTACTTTAAGTACCCCATAAGCGACTTAAGTATTTCGCATTGCTCCCAATTAAAACATAACATAAAGTAAACATTGCAAAGTAATTAAATTTTCCATACAAGATATAATAAGATACAAATACAATTCCATACATTGCATTGATGAGATATTACATTGCTCATCCATCTGATGAGGTAGTTCAAATAACAATACTTTACAATTACATTGATCACCTCTTATACAATTGAGGGATGTTTTCAAATACATGTTTACAAGATACAATGGTGAAGAAATAGAAGAAATCCATGTGCGAGCTCTCCATCCATGAAGCGCTCAATGCAATGAACAAACTGGGGACCCAACGGAGTAAGGTGCACGTTCCACCCAACCATGTGGTACCCGTAGGTCCACCCCCCGTGCTAGGAGATAGTAATAAGGCTACCTAGACCAAATCTACTAACCCTAGACACTAGTACATACACACTTTTGGTTACATTGCTTCCAGATTTGACATTTGATTTGATACACAAACACAAGGTTTAACTGTTATCCTAGGTGGAGTGTCATCACAACGATGCAATGGTTACCCTGGTGTTTCTTCCTAGGTCCCGGCCCCCAATCCTTGGGTTACCCTGGTAACCTCTTACGAAACCCGGCCCCTATTGCATACATTTGCGGAAATCGAATGCCTCTTAAGGAAACGAGACATCAATTTGCCATTCCAGGCCTTCTCGACTTATACTCATAACTATAGAAGCTTATGAGTCATAAACGAGGCATAAGCATCTTATTACATGTTTTAATTCTATCTACTGTGTTCTTTAGTTTTCACTGACTTACTTAACTAATCGTAAGTTACCCTGACACCACTTTGTGTGTCGGCCCTTACGACTAGCCACTCCCCTAAACATAACAAGAATACTAGGTTTTCATAACTAGGGTTTGCCATATGCACAAATCACATCTCACGATATTAAACAAATCAAAACAGTACATTACACCAGTTTTTTTTCAATTCTTGCACAAACCCAGGTCATAAAGAAATTAATTTGAAAACAATAGCACCCTTTTTAACCCGGTTGATCTGGAAGACTTAATTTTCCCATTTTGCCCTTTTTCAAAGAAAATTTAAACAATTTAATTCAATTGAAAATTCTCAGCTATACTTTGGATATACTAAATCCATATTCATTCATTTAAAATCAACATAGTCACATATTAATTCAAAAGACAAATACTTCTTTTAAATCCATTTTTTTTAACTTTTACAATTTTACTATAGAAATATATTCTAAAATTTCCCTCAAATCTACATTGACTCATTTAATATATTTTCACATAAACATATATTTTTTTTTTATTCCCCTATTCTTGAACTTTATATTTTAATCTCAACATAATGCTTGTTTTTAAAGAAATACAATTAATAAATATTTAATATATGTAATATTATATATTATATATATATAATATATATATTATATTACATATGAATATATTATATATATATATAATATATATTATTATCATATATTATGAAAACTTAAAACCTTCGAATTTTAAAAACCCAAATTATAAATCAAACTTCACATAATAATAAAAAAAAATAAACTAAGTCTAACTTTTTTTTATGAGAGCCGGCACAGCCCGCGGCCTGGTAAGGCCGCGGCCCTGGCCGCGCCCAGCAGCCCTAGAGGCTGCTGTGCGCAGCCATGGAGCTGCGCCTCCTCAAAAGGGGGAAGGGGAGGGTTTCGGCCCTCCCCGAACCCACTGTTATTTTAACATAAACAAAAAATTTCGTTAGAAATTCTCATTAAAATTTCTTGCGGATTTTTGAATCCGCGTTTTCTGATTTTTAATCATTTCCGCGTTTCGGCGTACAACGTACGCCTACAGGATTTGATTTTATTTTTTTTTTAAAGATAAATAACAACCCAGTAATAATTTCATACGAATTTTTTTTTAAAACAATAAGGAATAAATAAATAACGAATTCCCAAATTTTATTATCGCCCGTACGGCGATTTTACAGAACAACTGGAAATTTTTTTAAAAAAAAATAAAACACATGTACAGGGAGTTTAATAACAAATATAAATTTTACAAAAAACAAAGCCTGATGTTCAATCTGGGCATTTGTAAATAAAAAGTTTCCTCTCACAGATTTAAAATGATTTTCCCAAAAAAATACTCAATGTGGGTTTTCAATTTCTAAATCCATAGTCATTTTCTCAAATTTGTTTCCCAAAAAAAATTTTACAAAGGTTTTCAGATAAAAGATTATTTTGAATTCTTTCCTTTGCTAATTCTAAATCTGGATTTTTTCAAAATTTTCTTACAGGCAGTTTTCTTTTCAAATACCAACATAAAACTCTCCTCAAATCAATTATCAAGATGATGAAAATTTACAACAGAATTCTCTTTGTAAATAAATCAAGAAACCAATATCACAAGAATAATACCTGTTAAAAATAGCTGCCTGAAGGATGTATCCTTTTTGTCTGAAGAAAGTAAATCCCTGTAGCTCTTCAAGAAAATCCCGTGAACCACAAGATTACCAACCAACAAATCTCCCAAGCAAGATAAATTCCACAATGATATAACAACCCCAGAGAGGTAACAAATCTTAAGAATTCCAAGATTTTACACAGAGAAGAATAATTTTTGCCAGTCCAGAAAAAAAAATAACCCCGAGGCAACAGAATAACCCCGTGCAATATCCCCGAGATCCTCAATAACCTCCGTGAAAGTTTTCAACAAACTTTTTGCAATTATGGCACTCACACACATGTCGAGAGGTTGTTGAGAAAATATCTTCTCCACCTCTCGGCAGTTTTTGCCTTTCAAAACTTGCATGCAAATTAATTTATTTAAATTTTAAAATTGAAATCAATTTTCTTTCAAACACATGCAATTTAATTAATTTTATTTAATTTAAACTTTTACAAATTAATTTGCATGTATTTTACTTTTAAATACAAACAATTAATTTTCAAACACAATTTTATTTTACATGCAAATTATTTCAATTTATTTATTTATTTTTAATTTTCTAATCCATTTAAACACAATATAATTTATGCATTTAATAATTTAATCTGATTAATTAATTTATTTAATTAAATAGTTAAATCCTTTTAAAGATTAACTATTTAATTAATTAAACTAACTAATGTATTAAATAATTAAATAAATAAATTTCAATTATATTTAAATATTAATTTTAATCACAATAAACAAAATACAATAACCAATATTAAACATAAGCAATTTACCTTTTCGAAATAATTTTAACCAACAGAAACACATCACAACTTACAACTCAAAACTGAAAAACTGACCTTGTACTAAGTCTAGGGTTAAAGACCGGACTAGGATTAACCTAACTACTATCTCCCTTTCAACAATTCCGTTGAGTCTTGACACGCTCAGACCTGATTACACAGGTGGAGTCGGTGTCATGTACCTGCAAATCCTGCAACCCAGCAAACAATGTACATGCATATATATATAAAAATAAAGCAGTAAATAGACACACCGTGCGGAGAAAGTCACAGATATCACAGGGCACTCGCAAGCGAGTGATGCGATTCTGTTCTCCACACCAATACACTCACAGAGGACTGACTCAATACATATTGTTAGTCCATCATAACATGTGCATATCCATAAACAATTAGAAATAACCATCTACATTAAATCACATCAAGTCTGAAAGCAATAATCATCACACAAAGTATCATCATGTCTCACAATAATCCATCATCGCTCAAAATCAGCGATCTAAGTATCCAACAAAATAACAAAGACTAACAGTATGAGAAAGTATCAACAGAAAGCATAGCATAAACGGAGGGGTACTACATCCTCCCCCCTAGGTTCAGGCTTGCTCCTGAAAGCCTGCGAACAGATAGGGATAAAGTTCCCTCATGCGTGTCGCATCCTCCCAGGTAGCCGAAGCCTCATGGCTAGGATCCCATTGGACCCTCACCTGATCAACGTCTCGACCCCTGAGACCGAGCGTCCGGTGCTGAAGAATGGCCACGGGCTCCAAAGCCAGCTGCCCGTCCTCTACCTGTAACGCATTCCAATCAAGTACATGAGATATGTCGGGATGATATGGTCTAAGTACTGACACATGAAAAACATCATGAATACGAGACAAACTGGGTGGTAAGGCGAGTCGATATGCCACGGGACCAATTCTCTCTAAAATCTCGAATGGTCCTACGAAACGAGGTGCGAGCTTAGAGCCTTTTCCATAACGGATTGGACTCTTTCGCGATCGCACTCAAAGAAACACTCTATCACCAACAGCGAACTGTCGATCAATCCTATGCGCATCGGCATATTTATTTTGCCTATCCTGAGCTACAATCAAATGCTCTCTAATACGGTCAACCTGTTGCTCCATGTCTCGAAGCATCTCAGGTCCTAAAAGTACTCTATCCTCAAGTCGATCCCAACTAAGTGGAGTACGACAAGGACGACCGTATAATGCCTGATAAGGTGGCATACTTATGGAACTCTGATATCCGTTGTTATAAGAGAATTCTACTAAATATAAGTAATCCTCCCAACGTGATTGTTGATCCATTACGTACATCCTAAGCATATCCTCTAATATTTGGTTAACTCTTTCAGTTTGACCATCGGTTTGAGGATGATAGGCTGAACTAAAGTTCAACTGTGTACCTAATGCGCGTTGCAACAATGTCCATAAGGCAGAAGTGAATACAGGATCTCTATCCGATATGATCCTACGTGGAATCCCATGTAACCTAACGATGTCCTCCATGAATATCCTAGCTACCGAGGAAGCATTATATGATGAACGTACAGGTGAAAAGTGAGCTACTTTAGTCAAACGGTCAACAGTTACCATAATGGCATCATGTCGACGTGAAGACGTAGGTAACCCAACAATAAAGTCAATGGATATAATATCCCATTTCCATTCTGGAATGAGATGTGGCTGCAATAATCCAGCAGGATGATGATGCTCAGCTTTGACTCGCTGGCATTCAAGGCATCTCGATACAAAATCAGCAATATCACGTTTCATACCAGGCCAGAAATATAATTGCCTAAGATCGGCATGCATTTTCTTGACACCTGGATGAGCTGAATACGGAGCTCTATGAGCTTCAGTCATGATTAATGTACGAAGACTCTCTACATGAGGTACATAAATGTGACCTAAATGTCGTAATATACCATCCGACTCTAGGAAATAACCTTCAAATCGACCTTCTAAAGGTCTACCCGATTCAATCTCCAACTTCACTTCCTGATACAATCTATCAGTAGGAAGTGCAGCTACTATTTGACCCCTCAAATCTACTTCAAGAGTAGTAGCAGAGATCTCATGTCGACGTCGGCTAAGAGCGTTAGCCACTACGTTCTCTTTGCCTTGAACATACTTTACTTCAAAATCGTACTCACACAAGAACTCCATCCACCGTCTTTGCCTTGCATTCAAATTAGGTTGTGTAAAAATATATTGCAAACTACGGTGATCAGTATGAAGTTCAAAGCGATGACCTAATAGGAAATGTCTCCAACGAACTAATGCATGCACTACTGCTGCTAGTTCTAGGTCATGAGTAGGATAGTTTAATTCGTGGTCCTTAAGTTTACGAGACTCATAAGCAACCACACGCCCATCTTGCATCAAGACTGCTCCCAAACCTTCTAAAGATGCATCCGCACAAACTACGAAATCCTTAGTAGGATCAGGAACAATAAGTATAGGCGCATTAGTTAGCTTTTCTTTAAGAGTTTGAAAGGCTAACTGACACTGTTCTGTCCAAATGAACTTCTTCCCTTTCCTCTGAAGAGAAGTTATAGGATGACCGATCCTAGAAAATCCCTCTACAAAACGTCTATAATAGCCAGCTAGACCCATAAAACTATGAACTTCACCTACATTAGTAGGTGCGGGCCAATCAACTATGGCTTGGATCTTTGAAGGATCCACAGCAATACCTTTTCCAGATATCACATGTCCAAGGTATTTAATTTCAGATTGAAAGAAGTCACACTTCTTCAGGTTTGCATACAATTGATTTTCTCTTAAACATTGCAACACCTGTCTCAAATGTTCTTCATGTTCCTTCATGTTCCTCGAATAGACTAAAATGTCATCGAGAAATACCAGGACAAAGCGATCGAGGTAAGTACGAAATACACCATTCATTAAACTCATAAATACCGAAGGTGCATTCGTTAACCCAAAGGGTACTACTGTGAATTCGTAATGCCCGTAACGAGTTCGAAAAGCAGTTTTATGGATATCTGCTTCAGCTATACGCAATTGATGATAACCAGATTTCAAATCGATTTTAGAGAACACATTAGCTCCCTTAATCTGATCAAACAGATCATCGATTCTAGGCAAAGGATAACGATTCTTAATCGTAACCTTGTTCAATTGACGATAGTCAATGCAAAGCCTAAGAGATCCGTCCTTCTTCTTTACGAAGATAACAGGTGCTCCCCAAGGGGATACACTTGGACGAATAAAACCCTTTTCTAAAAGTTCCTCTAACTGAATACGAAGTTCCTCTAACTCCTGAGTCGTCATTCTATAAGGAGCTCTAGAAATAGGCTCAGCTCCAGGAACTAGGTCTACTCTAAAGTCGATATCCCTCTTCGGTGGCATTCCAGGAATGTCATCGGGAAACACATCCGTGAATTCCCTAAGAATAGGATGATCATCAAGAGATACCTCTCGACTCTCACCCTCATCTAAATCGGTAACTGTTGTTGCAAACAGTTGACATCCCTGACGAAGACATCTCTTTAATTGCATAGCAGAAATCATCCGCAAAGAGATAGGTCTTTGAATACCTATGATTTCCACTTTCGCACCTAAATCATCAATGCAACTAACTGTCTTAAGTCGACAGTCAATTACAGCATGATGAGATGCTAGCCAATCCATACCAAGCACTATATCGTACGAACCTAAAGGAGTAACGTACAAATCTACAAAGGTAGCTAACGCACCTATTTTAAGTTCACAGTTATATACTAAGTTATCTACTGCTACTTTCACCCCTGAGGCGAATTCAACTTGCCATTTACCACCTTGTTTAACCGCCACAAGACCACAACGGTCAACAATGGACGGTGAAATAAAGGAGTCAGTGGCTCCAGAATCAAAAAGTATAGATACATTAACACCATTTAACTTACCTGAAGATTCGACCACCGTATTCTGGTGATCAGCTTGGCGGTCATTAACCGCTGCATAAACTGTATGAGCTCGTCCTGCATCACCCACCGTAGGCTCTGAAACTGTAGGTCGAGGTCCATAACCAGTAGAGCCTCTCATCGGACACTGCCTAGCTATGTGCCCATGCTGCCCACAAGCATAACAACCTGTACCTGTGCCTCTACCAAATCCTCTGCCACCTGAAGGTGCATTGGATTGCTGAAAACTACCCCTACTGACGGTAGACTGTGCACTCTGTGCAGGCTGATCCTGCCTATTGCGCTTGTTGCGCCACCAGTTACGACCCTTTCCTGACTGAGGACTGTTCTATTGTTGAGGTTGAGGGTTATTGTTCTTTTGAGGTGTTTTCTGTTGTTGCCCACCCTTTGTGGGTGCCTGTTGGTTCTTGGAAGAACCACCTATCTGTGCCTATCCACCCCGTGGACTAAAACCTGCTGCAGGAGCACTCCCAATCTGCACTCCTGTGTGCCCACCTAAAGCCATAATAAGGTTCTCCTCAACTATGCGAGCCTTTTCCACTGCGACTTCCATAGTCTTTGGCTCAAAGACTCGGACACCACCACTGATACGGGCGTTTAAGCCCCTAATGAAATGCTGCACTAGCATAGGCTCATCATCGCCAATACCAGCATACTGTTTGAGTTCATAGAACCTACGTTCGTATTGCTCTACAGAAAGAGCTAACTGGCGTAGATCATGGAACTCGTCAGCCCTACGCTGCCTCCAGTGTTCCGAAAGGAACCGAGCTCTAAACCTCTTGAGAAACATCTCCCAAGACACAGAACCAATATCTATGTGGAGCTTCTGCTCCTCTAGACGCCACCATGTAGAGGTGAATCCTCTCAAGTGCATAATAGCACACCTGGCACGGGTATTGCTACCGTAAGGGTGCATGGAAAAGCATCTACCCATATCAAGTAGCCAGGTCTCAGCCTCTAATCCTCCTCCTGAACCATCAAAGGTAGGAGGACGTGCTCTCAGTAAATCCCTCATATGACCCGCGATGATAGCATCCTGATGAACTGTGTCCTCCACTCTCCTAGGGGATCTATCCCTCTCTCTCACAACCTCCTACTCATCTTCCTGTCTAGGACCAAGACGAGCTAGGA
This sequence comes from Sequoia sempervirens, assembly GCA_007258455.2. Taxonomy (NCBI): domain Eukaryota; kingdom Viridiplantae; phylum Streptophyta; class Pinopsida; order Cupressales; family Cupressaceae; genus Sequoia; species Sequoia sempervirens. The sequence goes on from VDFB02252616.1 coordinate 89,077,501, forward strand.
CCTCCTCTAAAAGTGGATGTATCTGAGAACCCTCTACTGCTAACTGTTCGGGATTCTGTCCCTCATTCCTCTGACCCAACTGATCTGCTTGGTCACTATGGTGAGGACTAGGAGGGGGAGTAACCTGAGGGATTGGCCCACGGCCTCCACCTCTACCTCTAGCATGACCTCTTCCTCCTCGCCTAGGCATGTTCCTACACAAGACAATTTACAAGTCTTAGATACTATTCAACCAAGGTTATCAGTTGCGACACTACGTACTAGGTCAACCTAATGGGCTCTAGATTACCCAGAGCGTCCAGTGTTTGTAACCTTTGCTCTGATACCAATCTGTAATGCCCTGTCAAAATAACCTAAGAATGTTGCAAAAGTGTTATAAAAGTGTGATAAATTTTTTTTTAAATGTTAATAATATGTTAATTAGTTGCATACATTCTAAGGTTACAACGACGTTACACTACTTTAAGTACCCCATAAGCGACTTAAGTATTTCGCATTGCTCCCAATTAAAACATAACATAAAGTAAACATTGCAAAGTAATTAAATTTTCCATACAAGATATAATAAGATACAAATACAATTCCATACATTGCATTGATGAGATATTACATTGCTCATCCATCTGATGAGGTAGTTCAAATAACAATACTTTACAATTACATTGATCACCTCTTATACAATTGAGGGATGTTTTCAAATACATGTTTACAAGATACAATGGTGAAGAAATAGAAGAAATCCATGTGCGAGCTCTCCATCCATGAAGCGCTCAATGCAATGAACAAACTGGGGACCCAACGGAGTAAGGTGCACGTTCCACCCAACCATGTGGTACCCGTAGGTCCACCCCCCGTGCTAGGAGATAGTAATAAGGCTACCTAGACCAAATCTACTAACCCTAGACACTAGTACATACACACTTTTGGTTACATTGCTTCCAGATTTGACATTTGATTTGATACACAAACACAAGGTTTAACTGTTATCCTAGGTGGAGTGTCATCACAACGATGCAATGGTTACCCTGGTGTTTCTTCCTAGGTCCCGGCCCCCAATCCTTGGGTTACCCTGGTAACCTCTTACGAAACCCGGCCCCTATTGCATACATTTGCGGAAATCGAATGCCTCTTAAGGAAACGAGACATCAATTTGCCATTCCAGGCCTTCTCGACTTATACTCATAACTATAGAAGCTTATGAGTCATAAACGAGGCATAAGCATCTTATTACATGTTTTAATTCTATCTACTGTGTTCTTTAGTTTTCACTGACTTACTTAACTAATCGTAAGTTACCCTGACACCACTTTGTGTGTCGGCCCTTACGACTAGCCACTCCCCTAAACATAACAAGAATACTAGGTTTTCATAACTAGGGTTTGCCATATGCACAAATCACATCTCACGATATTAAACAAATCAAAACAGTACATTACACCAGTTTTTTTTCAATTCTTGCACAAACCCAGGTCATAAAGAAATTAATTTGAAAACAATAGCACCCTTTTTAACCCGGTTGATCTGGAAGACTTAATTTTCCCATTTTGCCCTTTTTCAAAGAAAATTTAAACAATTTAATTCAATTGAAAATTCTCAGCTATACTTTGGATATACTAAATCCATATTCATTCATTTAAAATCAACATAGTCACATATTAATTCAAAAGACAAATACTTCTTTTAAATCCATTTTTTTTAACTTTTACAATTTTACTATAGAAATGTATTCTAAAATTTCCCTCAAATCTACATTGACTCATTTAATATATTTTCACATAAACATATATATTTTTTTTTATTCCCCTATTCTTGAACTTTATATTTTAATCTCAACATAATGCTTGTTTTTAAAGAAATACAATTAATAAATATTTAATATATGTAATATTATATATTATATATATAATATATATATTATATTACATATGAATATATTATATATATATATATAATATATATTATTATCATATATTATGAAAACTTAAAACCTTCGAATTTTAAAAACCCAAATTATAAATCAAACTTCACATAATAATAAAAAAAATAAACTAAGTCTAACTTTTTTATGAGAGCCGGCACAGCCCGCGGCCTGGTAAGGCCGCGGCCCTGGCCGCGCCCAGCAGCCCTAGAGGCTGCTGTGCGCAGCCATGGAGCTGCGCCTCCTCAAAAGGGGGAAGGGGAGGGTTTCGGCCCTCCCCAAACCCACTGTTATTTTAACATAAACAAAAAATTTCGTTAGAAATTCTCATTAAAATTTCTTGCGGATTTTTGAATCCGCGTTTTCTGATTTTTAATCATTTCCGCGTTTCGGCGTACAACGTACGCCTACAGGATTTGATTTTTATTTTTTTTTTAAAGATAAATAACAACCCAGTAATAATTTCATACGAAATTTTTTTTTAAACAATAAGGAATAAATAAATAACGAATTCCCAAATTTTATTATCGCCCGTACGGCGATTTTACAGAACAACTGGAAATTTTTAAAAAAAAAATAAAACACATGTACAGGGAGTTTAATAACAAATATAAATTTTACAAAAAACAAAGCCTGATGTTCAATCTGGGCATTTGTAAATAAAAAGTTTCCTCTCACAGATTTAAAATGATTTTCCCAAAAAAATACTCAATGTGGGTTTTCAATTTCTAAATCCATAGTCATTTTCTCAAATTTGTTTCCCAAAAAAAATTTTACAAAGGTTTTCAGATAAAAGATTATTTTGAATTCTTTCCTTTGCTAATTCTAAATCTGGATTTTTTCAAAATTTTCTTACAGGCAGTTTTCTTTTCAAATACCAACATAAAACTCTCCTCAAATCAATTATCAAGATGATGAAAATTTACAACAGAATTCTCTTTGTAAATAAATCAAGAAACCAATATCACAAGAATAATACCTGTTAAAAATAGCTGCCTGAAGGATGTATCCTTTTTGTCTGAAGAAAGTAAATCCCTGTAGCTCTTCAAGAAAATCCCGTGAACCACAAGATTACCAACCAACAAATCTCCCAAGCAAGATAAATTCCACAATGATATAACAACCCCAGAGAGGTAACAAATCTTAAGAATTCCAAGATTTTACACAGAGAAGAATAATTTTTGCCAGTCCAGAAAAAAAAATAACCCCGAGGCAACAGAATAACCCCGTGCAATATCCCCGAGATCCTCAATAACCTCCGTGAAAGTTTTCAACAAACTTTTTGCAATTATGGCACTCACACACATGTCGAGAGGTTGTTGAGAAAATATCTTCTCCACCTCTCGGCAGTTTTTGCCTTTCAAAACTTGCATGCAAATTAATTTATTTAAATTTTAAAATTGAAATCAATTTTCTTTCAAACACATGCAATTTAATTAATTTTATTTAATTTAAACTTTTACAAATTAATTTGCATGTATTTTACTTTTAAATACATACAATTAATTTTCAAACACAATTTTATTTTACATGCAAATTATTTCAATTTATTTATTTATTTTTAATTTTCTAATCCATTTAAACACAATATAATTTATGCATTTAATAATTTAATCTGATTAATTAATTTATTTAATTAAATAGTTAAATCCTTTTAAAGATTAACTATTTAATTAATTAAACTAACTAATGTATTAAATAATTAAATAAATAAATTTCAATTATATTTAAATATTAATTTTAATCACAATAAACAAAATACAATAACCAATATTAAACATAAGCAATTTACCTTTTCGAAATAATTTTAACCAACAGAAACACATCACAACTTACAACTCAAAACTGAAAAACTGACCTTGTACTAAGTCTAGGGTTAAAGACCGGACTAGGATTAACCTAACTACTATCTCCCTTTCAACAATTCCGTTGAGTCTTGACACGCTCAGACCTGATTACACAGGTGGAGTCGGTGTCATGTACCTGCAAATCCTGCAACCCAGCAAACAATGTGCATGCATATATATATAAAAATAAAGCAGTAAATAGACACACCGTGTGGAGAAAGTCACAGATATCACAGGGCACTCGCAAGCGAGTGATGCGATTCTGTTCTCCACACCAATACACTCACAGAGGACTGACTCAATACATATTGTTAGTCCATCATAACATGTGCATATCCATAAACAATTAGAAATAACCATCTACATTAAATCACATCAAGTCTGAAAGCAATAATCATCACACAAAGTATCATCATGTCTCACAATAATCCATCATCGCTCAAAATCAGCGATCTAAGTATCCAACAAAATAACAAAGACTAACAGTATGAGAAAGTATCAACAGAAAGCATAGCATAAACGGAGGGGTACTACAAATCTCGTGATCGGGATGTTGGATCCATTGTCAAGCTAGAAACATTCTAGAAAGGATGACTAGTTTCGTAAGCTCAGAAGATTGATTCAGGAGGTTCAAATTCCTAGGTTCCCTTGGCCTATAGGGGCGCTTTTGTGCTTTTGAGACACAATTTTCACCTTATAACCTTTGAAAAAATGCTCTAGTTTGACCTTTGTTGATGGATGTTTGATTGCTCCAATGAACTTGCTAACTGACTCATTATGACGACTGGTCAAGAAAAAGAAGGACTTCTGGGAAGTTGAAACACCTAAAAGTTGCATTTGATGTTCCAAAAGGTTGGGCACCTTTTGCTAGCAAGGTGCATTTTTTCTCAGTGTTAGCCATTTCTCATGATTTTCAACTTTTCCTTCATTTTACATGTCCATTTGATCTTCATTTGTCATCATTCAACAAGTCTTTCGAGCTAGCAAATAGATTCACTATGAAGCTAGACTGAAGTTGAGATGAATTGCTTGGAGGTTGCAAACTCTGAAACTAACTTCTTATTACTTTAATTCTTGGGCACCCTCGGCCTACAGGGGCGCTTTTCCTTGCTGGACCTCGTCAATTTTGAGTTCGCTGACTTTCAGCATTTCTCGCTTGATCCTTTCTTGTGATCATTTCACTAATCTCGTGATCAAGATGTTGGATTCATCACGAAGCTAGAAGAATTTTAGAGATAATCCTCAAAAATATAAATCTTAATGACTACATCTAAGGCCTTGAATTCATGGGCACCCCTGGCCTATAGGGGTGCTTTTTCCTCTAGTTGGCAGTTATTCTTTGAAGATGTTCACTCTTCTTCGCGCTTTGCGTTCATCATCTTGCCAACAACATTGACTGTGTTGTTGACGATGCGACCGCGTTCACCGTTGTGATTGTTCTCACCCTTTTGCGTGCACAGAAATTTGAAAATTTGGCCAAGGTATTGGTTGTGTAGTATCTCTCTTGAAACAAGGCGTGCATACGTTTCCAGACTTAGAATATTTTAAGAAAATTTCAACTTTTGAAACTTGCCTCCGTCATTGAGCATCTTTTCGAACATCTTTCACCATAGACTCATTTGTGTAGCATTTGAATATTAGATCTTGATACTTGGTATTGGCCATCTACCATTGATGACCTCAGAGGTCATATATTTTCTCCTAAAAATTTGAAATAGACCCACTAGAGCAAAACTGACTTTTTGATTATTCTGACTTAACTAGTGTGATCGTGAAGTGAAATTAACCTATCAAAATCATTTTGAGTCATTTTTGGAGAGGTCCTATTTTTTAGGGTTTTCCTAAAAATAGGGGCCTAAAACCCTAGTTTTGAAATTTTCAAAAAATTGCAAGTATCCTCTTGAAAATAAACCCACAAAATCCCATGCTTTGTTTGACCTAAAATTGACTTCTGATGAGATTTTTTACAAGATTAAGACCATTTTTACCAAAATGTCTTATTGAAGCAAAAAAATTATTTTGGGTACAACACCTTACCATTGTCATTTATTCACCCCATTTTTCCATCAATCCTTGTCTTATATTGGAAGTAGAAAATTGTGTCTTGCTTTAGAAATAAATATTATTGTCTTCCCTTTTTCTCCTATCCTATCTTGGATAAGTACCTTTTATTTTATTTTCACACCTATATGCACTTGCAAGTATAGTGATAATTAATACCCTAACGCATAGCACTTGGACACACATATGATCCTAAATACATTTAAACTTTTCTCTTTTAGCAACTTCAATAACATCAATCACTTGAATCATCTCCTCAATTTCATTTATCTATTCACTAATCATTTTTTCCTTTGTATGATATATCATCCCCATATCAAGCTTCTTCATCATCTCAATATTTCATCACTCCCAAAATTTCTCAACATCTTGGCAACAAGTTAAATTATCACCATGAAACTGATTGTCAAAGCTTTTTCATCCTTTCGCTAAGGAATGAACCAATTTCAACATCTTTGAACAAGGGTTTGTAAATAAAAACCAACAGTCAAGAATAAGCTTTCTTTCCTCCAAATCCCCTTTTAAAAGCACTTTTTTGAAATAATAAAATATTATAATTTATGTCCTCTTATTTCCCTCCAAAAAATGACTTTAGACTCCTTTTAAATAATTAACATAAGTTGTATTTTATTTTCTCAACAACTTAACATTAACTATTTAATTATTTTTTATACATCTAGCCAAAGTTACCATACCAAAATATTCTTAAGCTCTCAAGATATCAAACTTTATGAAAATCACTGCTTTCCAAAAATACAAAAATTCTCCAAGTGTGGATAGCTCCTATAATATCAAAAATACATTTGCAAAGTATTGTTAGTCTCATCTTGATCTCTTGAACTCACTACCACTACGAGAATTTGATGCAGGTACTTTTAAAGGTCATAAATTTTAACTTGGGAGTCTAATTGAGTTTTTAGTTTTTTTTTTAAGATTTTTTTCAGTTTTTTTAATTTAATTTCACTCTTACATGTAACTAAATTTGTGAGTTGACAATTATATCACTTTAATTAATTTAAAATAATTGGAAAATTTTATAGCCATGCAGATGAGCATGAGAAATTACCAAAAAAAAAGGCAATTAAGAAAGCTGCTAAACTTTTTTTTAAATGGTGATTTTACAGATTTTCCTAAAAACTATCAAAAAAGGTAATTTTCGAATTTTGCTAAAAACTTCTAGAAAAGGTAATTTTCAAATTTTGCTACAAACTGCCAAAAAAGATAATTTTTGGATTTTCTAAAAAAATGTCAAAATAGATGATTTTTAGATTTCTACTTAAAGGGAAGTTTGTTTTCAATTAAGGGGATGTAAGGAGGAATAAAGAAGAATTTTCAAAAGTATTTTGAGTTTTCTATGTCCATTTTTTTTAATAATAATTCTAATTTATATGAATTTTGGCTACATCATCTGGTATCAAAGCAAGAAGATGGTTGGGAGAGGAAGAGGAGGAGGATGTCTTACCCAAATACATAGAGATATGCAAAATTTACAGAGACAAGTAGTAGAGATTGCAAGTATGATAGCAGATCAAAGAATAAGGGGAAATAATTCTAATGAAGAAATAAGGCAATGAGGTGAAGATCAGCATACAAAAGATGAAGATGAAGAAAAATTAGAGAACCTAACCTTTGAAGAAAGGATAATCAAAGCATTAGAAGGAAGAAATGAAAATGAAGGAATTAAAATTGAAATTTATGATTATGCAGCTGGTCTTAAACTAGAGGAGCTAATAGATTGGTTGAACAATATGGATAAATTTTTTGAATTGTAGACTATGACAAAGGAAAAAAAGGTAAAATTTGAATGCACTAAAATGAAGGGTCATGTAATGATATGGTGGAATCATATACAAAAGGAAAGAGTTAGAAAGGGGAAGGATAAAATTAGAACATGGAGTAAAATGAAAAATAAGTTGAGAGAGAAATTATTTCTTGTGGATTATGAACAAACTCTTTTTCATCAATTTCAGAACTTGAAGCAAAATTTGTGTACTGTGCAAGACTATACAAATGAACTTTATAAATTGTCCATTTGTTGGAGCATCAAGAGAAAAATGAATAGATGGTCGCAAGATATATATAAATGGTCTAAAATTTTCTATTCAAGATGAACTAAGCATGCATTGGATTAGCAGTATGGAAAAAGCATACCAATTAGCTTTAAAAGCAAAAGAAAAACATAGTACATAATATTTACAAAGGAATAGGGATGCAAGAAAAGGTACAAAATATCCATTGCAGGGTGATATAAATTATGGTGGGGTAGAATCATCTCAAGGAGTAGAGAAATTAGATGATACCCGATAAGACTTTCAAAATCATCAAAGAGGAAGCTCAGGTTTCAGAGAGGTGGAGATTATGGTGGTGGTAGAGGATGGGAAAACCCATGAAGAACTTTCATTTTCTTTAGTTGTGGTGAAGAGGGTTATAGAGCATTTGAATGTCCAAACTATCACATGCAAGAAATGAGACAAGGAGAACAGCCCAGATTGAACTTGGTTCAAGTTGAGGATGAGAAAGAAGGGGTACATCTAGAAGTTCTACTAGATGTGAGAGAGATACACATAATGAGAAGGACAATGGTGATACCAATGAAAGAGAAAGTACAAAACAAAGGATGTGATGACTCTTGGCTTTGAGCAAATATCTTTCAAACCAAATACACCTCAGGAGGAAAGGTATGTCAATTTATTATTGATGGTGGTAGTTGTGAAAACATGGTTTCTAAAGAAATGGTAGATAAACTAAAATTGCCTTGCGAAAAACATCCCCACCCTTACTGTATTGCATGGTTTAAAAAGGGAAATGAAGTCACTATTGATAAGAGAAGCTTAATAAAGTTTTATATAAGAAAGATTTATAAGGATGAAGTATGGTGCGATGTCATTCCAATGGATGCATGTCATGTGTTGTTCAGAAGGCCATGGCAATATGACAGGAAGGTGATACATGATGGAGAGAAGAATACATACACTTTTTGGAAGGATGGTTCTAAAGTGATTTTATTACCTCTTAAGGATGAAGGAAAAGTTGAAAATATGTTGTCCACAAGAGAAATTGCCAAAGAAAGGAAGGTAACAGGTTTTTGTTCTGCACTAGTGATACAAAAAGAATGAAATAAAGGAAAACATGTACAGTAGAAGCAATTAAGTTTCCTTTGGAGGATGTGACAGTTTTAGAAAATGAAAGTAATATTTGGAATGAAGATGATAATGTTGCAAGATTAGAGGATAAAGAGGTAAAAATTATTTTTCTAGTTTTCTTAAAGATGAAAAGAAAATAGGAGAAGAGATGGAAGGAAAGGTGGTGGTAAAGGTTGAAAGTGTGAGAAAGAAACAAATTGGAAACAAGAGGTTCTAAGCAGAAAGGAAAGGATTGCACATATTTTGGATAAAAAGGCAATGTACACACAACAAGGTCAAAATAGAAAGTATTTGGTACAAAGGGAAGGACTAGTACAAGAAGATAGCACATGGATTACATAATGTAATTTGAAGAAGTTGGATAGGGACATGTGGCACAAGTTTCAAGAAAGAAACTCGCAGGAGCTGAGTCTTTTCAACCAGAGGAGAATGGTGCAGAAACTTCTAGAGGTCATAAATTTTGACCTAGGAGTCTAATTGAGCTTTTAGTGTTTTTTCAAGATTTTTTTCAGTTCATTATTTTTTTTAATTTAATTTCAAACTCTTGCATGTAATTAAATTAGTAAGTTGATAATTAGTGTCACTTTAATTAGTTTAAAATAATTGGAAACTTTCATAGGCCATGCAGATAAGCATGAGAAATTACCAAAAAAAGGCAAGTTAAAAAAGCTACTAAAAATTTCTAAAAAGGTAATTTTCAGATTTTGCTAAAACTACCAAAAAAAGGTATTTTTTGGATTTTGCAAAAAAATGCCAAAAAAGGTGATTTTTAGATTTGTACTTAAAGATAAGTTTGTTTTCAATTTTGTGGATGGAAGAAGGAATAAAGAAAAAAATTTAGAAGTATTTTGAGTTTTCTATGTCCATTTTTTTAATAATAATTATAATTTATATGTTGTGAATTTTGGCTACATCAAAATTCCTTTTTCATGAAGTTAAAATCCTCCAAGATTCTTGGAACTTTCCAAAAATGTTGAAATGGATTGAGAAAGGGACACTACACTTATTCCAATCATAATATTATCTCAAAAAGGGGTAAAATGTAGACATAAAAAATTTACCCAAAAACTTGAAGTCCTAATTATCTCCCAGAAGTCTTGATTTCATCCACCAAAGACCCAAAACTTAATTTCCTACATCCTAATAGTTTTGATATCACACTAAACCAAATAAATTCATTATCGAAACTTTATCCTAATTTATCTTGGTTTTACCTTATCTTTTCTTATTTTTCCCTAGGTCCTAATCCACTTGTCTATGTCCTAATTCCTATTTCATGTCCCCTTCAACATGAATTTAAATTAATTAAATTCATCCCATAACCACCAAAAATTCAAAAAATAAAAATAAAAATTCCCATTTTTTCCACCATGACCAATTTCTAACTATCTCTACAAAATTCAAAAATTAATTAAAAATCCCAATTATCCTCCATAAATCTTTCAACCACCCAACTAAATCAATTTGAACCAGTCACTGTCTTCAAATCTCCACTATTAATCATCCTCCTAATAAGTCCATAAATCCACCATCCATGAACCATTTTTGGGGAACCTAAATCTTATATCATTATGTTATCAAGTGCGAGTACCACATTTCAATTTTTTTTAGAAAATCCACTTCCATAGTGCAACAAGAATCAAAATTTAGGTAACTTCACTTTGATTTTATTCATTTATATTTTTTATTTATTTCTTTAACTAAGGTCACTGATGCAGGAGCATCCTAGGTGAAAGTGCAATCAACATCATCCTAAACAAATCAAATTTTTAAAAAATTATTTGAATTTCATTTTGGGAGGTTAATTTCATGTTAGGAAGCTATTTGAATAAGTGAGTTTAATTTTATTTATTTAAATAAAATGTTGTCTTTGTTATGCAAGTTGGAAGTGGAGATAGTGGAGGTGTAATTGCATTTTTTTTTTAAATCTGAAAAAACAAGTTTAGGAGTTGGGATTGGGAGTTACAAAATGGAATTAAAAATCATTTATTGATTTTTCCATTGTGGAAACAACTAATTATGAGGACTTGGTCGTGACTTTTCCAAATGGGAGGGAAATTTTGATTTTTGGATTTTTGGTGAAGGGTTTTTGGGGCAAGTTTTGGTTTTTATTCTTGATTGTAGGTTTTGGAGATTGCAGAGCTTGGCATGGTTTGAGGAATTTTTTGAAGTGATTTGATGCAAGTTGAAAGGGTTATTTCAGCCATTGAAGGTTGAAGACACCATTGTTGAGAATTGAAGAGTTGCAGGTGATTGTTGGAAGAGGAAAAGTGCAGATTTGGAGGTGCTAATGAAGCACATAGTTTGATTTTTTTGTTGTAGCTTGTTTTAAATTAATTTTTAGATTATGTGAAGGGAATATGTTTCTACCCATCAATCCTTTGTTGACTAAAAATGATATTGTAATCAGTTTTTTTATTATGAGTAGATTTATTGTTGCAAATTTTAATGTGAATCCATGAGTTTTGTTGCTGATTATTTCCATTATGGAAACAACTCATTATGAGGACTTGGTCGTGACTTTTCCAAATGGGAGGGAAAATTTTATTTTTGGATTTTTGGTGAAGGGTTTTGTGGCAGGTTTTGGGTTTTCATTGTGACTGTAAGTTTTTGGAGGTTGGAGAGTTGGGTGTGGCATTTCTCAAGAGGTTGTTGAATTGTTTTGATGCAGGTTTAAAGGGTTATTACAGCCATTGAAGGTTGAAGACATCATTGTTGAGACTTGAAGAGTTGCAGATGATTGTTGGAAGAGGAAAAGTGTAGATTTGGAGATGTTAATGAATCACATAGTTTTTATTTCTTTTTTGTAGTTTGTTTTGTGTTAATTTTCAGATTATGTATGGGGCATATGTTGTTTCCCATAAGTAATTTTATGACTGAAAATGAATATGTAATCAAATTTCTAGAATGAGAAGATCTTTTGTTGAAAATTTCAATTACTTTCATGAAACTTTGTTGCTGATTTATATTCATTGTTGAGGATTGTTTGCATGTTTGTTATTATAAAATAGGGTTGTTGAGAACCCCTCTTTCATTAGTGGTATCAAATCAGGAAGATTTTGAGTGTGTGAATAGGTTGTTGAAGAGAGGCAGTTTACACCAGGATTTGTGTGTTGTGGGTGTTGCAAAAAAAAATGTATGCAAGAGGAGCCACACATGGTAGGGGTAGAGGTAGCGAAAGAAATGAGAATTTTTTCCTTGGTGATGATTTTAGAGCCTTGAGAAGGCAAGTGGAATCATTACAAGAAGAAATTAGAAGAGGGTTTACATAGAGAAGAGAAACAGTAAGTGATGAGGAAAAAGAAACTTCAGAGGATGTCATCCAAACAAATGAACAAAGAGATGCAGTAGCAGTAGTTGCCAATGACCCATTGTTGATTGCCCTATAAAAGATAGAAAAGAGACCAAAAATTGATGTTCCTACCTTTTGTGGGAATTTGAATCCAGAAGAGTTAGTGGATTGGATCAACTACATGGAAGAGTATTTTGAGTTTGAAGAAGTTGAGGATCTTGATAGAGTAAGGTTTGCAAAAACCAGATTGAAAGGACATGCTTCTATTTGGTGGAGAGAGATTCAATTGGAAAAAGGAGGGAGAGGAAAGAATAAAATTACTAAGTGGGATAGACTGGTGGATAAAATGAAAAGATAGTTCATTACAGTGGACTATGAGTTTGATTTGTTAAAAAAAATGCAAGGGTTAAAACAAGGGACCAAAATAATGAAAGTGTATATAGAGGAGTTTCATAGGATCTTGATTAGAGCAAGACATGCATAAGCAACTAATGATAAGGTTGCAAGATATAATAATGGTTTGAGACCAAGCATATATAAGAGGAGATGACTTTGGTGAGAGTTTTCACAATGGAAGATGCCTATCAAATTTCCCTAAAAATTGAGGAAAGAATGAATAAAAGGTATGAAAGTAAACAAATAGAAAGAGGTTGTGATGAGGAGGTTGAAGGAAGATCATATGGAGAAGATAATAATCATAAAATTCAGAGAAAAGAAGACCAAGGCAGCAACAAAAATCAGAGATATGAAGATTCATATGGTCCTAGAGATCAAAATTCAAGAGGTAGAGGAAGATCGGGTAGAGGTTTTGGAAGAGAAAACTTCATAGGAACCTATTTTAAGTGTGGAAAAGAGGGTCATAGAGAATATAATTGTCATCATGAAGAGGAAAGACCGAGAAGAAGACCAAAAAATCATAATAGAGCACCAAATGTGAATAGAGAAGATACATAATCATCACATTCTGAAGAAGCAGAAGATGGTGAAAATTTGATGGTCAGAAGAACCTTGTTGAATGAAGATGATAAATCCATTCAAAGAAAAAGTTTGTTTCGAACAAGATGAAAGTTCCAAAACAAGGTATGTAATATCATCATAGATGGAGGTAGCACAAACAATCTTGTTTCTGAAGAGATGGTGAGAAAATTATAGCTAGAGAGAAAAAGGCATCCATATCTATATAGGATAGCATGGCTACAAGATGATAGGAAATTTTTTATTAGCGAACAAAGTTTGGTAAATATTAATATAGGAGGTTATAGATATGATATTTTATGTGATATTATTCCTATGATTTTTTTTCATGTTTTGTTAGGAAGGCCTTGGAAATTTGACAGGAAGGTGATGCATGATGGTTATGACAACACATACACATTGATGAAGGATGAAGTGAAACAAAAATTGAGGCCATTGAAATAAGAAATGGGTAGGGTTTGAAGCAATGCAAGGTCTTGTATGGTTAATGAAATCATACTTTTAGATGGTATGAAGAATGAATATGTTGGATTTGTTAACACTAACCATGATGAAGATGAGAAAGGTGATTTGTTAACTCAAATTGAAGTAGATATCTCAAATGAAATTAAGGTAGAAGAATAGGGTAAGGTAAACTCTGATTTTATTGTTTCCTTTGATGAGAAAGAGAGTGAAGGAATAGATAATTTTGTTGCAACATAAATTACTTTTGATAAAGTTGAATTGGAAGAGTGGAGTGTGAAGGTTAATGAAGAGTTTTCTAAAGAATACTTGTTTGAGAACAATGGAGGTGAAAATGTTTTGATTAGTGGTCATGATTCCTTGTCATGTAATGTGAAAATTGAGTCTTTTAATGGTAGTAATAACACTATTTTGAGTGAAGGAATCCAGGTTGCAGCAGTGTCATGTCTTTCAGAAGGAATTGAAAAGTGGAATTTCATGAAGGGGATGTGGTGGAAAGAGATGGAAAAGGTAGAACAAAAAATGAAACAAAAATATACATTTTTTTTTATGAAGGAGGTATAAATTTAATTGTTAGTTTTGATTTTGTTGAAGTATATTGGTTGGAAAATAGATTCAAGATGCTTTGAATTACATGACGGGTAGTAGAGGAAGGATGAAACATGGTAATGTTGTAAGTTTGCAGAAAGTGGAGCATAGAAATATTCCATTGGACAAGGAAATGAGGTGGATCCAAGATAGACATAGGGTCTACAATTTTTTTTGAGTGCAATTCATGGAAAATTTATTTCTACTTGGTGTGTTTGATGCAAGAGCATCCTAGGTGAAAGTGCAATCAGCATCATCCAAAAATAAATCAAATTTGAATTTTTTTATTTGAATTTAATTTTAGGAGGTAATTTAATGTTAGTAGGCTATTTGAATAACTGAGTTTAATTTTATTTATTTAAATAAAATTCCATCTTTGTTATGCAAGTTGGAAGTGGAGATAGTGGAGGTGTAATTGCATTTTTTTGAAAAATTTTGAAAAAGAAAGTTTAGGCGTTGGGATTGGGAGTTACAAAATGGAATTAAAAATAATTTATTGATTTTTTCATTATGGAAAAAACTAATTATGAAGACTTGGTCGTGACTTTTCCAAATGGGAGGGAAATTTTGATTTTTGGGATTTTGGTGAAGGGTTTTGTGGTAGGTTTTGGGTTTTCATTGTAACTGTAGGTTTTTGGAGGTTGGAGAGTTGGGTGTGGTATTTCTCAAGAGGTTATTTAAGTGTTTTGTTGCAATTTTAAAGGGTTATTTCATCCTTGAAGGTTGAAGAAACCATTTTTGAGACTTGAAGAGTTGCAGGTGATTGTTAGAAGAGGAAAAGTGCAGATTTGGAGGTGCTAATGAAGCACATAGTTGTTATTTCTTTGTTGTAGTTTTTTTTTTGTTAATTTTCAGATTATATATGGGGCATATATTGTTTCCCATAAGTAATTTGATGACTGGAAATGAATATGTAATCATATTTCTAGAATGAGAAGATCTTTTGTTGAAAATTTCAATTATTTTCATGAAACTTTGTTGCTGATTTATATGCATTTTTTAGGATTATTTGCATGTTTTTTATTATAAAAGAGGGTTGTTGAGAACCCTTCTTTCATTAGTCACATTTTATATAGCTTAAGGTTTTAATATTTTATTTGAAATCTTTATTTTGGTCTACTTTTTTTTGTTAACCACAACCATTTCAAGAAAAAAATAGAATCAAGAATCACCGCATTGGAATGTCTCTAGTGTTACAGAGCTCATTGGGATGAATGGTATTATCTAGAGCATGGTTGTTTCAGCAATGATATCTAGTACTATTTGGAGCCTCAAGTAGGGTGTGGCAGTTGTCCGCTTGTTTGGTATTCTGGAGTTATTTGCTATTAGTTACTTAAAAAATCTACAAAATTATTTTAAATATAAATATACCAATTCTTGTTAAGGTAAGAATATTGATAGAGGGGACCACCATTTATATTTTTTAACCTTCCTACCCTTTTCCTCTAATGGTATCCCATCCTCTTTTTTATTTTTTAGAAGAGGGGATTTTCATTTCTAGTTTTCAACCCTATATATTTATTCAATGTTGTTGCAATATTTGGGAACTGCTAAGAATTAACACATTAAACCTATGAAAGAGATATTTTGGGGTAAAATGTTGATTAAAATCTTGTAATTTTACATAAAACTCCTCTTTATATGTTGGCTTATTATGAAATGCCAACCTATGCCCATTGACCAGGAGATTCATCCAACTTCCATCAGCTGGTAATAGTCGAATGACTCTATTATTGAAGACTTGGTTAATTTCATATGGTCCCAACCACCTACTCTGTAGTTTTCCCTTGAAATCATAATACCTTTAATCATACAATAGAGCACAAATTCCTACATTGAATTGTTTACTGATAATACATTTTTCATGCATCTTTTCTTTATTGTTAAATAAATTATGTGTGTCAAAATTCCTCTAATCCCATTTTATCCAATATGTTGAGTTGTGTAATCTAATATCGTTGGGATTATATTACATCAATCCATACTTCCAATGTTGTCTTCAAAGTTTCTAGTTTATACTCAATAAGGAATATTGGTTGCTTCCCATAAACTAGTTAATAAGGGGTAAAATTTGTTGTAGTTCTCCAGGTAGTATTGTAATCCCAAGAAATTGTAATTTTATCAACCCAATTAGATCTATTCACTAAAATAGTCTTTTCCAAAATATTCTCCAATTTTATATTAGTCACTTTGAACAACTTTTTCATTTGTCTGAGGGTGATAAGGAGAAGATTTCCTATGGCTAA
This sequence comes from Sequoia sempervirens, assembly GCA_007258455.2. Lineage (NCBI taxonomy): Eukaryota > Viridiplantae > Streptophyta > Pinopsida > Cupressales > Cupressaceae > Sequoia > Sequoia sempervirens. The sequence goes on from VDFB02252616.1 coordinate 89,094,033, forward strand.
TTTGATACCTTGTCATAAATTCCATAATCAGTGTTGACATAAACTATGGGTCCTGATACGAGACAAGGACCCTTGGACTCCCAAATCTTTACAAAATGTTCTTATATAGAAATTATTCTACCTTATCTTCTTTTACAGTGGAAAAGGAATTTGCATCCACTCATTTAGTGGCATAATTAGTGCAAACTAGGATGTAGTGATTACCTTTGCAGAATAGGTCAAGTGGAAAAAAAAATCATATCTTACTTCCCAAATGGTTCAAGAAAAACTCAAGGGTGAAGAGGAATTCCATTGGAGAGTGTGGGGTGTCCCATTTGTTGGAACTAATCACATGCTTGACATTTTGATAGATATCCTTACTCATAGTAGGGTAGTAGTATCCAAATCTAAGGACCTTGTGTCTAGTCTATAGAACTAAAAAATGTCCACCTAATGATTCATCATGATATGCATGTATGATTTCATGCACTTTAGCTTCATGTACACATATTCACAAAACATGATCAAGGCAACATTTAAATAATATATGATTTAACCTTATCAACCCAGAGTTGTTCCTAATTAATCATTTGATTTATTTTTCTCTCAAATGTAAGGGGCACTTTCTTATGGCCAAATAGTCATCCATATCAATAAACTATGGGGATTGAATTCATATAGTAAACATTCATCAAGAAAAAAAATCATCCACTAGTTCATTATTCCCCTACATAGTCAATCTTGACAAGAAATTGGCAACCACATTGTCTTCACCTAATTTGTCAATGATAGTTGTGTCAAATTCCTACAATAACTAGAGAATGATTCTTCCTCTAACTACAACTTCATTCATTAGGTATCTAGCGGTAGAATGATATGTCTTCACAAATACTTTGTACCATGTGGTGTGATGGTAGAATTTATTAATGGCATAGACCACTACTAGAAACTCTTTTTTATAGTAGTGTAGTTTTTCTCTATCAAATTCAGATTCTTACTAATGTAGTAAATGGTATGCATACCTATAAATTAACTTTCTTGTCCTAAGAAAACCCCTATTGCTTGTTTAGATGCATCTACATGAATATGAAAAGGTTGTGACAAATTTTGCCCTTTAACAATTATTGTTATAATTAGGGACTTCTTGATGGATTCAAAAGACTGTTGACATTGACTAGTCAATTTAAAGTTATAATATGTATTTAACAGGGTGAATAATGGGATTTTTATTCTACTAAAAATTTTAATGGATCATCTATAATAACCAACATTCCCTAGTAAACTTCTCACTTTAGTTTGAGTTTGAGCAGGGATCTACACAATGGTTTCAATTTTATCAGGATCCACTTAAATACCTTCTTGAGAAACATAGTGTCCCATAATTATTCCTTCATTTATCATAAGGAAACATTTATTGTGATTTAAAGATAATCAATGATTTTCACACCATTCAAGTACTTGGTTGAGGATGTTTAGGGCTTCCTCATTTTTTTTCCATGATTGTGAAATTATCCATATACACCTCAATGCAAGTATTAGTGAAATCAACAAACATTGCAAGGAAAACTCATTAGAAAGTGTATGGGGAATTGCATAATCCAAAGGATAATACTATGTGCATATGTTCCCCATGGGAAAATGAATTTAGTTTATTTTGATCCTTTAAAGCTACTAAGATTTGGTTATAGCCACTAAAACCATCTAAGAAAGAAAAATAATAGCTACAAGCTAGGTTATCCTTGGTCAATAAAGGGAAGAGGAAAATAATCATTTTTGATTGCTTTGTTAAATTCTCTGCAATCAATGAAAACACACAATTTCCCATTAAGGGGGGTGTAAATATGGTGTGTAAAAATGCTTGAATGAATTATTTTCATATCTTTATACTCCCAAGTGAAATCTTGTGTGTGGTTTTATAACATATTTATTTTCCTTATTTAATTGAATAACTTGTTTTATACCTAAATGGATAGAATGGTTTTCTTTTAAGAACTAATCAATGTATTTAAGGGATAGAAATGAGAAATAATATGATGTAGTGCATGCTTACATGATGGTAGTCTATTTGGGATGAAATTGCCTTTGCAAAAGGAAAATTAAATGCTTTTAGAGAGTCTATTGGGAATCTTTGGAGACATTCTAAGACATCTTGTTGTATGTCATTTGAGAAAATAAATTCATCCCAATCTTCCAGCACAAGGTATTCTTCTAAGTTTTCCACTATAGTAACCATGACCAATGTGGATGCATCTTCCTCATTTTAATCTATATAGTCGTCTATTGACAATTTCTTACCATATAGTATAGAGTGTTTGGAAAGAAATTATATTAGAGAGTTCTTTCAATTTAATCCCATTATAAAAAGTTATTTTTCCTTATCGAAATCAATGAGAGCTACTGTTGTGGCTAGCCAAGGTCAAACTAACATAATTGAATATCCTAAGTTTTTATTTTTAGTTTGCAAGATAAGGAAGTCTACAAGGTACTCTGAAGTGTATATTTTGATAATAATATCCTCCAACACTTCTAGTGATGAATTGATTAGCTAGATGCAAAAATGTGGATATAGGTTACATATTAGTCATAGATAATGCATTTATAATATTTGAGGTCATCATATTAATGGCAATGTTAGGTCTTTAATATTCTATATAATGTTATGACCCTAATATCATATATTCCTATGAATATAATATATATTCCTAAGTATAATAAGTTAAGCGCGTGTGGCATGCTTAACCTTAACATTAGTATTAGTTAATACTTTAAATACTCTTTATTAGGATGGAGGGTTATGTCCCTACATAGTTAAGCCTATAAATAAAGGGGAGATGTTCCTCCTAAATCATCATAACATCAATTATTGAATTCATATCATATTATATGATTATTGGAGATGACCCCCTCGAAAGTGGTCTAACATATTTCTCATTTTTTATAAATATTTTCAAGAAATATCATAACAAGTGGTATCAAAGCTACGATTTGGGCCAACATTTTTGTTTCCACCATAACTTGCAAACCACAATGAATTTGGATATGATTATTTTTGGGTTTTGAGGTATGTATTAGATAAGCTATCAAAAAAATCAGACTTTGAAGGTAAGTTTCCTAAACTTTATTGGGATTTTACTTTTTTCATTAATTTTCTCTATAGGCAAAAATTTTAGGATTTGTTTTTTATTTATATTTTTTAAAAGCTTATAAAAATTAGATAGGGTTATTTCTTTGTAATTTACTATTAAAAATAAAATAAATTATTTAATTTAGTGGTCAAAGTTTAGTCAAATTCTTCATTGTTTTACTCTACAAAATGATTTTTTTGAAAAAAAAATATATTTTTGAAACTCTTATAAGAAAATTAGATAGGGTTAATTATTTGTAATTTACTATTAGATGTAAAATAATCCCCTTAATTTAGTGGTCAGAGTTTTAGTCAAACTATAAATTTCAAAACTTGTCTTAGCATATGTTCTAAATTTTTATGGTTACAACTCGCACTAGATACTATCCCCCTTGATTAATAAAGAGGAATTTATAGTTCAAAAATAAAATCAAACTTGAATCCATGTCATATTTAGGACCTGGGGACTCTTTTATGAACTGGAAACCAATGACCATCTTTATTGTCTACCACAAAAAAAAGGAATAATTCCATCTGATTGTGAAAAAGTGATACATTTCATTAAGAATAATTTATTTGACCCATTTACAACATCCTGAAATGAGGTATTATATATGTTTGAAAAAATAATATTATCAAAATTTAGGGATGCAAAAAGCCACCAAGGTGGGTACAACCCTAATAGACAAAATCAAGGAATGGGATAATCTTTTCAAGGTCCAAAATTAAACCTACTCAAAATAGATATACGCAAGTTTGATTGTACAGATGTAACTTCATGGATAAGTCTCGTAGAACAATATTTTAAACTCTATAATATATCAGAAGGTGCAATGGTTGGCATAGCTTCACTACATTTAAAATATGAACCTTATCAATAGTACCAAAGGATGATGAGCAAAAAACAAGGGAAATTACTTAGTTGTAAAGAATTTACCAATGACTTAGTAGCCCACTATGAGCAACCATGAAAGGGGAGCTATTTTACCCAACATGCAAATTTAAAATAAATAAGGTCTGTAGCAGAATACAATGTTGAACACATGAGATTGGAAATTCAAACTCAAGATGTGACACCTTATCAAAAGCTGCAAATCTTTATCAGACTTAATGAACAAATTAAACATGATGTATGTTTATTGGAACGTTGTATAGTTAGAAAAGCAATGCAACAAGCATTATGTATTGAACAACAAAACCTCACTATAAAAATATCAACACAAGGCCAAATAGTAGGATGGAAAGATAAACATGTCACTAATCCTACTTAAAAAACTGGACTAACCTCTTTAGCTCAAAATAAATAACTAAGCTCTCTCCTCAACAAGAGGTGGAGAAAAGAGAAAAAGGTATGTTGGCATTATGATATCAAATGGTCTAGGAGCCATAAATGTGGTAATAATGAGAAGAGACTAATAATTATCGAGAATGACACTAAAGAAGAGGAATAAGTATCTATAGAAGAACCAAATATGGAACTAAAGAGTGAAAATTTAGAGGAAGAAGAAAATTTATTGTGTCCATGCATGCATTGAATGGAACAAGAACACCGCAAAAATTGAATTTTTTTGGTTATATAAAAAGAGAAAGGTAACAATTTTGATTGATATAGGTAGTACACATTGCTTTATTGATAGAAGATTAACTCGAGCTCAATTTCCTTGTATATCCAATCTCTAACTTCCAAGTCATGATAGTTGATGGAAAACAACTCACTTGTGGTGGTAAGTGCCATCATATAAAAATTTAAATGGTAAATTACAATCTAGATTTAGAAATGTTTTCTATTCCAATAGGAGTAGATGTAGGTTTAAGAGTACAATGGCTTAAACAATTGTGAACAATGACCAATTTTCAAGAAATATTTATGAATTTCAACTAATGGAAAAAAATATAAACTAGGAGTAGCATCACCACCAAATCAAATTATTAGCTCCCATAGGATGGAAAAATTACTTAAGAAAGGTTCCTATGGTCTAGTGGTACAACTAAATTTTGTAGAAGCACAAGATGTGAACACTCAACATCCACAAGAACTTCAAGAGATCATTCAAAAACACCAAAACATTTATAGAAACTAAGGGTTTACCTTCAATTAGAGACCATGATCATGCCATTGAATTGATACCTAGAATCGTTCCTCCTAACATTTAAAAACCTTATTGATATCCTTATGAAAAAAAGACAGAAGTTGAAAAATAGTCATGGAAATCTTGGATTAATGAATTATTTGTCCTAGTAAAAGCCCCTATTCATCTTCAGTGGTTATGGTTAAAAGGAAGGATGAGTCATGGATAATGTGTCCTAATTATAGAGAACTCAATAAGCTCACTCTTAAGGATGCATTTTGTATTCCTACTATTGATGAATTATTAGATGAACTAAATGGTGCAATTTTATTTACTATGTTAGATTGATGTTTTGGTTTTCATCAAATCAGTATAAAGGAAGAGGATATACAAAAAACTATCTTTAGAACACATGAGGGACATTCAAAATTCTTATAAATGTCATTTGGTTTAACTAATGCCCCATCAAATTTTCAAAGCCTCATGAAATCAGTACTTCGCTCATTTCTTCATTAAATTATGGTGGATTTCTTTGATGATATCCTTATCTATATATAGTAAATCATGGGAAGAACATGTGCAACATGTAGAGAAGATATATTACAAGCATTGGAAGATAATCAACTCTACCAATAAATCTAGATGTGTCTTTGGTGTTAAATAAATAGAATAATTGGGACATGTGGTGTCATATGAAGGTGTTAAGGTATACCCCAAGAAGATTTTTGCAATAAAAGAATGGCCAAAACCTAAAAATATCAAAGGATTGAGAGGATTTTTGGGTCTAGCAGGATACTATAAATGATTTATTTGTAATTATGCTTGTATTGTAACACCCTTAACAATATTATTAAAGAAGGATTCCTTTTCATGGTCAAAGCTAGTCACAAGCCTTCCAACAACTAAAAGAAGCTCTCACTTCAACCCTAATACTAGCTACCCCAGACTTCTCTTAAACATTTGTGGTAGAATGTGATGCATTTGGACATGAAATTAAGGTATTACTAATGCAATATTAGCATCCATTAGAATTTGAGAGTCAAAAAATCAAAGGAAAAAACTTGCTAAGGCTCACATATGAGAAGAAAATGTTAGCCACTATTCATGCAATTCAAAAATGGCATCAATATTTAATGGGAAGGCATTTCAAATTCAAGACAGATCATGAGAATCTAAAATATTTTTTGGAGCAATGACTATCCTTGGAAAAACAATAAAAATATGCTAGGATATGACTTTAAAATCATTTATAAAAAGGGAAAATAAATTATTGTAGTTGATCCCCTTTCTCGACAAGTAGAGGAATCAAATATTTGCACCATTTTCCTAATTCAACCAAAATGGTTAGAAGTTGCACGAAAAGAGTGGCAACATGATCCTCAAATATATAATCTCATTTTACAACTTCAACATGGCCGATCTTCTTTCAATAAGTATGTTTGGAAAAAAGATTTTTTATGGTACAAAGATAGATTTTTTTTATATAAAAATTCTCATTTAAAAAAGAGATTCTCAAATGCATGATTTAACAATACGAGTAAATTTGGGGTTTTTAAAGGCCTATCATTGTATAAAGAAAGATTTCTTTTGGGAAGATCTAAGAGGATATGTCAAAAACTTGTGGTTGAATGTTTGATATGTTAAAGAAATAAAGGTGAAACAATAAAGACTCTAGGCCTCGGCATTCCAACACAACATTGGGAGGAAATATCAATGGACTTCAGTATAGGTCTACCAAAATCTAATAATATTGATGTAATTTTGGTTATTATGGATAGGCTCACCAAGTATGCACAGTTTTGTGGGCTCTCTTATTCATCTCATGCCAGTACCATGGCCAAAATATTCATAGAAAATATACAAAAACTTCATGGATTTCCCAAAATCATAGTGAGTGATTGTGACCCTATCTTCACTAGCATTTTTTGGACAAACTTATTAATAGCATGGGGTAAATAAATAGTACATGGGTGTGTGCAAGAAGTTGAGTCCACTTTTTGGCCAAAAAGTGGAAGTGTTTTTCCTGATTTTCAGAATTTGACACATTTGACCCTAAAATTTGAAGCACTTAGAGGTGAAATCTTTAAAAAAGTCAGTAATCATAAAATGTAGTGCTCGGAGTCTAGTTTCCAAATATGTAATTTATTTCAATACCCAGATTGTACAAATTGAGTTTTAATAGGCATTTCTAAAAATCACTGTTTAAAAGTCTTTTTTTTTACCATACCATGCACGTGTACGACATCCATATTTTGACTTAAATTATCGTATTTTTCTAAATCCTTTTGGGAAAATTTTATGACTCAAGCTTGTTCTTGATATTTTTGTAATTTTTTATTGAATTTTTTTGTTAAATTTTTATTAGGCATTTGTTTTGAAAAATGGTGTACGACATGCATAAGATGACCTAAACTTATCATTTTTTGATTTTATTTTTTAAAATTAAAAATAATTGTCTGAATTTTGTTCTCATGCAATCCATTTGTCAAAATGTTATGTTGATCAAAAGTTATTAAAATAGTAAAAACCCCGATATTTAAAGTTTATGGACCAATTTTATTAGAAATTAATTGAAAAATAGAAAAAATAATCCAATTGCAAAAAAAATTACATATTTAGAATTTGCATTGTTTCATCTAAAATGGGTTTTAATTTCGTCAGAAAATTCTACAAAAAAGGTCATTAGCCATATGTTTGAAGTCGGTATTTTTCTTTGACATTGTTAGGACCTTCAACTTGCAGGTCAAACCAGGTTGAAGGCCTAGGTTCAGACTTCCAATGCTTTTCCCAAACCAAAAACCTAGGAAAAAACCCGACCACAATGCAAAATAAAAATCAAATTTTAAAAAACGGGATCCCGTTTCTTCATAAACGGGATCCCGTCTTATAATTGGGATCTCGTTCCCTATTCGACAATATTTGGACCGTTGTAAAGGAAACAGGATCCCATTTCCCGACCAATGGCCCCGACATTCAATGTCGATTATAGAACGGGATCCCGCTTCTAATAAACGAGATCCCGGTTTATAAGCGGGATCCCGTTTTATAGTAAGCGGGATCCCGTTTTATAAACGGGATCCCGTTTATTTTATTTAAATACATTGCAAAAAATTACTGTGAAGTTTGCAACTTCACATGTACGGCCGAGAGTAGTAAAAGTAAATTATTTTTCATAAGTTATTGTATTTACAGGTGGTGAACTTGATTTTTAGTTGATTTTATCAAACGGGGCATCATCTACACCATTTTTGAAGTGGAATTGTGTTATTTTTGTGCTTGTTTGGAGGAACAAAAGGTTTCAATTTGCAATATGGATTGAATTTTTTAAAGGAGGCATGAATAAAACAATTTTAAAGTGGAATTGTGGTAGTTTTCTACTTGTTTTGAGGAACACAAGAGGAAGAATTTTGTCCTAATAGGTATTCAACTTCCAATTTGGATTGAATATTTGAAGTATTTCACTATTAACATTCATTTGTGCTTGAGAATTTATAATTATGGGAGATAAAGCTCATAATAAGAGAAGAAAGACATTGAATCCTCAAGAAGTTGAAGCAAATAGAGAAAAAGAGAGACAAAGACAAAGACAAAGAAGAATGAGAATGAAATCAATGAATGATGGTGGAGCAACCAATTCAACAACTATTGAAGATGAAAACATTGAGGATACCATGGTTGTAGATGAAGCTAATTTGCAAGGAGTCAATTTGGAGAAGAATATGATTATACAAACAAGTCCTACTATGTCTTCAAATCCCTCTTTGAATACTATGGAGAATGTTTCAATATGCACAAATCTAGGTACGTCTTCAAATCCACATGTTAGTGAAATGGTAAATTTGTATGTAGAAGTTTTACAAGATGCTGGACTTAATGATGTTGATATTGACTATATTCAGAGAGATGAAACTTTTATAGAATTTGTTGAAAACAAAAAAGAAAAATCTTTTGTTGCAAATGAAAATCAAAATGATCATTTTCTTGAAAATGAAAACAAAACCTGTATTTTTGATGAAAATGAAAATGAAAATGAAAACCGTTTGTTGATGAAAATGAAGATGAAAATGAAAATGAAAACCGCTTTTGTTGATGAAATGATGAAAATGAAAACCGCTTTGTCGATGAAAATGAAGATGAAGATGTAAATGAAAATGAAGATGAAGATGAAAATCTAGAATGTGATGTTGAATTTAATGAAAATACTTTTTTTAAATTGGAAGTGATGTTTTTGATAATCTTGCCTAGTCAAATTTCTTGGAGGAAAATAAGAACACATGAATAGAATATACACCAAATTCTTTTATCAAAAAAATTGCATTTCAATGTCAACTAATGATGCAATTGATGAGAATGCAAAAATGAGGAAAGTAATGAAAAGGTTAGGCTTTTATGTTATACCAAAAAGAAAAGATCAATCATTAAAACATGTTATGTCTACTGTTGCTAGTGCCATTCAATCTATTGGGAAAAATAATGATCTAAAGATAAAATTGCAAGCAAGAAGAGCTATAACTACTGCTATAGTTAATAAAACAACTTTGAATAAAAGAATGGTAAGCAATATTAGTGAAGTTTTAAAAATGCATCCTAAAACATTACTAAAAGTGGCAAAAAGAAGAGAAGGTATAGAAAATGATCCTATCATTCAATGTTGGAGTTTCAGGGACGACTATCGATGTCTGATATAAAATTGAATGTTGAAATTAAATCTTTGATCGAAAAATATTGGCATGATAATACTAGGGTTTCATCTAATGCTAGAGGTGTTTTAAAATTAAGGGTGGGGTCCAAAGTTCACGATCCTCACCCAAAACACCTATTAGATACAACACAAACTGAATTTTATAGAAAATTTTGTAGCGATTCAGTGTTACCTGGTAATATTAAAATAAGTCAAAGGTCTTTTGAAAAATGTAAACCCTGGTATGTAAAAATTAATAAGCAACGAATATCTTGTTGTTGTAAAATACATGTTCAATTTCATTATTTTTATGATGTTTTTGATATATACGTTGTACCTTGCATACTAACATGATTATACATGATTGTGGTATTGATATGCCACCTGAAGCAATAAGAGAGTTTATTTCAGGTTTGTTTTGTGAAAAATCTAATGATAAATTATTTTATTTAAGTTCTTGTATTTCTGGACAATGCATTAACTCTGGAAATCTTTCATTTTTAAGAATTTGTTTGCATGAAAGTGTTGATCATGATTTTGGACAACAATTAGTAGATGTCAAAAGATTTAGGAATGTTCACTATTCTTTAAAAGATGGAAAAATAGGAAAGTGTTGTGATTTAGTTACAAAAAAGTTACTGTGCATGCATTTATGAGTGAATTTAATAATAAAATTGTACCAAAATATGTCATGCACTCTAAACATGCTTGATGGCTTGATGGCCAATTTCGTGCATGTAGAAACACATTTCCAATTGGTACTATACTTTCAGTGGTTGATTTTGCGGAGAATTATACTCTCGCTCCGCAAGAGGAAATTCAATCTCAATATTATAATTTTGTGCAAGTAGCTATGTTTGTCCATATTGTTTATAGACATGCAGATGATAGCACTGAGGATGATAGAAAAGTTTTGAGGGAGTATCATTTTTATTTGAGTGACAATCGGTTACATTCATAGAGTTTGTTCAATATTGTTTTAGTATATTTTATAGAAATTTAAGAGAAAGAGGAATCCATATGAAAGAACACCTCATATGGTCAGATAATTGTACGGGGCAGTTCAAAAATGCTAGAATGTTCTATTGGTTAAGTAGGGTTCACAAGGAACTTAATGTCCAACATATATGGAGTTTTTTTGAAGCTGGGCATGGTAAAGGAGAACATGATGGAGTGGTGCGTGTGTTAAAATAATTCTTACTAGAGAAAAATTAAAATTCAAGGATTCAGTAAAATTTAAAAATGCACATGAGATTGTGGATTGGTAATAAAAGATTATCTCACACCTGTTCGAGTGATTACTCTATAGTTCATCGATTCTTTTGGTTGGTGGAAGAAGAGAACATTGTATCTAGAGTTGATTGTGAGACAATTAGTGGATCTACTAAATGGCATTCATTTAGGAGTGCGACAGCAAGCACATGGACTATTTAGACAAGGGAGCTTGAATTTTTTTTGCCAATTTTGTATCTCAAGAGATTGGGAAGCTTGCGAAAATATATAATGGGTTGAACAGTGGGATCAAAGATCGTTGACACCTGCAAAAGCACATAATCAATATGAAAGAACCATTGAAGAAAATGATCAATTGTTTGCATCTAAGATTATGATTGTGTTTCAGACCTTGTACAAGAAGGTAATTTTAATTCAATTTATTTCATTTTATTTCACTTTATTAAGTTATTTTGTAATACTAAATTATTTATATGGATATGCACAAGTTATTAAATCAATTTTGTTGGCAGGACATGTGTATGTTTATTGCACCCGAGGGGAATGAAGAGCAAATAGAATATTGGTTGGCTCGTTGTGTGGAAACTAAACATAAGTTGATAACACCTCGAGAAGATGATGATGGCTTTCATTATCCAACAGGTACGTGATCCCCTTAAGACACCTCCTTAAGCAAATTTTGATAACAAGTTTTAGATCCCCTTAAGCAATTTTTTAGAACAAGTCTTTGATCCCCTTAAGAAAAATTTGAGAACTTATTTGATGATGGTTTTTGAACATTTTTTCCAATAGGATTGGTGGTGGTTGTTGGCACTTTGTAATGCCCCATCTTAATAACCTAAGAATGTTGCAAAAGTGTTGAAAAGGTGTAATAATTTTTTTTTAAGAATTTAATTATTAGGTTAATTAGTTGCATACATTCATTAGGCTAAGCGACGTTACATTACTTTGAGTTTTCCATAAGTGACTAAAGTATTTCGCATTGCACATATTATTTAATAACATAAACATATAACATTGCATAACATTGAAATATCCATTCAAGATAAAATAAATTACAAACTTGTTCCATACATTGCATTGATAATTATACAATACTCATCCATCTAATGAAGTAGTTCAATAGTGATTACAATTACAATTACATTGTTCACCTCTTATACAATTGAGGGATGTTTTCAAATACAAGTTAACAATAATTAAAGTACATATAAGATCCAAGTGCGAGCTCTCCATCCATGAAGCTCTCAAAGCCATAATCACAAACTGGGGACCCAACGAAGTAAGGTGCACGTTCCACCCAACAATGTGGTACCCGTAAGTCCACCCCCCATGCTAGGAGATAGTAATAAAGTTACCTAGACCTAATCTACTAACCCTAGTCACTAGTACAACAATCTATTGGTTACGTTGCTTCCAGATTTGGACAATTGATTGAATTACAAATACAAGGTTTAACTGTTATTCTAGGTGGAGTGTCATCACAACGATGCAATGGTTACCTTGGTGTTTCTTCCTAGGTTCCGGCCCCCAATCCTTGGGTTACCCTGGTAACCTCTTACGAAACCCGGCCCCTATTGCAAACTGTTGCGGAATCAAATGCCTCTTAAGGAAACAAGACACCGATTTTCCATTCCAGGCCTTCTCGTCTTATACTTATGACTGTAGTAGCTCAAGAGTCATAAGAGAGGCATAAGCATCTTGTTAAATGTTTTATTCTAACTATTGTGTCATTTAGTTATCACTGAGTTACTAACTACTTGTAAGTTACCCTGACACCACTTTGTGTGTCGGCCCTTACAAATAGCCACTCCCCTAAACATAACAAAGGTTTCTAAGTTCCCATGACTAGGGTTTACCAAGTGCACAAATTACGACTCACAATAACAAATAATCCATAACAATATCAAACACCATGTTTAACTCTTGCACAACCCAAGTCAATTTAAGAAATACATTTGAACAATTAAACACCATTTTTACACAATTCGTTCTAGAAGACTTACACAACAAAGTTTTTCCCAATTTTTGCCCAAAATAAGACAATAACAATAAATCAAGAAAAGCATTTGCCTATAGTTTGGATATACTAAATCCATCCAATCAGAAGAGAATGAATAAAACAATTCAACTAAAATTAAGTTTATTTTCCCATTTAATTTAAAAATAAATTTCTACTTTGTTCAATAACATATCCGTACAAATAATTGTGATACTTATAATTTCAAAAACATCTAATTAATTTAATTACAAAAATATCACCTTTTAAATAAAAACTAATATACATATATATATATATATGTCTTTTTTTTTTTTAATCAAATCCATAATAAGTTAATCTTTTAAAATAATCATATTAAAATAACTATTTTCAATTAAAAACATATATAATATATATATATAACATTATAATAATATATAATATATATTATATATAATATAAATATTATATATATATATATATATATATATTATATATATATATATATATTATATATATATTATAATAAATTATACATATATAAATCAATTTATAAAATATAAATTTTCAAATTTAAAAACAAATATTTTAGGGCTAGGGTTTTATTTTCTTTTTCTGCTTTTCGCGCGTGTCTCACTCTAGGTTGCAGCCCATGTTGTGCCAAGCTGCGCTGAACGTGGCTCACCCCGCCCCGTCACTCTCTGGCCGGGGATAACCACCCAGTGTTGCTCATTTATTCCTCTACGTTTTTTTAAAAGAATATAAATTTTATTCATAGAATTCACACGGCGATTTTTAAATCCTATTTTTTTTTTTAAATAAATTTTTTACAATCTCGCCGTACAGCAGTGGTTTCAAATACGTGTTTTTAATAATTTTTTTTTTTAAGAAATACAGAAGGATTTGGACGGCGATTCATCCCAATAAAATAAAATAAATACAGTATCTTACACCATTCAATTTATATATCTTATATACACAGATGTTCAAGATTTTTCTGGAAAAGAAATTTCTGAGAGATTCAGAGAAGTAAATTATAAATTTCTACTGGGAAAATTGGAAATATAAACAAATTTCTTCTGAGTTTTGACAGAATTCTTGCACAAAATTTTATTCAAACTCAATATATCTCAGAGATTTTCTATTTCCTTTATAACAAATAAAATTTCCTTTATTAATTTAAAATACTTTCAACAGAGAATCTTCCTTCTTTTTTTTTAACAGAAGCTTTCCTTTCCAAAATTCACAAATTAAAATCTACAGAAAAATACCTGAATTCCTTTGCTAACTGTTGAAGAAATCCTCTGTTGCCTGAAGCTTCCAATTTCTTCCCATACAGCAAATCCCAAAATCTTGCTCGAAAGAAAATATTCAAAACCCAAATAGCATAACCAACCACCAAGAATCCTCCAAAGGATCTTCCACAAATATACAACAGATACAGAGAGATAACAACTTCTAAGAAATATTGAATTTTAACACAGTAAGAGAATTTTTGTAAAAGCTCTGTTAATTTCCTCGTGAGGAAAATTCAACAACCCCTGTGATTTCCCGAGATCCAAAATATCCTCCGTGAAATTTCTCAACAACCTCATTAAAACACTGGCACACTTGTCGAGAAGTGGTTACCAAAATATCTTCTCCACTTCTCGGCAATTTGCCAATTCAAATTTTGCATGCCAATTTTATTTAATTTAAATTTTACAACCACTATACAAAACTCATGCATATATTTTTTTTAATTTAAATTTACAATTTTGCATAATTTATTTAATTTTCAAAAATAACTATTTACCCACTTAATATTTTAATTTAACTAATTAATTTATTTAATTAAATAAGTTTGATCTTTTATAACCAAACCATTTAACCAAATAAGCTAATTAATTAATTAAATAATCAAGCAAGTAATTTCTTTAACATTTAAAATTAATTTAAATAACAACAATTTAAAATACAATATTCCAACATTAAAAATTAACCAATATTTAACTTTCAACAATTTATTCAAATAGAAAAATGACAATACAACCTATGACTCAAAACTGAAAACAAACAATGTACTAAGACCAGGGTTATAAACTAGGCTAGGGTAAACCAGACTACTATCTCCCGATCAACATTTTCATTGAGTCTTGACATGCTCAGACCTGAATACACAGGTGGAGTCGGTGTCATATACCTGCAAATTCCTGCAACCAAGCAATAACGTGCATACATATATATATATAAAGCATTAAACAGACACACCGTGCGGAGAAAATCGCATATATCGTAGGGCACTCACAAACGAGTGATGCGATTCCGTTCTCCACACCAATACACTTCACAGCAAACTGACGAAATAAATGTTGTTAGTCCATCATAAGCATGTACATACCAATAAACAACTGAAAGTAAACATCTACACTAACTCATATCATGTCTGAAAACAATAATCACCAAACAATGTATCATCATGTCCAGAATAAATCCACTATCGCTCAAAACCAGCGATCAAAATATCCAACAAGGCATCATAGATCTAATAGTATAAAAACATAGCAACAGAAAGCATAGGCATAAACGGAGGGGTACTACATCCTCTCCCCCTAGGATCAGGCTTGCTCCTGAAAGCCTGTGAACAGATAGGGATAAAGTTCCCTCATGCGTGTCGCATCCTCCCAGGTAGCTGAAGCCTCATAGCTAGGATCCCATTGGACCCTCACCTGATCAACATCTCGACCCCTGAGACCAAGCGTCCGGTGCTGAAGAATAGCCACGGGCTCCAAAGCCAGCTGCCCGTCCTCTACCTGTAACGCATTCCAATCAAGTACATGAGATATGTCGAGATGATATGGTCTAAGAACTGATACATGAAAAACATCATGAATACGAGACAAACTGGGTGGTAAGGCGAGTCGATATGCCACGGGACAAATTCTCTCTAAAATCTCGAATGGTCCTACGAAATGAGGCGCAAGCTTAAAGCCTTTTCCATAACGGATTGGACTCTTTTGTGGTCGCACTCGAAGAAACACTCTATCACCAACAGCGAACTGTCGATCGATCCTATGCGCATCGGCATATTTCTTTTGCCTATCCTGAGCTGCTATCAAATGCTCTCTAATACGATCAACCTGTTGCTCTATGTCACGAAGCATCTCAGGTCCTAATAACACTCTATCCTCTAGTCGATCCCAACTCAAAGGAGTTCGACAAGGACGACTGTATAATGCCTGAAATGGTGGCATACCTATGGAACTCTGATATCCGTTGTTGTAAGCGAATTCTACTAAGTACAAGTAATCCTCCCAACGAGACTGTTAGTCCATTACGTACATCCTAAGCATATCCTCCAATATTTGGTTAACTCTTTCAGTTTGTCCATCGGTTTGAGGATGATACGCTGAACTAAAGTTCAACTATGTACCTAAAGCACGTTGTAACGAAGTCCATAAGGCTGAAGTAAATACAGGATCTCTATCCGATATAATCCTACGAGGAATCCCATGTAATCTAACGATGTCCTCCATAAATATCCTAGCTACAGATGATGCATTGTAAGATGAACGTACAGGTGAAAAGTGAGCTACTTTAGTCAAACGGTCAACAGTTACCATAATGGCATCATGTCGACGTGATGACGTAGGTAACCCTACAATAAAATCAATGGATATAATATCCCATTTCCATTCGGGAATGAGATGTGGCTGCAATAATCCAGTAGGATGATGATGCTCAGCTTTGACTCGCTGGCATTCAAGACATCTCAATACGTAGTCAACAATATCACGTTTCATACCAGGCCAGAAATACAATTGCCGAAGATCGGCATGCATTTTCTTAACTCCTGGATGAGCTGAATATGGAGCTCGATGAGCTTCAGTCATTATTAATGTTCGAAGACTCCCAACATGTGGTACATAAATATGACCCAAATGCCGTAATATACCATCCGATTCTAGGACATACCCTGCAAATCGACCTTCTAAAGGTCTACCCGATTCAATTTTCGACTTCACTTCTTGATATAATCTATCAGTAGGAAGTGCGGCTACTATTTGACCTCTCAAATCTACTTCAAGAGTAGTAGCAAAGATCTCATGTCGACGTCGGCTAAGAGCATCAGCCACTACGTTCTCTTTGCCTTGAACATATTTTACTTCAAAATCGTACTCACACAAGAACTCCATCCACCGTCTTTGCCTAGCATTCAAGTTAGGTTGCGTAAAGATATATTGCAAACTACGGTGATCAGTATGAAGTTCGAAACGATGACCTAATAAGAAATGTCTCCAACGAACTAATGCATGCACTACTGCCGCTAGTTCTAGGTCATGAGTAGGATATTTTAATTCGTGGTCCTTGAGTTTACGAGACTCATAAGCAACCACATGCCCATCTTGCATCAATACTGCTCCCAAACCCTCTAAGGATGCATCCGTGCATACCACGAAATCCTTAGTAGGATCAGGAACAATGAGTATAGGCGCATTAGTTAACTTTTCTTTAAGTGTTTGAAAAGACAATTGACACTGTTCTATCCAAACAAACTTCTTCCCTTTCCTTTGAAGAGAAGTAATAGGATGACCGATTCTAGAAAATCCCTCTACAAATCGCCTATAATAGCTAGCTAGACCCATAAAACTACGAACTTCACCTACATTAGTAGGTGCGGGCCAATCTACAATTGCTTGAATCTTAGAAGGATCCACAACAATACATTTTCCAGATATCACGTTTCCAAGGTATTTTATTTCAGGTTGAAAGAAGTCACACTTCTTCAGGTTTGCATACAATTGATTTTCCCTTAAACATTGCAATACCTGTCTCAAGTTTTCTTCATATTCCTTCATGTTCCTTGAATAGACTAAAATATCATCGGGAAATACCAGGACAAAGCGATCGAGGTATGTACGAAATACACCATTCATTAAACTCATAAATACAGATGGTGCATTCGTTAACCCAAATGGTACTACTGTGAATTCATAGTGCCCATAACGAGTTCGAAAAGCAGTTTTATGAATGTCTGCTTCAGCTATTCGCAATTGATGGTAACCGGATTTCAAATCGATTTTAGAGAACACATTAGCTCCCTTAATATGATCAAAAAGATCATTGATTCTAGGCAAAGGATAACGATTCTTAATCGTAACCTTGTTCAATTGACGATAGTCAATACACAGCCTAAGAGATCCGTCCTTCTTCTTTACGAAGATAACAGGTGCTCCCCAAGGGGAAACACTTGGACGAATAAATCCCTTTTCTAATAGTTCCTCTAACTGGATACGAAGTTCCTCTAACTCTTGAGTCATCATTCTATAAGGAGCTCTAGATACAGGCTCAGCTCCAGGAACTAGGTCAACTCTAAAGTCGATATCCCTCTTCGGTGGCATTCCAGGAATGTCATCGGGAAACACATCCGCGAATTCCCTAAGAATAGGATGACCATCTAGAGATACCTCTCGACTCTCACCCTCATCTAAATTAGTAACTGTTGTTGCAAACGGTTGACATCCCTGACGAAGACATCTCTTTAATTGCATAACAGATATCATCCGCAAAGAGATAGGTCTATGAATACCTACGATTTCCACTTTCGCACCGAAATCATTAATGCAACTAACTATCTTAAGTCGATAGTCAATTACAGCATGATAAGATGCTAACCAATCCATGCCTAATACTATGTTGTACGATCCTAAGGGTGTAACATATAAATCTACTAAGGTAGTTAACGTACCGATTTTAAGTTCACAATTATGTACTAAGTTTTCTACTACTACTTTCACCCCTGAGGTGAATTCAACTTGCCACTTACCACCTTGCTTTACCGCCACAAGACCACAATGGTCAACAATGGTCGGTGAAATAAATGAGTCAGTGGCTCCGAAATCAAAAAGTATAGAAACACTTACACCATGCAACTTACCTGAAGTTTCGACCACCGTGTTCTGGTGATCGGCTTGGCGGTCATTAACCGCTGCATATACTGTATGTGCTCTTCCTGCATCTCCCACCATAGGCTCTGAAGCTGCAGGTCGAAACCCATAACCAGTAGGACCTCTCATCGGACACTGCCTAGCTATGTGTCCCTGCTACCCACATGAATAACAACCTGTGCCTCTGCCGAATCCTCTGCCACCCGAAGGTGCATTGGATTGCTAATAACTACCCCTACTGACGGTAGACTAAGCACTCTGTGCAGGTTGATCCTGCCTATTGCGCTTGTTGTGCCACCAGTTACGACCCTTTCCTGTTTGAGGACTATTTTGTTGTTGTGGTTGAGGGTTATTGTTCTTTTGAGGTGTTCTTTGTTGTTGTTGTTGCCCACCCTTTGTGGGTGTCTGTTGGTTCTTAGAAGAACCACTTGTCTGTGCCTGTCCACCCCGTGGACTAAAACCTACTACAGGAGCACTCCTAATCTGCACTCCTGTGTGCCCACCTAAAGCCATAATAAGGTTCTCCTCTACAATGCGAGCCTTCTCCACCGCGACTTCCATAGTCTTTGGCTCAAAGACTCGTACACCACCATTGATGCGGACGTTTAAACCCCTGATAAAGTGTTGTACTAGCATAGGCTCATCATCACCAATACCAGCATATTGCTTGAGTTCGTAGAACCTACGTTCGTATTGCTCTACAGAAAGAGCTAACTAACGTAGATCATGGAACTCATCAGCCCTACGCTGCCTCCAGTGTTCCGAAAGGAATCGAGCTCTAAACCTCTCTAGAAACATCTCCCAAGACACATAACCAATATCTATATGGAGCTTCTTCTCCTCTAGGCGCCACCAAGTAGAGGCGAATCCTCTCAAGTGCATAATAGCACATCTGGCACGGGTATTGCTACCGTAAAGGTGCATGGCAAAGCATCTACCCAAATCAAGTAGCCAGGTCTCAGCCTCTAATCCTCCTTCTGAACTGTCAAAGGTAGGAGGGCGTGCTCTCAGTAAATCCCTCATATGACCTGCAATGATAGCATCCTGATGTGCTATGTCCTCTACTCTCCTAGGGGATCTATCCCTCTCTCTGACAACCTCCTGCTCATCTGCCTGTCTAGGTCCAAGACGAGCTAGGACCTCCTCTAATAGTGGACGTATCTGAGAACCCTCTACTGCTGACTGTACGAGATTTTGTTCCTCATTTCTCTGACCCATCTGTTATGCCTGATCACTGTGGTGAGGGCTAGGAGGGGGAGTAACCTGAGGGATTGACCCTCGGCCACCACCTCAACCTCTACCACGACATCTTCCTCCTCGCCTAGGCATGTTCCTACACATAACAATAACGAGTCTTAGATACTATTCAACCAAGGCTAACAGTTGCGACACTACGTACTAGGTCAACCTAATGGGCTCGTGATTACCCAGAGCGTCCAGTGTTTGTAACCTTGGCTCTGATACCAATCTGTAATGCCCCGTCTTAATAACCTAAGAATGTTGCAAAAGTGTTGAAAAGGTGTAATAAATTTTTTTTAAGAATTTAATTATTAGGTTAATTAGTTGCATACATTCATTAGGCTAAGCGACGTTACACTACTTTGAGTTTTCCATAAGTGACTAAAGTATTTCTCATTGCACGTATTATTTAATAACATAAACATATAACATTGCATAACATTGAAATATCCATTCAAGATAAAATAAATTACAAACTTGTTCCATACATTGCATTGATAATTATACAATACTCATCCATCTAATGAGGTAGTTCAATAGTGATTACAATTACAATTACATTGTTCACCTCTTATACAATTGAGGGATGTTTTCAAATACAAGTGAACAATAATGAAAGTACATATAAGATCCAAGTGCGAGCTCTCCATCCATGAAGCTCTCAAAGCCATAATCACAAACTGGGGACCCAACGAAGTAAGGTGCACGTTCCACCCAACCATGTGGTACCCGTGGGTCCACCCCCCATGCTAGGAGATAGTAATAAAGTTACCTAGACCTAATCTACTAACCCTAGTCACTAGTACAACAATCTATTGGTTACGTTGCTTCCAGATTTGGACAATTGATTGAATTACAAATACAAGGTTTAACTGTTATTCTAGGTGGAGTGTCATCACAACGATGCAATGGTTACCCTGGTGTTTCTTCCTAGGTTCCGGCCCCCAATCCTTGGGTTACCCTGGTAACCTCTTACGAAACCCGGCCCCTATTGCAAACTGTTGCAGAATCGAATGCCTCTTAAGGAAACAAGACACCGATTTGCCATTCCAGGCCTTCTCGTCTTATACTTATGACTGTAATAGCTCAAGAGTCATAAGAGAGGCATAAGCATCTTGTTAAATGTTTTATTCTAACTATTGTGTCATTTAGTTATCACTGAGTTACTAACTACTTGTAAGTTACCCTGACACCACTTTGTGTGTCGGCCCTTACAAATAGCCACTCCCCTAAACATAACAAAGGTTTCTAAGTTCCCATGACTAGGGTTTACCAAGTGCACAAATTACGACTCACAATAACAAATAATCCATAACAGTATCAAACACCATGTTTAACTCTTGCACAACCCAAGTCAATTTAAGAAATACATTTGAACAATTAAACACCCTTTTTACACAATTCGTTTTGGAAGACTTACACAACAAAGTTTTTCCCAATTTTTGCCCAAAATAAGACAATAACAATAAATCAAGAAAAGCATTTGCCTATAGTTTGGATATACTAAATCCATCCAATCAGAAGAGAATGAATAAAACAATTCAACTAAAATTAAGTTTATTTTCCCATTTAATTTAAAAATAAATTTCTACTTTGTTCAATAACATATCCGTACAAATAATTGTGATACTTATAATTTCAAAAACATCTAATTAATTTAAATAACAATAATTTAAAATACAATATTCCAACATTAAAAATTAACCAATATTTAACTTTCAACAATTTATTCAAACAGAAAAATGACAATACAACCTATGACTCAAAACTGAAAACAGACAATGTACTAAGACCAGGGTTATAAACTAGGCTAGGGTAAACCAGACTACTATCTCCCGATCAACATTTTCGTTGAGTCTTGACACGCTCAGACCTGAATACACAGGTGGATTCGGTGTCATGTACCTGCAAATTCCTACAACCAAGCAATAACGTGCATACATATATATATAAAGCATTAAACAGACACACCATGCGAAGAAAATCACAGATATTGTAGGGCACTCGCAAACGAGTGATGTGATTCTGTTCTCCACACCAATACACTTCACAGCAAACTGATAAAATAAATGTTGTTAGTCCATCATAAGCATGTACATATCAATAAACAACTGAAAGTAAACATCTACACTAACTCATATCATGTCTGAAAACAATAATCACCAAACAATGTATCATCATGTCCAGAATAAATCCACTATCGCTCAAAACCAGCGATCAAAATATCCAACAAGGCATCATAGATCTAACAGTATAAAAACATAGCAACATAAAGCATAGGCATAAACGGAGGGGTACTACACACTTGGCTACGAAAATACTTGAGAAGAAAGAATGGTCTACCTGCATTCAAAGACTATGAAACACATAAAAAGATTATGCATTATTCACATTTGGTGGTGGCAACAAATATAAAACTAGAGCGGTATCGTGGAAGACCTTCAAAAAAATTGCTATGGTCAATTTCTATGGAAGAGCATGAGGCAATCATAGATGCATTGCAAAAAAGAGAGGATGCAGATGGTACAATGGAATAAGTAAATACAGGTAAATATAGTTTTAGTTTTATTTTGTCCTTTTAAATACATTAAATACATGTTTTGACATTGGTCAAGTGTGTTATTAGTTGAAATTGATTTAAATTGTTCTTTTATATATCCTTAAGGCATAATCACAAAAGGATCTAGTCCATGCAAATTCAACCTAGACAACATGGAATACTTGGTAAAAATAGGTAATTATTAGTTAAATTATATTTAAATACATGTTTTGATTACATATTGATATTGCTTGGACATTAATAGTTAAAATTGATTTATTGTCATTTTTGTATCCTAAAGCCATCATTGCATTGATCTCATACTTTGAAACAAAAAGGAGAGGATGTGGATTCAACCTACAAACATGTGTGGAATACTTTTAAATGCAGGTACTTGAGTTTGTACATATAGATAGTTTTATATAAATTAAAATATGTATGTTTTGATGATTTCATTGATATTGCTTGTACCTTTTTGATATCAGGTGGTGTGAAGACCTACTACATTCTAGCCACAAGTTTGAGATGTTCTTGAGATGGCATATCCAAATTTTGTAAACATTGTTTTGAGATGACATATATGTACATACATACTTACAAAATTAAACATACTCTATGTACTTCTATGTATCAAATCAATATTCTATATATTTTGTTTCTTAAATGTGCATGTTTTCCTACTTTGAAACTTTATGTTTATGTGTATAATCACTAAATATCATGCATACATTATTGTTAAATCAATTATATCCTTAAGACATATTATGACCCCTTAATACATCCCCTTAAGACACCCCCTTAAGACCCCTTAAGACATCCCATTTAGGCGTATTATGACCCCTTAAGATTATTCTATTATGACCCTTTAGACATCCCCTTAATTATGACCCCTTTAGACATCCCCTTAAGACCCCTTAAGACATCCCCTTAAGACGTTCTATTATGACCCCTTTAGACACCCCCTTAAGACGCCATTATTTGTTTTGACAACTTATAAATTAGTGTTAGATGAACTATTATTTATAGTATTTATTAATGCTTTTATTCTCTAATCTTCTATGGTATTGTTTATTTCTTAAAATTTTATCCTTTCTAGTATATAAATAGATTGCTTTTGTTTGTAAATTATGATTTATTGACTGATTATTGATTGACGTGAATTGAATAAGTTCATTGAGTAATTATCGCTATTTATTGAATGTACATATCATGTATGAAATCACTATATTTGCAAAGTATAAATATTAAAATGTCCTATATTAATCCATGTATGAGATCACTAAATTTCACATTAATGTCCTATATTAATGTCTTGACTATGAACATAAAATGCATAAATGTACATGTGTAAATTAAAATTTCAAACATTAATAAAGTCCATAATTTATGTAACATATTAAGTGCATGAAACCAATATATTAAGCGCATGAAATAAAGTCCAACAGAGTACATGAGAAACAAGAGATATAGTCCATGAAATAAACAAATATAACACATAAAATCACATGTTTCTAGGTCATGTATTGTCTCTATAATCAAGAGACCTCTTCACACCATGCGGACTATGTGGATGACCTGAAACACTCTGTATAAGAGAAAGATGAAATTAGATGTAAGACAATAAAAGATGTCATCGGGTCCTTGAAGAAAGTCTGTTCGACATTCCGAAAGTGGTAGATGAACGAAGATGGTCAACGTGATGGATGGCAAGTTAGGTTAGGACACTTGGCAGAGTGATATTCAATAATTCCACATCGTTGTTGTGGAATACATATTCATTGGTCGATTTGGTGGAGTTGTTGATAACGACATAACGACATGGTGATTTTGAAAGCTTATTGGATGGTGTTGGATACTACGACAACAGAGAAGGAAGAATGGCATGACCGACATGAAGGAGGAACACACTATAAAGAGGTGGCGAATGATAGGGAAGAGGACGAGCAACTAGGAGCTCATAGGGCAGGTTGGTAAGAAGGGAGAGGCGACCAAAATGAGAGGCTAGATTCGTGAGAGTCAGCTATGGGCGAATCTGTTCCCGTTTGGCAGACTTGCAGATGATGTTATGAAATCCCATTTGATGGCATGTAATGTTGTAATGTCATTTTATTAATAAAAGAAACAACAATAAAGAATTACAATGCCACATGGGCTATCTTAATACAGTCGTCTGTCAATTTGCAGATCTCTTATAGACCACCCCATTTTCACCCTAGCTCTCTTCTTGTTCTGGTTGGCTCTCCCTTCTTACTAACCTGCCCTGTGAGCTCTTGGTTGCTCGTCCTCTTCCCTATCGTTCGCCACCTCTTTATACTGTATTCCTCCTTCATGCAAGCCATGTTGTTCTTCCTTCTTTGTTGCCGTAGCATCCATCGTCATCCAATAAGCTTTCAAAACCACCATGTCGTTATATCATAATCAACAACTCCACCAAATCGACTAATGAATATGTATTCCACAACAATGATGTGGAATTATTGAATATCACTTTGCCAAGTGTCCTAACCTAACTCGCCATCCATCACATTGACCATCTTCGTTCATCTACCACTTTCGGAATGCCGAACAGACTTTCTTCAAGGACCCGACAACATGTCAATGTCTCACAGATAGGAAGGTTATCAGGTTGTCGAAAAGACATCCTTCAACGTCTTGTCAGCACCACTATGTCTCATCGATAAATCATCCTTTCACCAACACCATATGATCTATCTCGTGCAATGTGCACCATTTCTCGCTAACCTCACGGATCTTGCTCGAACTCCACCAACATCTCAATGGGGCTAGCGGGCTACTACCGCGTGTACACTTCTGACATCACCATCCACCATGGTCACCAGTAGATTGGTTCCTTCCACGTGTCATCTTTTCATTTCTTTATGCTTGAATGTCATTTTGATACCACTTCATCACCACATCACCGCATCACAATCCATAGCAAGGATGTGGATTACCCAATCTCTCCACACCATCTGTTGACTTCATCACCATTGTCACCCACGTCATCATGATTGGGTCCCACTCGGTAGGCTGCCCTCTTATCGCCATGTCGAAAAGACATTCCTCAATGTCCCGACGATACCCCATTTTCTCACTGACAATGCTTCCCTACACATTATCGCCTTGTCGAGGAGAGTTTTCCCAGACTCTTGTCTATCCATCAATGTCTTGCCGATAAGAAGATTATTGGTCTATGGAAGGTACTTCCTCCAACATCTCACCAAAACACTTCGGTCACGCCAATATCGCTCTGTCATTGGGACAAAGACTAATGTCTCGCCGATACTGCACTCTCGCCAATGAAACTCCCTCTTGGGTCATGCTGAAATGTTTTGACATCAAAATGAAGGTGCACATCAAGAACTTTACATGTTTGCATTATCTTGATTTTATGACGATTAATATTGGTGAAGCTTTGACAAAGAATGTTGTGCATCTTTCAAGGGCTTCCATGGAAACCTTAATGATGTTTGTAGGTAGAATCTGAGTGCTTTTGTCATTCAAATTAATATTGAATTGTCTTAGAGATTCTTCAATTTTTTCATGCCCAACTCAACTCCATGATGTTTGGCTACATTCATGATCATATGTGCATTCAGCTCCACATTGCTAACTGGTCCTAAGGTCCAAAGTGGCACACTTTCATGATCTTGTAGACCACAAAACTGCCCTATTTTCTATTCACAATCAATGCAGTGGGACTTTTCATCACTAATAATTTCCTTGTGATTAAGACTACTAAGGCCTTGTTCATTGCATTTATAATTTGCCAATTTTTTAATCTGATAAATAGAAACATGTGGTGCATTGACAAATTGAACCCCCTCGCCATGTCTGACCTATAATCAGTGGCTTATCGATAGGAGGTTTTTTCCCATCCCAGTGACAAAACGATGGTGTTAGTAGAAGATGAATGAAGGTGGTCAACGTGATGGATGGCGAGTTAGGTTACAACACTTGGTGGAGCGATATTTGATAATTCCACATCGTTGTTGTGGAATACATATTCATTGGTCGATTTGGTGGAGTTGTCAATAACGATATAACGACATGGTAGTTTTGAAAGCTTATTGGATGATGTTGGATACTACGAGAGCGAAGAAAGAACGACAATACTGGCATGGAGGAACACAGTATAAAGAGGTGGCAAACAATAGGGAAGAGGACGAGCAACCAGGAGCTCACAGGGCAGGTTGGTAAGAAGGGAGAGTCGACCAGAACGAGAAGCTAGATTTGTGAGTCAGTTGTGGGAGAATCTGTTCCCGTTTGGTAGACTTGCAGATGATGTAATGAAAGCCCATTCGATGGCATGTAATGCTGTAATGTCATTTTATTAATAAAAGAAACAACATTCCAGAATTACAATGCCACCTGGGCTATCTTACTACAGTTGTCTACCAATTTGCAGATCTGTTATAGACCACCCCAGTCTCACCCTAGCTCTCTTCTTGTTCTGGTCGGCTCTCCCTTCTTACCAACCTGCGCTGCGAGCTCTTGGCTGCTCATCCTCTTCCCTATCGTTCGCCACCTCTTTATAATGTGTTCCTCCATGTCGGCCATGACGTTCTTCCTTCTCTGTTGTTGTAGTATCCATCATCATCCAATAAGCTTTCAAAACCACCATGTCGTTATATCGTTATCAACAACTCCACCAGATCAACCAATGAATATGTATTCCACAACAATGATGTGGAATTGTCGAATATCACTCTGGCAAGTGTCGTAACCTAACTCGCCATCCATCACATTGACCATCTTCGTTCATCTACCACTTTCGGAATGTCAAACAGACTTTCTTCAAGGTCCCGAAGACATGTCAATGTCTCACCGATAGGAAGGTTATCGGGTTGTCAAAGAGACATCCTTCAAAGTCTTGTCGGCACCACTATGTATCATCAATAAATCATCCTTTCACCAACACCATCTAATCTATCTCATGCAATGTGCATCATTTCTCGCCGGCCACGCGGATCTTGCTCGAGCTCCACCAACATCTCAACGGGGCTAGTGGGCTACTACCGCGTGTACACTTCTGACATCACCATCCACCATGGTCACCAGTCGATTGGTTCCTTCCACGTGTCATCTTTTCATTTGGTTATGCTTGCATGTCATTTTGATACCACTTTGTCGCCACGTCACCGCATCGTAATCCATAGCAAGCATGTGGATTACCCAATCTCTCCACGCCATGTGTCGACTTCGTCACCATTGTCACCCACGTCATCATGATTGGGCCCCACTCGGTAGGCTACCCTCTTATCGCCATGTCGAAGAGACATTCCTCAATGTCCCAATGATACCCCATTGTCTCACTGACAATGCTTCCCTACTCATTATCGCCCCATCGAGGAGATTTTTCTCAGACTCTTGTCAATCCATCCATGTCTTGCCAATAGCAAGATTATCGGTCTATCAGAGGGACTTCCTCCAACGTCTCACCAAAACACTTCGGTCACACCGATATCGCTCTATCACTGGGACAAAGACTAATGTCTTGCCGATAATGCACACTATCGCTGATGAAACTCCCTCTTGGGTCATGCTGAAATGTTTTGACATCAAAATGAAGATGCACATCAAGAACTTTACATGTTTGCATTATCTTGATTTTATGATGATTAATATTGGTGAAGCTTTGACAAAGAATGTTGTGCATCTTTCAAGGGCTTCCATGGCAACGTTAATGATGTTTGTAGGTAGAATCTGAGTGCTTTTGTCATTCAAATTAATATTGAATTGTCTTAGAGATTCTTCAATTTTTTCATGCCCAACTCAACTCCATGATGTTTGGCTACATTCATGATCATATGTGCATTCAGCTCCACATTGCTAACTGGTCCTAAGGTCAAAAGTGGCATACTTTCATGATCTTGTAGGCCACAGAACTACCCTATTTTGTATTCACAATCAATGCAGTGGGACTTTTCATCACTAATAATTTCCTTGTGATTAAGATTACTAAGGCCTTGTTCATTGCATTTATAATTTGCCAATTTTTTAATCTGATAAATAGAAACATGTGCTACATTGGCAAACTAAACCCCCTCACCATGTCTATGACCTATAATTGGTGGCTTATTGACAAGAGGTTTTTGCCTGTCCCAGGGACAAAACGATGTTATTGGTAGAAGATGACCGAAGATGGTCAACGTGATGGATGGCGAGTTAGGTTACGACACTTGGTGGAGCGATATTTGACAATTCCACATCGTTGTTGTGGAGTACATTTTCATTGGTCAATTTGGTGGAGTTGTTGATAACGATATAACAACATGGTGGTTTTGAAAGCTTATTGGATGATGTTGGATACTACGACAACAAAGAAAGAAGAACAACATGACCGACATGAAGGAGTAACACAGTTTAAAGAGGTGGCGAACGATAGGGAAGAGGACAAGCAACCAGGAGCTCATAGGGCAAGTTGGTAAGAAGGGAGAGCCGACCAAAACGAGAGGCTAGATTTGAGAGAGTCAACTGTGGGCGAATCTGCTCCCGTTTGGCAGACTTGCAGATGATGTAATGAAAGCCCATTCGATGGCATGTAATGTTGTAATGTCATTTTATTAATAAAAGAAACAACATTACAAAATTACAATGCCACATGGGCTATCTTACTACAATCATCTACCAATTTGCAGATCTGTTATAGACCACCCCAGTCTCACCCTAGCTCTCTTCTTGTTTTGGTCGGCTCTCCCGTCTTACCAACCTGCGCTGCGAACTCCTAGCTGCTCATCCTCTTCCCTATCATTCACCACCTCTTTATACTGTGTTCCTCCATGTCAGCCATGACGTTCTTCCTTCTCTGTTGTTGTAGTATCCATCGTCATCCAATAAGCTTTCAAAACCACCATGTCGTTATATCATAATCAACAACTCCACCAAATCGACCAATGAATATGTATTCCACAACAATGATGTGGAATTGTTGAATATCACTCTGCCAAGTGTCCTAACCTAACTTGCCATCCATCACGTTGACCATCTTCGTTCATCTACCACTTTAGGAATGTCGAACAAACTTTCTTCAAGGTCCCGACGACATGTCAATGTCTCACCGATAGGAAGGTTATTGG
The DNA here is from genome assembly GCA_007258455.2 of Sequoia sempervirens. Classification (NCBI taxonomy): domain Eukaryota; kingdom Viridiplantae; phylum Streptophyta; class Pinopsida; order Cupressales; family Cupressaceae; genus Sequoia; species Sequoia sempervirens. The sequence continues at coordinate 89,123,884 of VDFB02252616.1, forward strand.
GTTGTCGAAGAGACATCCTTCAAAGTCTTGTTGGCACGACTATGTCTCATCTATAAATCATCCTTTCACCAACACCATCCAATCCATCTCGTGCAATGTGCACCGTTTCTCGTTGACCACACGGATCTTGCTCTAGCTCTACCAACATCTCAACGGGACTAGCGGGCTACTACCCCCTGTACACTTCTGACATCACCATCCACCATGGTCGCCAGTTGATTGGTTCCTTCAACGTGTCGTCTTTTCATTTGTTTATGTTTGCATGTCATTTTGATACCATTTCGTCACCATGTCACTGCATCGTAATCCACAGCAAGGGTGTGGATTACCCAATCTCTCCATGCCATGCGTCAACTTCGTCACCATTGTCACCCACGTCATCATGATTGGGTCCCACTCAATAGGCTACCCTTTTATCGCAATGTCGAAGAGACATTCCTCAATGTCCCGACAATACCCCATTGTCTCACTGACAACGCTTCCCTCAGTATTATCGCCCTGTCGAGGAGAGTTTTCCCAAACTCCTGTCGATCCATCCATGTCTTGTCGATAAGAAGATTATCGGTCTATCGAAGGGACTTCCTCCGTCACACCAAAATGCTTCGGTCACGCCTATATCGCTCTGTCGCTGGGACAAAGACTAATGTCCCGCCAATACTACACACTCTCGCCGATGAAACTCCATTCTGCCAACACCATCGTTTTGTTGTTGGGACGGGCAGAAACTTCCTGTCGATAAGCCAAATTCTTGCCGACAAGGAAGCAACACTGGCCAAAGGGCTGGAGCGTGATGGTTCTGCATCATGTAGCATTTACTTTCATTTTTACAAAGACAATTTGAGATTTTCATTTTTGTTTCAGACTATTAGCATCAACGCATTCCACATGAGGATGCCATTTTGTACCCAATTTGCTTTCAAATCAATCAAATACAACTAGACTCAGCTTGTTTCTTTTATGTACTCATTTATTGACTCATTGGATGCATCTTAGCATTGAATTTTGCAACAAAAAAAATGTTTTTTTAATGAAATTTACGTAATTTTTTAAGTTGTCAAGTTTTTTGCCTAGTTTTTACCAACTTTTTGCCGACTTTTTGCCAAGTCGAGTTTTTGTAATTGGCGAGTTTTTAAACTATGGGATTACTAATACATTCAACCAACTGCACTTGAAATAGTAGCACTATTTCATACCCAACCAAACATGTCATTGTTTGACAAATCTTTAATTCTATGACTTACCTGTTTTCTGTTTTTATTTGATTCTGATCTGAAACTCATTTATAGGATGGCTGAACCACTCACCAACTGAATGTAAATGTTTGTCCAAACAATTTCAGATCAAAACTTTTATCTAAATGGCAACTCAAAGTATGTTTTTCTTGTTTAGCATGCTTCAATCAAATCATTTATTAATTTGTTTTCTATTGTATGAATAATTGAGTATAATTTCAAGACAATCGTCATGGGAATTTGAACCAAGATGCCTTATGAAAGTCCCAATATTGTTTCCACTCAAGCTCATCCCATCAGACAGTTTATTCATACAATTACTATTTGACTACACAGAAAACAATCTGGCATACACAAAACAATTGTAAATAGTATATGATTACAAATTACAATTCTGATTGCCATTTACTTCAATATATTTGAAATTCAAATCTTCAAGTTATCTTTTATTCGTACCTTAATATACAAATGATAATGTAGGAAGGGAATTAGTTCATGCAGACTAGTCTTTTAACTTTACAATGCAGAGTAATCAAATGAAAAAAAACAAAGGCTCTTGAAACCTTGTTTTGCTATATGGTGGCCTAGAGATGTATAGTGCAATGAGATATTTTGCGGTCCTCTTAGATGAATTTTTCTAAGCCTTGATGTACTACTATTTTTCTATGGCTTAGCTGGTAATTTAATTATAAAACTTTCCAGATTTCTCTGAAACACATTGAAGAACTAAACATTACATATATCCTTCTCAAATGCAAAATTTCCTCTTCTGCCCATCTTAACAAGAACTTTTCTCAAATTTTTAAGTCATTGTTGATCTGTTAAACAGTTCAACTGTTAGATTTGCAGTGAAAGCTGGAATTGAGTGGAACTTGTGCAGGAAGACATCCACCTGCATTGACCAGATTAGATGTGAATTTTCACGTAAGTGAATTTGCAACACACTCAATGTTTTGACAGAAAGTGCAATCTCAAACAATTTTAGATCAATACCTCACGTGATATCTCAGGTTGAGAAGTATACTCGTTCATCTGCACAGATAATCCATTGAAGAATTCAAATTATTAATATTAAAACTAAACTTTCGTAACAAACTGTGTAGTGGTTACCTGCAGATTCATGTTCCCTGATTCATATTCAAATTCAAGTTTGTCATCATCGCTAAGTGCATATATAGACTGAAGAGTAAATAATGTAACTGGTATTCCACTTGGTCTTTGTTGTTCATCCATTTGTATCTGGACAAAAGAACAACCAGATCAATTTTGAGCAGCTTAGGAAACATGACAAGAATTATTAAAGCCATAGAACACAAAGATATGCTTGAGATAAAGAGAGAACCCAACTACCCCAAACTCAACAAAAACAAATTGCCATACCAGTGAATGCAAACCCCAAACCCATACCAGAACTGGCAACATAGGAATTTTTCCTACAACTAAACAACAATATGTCGCCGGTTCTGATATGGGTTTGAGCATAGTTGGAGGACTCGCCCCAAAGAAAAACTCACCAAGCCAAAAATTGGAGAGTTTTTTAAAACTCGCCAAAAACTCGGAAAAACTCGGAAACTTAAAAAATTGCTTAAATTTCATTAGAAACACTTTTTTTTTGCAAAGCTGAGTTTTTTCGAAAAACTCGGCAAAAACTCGCGAGTTTTTCGAAAAAACTCGGAAAAACTCGTCCTCGCGAGTTAAACTCAAAAAAACTCGTTTTTAAAAAAAAACTCGCGAGTTTTCTGCGAGTCTGCCAACTATGGGTTTGAGGTTTGCGTTCACCGGTATAGCAATTTTTTTGTTGAGTTTGGGGTAGTCAGGTTCAGCTATAAATATATAAAGCGTGTGTGTGTGTGTGTGTGTGTGTGTGTGTGTGTGTGAGAGAGAGAGAGAGAGAGAATTGATAACTAATAATTTGCAAAGAAGACCCTGCTTCATCCCCCAAGACAAACCCCAAAAAAACAAATGGAATTGAAAACAAAATTGATAGTGATGATAATTGATAATTCAATGTCAAATGTCAAATCAATACAAAATACAATCAATAATCTCTATATTGCTCTTCATTGAGAGCATCAAAGTCTTCATTTGGTTTACTTATACCACAGAGCCACTCTCACTAACTAGATCATGTGTATAAGCCTCCTCATCCTCTAAAGAGATTAGGTAGGGCAAGCCATGCAATAGAAGCATCCAAGTCAGCACACTCAAGGCCTACATCCCAATTCTTAATCAGCTCCTCCTTGTAATTGACTTGTTTATGCAATAGGGTGCACATACACCAACTTAACATTTTTTTTGCAGTCAAATAGTTGCATTTAGTTGAGTGGATTAAGGAGTTTGTACTTTAGTTAGGCTCAACCAAAGAACTTGAAAATTGTTGAAGCTGGAGACAAAATAAATAAGGCATTTGAGATTATTAAAGATAATATATAACTAAGAAAAAAGAAGAAGCTAAAAGTATAAAAATATATATACCTGTGATAGATCTTTGATTGCAAAATGATGCAAGTAAATAGAGTCTTGGCCATGGAGGCGTGACCATTTATGAGTGTCCTTGTACTTATCTCGAAGAGCATTAAGACTTTGATTCTCTTAAGTTATACAGCTACCAAACTCACCCACATCAACATCCTCTACATTTGAATTTGGAAGATTCTTTTGAATGTTGCCTTGTGCCCATTGGCAACTTCAACATCTCTATTTGCTGCCACCCTTCTTGGCAAAGAAAGTATATTTGTGCTGTAATATTTGGGGCCAAAGCAAATGCTAGAAGATGCACAAGTGTGGTCATCTTGTTCTAGTTGTTATTATGATTTTTATTTTTTCAATCATGGAGTATTTACCATCATATATTTCTTTCAAAAACCTAAAGGGGAAGGAAGGAATTTCCAAGCCAAGAATGTGTTGCATCAAGCATGAAATTCTAACACAAATTCCTTTCTCTAGTTAGTAATTTTTGTTGGGGAAGTAACATATAATGCTTTTATTGACAAAGCATTTCATGCCCCTTCTAGAAATCCTTTAATATGCAAGAGCAACTTAGAAGATAGAGATCATCACTTTCTGCATTGTCAAATGGCATTGGGGAATTGAGAAGATTACTTGGTAAAATAGAAGCAGGTTAGGTTGGCCCATAATCAAGAAGGGATGGGAGATTATTGTGTACCAAAAGGATTCAAAATAAACAGTGTTCCACAGGGAAGCATCCCCTCCAAAAAACCCTATGTTTCCTAGATAGGGACGTCTCAGAGACCTAGGGATTTTGGGGGGACGTTCCCCCACCAGCCCACCCCAGTGTCGCTGTCTCCATGACGCTGCTAGGAGTTTGAGGATGTTGGGGTGTCCTCAAGACATCTAGGGGACTCCTAGTTGTCTCCAAGATGTATAATTCTTATACTTATACATCTTTTTATGACTATGTTTTCAAGTACTATATGTATTTCAGCACCCTGCTGCCCCCAAACTTAGACCCCCCGTCCCCGAAATGCGTCCCCTACCATCCCCCCGTCCCTGTCCCCGAAACCCCGTGGAACACTTAAAATAAGATTCTAAACTCCATATGGTCAATATATTAAACTATACTTGGCAATCTATAGCTATAAGGCAATTCCAAAAATATTGGGGACAAGGAAAATCTACTATAAAAATATGGGGAAAACTAGAGGCTTCAATATTAGTGTTTGTCAATATTTGGAAGCAACGATCAAAATGTTGGAAATATTGTCATTGATGAAAAAAGAGAATTGATGTCATTGCTGGTCCAAGAAGAATGTCATTGATGTCATAGAGAAAATCATTTGTTCAAGAGGAAAATCAATGATTGTGGTTATGGCCAAAAGCCACTAATCGTTTTATTCCAAATTTCCAATTATAAAAGATGGCCAACTTCATTATAGCAGCACTGAGTTTATTTAAGGCAGGAACAAATATAAATTAAGAGGCTGGAATTAAAATAATATTATTGGTTCTTTTTTGGGTCGACCCCTTAAGGAATGGCTACCTCCTTTGGATAGGCTGACTCTCATTGTGGAGTCACTTCTTTTAGATAAGTAAAATAAATAAATTTGATAGTAATACTTGCTAATGAGGCCGACTCTCCTTCCTGAATAGTCGCCTCTCTTGGGGCATTTGAAGAGATATAAAAAGGAGATGGAATGTGAGTTAAATCAGCAAGCAATACAAGTAAATCATTCACAGCAGAGCGGATAAATTGCAGAAGCAGATTTGAGAAGAAGTGTGGATAATGGAGCAGACTTAGAACAGAATTATTTTGAAGGAAGACATTGGTGAAACTGCTATTAGTTGGTTTGTGAAAGAAGGCATATATGGTGCATCATCTAAGAGCAAATTTGCAAGAGCAAGTATATGTTCAGATTTTATGAAGATTTATAGCAGCAGATTTATAAGCATATTTGGAGCAGATCTAAAAGCATATTGAAGCGGATTTAAAAGCATATTTGGACCATATCTAAAAGCATATTCAAACAGATCTATATGCACACTTTGAGCAGATATCTTGGAGCAAATTTTTTAAGCAATTCAATTGATCTTTGTTCATTGAAGAAGCAAATACAAAATACTTTGTTTATTGGAGAGGTTGGTGCCTCATATTAAAGAGATTGGTGTCTCTTGCTGGGTTGGTGCTCAGTAGCGGGAATTGGTGTTTCCATTGGGTTGGTGCCTACAAATAAGTTTATAAAAGAATTTTATATAAGTAATATTTTTCTGTGGTTTTCTCCCGAAAGGGTTTCCATGTAAATCTTGTGTTTGTTTCATGTTCTTAATTGCTAGATCTTGTATGCTTGTGAAACAATAGGGTTAGACTGTTAGTTAAGGAAAACAAATGCTAAAAACTTTAGGTGGAAGGAGAGTTGATGCTAATTATTTAAGCAATAAAAATGGGCAGTACAATGACGAGAAACTAAACAAAATCACTTAAGAAATTAAGATTAATACCGAACAACATATTAGGAGGAAAGCATATACATTGGCAGATCTAGTGGCCAATAGGGATCTGGAAAAGTTGTACAAGCTTGCTTACACTTGTCCTTTTCCCTGCATTGAATTAAAGGCAATATAAAAAAGCTGCACCAAGCAGAAGAGCTTACTCTTTATTAAATATTGTAAAACTAAGGACCAAAAAGACAAAATGGTTCTACCTATGTTCCACGGCATTTCGGGGACGGGGACGGGGCGACGGCAGGGTATGCGTTTCCATGACATTTCCTAGGGGGAAATTTTTAGGGGACAGTAGGGGACGGCGACATACAAAATACATATATATATATATGATTTTTTCAAAATTTATTAATATATTATACAGAGAAAGAGGGAAAGAGAGATAGATATGTCAATAAATTAATAATTGATAACAACAATATCAATATGTAAATAAATTGCGAGAGTAGTACTATAACAGCATAAGAAATGTCATTAAAGCATTATAAAATTTATCACAGCAATATCAAACATCAATAAAACCATGGTCTATCAATATCCAAATGTCTCAAACATGTATCCAGAAGTCTCAAAGTTCAAACATGAAAATCAAAATTTAATAAAATCTCTTATCACAATGCTGTTCGTCTTTCTTGCTACTAGAAACTTCAAATTTTTAAAGTTGCCAAAGGTTCTATTCAAGACTATGAACAAATTCACCTGAGAGAGCCACGTGCGTGAGAATGAGTTGAGCACATGCCATAAGAATGAGCATAAAATAAAAATGTTAATATTATGTTTACTTTGGAGTTTAGGGAAAAATTTTAACATTGAGAGAGATGGTGGGCCCTGCACGATTAAGAAAGGAGGAAAAAAATTTTAAAAATCAATTTTTTTATTGTTTTTAACCCCAGGAACCTCCCAGCCTGTGGGGGGCAGCTAGCCATCCCTGGTACCGGGGATGGGGAACCGTCCCCAAATGGCCAGGGACATTGCCTGGCGTTTCCTACTGATTGGGATGTTTCGGAGACGGCAGGGGGACGTCCCCTTTGCGTCCCCGACAGTGGGTTTTGGGGCAGGGGGCGTGTCCCCTTGTAACCCTGGGTTCTACGAATAGAAGTGTTTCAATTTGTACATGATATTTTCCTAAATAGTGTTTAAACCAAACTGTGTGGAATGATAAGAAGAAAAAATGAGGATAAGTGATCAAAGATGGCTTTTATTTTAATTTTCTCTAAGTTGAATATAATGGGAACTAAAGAATAGAGATTGCCTTATAGGTGAAAAAGCAGATACTTAAATTTGAATTTTGAAGTTCACATCCCTCAACCGTAGGCAACTCTAGCTAAAAAGAAAAAGAAAAAACCAGTTTTAGGTTATCAAATTAGGCTTAAAATAGTTTCAAGATAAGTCTCCGTGATTTAGTTCAACATTGCATCAAATAATCTTCATCTTGCATTATATTTACCATGATAATCAATGCAATAACCTTGATTGCATGTTGAATTCCAGCTTAACTTGAGAGTATTATAATCTTGGCTAACTCTCTCCCTTAACCACCACATGGATTTTGTATGGAAAAGGAATTGAGGTTTCTTGGTTTAGAGACAGATTGTAAATCTTTCGAGCAATCCATTTATGCAAGATTTTATACCAGATTAAAAGTCATCTTTGAAAGCTACTTCTATATCTACAGTCATCATTTGTCAAAAGGCATTTTTTACTGCACCATTGGCTTTAGAGAACCTAATTTTCATCAAGAGGCCCTTTACTTTGCAGAATTTAGTTTTATATGTTCCAATGCATAAGTTATATTCATGAAAAAATAGTATCATAGCAACACACAAGCTAGTTTCGAACCTACAATCACTATCTATTGAAGAACCTTTTTTCTTTCCCCAAACCATTGGTTCTATTGGGTCCCAAAACCGCTACTCGACTTTCTAGAGCTAAACTCCACCCACAAGGCCAAGGTTGTCATCAAGTGAGTGAAAATGGTTCATCGACATAACAATGGAGGGTTTAAGGTCAACTCTATGAGAGTGGGTTTTCACTCCTACGCTTCGAGCTCAGCTTGGACTCAGAAGGGTATTCCTGGAGGTTGGACTATAAAACAAGCAAATGAAACCAGTAGTCAAACCCATACTATTGACTCAACCCCAAGGTTGTCACTAGGCTGAGAGCAACTAACTACCTTACTACCTCCATAGAGCTGATTTAACACCTTAGCAATGAGTCCAAGGTTGGAGTGAGTTGCATGATTCACATAAATTCATATGTACTATTCCCTGTATGCAATGATATCATGAACTATACAAACTGAAACTGAAATGGAAAAGTGTTTAATGACTTGTTTTGATGTGTATGACTGGAACAAGTACAAGGAGAGCGGTGCTTATCCAAGGGCAAGAGAGTAACAACCGACAAGGAGAAATGGCAAGAGAAAATGACAAACAGCAAATGATCTACACATTAAGATGCATCAATATATATTATTTTTAGCTTCATCTACTTAGTTATCCATCAACGGACTATTCAAACTCATATGCAAGCACGAAAAGAGTTGTTACAAGATACGCAACAAGTTTAGAATATTGTCATATTCCTCCAATAGTGTTTACATTCACAACAAGTGTGTTGAAGATCTCGTTCTAAAATTAGTACGTTTTTTCAATCTGCCCATACATTAATGGAGACATGAAACTGAACGATGCTATTACAATATTCTTTCAACAATCTGACTCTATATGTGCCTCCTTAAAACTGCTCTATTTGTGTATATTTGCTCTTATGGATTATTCTTTTGCTATTAATTGTATCCCAATTCCGTCCAATGATCAAAATGAAGGACCGAAACCCAGTAAAAAACACTCTACCTGGCAAAACACTAAGCCACAACACTATAGCAACGTTGAATCCACAGTGGAGGACGAATCATGCCCAAATTAGATGCATTAGATTGAAAGATGGGCTTAACATTAAACTCTAGTGGTTGGACGATCGTTTAGCAATATTGGCGATAGCTGAAATCAAAATCTATCTGTTGAAACTTTTGGTGCCCAAACAAATTTATTAAACTACCTAGTAAACCCATGGTTGGCGAAATATGTATTAATGGCATCTTAAGTTGGTCAAAGGAGTAGGTGAGAGACAATCACAGAGCAAATCCATAAAAGCTCTATGATTGTCTCTCACCTACTCCTCTGACCAAATTTTGCAAAATAAAATGTCTAAGATATCAAAATGAGCACCTCCATTCCACTTTTTAACAAGTCCCCGAGTACTTTCAAGAAGTTATAATTTAAAATTAAAATAATAACCTTTTGGCCCACAAAAAGTGACTTTATCTTATTTCTACTTTTTGACATAAATCACTTTATAAAATTTAGTTAAATGTAGGTAACCCACAACTTAAGGTAATTTAATTAATTAAAATATTCCCTTCTTAATTCTTTGAATTAGCCTACGAGAATAAAATAGGCTAATAATACCTCCCTAAATGCCTAGGTTGAAGGAGGGAAAGTTACAATCCTGATTTGCCGAAATTGCTTGTCCTCTAGCAATTGCAGCTTCAAATGCTAAAGAATCTGCTCTCCTTCCCATGTGGCATATTCTGCAAGAAATTCCTTCCACCTAACTAGATACTCTTGAATACTCTTGTTTTTGAGCCTCTTCTCCCTGACATCAATTATAGCTACTAAATCAAGACTAGCGTGCCCTCCTCATCCAATGTTGGTAGCTCTACAAAGGGTGTAATGTGCTGCCCCAATGCCTTTTTAAAGCAAGAAGCACGGAACACATTGTGAATTTTGTTCTGTTCCGATAGCTCTAAACCATAGGCAACCTCCCCAATCCTTTGTATAATCCTATAAGGGCCATAAAAACCGGGCTTCAATTTTTCTGCACAACTCCTCTTGAGTGAAGACTATCTATAAGATTGCAACTGAAGGTATACCATATCTCCAACCTAAAAGGACCTCTCACTCCTATGCCTATCTACATACACCTTTTGTTGATTCTACGCTTGTTGAATAGTTTCCTTTAGAGTTATCATAATATTTTGATGCTCTTGCACCCAATCTCTAGCCTGAGGGGCTCTACTATCTAAAATAACCAAGTCCACAAAAGAGGTGGCATCATATCCATATAGAGCACTGAAAGGTGTCATGCCAGTCCTCATGTGATAAGTGGTATTATAGCAATCTCACCTAGAGCAACCATTTGACTCGAGCCTTTTGATGACCAACTATATAATTCCTTACGTACCCCTCAACCCACTTGTTTACTATTTTTGTTTGTCCATCTGTCTGTACTTGCCAATCTAAAGAACTCCTGCCAAAACACACTAAGGAATTTGTTGTCCCAATCACTGACAATGTTTCTAGGCAATCCATGGAGCCTAGATACCCCTTTGAAAAAAAAATCTGCCACATGCGGTGCCTTGTATTCTAACGATATGGCAAAGAAATGTGCATACTTACACTATCCACCACCATGTAAATGCAATCTCTACCCTGCAACTTAGGAAGCCTTGTGATGAAATCCATTAGCATACTCTCCCACTTTTGGTCAGGGATAGGTAGGGGCTGTAATAAACCTACTGGAAAAAGATGTTTAGATTTATTCTATTGACAAACAACATACTCCTGAATGTTCCTTATAACATCATCCTTCAACCCTTTCCAAGCAAACTTTTGTCTCACCTGTAATGTCCCCGTCTCAAACCTGATCATTCATGTGACCGTTGGCCTTTTTTCTGGAAACCCGAAGGCTAGTCGGAAGATAAAATTAGGGTTTCCTATTTTTGAGGAGGTCATTGTTCAGAGATGGAGGATTCAATGGCGGATTCTTTCTGGGTTTTCAGAGAGCTTCGCAGTGGTATGATCATCTCAGCATTCAGAGCACTTTTTGGAATTTACTATTTTTAGTAAATTCTATTTTTGGCAGCTTTCCAGTGAGTTCAGCTCGGTTGACTTCCAGTTTCAGTTGGGTCAGATGTCTTGCTCAGTTTTGGCTTCAGGGCACATTCAGAAGGATAAATTAAGTCAGTTAATTTAAAGGGTCATGTTTAAATGTTATATTTTAACGTTGACCCCTTGGCTTAGACTTAATGACTTAATGTTGTTTTTAAAAAGTGGGTCCTTGAGGGTGGCGCCCTCATTAAGAGATAATTTAATTATTCCCTAAGTCAAAGCAAGGTTATGAGGGGCGCATATTTCAAAAGTGTGATATTTAATTAAAATGTCAAATCTAGAGCTTTGAAGGAAAAGTACGCCCATCCTTGAGGAGATTGGGTTTTGACCTAAAAGCAGATTTTAGGGTTTTGCGAAGTCAACGGAAGAATTATAAAGGGGAGTCTTGGTGCATCATTTCGGTATCTTTTGACGACTATACTGTTATGCTGCCGGATTGGCTCTGGGACTGCTTCGAGGAATGAAGGCCTCCTAGCTTGGGCATCTCTTCTCGTTTGTAAGACAACAACTAGTGATGATTATTAGTCTAGTTTGTGAGTACTTTGGAGTTCGTGCATTGTAATCAACATTCATCCATTTAGGATCAGTTTGAGCATATTAGAGTTTTCTGTTTTCAGCATCTTAGCTTTAGCAGATCCGTTGTTTTTATTCCTAAATCCAAAAATACAAAAATATATCTTATGGGTATTGCATAAATTCATTGGTCTAGACTAGGCGCCTCAATGTGCAAGGTTGTAGATTTTTTGGAGCATTGTCTGATTTTATAAATGAAAATCGCCCCTGTACTGGGCCGTACCATCTGCAGTCTCTTGGGATTCGTGCCTTTAAATATAAGCTGGTCTTTTGTCCTGTTTCTTGTTCCTAGGCTGAACGCCACCATCCTACTTGTGCTTTGCATTCAATATTAGGTTGTTTGATTGAGTTTTAAGGGAGATACGAGCTTTCCAAGAAATATCTATGTGCTGTTTCTATGATGAAAACACAGGTCTGTCAAACAGATTGAAGAAATCTGCATCTTGTTCTTGACGGGTGTGAAAGGATCTTAAGGTCTTGCGGCATACTTCATCGTGGGTGGTCAAGCTTGAAACGAGGTTGGATCTATTAATTAATATCTTCATTTTCAGTTTCATTTCTCAGCAAAGGAACGCTTTAATATTATTGCAAGCTTCACATAGGTTGATTTGTAATTGATAGCAAGTTGTCATCTTTCAAATTGTATGCTGGCAGTAGTACTGACAGTCTTTAGATCCTTGCTTATCAGATTGTAGTGATCTTTCTTTCAGCATTTGTTATTGTATGTAATCCATCTCCGCCCTATGGTCGCTACTTACCCACTCTGGGTCAGCAAGCACATTCTGGGTGTTGAGTGTTTCAATTTTCAGTAGTTCTTTTCAAGCATTGCTTTGTATTCACTCCGTCATATGGTCGCCCCTCACTCCGCATTGGATTGGGTAGCACATACTTGACGTTGAGTTCTTTCCTGCATTTAGAATAGGAAGATCCTCTGACCAATGCTCGCCATCATCGGCGCCATTCTGGTTAGAGTTGCTTTCTTGCACGTTTTGGTTTTCTCCTCTAACCTTAACGGGTGCACTGCTTGTAATTTATAAATTTAAAAACGAAAAAATTTGGCTCGGAATATTTCATCACCTACCTATAAGTTTTGAAGTATCGTTGATGGCCTGCCAGCGGAGTATCATGAACAGCCTTGAGAATCTTTTCCTTCATTTTTTATTCCGAAACTAGATGGATTTTGTCTTTGTAGTAAATGATGTTATCAATTACCTTATACCGATCATCCTGAATCTTTGCATCCATAATCTCACATACAAAAGTGTTCTTAGAGTACTCAACTAAAAGATGGGAATTCCAATCTACTGAAATCTCAAACATAGCACACAAAGTGGGTTTCCTAGATAAGGCATCCGCTACTACATTTTTTTTCCCTTTTACATACTCAATATCAAAATCATAGGCTTGCAATTTTCTTACCCACTTTTGTTGCCCCTCATTCAAAACCTTTTGTCCATGGAAGTATTTCAGACTGTTCTAATCGGTCCTCACTACAAACATCCCTCCAACTAGATATTGTCTAAACTTAGCCAAGGCATGCATTATTTCGAGCATCTCCTTGTCATATGTAGTGTAATGTCTCTCAACATCCCTAAGTTTCCTACTTTCATAAGCTATGGGGTGTTTATTCTACATAAGCATAGCTCCAATCCCCTCTCCTAAAGCATCACACTCAAGCACAAAGGGTTGAGAGAAATCAAGACATGCCAAAACAAGACAAGTGCTCATTATATCCTTAAGATGATCAAACACTTGTGTTGAATCTAACCAAGAGAATGGTCTTTTCTTTTTCAAATCTACGAGGGGTGCAATGAATTGAGAAAACCCCTTCACAAACCTCTTGTACTAACTACACAATCCAAGAAACCCTCTCAAATGTGACAATATCTATAGTTGGCCAAATGCACTAAATAAATAATATTGTAATCAGTAAAAGTAAATAATTGTTAGGAGTAATCAGAAAGTAGCTCCCGACAATTGGAGTACAGTTGCCGATGGTTGGTAGTTCTCAACAACAATTGGCTATCCTATATATACTATGTATACTCCATCAAGGATCACATGCATATGTATCTTGTAATTATTGCATATCTGATGAATGAATGAATACACGACATATCTTTTGAACATTATTATGAGTAATCGTTATATTCTGTAGTTATGTTTTTTTCCGTTTACTCTCTGTTAATCATTCAAGTAGAATTACCAAGTAAACACTAACTTTGGTGGGGGCCAATCAAGGATAGCCCAAATCTTCTCTTGATCTACCTTAACTCCATTAGCACCAATTACATGACCCAATAGAGCACCTTTGTCATCCCAAACTCACACTTAGATGCCTTAGCAAACAAAGACTGAGCCTCCATAATACCCAAAACCTCATCAATATGTCTTAGGTGGTCTTCCCAAGTTTTGTGGTAGATTAATATATCATCAAAGAACATAAACACAAATTTACACAATTGCCTGTTGAACGCATGGTTCGTGCAAGAATGGAAAGTAGCAGGAGCATTAGTCAATCCAAAAGGCATAACAAGGAATTCATAGTGTCCATGGTGGCACCTAAAAGTTGTCTTACATATATCTTCCACCTGCACTCTAATTTGATGATACCCAGACCGAAGATCAATCTCAGAGAAATATACTGCACCATGAAGTTCATCAATAAGTCGATCTTGGAATTGGGTACCAGTTCTTAATTGTTTTCTTGTTGAGTACCTGATAATCAATCCACATCCTCATTGTCCCATCCTTCTTGACCAGCACTTTAGAAGAAGCTAAAGGACTCGAAGTGGGCCTAATGTGCCCCATATCTAGCAACTTTTGGATGGCCTTTTCTATCTCTTTGTGTCGCTTTGGATGACAGTAAGGAGTAGTAATCACTAGCTTAGCCCCCTCCTCAAGCTCTATCACATACTCAAATCCTCTCTCTACTGGTTTACTTGGAGAATTATTGCTAAGATCCACACTATCCTTGTCCAGAATAGACTGAATATCCACATGATAAGCCTTCTTTTTATCCAAAGGATCCTTAGAAGAAATGAAGCATTGAGCTGCCCAAGCAACATCACAAAGACGAAAAATGCTCTCCATCCTCTTAGCTGAAACAATCCTAGGTGCACCATTTGACATGCTAGAAAGCACAACCTTCTTACCATCTGCTCTAAATTTCAACTCCATGGTTTGAAATTTCTACAAGTATTTTCCCAACGAGTGCAACCATTGAATCCCTAGAATAACATTAGTATCCTCAATATCCACCACATAGAAATCCTCAATAACTATATAGTTACCTAAGATAATATGCAATTTGGGAACCCTCTTATTAAAATTCATGGTAAACTTGTCTACAACCATCACACTAAAACCCTCAAATTCCTCCACTTGTACGTGTCTTTTGGCCAGCAAGGTCTCATCTATGAAGTTGTGGGTTGAACCACTATCCACCAAAACTATAACTCGCTACCCTTCTAAAACTCCTCTTACCCTAAAAGAGTTATACTTAGGAGTACCCGAAAGTGTAGAAATAGTGCCTCCCTTAACACCCCCTAAAGTGTGCTCCTTTGTATCAACCTCTTCTTCCTCCAAGTCACAATCATCACTACTTGCTTCCTTTTCCACATGCTCTTCCTCATTGTTTGAAATTACCTCAATGTAATGTACTTTGCCTTTTCCTCGTCACCTGTGTCCCGGTTCCCATGGTTCCTCACAAGAGAAACATAACTTCTTCCTCCTCTAACAGCCTTGTCTTTTTAGGCCACTCCTAGAAAGGTCTTTTGTTTTTCTTAAGTGGGGGGAACTTAGACGGATATTTTGATTTTGGAGTAGAGAACTCTATGTTCCTAGCCCTCTTAAGAGCATCTTGAAGACTGGATAACAAAGGGCTTAACCCAACTACAGAGAGGTTCTAATAAAACCCTCAATGAAAAGCACTATCAAGCTCCTCTTTGTTACATCTGGAACCATAACAGCAAGTCTCTAGAAATCCGCAATGTATGCATCAATAGTACCACTTTGCTTCAACTATCCCAACTCCCTAAGGTGTAGCGGCTATTTCTTATCAAATCTATCTGTGAGATTCTAACTGAACTCTGCATAGGAGTTAATTAAATTATATCCCTGTGTCACTAATCCATGATACCACCATTCATGAGCCTCACCATCCAAATGCAAGGTAACATACTTACTAGCCTTATTTTCGAACATAGGGTTTAATGAGAAGTAAGTGTCCAATTTTTGAGCCCATGATCTAGTTGTGCATTTGTTGGAGCCATCAAAAGTGGGAATAGAGAGCTTACCCAACCTCTTTTGTAAATCTTGGCTATTAGTGCCCCTATCTCTCCTAGGCCCATTCCTTAACTTGAGCTGACAAAAATCCTGTAGAGACATAGCAGAATGAAATCATCATCTAATGCCTCATAATCATGTAACCAATCTATAAAATCCTCTTCTGTGTTCTGCTAGTTTCCCCTTGCTGCAGTATCATTCTGCAAGTAGGCATCAAGGGTCTAGAAGTAGCTCCACTAGTATCCCGAGAAAGGTTGTTAACAGGTATGTTTGTGTGACTACCTTCCCCATTGTTTCCCTGAGTGCCATTGTTGTCTCCATTGGTTTGATTTGTGTTCATATGTTGCATCATTTGTGTCAATAGCTGCACTAACTACTACTGTCCTTTAGCCATATCATTCAAAATCTGCATAGTACTGCCCTCACTGTTTTCTCTTCTATCACCCACGTTTCCAGTAATACAGAAACTTCCTCTTCAATTTCCAGTTGCTTTGGTGGATAGTTTGACATTCTCCTGAAGTAATATCTGTGAGAAACCCCTGGCTACATAAGAAATTTGTGCTAACAAAAAGTGGCTCAAATTCACACAGGCTGGAAGGATACTCTGCTCTAATACCATTCTAATATGCTGTACCAAATTTTTAAACCAAAATTTGCAAATTTTCCATAGTTTTACTATGCAGGAATTTTGTCAAATAGTTTGCATCAGGCAGGATTGAAATTATTTTGCAGGAATATTATAAATAATTAACATAGAATTGAATTCTCACATCAAATATTGACCACATTTTATTTAAACAAAATTATTGCATATTGGACATCAATAGATAGTTATTTCATAATTCTATGCATTGTTGCTCAAAATAACATGATCATAAATCATATAAAAAGCTGAGAAATATCAATATTCAGAAATTCAATTGCTGACCTGGATAGTAAATTAGTCAACAAATCAAAACAGCACCATCCTTATGTCCCCTCACAACTGTACGACACTCCCAAATAGTAGTATGGCTTCATAAGGGACGTACAGATGACTTCAAATGCCTAAACAACACTCTCAATAGCTGAGACTTCACCCTTTAATATGTTGCAGTAGTTTTGACATTGCTTGGAGTCTCCAAAAAAGCCACGTCATCATTATGGGTCCCACTAAATGCTACGGAAGTATTTTAGGCTACACAGCTTAGTATAAATGAAACTTAGGAAAGTTACACTAGGTTTTAAGTCTCCTATATCATGTTTCAGTTCACCTCCGCTAGCCTTATAAATGGTACAGCTTCCTTAGGAGTTGGTAAATTAGTATGGCTAGGGTCAATCTCAACAGTTTGAAAATATAATATTTTAAATTTATTTCTCCACAGCACACACAACACAACAATATCTAATCTTTCCTCCTGCACACACAACACCATAGGTTCTACTTTTCTCCATTCGCACACACCACAATAACAAATTAATTATTTGTTGGCTAATCTCAATTAGTTTGTACCTGGGATTCCGAAGCTGGCAACTTGTAAATAAAATTCTTGTTTCTCCACTCAAGCACAATTGTGAATCCTGTGTGAATCCACTACAGATTTCACAAGGAAGAAATCTTTCATCTTTGAAGCCAAATACTAGTAGGATTCTTGTACTAGGGTTTGAAGTTGAATTTGTAGTCCAAACTTTTAAAAATGAGAGAAATAAAATGTCCAAGATATCCAAACGAGCTCCTTCATTCATCTTTTATAACTTCCTCAAGAACTTTCGAGAAGTTATAATTTTAAATTAAAATAATAACCTTTTGGCACCGCATAAGTGACTTTATTTTAGTTTTGCTTTTTGACATAAGTCACTTTATAAAAATTAGTTAAATAAAAGTCACCCATGACTCAAGGTAACTTAATTTAATTAATTAATTAAAATATTCCCTTCTTAATTATCCAAATTAGCCTGCGAGAATAAAATAGGCTAATAGTACCTCCCCAAACGCCTAGGTCGAAGAAGGGGACATTACAAAAGTCCCAACAATGACGTCAACAAGTATTAGAAAAATTAAAATTATGTCTATTTAATGGTCAATTTTGTAACTTGCTGTATATTTAGATTGTTTCTATATTTGTTTCATTTTAGAAACATCGATCCTCCTTGTAATATATATTGAAGCTTTGGCTTCATATAAATACATCAATTAATTTTTTACCAATTACTTCTGTCATATGGTATCAAAGCCTTGAGGATCTTTGGGCGCCATTGTTTTTAAAAATTCGTGGGCTTGTTTGAAAGCAGTAATTCGAATTTTTTTGGTTCCTGCATCTTCGTGTCTTCCTCTAAGAAAATCGCGTGGGGTTTTTTTTTTTGGGCATAATTTTTGAAGACGTCCTTCTGTCGCGCATCTTTCCTGGGTGTGTGAAATTTTTTCGAAACGCATTTTTTCACCTATGCCCGTGCGCGACTTCATTTTTGGGCACAGTTTATGTAATGTCCCCTTTTTCATGAGCGATGGAGTTTAGAGGAATTAGCCTATTCCTAATCCTCGTAAGCTAATGGAACTTGCTAAGAGGATCGTTTGGCAGATACCCAATTGATTGGTTGGCTCATTTCATGACTTCATGAAGGTTTTCCTAGTATCACCATGGATATTTTTATTTATGGAAACCTTTATTTTATATTATAATGTTTTATTGCACTTTAGGAGTTGATTAATATTTTTATTATTATAAAGTGCAATAATAAAATAATATTATAATATTCCTTCTAGAAGGTGACTTGGGAAAGTTCTAGAAGGAGGCCAATCTCTTGAGGAAAAGAGTATAAATAAACATCATGGGCCTCATTCTCATCATCCAGATTTGATGTTGTTGTTGATGTTTGATGTTTTCAATTGTGGAGCCTAGGGTTTCTGCAGATTGTTCTTGTCATAGGAAACGAAAACTTCCTATTGATAGCAATTTTGAGGGTGTGAAATATCACTTGAATTATTGCAGCTGGAAAAAAGTTACTTCAGACTTTCATTTGTGCTTCGTTGGTTAAAACTTTGTGGCCTTTGGCCAAGTTTTGTATGATATCAATTGGTGTTTGCTTTGGAGACATTTTGGAGTTCATAGTCTTCAACAAATTTGCATTGAGGAGTTCGATTTGCATTCATTCAGTCATTTCCAGAATTCTGATATATTATTACAGTCATCTTAGTCTGCATATTAGTGCCATGATTTTACATATATCTCCTTCATTTGGCATCGATCCTCCAAGAAGGTTGCAGCATTACATTCTATGGTGAATGGAGATGATGTTTCATGCATTTTGGAGGAGTTTTGCGTTGTGTTAAGGGGCTGATTTTGAAGTTGCAATGGTTCGATATACTACAACAAGGGCGCCATTGGCAAGACATTTTTGTTCATATCTCATCATCGAAGCCTCCTATGATTCTGGGCATTGTTGCATTTTAATCCTTTGGTCCTGCCAATCATTTCAAGTGCCAAGAGGTGGAGTTTAATTGCTGCATTTATTTATCTAAAGTATTGCCAGGCAAGAACAAGGGTGGCTGGGTGAAAGCATCGATTGGGCTTAAGAGGAGTTCATTTTGCTTGGAATTTGATTGCTACTTCATCTATCATCAAGGGCTTCAACATTCAATCAAGTTCCACTATTAGTAGTTCATAATTTTATTGCATATGGGAAAGTTTAGAGTTGCAGCTGTAGGTGCATATTTCTTTACCAGCAATCATCATATTTTGTAATCAATGCAAATGCCAAGAGTCTTGGCTTATTGATGAGCATTGTATTGGATCATTGTGTTGTAATAAGAGATACTAATTTGCTGGTCATTTGTAGTTGTCATTGAGCAATTCTATATCATTTGTAGTCAGCTTAGTAGTTTGCATACCAACTGTTTGACAAAATACCAGTTGGCTGTAGGTGATCATTTTTCATGATCAGAACTTATATATGCATTCAATATTGTCAAAATAAGTTGCACATTCATGTTAGGACATTGTTTAGACAAATTAGAATCATTTGCAAACATTCTCATTGTTGTTAAGAGAAGGAAAGTACCATTAAAGCAAACTAAAATGTTATATCAGTCATATGACCCTTGTATGCAAAGTGTTTGACAAAATTACCAAGGCCAAAAATCAGAAAATTTCAATCAGATTTGAGTAGGGTCATTACAGTTTAAAAAAAAAAAACCTCCATTTGACGCACTTTTTCTGATGTTTTGATCGCGTGTCTTTTGTATTTGTCTCCTAGCACGTGTTCTGAAACCCTTGAAGACGTGTTTTTACTGCATTTAGGTCACGATTTCTACTTGTTTTAAAAGAATTGGGAATGAAAGGAGGAAATTAATGTCAAGGTTAGGACTTTGAAACGACGACGGAATTGTCAGGATGAGAAACCACTATAACCTAGGAAAAGATACAGTAAGAGGTTGCACGGAATGTGGCAAGGTAATGACTAGTATGCCAGGAAATGAAGACCGAATGTCATCATCGGTAGAACATGTATAGTCTTTTGAGATTCCAAAGGGAAAATGGTAGAACACAAGATAGATCAATCTGTCTATGTTAGTAGAATTGACGTAATGTTCTAAGTGGACAAACTCATCGAAGAAACCAACGCTTTTTAGAAACTTGACTTATAGAATTTTTGCTCCTAAATAATATATTGTGGGCAAGTAGTTGCTTAGTAATCCTGAGAGGTTATTTTAGTTTAGCAAATAATGATAAGGTTGTGTTAACCATGATCATACTATGAAACATTCAATTGATCGAATGTGCAATATATTATTATAGTCAAATAAGTGAAAATGGTAGACTAAATCTTAAATGATTTACAAACTTCCAACATTGAAGTTTGGACTATTATTTGGAAAAGAAGGTTGGAAACTCAAGTAACCTGAAATAGACTTAGAAATTGAATGAACCATAGACTTGATAAAATGTCAAAAAGGAGTAGTAGATCGAAGCGATCAACGAAACTTTGTTGATACAAAGCTTAAGTATAAAGCAGTATTAGGATTTGACAGGTGTCCAGGAGCAGTGCTATGCTTAAGACGGACAAGTAATCAAGGAAAAGTACTTTATGGTAAGGATAATGGATGTCTAAGTGCTGGACGGACTCAGTTTATGAGTGGTCTAAAAGTGTAAATACCAAAAGAGAAGGATTAGACCCACGATGTAGTGTACAATGCATTGACATTCCTCTTCTATTTGGATTATAATAAGGATAAATTCATGGGCCAATGATTTCCTATCACTGTGTGTTTGGTGTTATGTATAGTTACTATTATATATTGGATGTGTATATGTAATAAAACTCCTTGGGAGAGTAAGTATGTGTAAGGCATACAAGATTTCCCTATGCGATAGTGAGAATATTCGAAGCAAAGTTTGGGAAGAACAAGATTGCTACATAGGATGAATGTTTTATAAATCTTAAGTATTTTGAAAATTGTAAGTAAAACTTTACTTAACTTTAACTGTATTTTAAAAGGCTATAGATCATCGGGGGCGATGATTCACAAGGGGGGAAGTATGTTACACCCCAAATTGTGAAGTTACTATTTACCGTTACTAGATAGAGTAAATGTGAATGTAATGTGAAATTTGGAGATGAATTAATGATGCTTGTACCTTGTTTTCAATATGAATGTTATCTAACTTGATGTTGTTTTCGTTTAATGTTACCTCAGTTGATGTTATTCATGGTGAAATACTACATAAAGGAGAATATATGGTTATTGAATTGTGAATATTCTAACTTTTGAAATGTTTATGTATACTGCTTATGTTATGAACATATGACTTCTGAAAGCGTGTGTCAGTGGATGCAGGTATATGAACCATTGCTCCAGGGGGAGGGGAAGTAACACTCAGGAGAGGAGCTTGGTCGGGTAACCGGTAAAAGTAAACTATCTGAGCATACACAGACATCACTTAGATTGAGTAAACTAAGTCAGTTTGTGTGGGTTATAGGTAAGTCATCCATAGCTTGTATGTTTGCATTAGGAGTCTTGTCTAATTCTTTATGCAATTATAAGTGATGTTTATCTATGTATCTGTCTTGTGATATTACGATCATTATGATGGTAACGTTAATGAATGTAAGTGAATAGGAAGAGGGCATATATACATGTATATAGTATATGCACGTATCCATATGTATATACATATCGATACAAGCGTATGTTGGCAAACGGATATGCTCATATGGATGCATCGATATGGTATACCTACATATACGTGCACATAGAGGAATATATACAAACATATATACATGTATATATGCACACATCCTATAGTATGTGGAGATTAATAATATTATATTATTATTGCCTTACAAATTTACATATACATATTGGATATGCTGACTGGTTTATGATATGTTTATAATGGGATATTTATACATATATATATTTTAGTAAAATAATACACACACACATATATATATATTATACTGTGGTATTTCAATATATATGTGTGTGTGTGTGTGTGTGTGTGTGTGCGTGTGTGTGTGTGCGTGTGTACATTATTTAATTACTATAAATATATATATAAATAATATAATATATATTTCCTATTGACTCTTATTTGGAAATCAAATTATTTCCCATATTGATTTAATATAAATCTCACTTAGGAAATCAACTTATTTCCTATTCAATTAAAATATTTATTTCAAACTTAGGAAATCGAGCTATTTCCTAGTCAATTAAATATTTATATTGCAAACCATGGAAATCAAAGTATTTCCAAAGCAATTGAATATCATTCTTATGACTATGGAAATCGAATTATTTCCAAGTCAAATGAAATCAAACTATTGAATTGAAATATTTCATGAATCTTTATTAAACATTTGAACAGAAGTTTAATTGCTGCGCTTGAAGAAGTCGCGCTTGGGAATTGCGCGCAGAGGAGAAAACGTTTTGACTGAGTCCCTGAGCAATGATCAAATCAAACGCAGCCTGGAAAAGAGTCTATGTGTTCTCCATTCTGGAAATGATTTTTTCTCTGTATCTCCTAAATCCACCATTCCTGAAGAATGATGCAACAACTGAAAACTGTTTTTGTAGGTGTTGATATACACAATTTCACCATGTGCAAAGAATTAGTCTCCATTTTGTTGTCAATTACTAGAGGCCGAATCACCATGTTGAAACTGAGTAAGGGAGAGAACTTGCGCCACATGCTAGGTTGAATAATTTATATTTCTGTGGTGGCAAACCACATGCCTTTGGAAGAGGAAATCGTTGGGGTTGGGGGCTCTATATATAGCCGCCCAACCTTCATTGCTGTGATTCACTTATCATTGTGCAGCATTCACTCATCTTTTGTTGAAGCATACACTTACCTTTTTGTGGAGCATTCATTCATTCACTCTTATTTTCTGAAATACACATTCTCTCATATATTCTGTAATACGCATTTCATTGTGAGTTGAGTTTGAAATCATAATTTCCATCTTCCATTATTGAGAAATCAAAGCTTCATATATTTTACCAACTGTAAACCATCACAAGTCTAGTTATCCATTTCTGAGAGTAGGGAAGACGTGTTATACTAGAACAAACGTCTATTGTTAATTACCTTTGTAAGTTCTATTACTGTTTTTTGAGAAGTGGCAAAGGGGAAACCTTGTGAGGAAATCATCCTCATCTGAAGAATCTAGAAACTGGATTGAGCTTGAAGTAAAGGCAGCTCTTTCTTCAATTGGGAAAAGCATTCACAAGCATGGGATATTTTTCTACTATTCTTTTATTAAAGACTTCTATGCTGTTTGAAAAGTATTATTGTTTGTGCATAGGAAGAATAAATGTTGTCTTTTAGAAAAAGGAAAAATGAAGCAATTCTAGATATATTTTACATGTTTGTATTAATCTCCATAATAGGAGAATGTTGTTTGCTTTAGATATTAATCTAATAGGCTTGATTAAGTGCAAGAGTCTTTTAGGTACACCAGCTAAGTTATTAAGTTAACTAGGAAAGCTTGTGTTTACTCCTAGGAGAAGGCTTAGTATACTTTTGTAAGTAGTTTTGTTTGAAGGTAGGTTCTCTGGGATGACGGACTATCCATTGAAGGATATACCTAGCTTGTGTAATTTACTTAGTAGACTAGATTGTTGTAGGTTAGTCTAGGATGACAGATTATCCAATGAAGGACCACACCTATGCGTAGTGTAAGATAGCCTTAAGTCAAATCGGCCCTGAGTAGTATTTATGATAGATGACTTCATTCGAAGTACTGAATGAGAACACTTTGGCCAAAGTAGTGCAATGTACAACATCCAATTAGATTGTGAGATGCTTGAGACTACACTGTCAGTTCATCATGATCCTTTATGAATGCTAGTTCGGGATTGTGAAATAGCAAGTTCTAGTTATGTAGCACATAGCACTATGCTCAGTTGGGTTGCCATTATTGGATACTCTACCAATCTCTTCGTTTGAAGGGAAGGGCCATCTACCAAATGGTAGATGTGCGGGGGACCGCATTAAGAGTCTGTGGTTGGCGGAAAAACGCCCGAGTGATGCTTCTCCTCCACAACAGGCGACAAAATACACCAATATTTGAAAGGAATGGAACCTAGACCGTCTTACTACTATTTGTTCTAAAGCTCATTGGAGCTATGTTTGTAAAGGTATGTATTCTTGTTTCATGTACTTGTGAAGTTATTATAATGAAATGGAGTCTTTATTGTAATTTGATATGGCATCTTATTCATGTATTATCAATAAAGAAAAGAAAAAATTTATTGCAATGACTTGTTAGCACATTTATTTACTCGTATGCAGTACATTTAGAAAATTTTACTTTACCGAAGGGTTGGCATGTTACATTGTGCCTTGGAATTTGTGCCAAAAGATTTGTCTTGATTTTTGTGCCTAAAACTGCCTTAGGACATTGGAATTCGTGTCTCATATTTTGTCCAATCAATTTTATTGCCTTCTTCATTTGTCTTGCTTTTTTGTGCCTCGAAAAGCATGCAAGATGGCAAGTTTGACCAACATTATGTTGGAAAGTAGTCAGCGATTCAACGGCAAAAATTATAATACCTGGAAGCATCGAATGATGACCATCTTTGAATATCGCTGCCTTGATCAGATTGTTCTCAGCAATGCTACTCGTCCCACAACGACAAGTAAAGACCAGGAAAAGTTTGACGAGCAAAATTGTGACGCAGTGATGCTCATTAAACTTTTAGTTACTGATGATCAGCTTCCACAGGTTCCATCCGGCAAATCAACTACCGAGATTTGGGAGCACTTGAAAACCTTGCATGAGACCTCTAACAAGAGCCATGCATTCTTTATGAAAAACCAGTTGTTCTCCATCATGATGGATGACAGAATGTCCTTACAAGAGCATCTAACAAAGATTCAGGACATCCGTGACCAGTTGGAGGCGATTGGTCGGAAGTTGGAGGAAGAAGACATGGTAGTTATCACCCTTAAAAGTCTACCTAAGTCTTATGAGCACTTTGTTGAAACCCTCAACATTACATCTACTAATGTTGATCTGAAGTTTCTGGAGCTTTGTACCATCCTCTTGCAGCAGGAACGCTGGAAACAACAGTTTGGTAGTAGTGCATCATTATCCTCTACAAATCAATCTTTTGCAACTAAGTCTCAACCTAAGAACAAAGGGAAAGGTCAGCCTTCATAGCAGAAAGGCTCAAATCAACCTCCGGGAAGCCCTAAGAAAAAGAACATTCAGCGTAATTACTGCCACAAATATGGTCATATGAAGAAGTATTGTCATCAGCGTTTGGATTTTGAACAGAAGAAGCAGGGAGGGTCTTAGCAAAAAGTGAATGTTGTCGAGCACACTGAGCAGAAGGAATCTGCCTTTTACGCTTTTATGGCTAAAAGACCTGTAGATCATGTGAAGTCCTCTGCCTGGTACATTCATTCAGGTGCTTCATGACACTTTACCCATCGGCATGATTGGTTCACAGGTTTCTCTCCCTTCAGTGACTTAGTTATTTTTGGAGAAGGTGAAGAGTATACCGTTGTCGGTAAGGGCACAATTCAGATTCAGTCTGGTGGGAGGAATCTCATATTCCTCAATGTATACTACATTTTTGGCATGGAACTAAACCTTCTCTTTGTCAATCAGATAATGCAGCACTCTCCTCAATTGGATGTGGTATTCAGTGCACACAAATGTTCGATTGTTGATCGGGAGACTCACACTACTATGGTTGTTGGTATTGAGGATCATGGTCTATACAAACTTGTGGGTACAACTGATTCTCCAGAGTTAGCCATGGCAGCCAAGAATTCTGCTATTACAAGTCTTTGGCATCAAAGGTATGGGCACTCAAATGTGCATTATCTCTCTTAGCTAGCTCGGGTGGGACTTCTAGTTGGTTTACCTAACATCCAGACTAAGCATTATGGCGTTTGTGGAGCTTGTCAGGCTGGGATGTAGCACAAGACACCGTTCACGAATGGTAACTCGTGGCGAGCCTCCAAGGTACTACAGTTGGTTCACACTGATGTATGTGGCCCAATGAATACACCTTTTGTTACTAGTTGCAGCTATTTCTTGCTTTTTGTTGATGATTTCAGTCGTAAAATGTGGGTGTACTTTCTTAGACAGAAATTAGATGTGTTTACTGTATTTCAGAAGTTTAAGGCCTTAGTAGAAAAAGAGTCTACTTGTTGCATAATCACTCTTAGGTCAGATAATGGGGGGGAATTGTGTTCTACTACTTTCTCCAAATTCTATGATACACATGGAATCAAGCGACAGTTAACGACACCCTACACTCCTCAGCAAAACGGTGTTGTAGAGCAGCGCAACCGCACAATCACTAAGATGGCCTGCTCTATGTTACAACACAGGAGTGTTCCGAATAAATATTGGGCAGAAGTAGTCTACACTACTATCTATCCCTTAATCGATCTCCCAAACAAGCTGTTAAGGGGAAGACTCCTGAGGAAGCTTGGACTGGCTGAAAACCTAGGATCAGTCATTTGAAAATCTTTGGCTTTTTAGCATATGTATGGATTCTGAATGCCAAGCGCTCCAAGTTGGATTCCAAGAGTAAAAAGTTTATGTTCACATGGTATAGTGACAACCATAAGACTTACCGATTGATTGATGTAGACACTGATCATCTTATCTTCAGTCGGGATGTTGTCTTTGATGAAGAACGAGGACCTTTTCAACTTTCCTCGTCTATGCAGCATTCTGAGGATCCGCCTTCGAAGGCTTCTGATTTGGGTGTTCGTCTTCCGTTAGGTCCACCTAATGGGAGGGGTGATGAAGATTATGTCTTTGATGATGCTCAACCTAATTTTCCTCTAGATGATATTGATTTTCCACCTGATGAACCTGTTTCAAATCCACAACCAATTCCAACTCCTCCTGTTACATCTGATTTTTGCACTTCTACTCTCCGGTCCAAATGGTGGGCTAAGACTATTGGTGATCTTCGTGATGATGAGCTCATTGAGGGTAGATCGTCTCGAAACAAGAGCAAACAGCAGCATATAGTCAATTTTTCTCTCATGGCCAACATTCACATTGTCTAAGAGCCTCAGACATATTCAGAGGCTAAAGGAATTCCTAAGTGGGAAAAGGCTATAGAGGCTGAATACAAGTCTTCAAAAGAATCACACTTGGGTCCTTTCTAATCTTCCTCTAGGGAAGAAGCCCATTAGCTGCAAATGGATGTATAAGGTTAAATACAAAATTGACACAACTCTTGACAAGTACAAAGCTCGTCTCATTGCTAGGGGTTCCCACAGAAGGAAGGCATTGACTACGAGGAGACTTTTTCTCCTACAGCCAAGATGAGTACCATTCGGCTTGTCCTTGCCTTCGTAGCCCAGTTTGGTTGGATAGTCCATCAAATGGACGTTAAGAGTGATTTCTTCAACGGTGAGCTGAAGGAAGAAGTCTACATGACGTAGTCTCCAAGATTCAAGGTTGCCGGTAAAGAACACAAGGTGTGCAAATTGGTAAAAACACTCTATGGCCTGAAACAGGCTCCTCAAGCTTGGTACATCAAGATTGACAAGTACCTCACAGATCATGGCTTTCAGAGGAGTCCATCTGACTCTAATTTGTATGTCAAACACACTGGTAGTGATATTCTTATTCTTGTTGTCTATGTGCATGACCTAATCATTACTGGCAGCTCGGCACATTTGATCGCTCAGATCAAACAGGATTTGTGCAACACATTTGACATCACAGATTTGGGACTTTTGCATTATCTGTTTACATGTTGAGGTTTGGCAAACCAAGAAGAGTATCTTCATTTCCCACTCCAAATATGCTCGAAGTCTACTAGATAAGTTTTGAATACAAGATTGCAAACCTGCCTCCACACCCATGGAAAAAGGGCTCAAGTTGTCAGCTAAGTCAGACTCACCTATAGTAGATGAATCCTTGTTCAGGCAACTAGTGGGCAGCCTCATCTATCTCACTGCCACTAGACCTGACCTCAACTTTGCTGTGAGCTACATTTAACGCTTCATGACAGCCCCCAAGGCTGATCATCGGGTAGCAGCGAAACGTGTGCTATGTTATGTGAAGGGCAATTCTGATTATGGACTTCTTTACACTAGGAGTCACGATCCTAGACTCTTTGGTTTTAAAGACTCAAATTCGGCAAGTTTGGTTGATGACAGGAAATCAACATCTGGGTATGTGTTCAGTTTGGGATCTGGTGCAATCACATGGACTAGTAAGAAGCAATAGGCAATGGCTCTCTCCTCGACAGAAGCTGAGTATTAGGGAGCAGTTAAGGCAGCTTGTGAGGCAGTTTGGCTTCGCCGAATGCTTGTGGATATACAAATATCTCAAGTATGTCTAACTCCCTTGTTCTGTGATAATCAAGGAGTTCTCAAACTTGCCAAGAATCCAGTCTTCCATGAAAGAACCAAGCATGTGGAAATTCATTGTCACTTCATTCGGAAGCTTATTGAAGACGGATCAATTCAGTTGTTGCATGTTCCAACAAAGGATCAAACAGCAGATATTCTCACCAAGTCTCTCAGTCCAGATAAGTTTGTCAAATTCAAGGGGCAGCTTGGTGTAGTTAACAGATTGACCGTTAAGGGAGGGTATTAGAATAATTAAAATTATGTCTATTTAATGGTCAATTTTGTAACTTGTTGTATACTTATATTGTTTCTATTTTTTGTATCTGTTCGATTGTTTCATTTTAGAAACATCGATCCTCCTTGTAATATATATTGAAGCTTTGGCTTCCTGTAAATACATCAATTAATGTTTTACCAATTACTTCCATAAAAAGTGTCATGTAAGAGGGATTCGCTGCACACGGGTCTCTCCTTTCTCGAGAGATCACCAGGGAACAAACTGCCCTTATACACCTCAGAATGACAGATCCGCGGAATGACAAGAAATTAAGGTTTAGTTATGCTTTGGGAAAATCCACCAAAGACTCTGCGAGAGAAAAACCAGGAGATTTTTGTCCCAGAAGAGGGAGCTCTCGACCAGAAGACGTTAGCGCAGTTTCTGGACGTCAACGTGGCACGCTAGCGTCCTAAGTAACAGAGAACTCAAGAACTCAAACAAAAAGAAACAAGTTTTACTTCTAAGCTCAAGCCTAAGGTGTGTTGGACAATACAACTAGTCAAAAAACCAGAAATAGAAATGAACACAAGGATGCTTGAAGGAGACTTACTCTTTTCTAGGCAACTAAATCTTCACTCCAAGCTCCTTTTTGTGACCAAAACACAAAACAACGAAGAGAAAGTTGTTGGGTGGCTGTATAGGGGCCTGCCTCAATCAGACCCCCGTTCTGGTGTTCCCACCTCCACGGACAGCCAAGTTGGAAAAGAAGTAAGCAAAGCGTGTGGTGAAAGAAAAATCCACTCAGGAGTAGAACCTTCACCACAAAAAGCGCGTGGTAAAAGCAAAACCCGCTCAGGAGTAGAACCCGAACCACAAAATAGTAAGTGAACAAGTATGAAAGGAAAGTGAAAGAGAGAGAGAGTGTTAACCACAATGCTAGACCCTCTCCGGAGCACACAGACGCACCGTTGAGTGCTTACTTGAGAGTTGTTGTTGCTACTGTCGGGAGGACCTCAGTCCGGCATGCCTTCACTTGTGAGAGCACTGCTATCCAAAGTGAAGAGAACTCTAAATTGGAGCAAGTGAAATGAGAAAGCTTGAGTGATGTCTTCCAACCCCCAAATAAGAGCCAAAAAGGGGTTTTTAATGCTTGCAAGGGTGGCAAAGAGCCGTTATTTTTGGAATGTAACTGCCAGGACACGTGTCTCAAGGGTTAGTATTCCAGATTCCACGTTTTTGACTCAGGAAACCGATAGGACGCTAGCGCGTCACACAGACGTCTGCGCGCCCCACGTGTGTCCAGAGCCTAGATTCTCGGGAAATGTGTCATCAGGGTTCTGTCACTCAACCACAAGTCCGCATAGAGTCAGAATCACGAAATTCTGACCCATGGGATTTTGTCATTAATGTTCCAAGGCGTCATAAATGCTAGGCAAGGATAACAAAATGTGGAATTGCCCCTAGGTGCAATTCGGCGATATTACATTTTGCCCCCACTTTAGTGTGCTCGATTTTGAAAAAAATCAGCCTCACTACAGTAGAAAGGAAAAATTTCATCTAAATTTTAAATTTTACGGATTTGCATGCCAATAGAGACAGACCATAGCAGCCATCGAAGTCGAGCTAACAGGTACTGAAGGTGCCCCCAGCATCCGAGCTCAACAAACAACGTCAGAACAATCGTGAAAAATTGTTCAAAGCATTAACTTGCAAAACTCAAATTTTGGGTCAGCTTCGAAAAATCAAAAGAAAGCTACTACGGAGAGAGGAATGATCAAGAAAAAAGTCGTCGATTTGGAAGAAAAAATATGATCAACAGACGACCCTATGCCCCCTCCTAAATTTTCCCCCAACTTGGTGGGGCAAATTCAGGAGAAACCGAGGAGCCACAAGCTCTAGGAAAAATGGGCCCTGGGGGGGCCTATATATATGTAGGTGGGCCCCTAGAAGGGTCATTTTCACTATTCATTGCACGCAAATGTTGACTTTTGTGAGAGAAAAGTCAGCAAAATACTGAGCAGGAGAGAGTATGAGGAGCTGAGGTTGGAGCAGCTACGCCAGGACATCGTCAATGGCCACGAGCTGGACCAGGTAGGTCTCTAAGCCCCATTTTTCGTAATTTTTAGCTTATTTTTAATACATTTTCCATCGGCGAGGTGCGTAAGTGTCCTATTTCTACGCCTACGTCCAATATCTGTGTTGTCGTCTTTGATGAGCGCTGGTGTCCCGACTCTGCGCTATAGTCTCGAAGACGCGCTGTTGTCTTTGAGGTGGTCATGGCAATCGGGAGATGCATGCGTAGTGCACAGACATCTGCACAGCGCGCATTGGTCTCATTTAATTTTTTGTTTTCATGCAAAATTTTGATGTTCTAACTTAAACTTTTTGACTTTTTGCAGGAGTACCCGGAGATTCGAGAGCATCCGGGAGGGCAAGCATTTTGTCTTGTTCGTGAGCAAACGGACCGTCTATCGGAGGATGAGATCACTCATCTGCACGTGTTTACCATGCCAAAGATGAGATACCATGAGAGGATGTTGACAGGCCTTATGGAGCAGTGGGACGCCACCACGTCATCTTTCCAGCTACCCTGTGGAGAGATGACCATCACACTCGAGGACGTCTATCGGATCCTCGGGTTACCCATCTGCGAACGGCGGGTGGCTCTCGACGATACACGATCGACGCAGGAGTGGAGGGAGGGCATCCTCTACTACACGGGGAGGACTGACGGCAGCGACGATACGGATCATATCTACACACACTGGTATGACCATGCGAGGACCACGGCACCATTGCTCCGCCGAGTCATGGTCGTGACCGTTGCCTTTTGGATCACGAATGATAAACGAGACTCGCACCTACACGGGGGCCTCGTCCACACTATCAGGGAGATGGTAGAGCATAGGACTTTTTCCTGGGGGCACAACATGCTAGTGCACCTCTACCAGGAGCTAGGCCGATAAGTGCATTACAAGTACTGTAGCTTCACAGTGTGCACTCTTTTGTAGGTGTGGGCCTTCACCCACATCATGTGCACCCGGCCAGTCGGTTTTCCCCAGCGACAGTCGTATCATATTCCCATGGCCCACTGGTATGACATGATAGGCCAATGGAGGTTTGGAGACCTATAGTTTTGGCATTTACAGTTCGACATTCTTACTACAGATAGGGTTCGGTGGAGACCCTACCGATTTTTCAGATGGGTGGACAACAGCAAACACCTGAGGAACCTACAACGGAATCATTTTTTGATCGGCCAAAGAGATTTTGTTATAGTACCCTCATGCGGCAGCATGGCCGATCGCAGACTATACGAGCAGACGTGCCCACCTATACTAGGGACTATAGGAGTGCGGCGAGGGTGGCGAATCGACCTCACCCTACTATCACTAATATCATCCCCTCAGATGATGATGAGTCCGATCATGATCAACCGCCCTTAGCGGAGGCTAATAATGTCAGAGTGGCTGTGGATTTTGCACAGTGGTGGGAGAGGCATCGTCCTACTCCTGTGTTCAGCGAGGGTGCCCCGGGAGGGGATCCTGGTTGTAGAAACCCCTTGTTTCCCCTATTTCTGTTTCTGACTGTTTTTTGTTTGATTTTGAAGTTTTTGGTTTTTTTGGTGTTTTTACATAAATATTGAAAATGGCGATTTTGCAAATAAATGATAGAAAATCTAAATAAAATCTTATAGCTCCGAAAATAACAAAATATATTGCAAATATTGATGCGAGTCTATTTATTTAACTTCTGGACTTATTACAACTGAGATCCAATAGCATGCAATTAAAAAGGCAATGATTTTTTATTAATTAAAGAACCTGATATCCGCAGCAACTGAGAATGACCAGATCTGGTACAGCAGCTTGAAAAGATCCCTTCTCCCTCTGTAAAATGATTGCAACTTGATCCCAACACCTAGGCGCCAAATTTGGAGAAGACTGCCTGCCAGAATGATAGGCGATTTGACCAAGGTCAAGAACACGCCTCTTAAATGCTTGTACGGCCTGCTGAGTGGTACGACCCTGTCAGAACCAGCAAGTACAACTGTACGGCTTCTTGAAAACAGTGTCCAAACCCTATGAAATGATGCGCCTTGAAGGATATGTGTTCTCTGGTTAAAACCCCAACAAACTCTGACACTGAATGATCTCTGGATGCTCTGTAACTTCTTCTGAGTGAAGAAGTCTCTTTGCTGGCAATAGATCGGATGATATTTCACACCCTCTGAATCGCTCTCACTGGAGATGGCTCGTTCCCCAATGCACTGAGACTGAAACCCTTGGCTTCCGTGCTCTGGTTGAAGACTTCAACAATTTTCAATAATCAATAATCATAATAGCTCGAATTTCCAAGCAAAACCCTTTATCCTTTGAAAAGTGCGATTTCCTCAATAATAGGGAATCATTAAAAAGTTCGAACTTTTTATTTTAATGTTTCAATAGTCTCAGCTCAAATTTTTATAATAAAATATAATCGTCAAAAAGGCCCCTTTCCATGATGGGTGACCCCTTCACTGAAATCACTTAAGTTATAATAAAATATTATAACTTTATATTATAATGCTCCAACAATTAATATTTAATTAAATCAATTAAATATTAATATCTCTCTCGATATATACCCGATGCACGAACCGTCTGAAGCTGATGAACAATGAAGTGATTCTGAATGCTATCAATCCATACTGCTAAAAATAGCAGGGGTCCCACGCTGAGTGCCAGATACTGCTAAAAATAGCAACTCAGGCTAGAAGTGTCTGAATGTGCCCGAACGAAAGCCAACTGATCAAATACCGACAACTGAAGTTGAACCAAGCTCCATCAAGACCCTCTATCCAAACTATCAGCCTACGAGGGTCGCATAATAGGCTAATCCTGTGCTCTGAGAGATGTCAACTAGAAGGGGACATGACACTGGTCCACAAGGGGACTTGCCACCCCAACCCCCGCAGGACAGACGGAGAGATCAGCAACAGGCCAGTGAGGAGGAGGCACCACAGGCGGAGGAGGCGGCACCACCGAGGCCAAGGCGACGGAGGTTAGATCCCCCATCAGCTACCCTCGTCTCTTCGGCACCACCAGCTTCCACTATAGCGATGACGGCTCTAGCGTCACCGCGAGCAGCTACTGATACCAACGGCGCAGGTCCCAGCACCAATCCTCACCCTAACCCAACATGGCAGCCAGGGGACCCAGCTATACAGGATATGTCGTTTATGTTTCTATGCTTTTAGTTTTTGGTTTATGATATATGTATATATACATATGCCATATGATACTAATATGTCTTTCTTTCGCTGTGGTTGCAGAGGATGCACAGGGATGGACTGGGCTTATTGCTCAATGTATTTCAAAGGTCGCCCCCGAAGTGTCGATTCAGGGGTCGGTCCTTGAGGCTTACCGGTCGGCGTCTACAGGACGACATACCCCAACTTCGAGCAAGTTGCGCGCTTGAGGACCGCTTACGAGGAGCGAGGCGTGGAGATTGTCTAGCTTACTGCGGAGCTATGGACGACACTCGCCAAGCGAAACATGGCAATGAGGAAGGCTGATGCCACTAAGCAAGCGCCTGACGCCCTCCAGAGCCGTCTCGATGACCTCAACAGGCAGCCGACAGTTGTGATCCCGGTATATGTTCAGCAACTGCGGGACAAGTTGAGGCAGGCAGAGCTGACCATCTCTTCCCTACAAGGAGAGATCAGAGGGATGCGGGCAGCTTTTTCCGTATCACACTCCCACCGATCACACTCCATGACCACTGCCCAGCCCCTCCTAAGGGTTCCAGAGCATCCGCCAGAGCTAGACGATTCTAAGAGCCATGCACCATAGTGATCAGAGGCTTATCATCGGTTTTTGTATATCATTTTTGTAGCGAGGCACATACATACATATACCTGTAAATCTTTTGTATAGACATATATTCAGCAGCCACTCATTTTTTATAGTAGTGGCCTGATACATGTACATGACATTGATACATACATGCGTTATATATATATATATATATATATATATATATATATGTATAGATACATCGATTATGATCTCATGGCATTGTTCATTTGGATATGTATGTTCTTTGTTTTCTATGTATGTTTATGCTATGGATGTTATATGCTCATATGGATGTACACTTACATTAGATGCTAATCGTGATTTAATAAACACACATGGTTGTATGTTATTAAATAATAATGATCTAATCGTCTTTAAAAGATGTAATGTGATGCATGGACACACACACATGCGGTTACATCATAACACAAAAATTTTGATAATGTGTTAATGAATAATGTCAATATATGCAGTGCTACTGCCCTTCTATAGAGAGAACACTACAAAGATGACACATAGGACACTACGTGTAATATCGGCGAAGATGCATCGCATTAACGGGCTCTTTTAAAGGCGTTCCATCCATAGATGATAATCCATAAGAACCTGAACCATATACAGAGATCACAATGTAAGGGCCTAACCAATTGGGATTGAATTTTCCTCTCTGATCAGGCAGCACATTTACATTACTCTGGTTTTCGCAAAGAACCAGATCTCCTATCTTAAAGGTCCTAGGAAGCACACTCTGATTATATTGTCTAGATAACCACTGTTGATAAACTTTAAGATGCTCGAGGGCCTGTAAACGGCACTCGTCGAGCATCTCCAGCTGATGCAAACGGTTAACTCGGTAGGTTTCATCATCAATTAACCCTTTAAGGTTAACCCACAAAGATGGGATTTCCAACAACAAAGGCATGATAGCTTCGACACCATACACGAGGTTGTAAGGTGTTGTTCCTATAGCCGTTCGAACACTCGTGCGATAGGCCCACAAAGCATAGGTTAATTGAATATGCCAGTCCTTATCATGCTTATTAACTATTTTACAGAGAATAAGCTCAAGAGTTTTATTGGACGCTTCTACTTGACCATTGGATTGCGGGTAGTACGGCGTGGAAAACTTGTGCTGAATATGAAATTTCTCAAGGAACTGCCTCACTTCGTTGTTCTTGAATGGTGTACCATTGTCAGAAACAAGCATAGCGGGCAATCCAAACCAAGAAATGATGTTGTTCATGAAGAAACTATAGATAGCTTCAGCATTCGTGGATCGAAGGGGAATAGCTTCAACCGATTTCGTGAAGTAATCCGTAGCAGTAATGATGAAGGTATGTCCCTTGGAAGGAGGAGGTGATATTTTTCCAATAATATCCAACCCTCATTTTGCGAATGGCCAAGGAGAAGTTTGATTTTGTAATTCTTGAGCAAGTGCATGAATAAGACGACTGTGTTGTTGACATTGAAGGCACTTTTGAACAAAATCGAAGGAATCTTGTTCCATCGTTTGCCAATAATACCCCATGTGTATCAATTTTCTTGCCAGGGATCTACCGCCAAAATGTCCACACCCAGAGCCCAAATGGGCTTCCTTAAGGACAAGGGGTATTTTCGTTTTAGTGAGAAATTTGAGAAGCAAGCCGTTATAGGAATTCCGATAAAGGACATCAGATAGAATAACGTAACGTGTCGAAAGCTTTCTTATACGAGTGCGATCATTCTTTGTCGCATCATCAGGAAAGTTTCCAGTCTTTAGATAGTTGCAGATATTAGAAAACCATTCTCCAGAGTCCACATGGAAACACACAAGGGACTCGGCTTCGGGTTGGTTGGGAATTGCAGGGGTCTGCAGGACTTGAACCGCGAAATGGTATTCTTTCATATCTTCTTTTGAAGGTACCAAGGAAGCAGCGCTTGCCATAGCATCAACATGTCTATTTTCTCTCCTAGGGACACTGTCTATTGTGAAAGAGAACCGTTTAAGCAAGGACAAGGCAAGGTCTCGATATCGGGACAACTTACATTGCTTGGCTTGATAGGTTCCCGTTATCTGGTTCACTATAAGTTCAGAGTCACCTAGAATATGAAGGCATTTACACCTAGCATGATCGTGGCCCGTAAACCAGCAATAAGGGCTTCATACTCGGCGATATTATTGGTATAGGGAAAATCTAGTCAAAAGGATAGAGGAACCGCTTTACCTTCGGGGGATATCAAAACCACACCATCTCCAGAACCAGTTTGACACCTCGATCCATCGAAATACATCTTCCATTCGAGGTCATAATCAACAAAAAAATATTTTCATCGGGAAATAAATCCAACCCCGGAAAGAAGCGAGATGAGGGAGCGTCTCCCAGCTGATCCGCAACCGCTTGACTCTTCATTGATTTTTGACTAACGAACTTTATGTCAAACTTAGAAAGCAACATGACCCATTTCGCTAATCTCCCAGCCAGGTCAACACTAGAGAACAAATGTTTTAAGAGGTCAGTTTTTACTATGATGTGTCTCAGCATGGACAAGATAGTGTCTCAACTTCTGCGTAGCGAAGACAAGAGCGAGGCATTGCTTCTCCATGTAGGAATAACAGGCTTCATAGTCAACCAGAACATGGCTAATGTAATAGACCGCTCTCTCCTTCCCTGCATCATTATATTGAGCCAAAAGAGCTACCTAAGCATATGGTGATGCGGCATGGTAAAGCAGAACGGATCTGTCTTGGATAGCTGGCATCAATACGGGAGGATTGGCCAAATAGGTCTTGATTGACTCAAAAACTTTTTGACACTTTTCATCCCATATGAAGCGAACATCCTTTTCCAATAAACGAGTGAAAGGGAGGGTACGATCAGCCAATTGAGCTATAAATCTATGAATTGTCTAAATCTTCCCCTGTAAACCTTGCAACACAGTGATATTCCTCGGTGGAGGCATGTTAAAGATGGCATCAGTCTTGTTTGTGTCAACTTCGATTTCACAGTGAGAAACTATAAACCCCAAAAGCTTGTCGGCATCAACGTCGAAGACGCACTTATGAGGGTTTAATCTCATCTTGTAGAATCGAAGCCTTTCAAATATAAGGCGAAGGTTCTTTACGTGATCTTGACGGGTTATCGATTTCGCTAATATGTCATCAACGTAATCTTCCAAGATCTTATGGATAAAATCGTGAAATATTAGGGTCATCGCCCGTTGGTAAGTTGCTCCTGCGTTCTTTCATCCAAAGGGCATGACCACATAGGAGAAAGTACCCCACGGGGTAGTGAACATTGTTTTGTATTGATCATCCGGGTTAATACGAATCTGGTTGTAACCCGAGAAGCCATCCATGAAAGATAGTAATGCATGGCCTGCAGTCGAGTTGACAATCATATCTATATTAGGCAACCAAAAATCATACTTAAGAGAAGCCTTATTGAGGTCACAGAAGTCAATTCTAAGAACTCAACTTCTCTGACCGCCGGTGTTTGTTTTTTGTTTAGTTGTTTTGTAATTTTTTTGTGTTTTTCAAGGGTTTTTGCTTTTTTTTTATTTTTGCATATATTGAAACAAAATGCAAGACATAAAAGAAAATATGAGTAACTAGAATCAATTGCAGCTCCTGTACTTAGATTTTATTGATCAATATCCAGAGCAAAGACTAAGTACAATCATACCCAGAAGAAAGGAAGAACTACAAAGGCTGCCATGAATTTTCTGCGAAAAAGCACATCACAAAGAGCTTTGATTCTCACTGGATAGGCTGCCTTTTTCTTCGAACTTGCTGCGGCTGGTGACTACAATGCTAGGCGCCCCCTTCTGTATTTTATTTGAATTTTTTTGATGGCTCTTTGACCAAAATCGCCCCTCTTATGTGAGTCACCCTTGCTGCAAATAAATTGCTGCAAAAAGCAATTCAAACCTTCTAGAGATTGTGCCAATGTTTCACGAAACTCTGCTCAAATCTATGAACTTTCTGAATGATGTATTCTTCTCTCAAAACCTTCTGATTTTTTCCACTGCTAAGCTCAAATAGAACTTTTGTATGAAGCTCTCCCAATAGCCAGATTCAATGGATATTTCACCACCTCAAATGGCTGCAACACTGAAAAATGGATCATTCTCCAATGGCTCGATGAAGACTGAAACCCTTAGCTTCCTTCTTTCAGACAAATTTCACCCAAAATCAATGCTCAAAAGAATTCAATTACTCACTGGCTTCATTTATAATTCCTCAAAGAGGGTCGACCCCCTAAAAAAGCATATTAAATGCAATTTAATGTTATAACATTGCAATTTAATAATTTTAATATTATCACCTTGGGATAGGCGCCCAAAAATAAAATAAATATTATAGCGCCTTTCTCATGATAAATTGACCCTCAATTATAAAGTTAAATTATAACTTTATAATGTCCTTTTAGTAATTACTTATCATTTGAGCCATTTAAATATTAATAACTCCTTCAAAACTCATTCTTTCACCACGCCATCTGAAACTGGAGTTAACTTAGTCAATCCCAATGTGACCAAATGCCTTACTAAAATTAGTAAGGGTCCCTCTCAACCAAACTGAAATTCCATGACACCACAAAGAGTAATTGAAGGCATTATTGCAGAATTGGCAGCGGGAGAAACGGGAGAGCAAACGAAGGGCCAAATAATTTTTCAGCCGAAGAACTTCAAATAAATCTTGTGAGTTATCTGCAATTTCATTTTTCCAATTCTGTAATTTTAAGGAGATAAAATGAAAGTACGAGCTCGGGAAAATTAAAGGGTAGGAGACAGGGTGAAAGTAATCGCCCTAAAGGAAAAAAGAAGAAAATTGAAACTGAAAATGAGCCAGACGTAGCTAAGAGAAAATTAAATCAAGACCTTATTGCTCAACTGCCCGGTTCAGGACCTAAAGCCAGGCGCTCTGCGCAGCTTAGGGAAAAGGTAGAGAAGTTAGATGATAAATGCAAGCACATAGGTGATATATGGACCTCAATAAGGAGATACGAGTTGTTCATTTTTCACTACCATCGGAGGAATCGGTTTGAGCCCGTGTGTAATCCTTGGAATTTCAACCTAGGAAGGTTAGTCTTCCCAAATGTGTTTGTACATGTAGAATTAGTGAAACTGTTAGCAATCCACTATAATCCAAAGTTCAACGCCATCTATGACCCATCAGGAAAGCCATTCATACATATATCAGAGGCTGCAATATGTGAAGTTTTTAACCTTGTAGGGGCATGTAGTGAAAAAATTGTGCATGAGGAGTTAGAAAAAGAGTTTTGGAGGATGGACACTATATAAAAAGGTTGGAGGCTACCATTACACAGATCTAAGAAGGATGGCAATTCAGTTCCACTGGATGACAGTGATGGACCCCCATTTCATATTGACTTGTTCAAGCCCTACATGAGATACACATACTTTTCAGTATGCCAAGTGTTAGGGATGGAAGCCCCTAAATACATGCCAATTGTACCCATGGTGATCATAGCAGATGTCCAATGTCATAACTCTAGACCCTTTCATTATGCTTCATATCTTTTCAAAGGGCTTCATTTGGGATTGATGGCAATAAAAAATGGATCACTTATTTTACACTTCAAGCA
Source organism: Sequoia sempervirens (assembly GCA_007258455.2). Taxonomy (NCBI): domain Eukaryota; kingdom Viridiplantae; phylum Streptophyta; class Pinopsida; order Cupressales; family Cupressaceae; genus Sequoia; species Sequoia sempervirens. The sequence goes on from VDFB02252616.1 coordinate 89,164,356, forward strand.
TTATTCAGTCTTTATGCACATAGTATTGTATTATGGACAAGAATTGGGGATGTGGCCTGAGAAATTAAGGGTTTCACAGTTTGACAGGGAAGGTAAGTTATTACCCATTCAGCTATGGACTGCTATCTGGGATAGCAAGTTTGCCAACTCTTGTTTTGTACATTTTGAAGAGTATTTTATGAAACCGTTGTACAGATTCTACAATCATCCCTCTAAATATTCATTATTTGATGAGATAAAAAGGTTTCTTAGACCCAAAGACTTCAATGGGCCTATTAACCACAATTGGGGAGATTGGTATTGTTTAGAAGATGCAACCATGATTAGAGTATATGGATTTGAAGATGCACCTTTTATTCTGCCCAAAACGATGCCTAACAGAATTGCTTATTTGGAGATTGTTAGGCAAATGGATTATTCAATTGTCATGAATTTGAGTTCTTTTGGTAAAAAAGCATTTATGCCCAACACACTGTGCTTTGGTGATTTTACTGTGTTGTCAAAAGAGGGATATGATATGATTCTTGATAAATTATTGCAATATAACATGAAGAGAGGTCCACCACGAAAGAGTTTTGATCCAAAAGGGTACATTCATTCTACTAGACAAAAAATGAATTTAGGCGGGTATGATCACATACCCTATCAATTTGATGATTTAATCAAAAATCTGGAAGAAGAAGCAGAAAGGGTAGTTGATGAATATAACCAGTGACTGCAAGATGCAGAATTGCTATCTTCTGGAGAAGAGACATCTAGTGATGATAAGCCTCAAAGCTCAGCCAACAAAATCTCCAGATTAAAGACTCAAGATTACAAGTGTCCTCCTAGAGAACTAAATGTTGAAGAAAGTTCAGATGCAGACACGAGGCAAATGGCATACAGATCATTTGTGGCTGATAATGAATTTGTGAACTCCCCAGAATTTAAAGCTTTCTTATATAAACAAAAAGGAAAATCAATAAGGGAGACAGTTGACAATATTACATCAATTAATGAAGGACAGTTATTGAACAATTTAAAATCAAGTGTGGAGAGAGAAATGGAAGATATGACCCCTGAGAAGGGAAGAAAACTATTGGAAGATGCGGGCGTTATGATTTTTCCAGGGTTGGATCTGAATTTTGCTTTGGTTTTTGATAGTTTCTTGAAGAATAATAATGCCACACATAAGCTCAGCCCTGAAGGGGTGACAGAGGTATATGCAGGATCCAAATATAATCCAGATGAAGGATCACTTATGATATGGGCTCTGTATCTGCCACAAAAAAGATTTGTTGTTATTGATACTGAAAAGGCTTTTGGGCATGTTATGACATTAAAAGTTGGAGAAGTTGATCCCATGGCTACAACAGAGATTGGAATCAATGTTGCCAAGTTAAAAGGCCCAAATCCAAATGTTAATTAAGGAGAAAGAAATGTACAAGATGAACAATGAAAGAATACTAAGAGAAAATGATCGCCTAAAAGATATGATGGGAATCACAATGGGATCTACCAAGCTGCTAACTCATGGGGAAAGCTCACAAACAAAAGACCAATGGGAAGGATCAAGTGCATATTCTCAGGGTAAATATGATACACTTGTTGCAGTGATCAGAAAGAGGCAAGCCAACCTGATGACTTGGTTGAACAAACTTTGGGGAACACATTCAAAAATTGCAGAGCAAGAACATAAGAGAATTGATGGTAGAATCCAAGAGAAGTTCCAAGAAATAAATAGGAGGGAAGTTCCTAATAATGTGGCTATTGATACTGCTAACCATTTCATAAGAAAACACAGAGACTTCCATGAAGAATTGCAGGGAGATGAACAGGGACTGATTGGTGCCACGAAAAAGGGACTACCAATGTTATTTGAAGACAGAGGAAAAATGAAAGAAAAGGACACGTGGATTAAGGAATGTGAGTCGATGCTGCAAAAGATTCTGGAGATGGCTACAGGAAACGATTCAACACTGGACAAGGCTTGTGAGCAGAATGAGAAGATGGTGAAAATGGAGATATCAATCCGGAATGCACTAGGAGATCCTGACACACATGAGCGACAAGACTACTTGGACCATTTGTCAAAAGTTCATTTGTGGCTAAATAGAGCCTAATTTCTAGTTTTTATTATTGTTGTTAAGCAAAAAACATTTCTGAAGGGACGTGTCCTTTCACGGTTTTGATGTATATATATATGTTTTATAGTGTCAAAACAGATATAGGCGAATAGGAGAAAATATACAGTAGATAATTTTCAATGATGTTTACGTTTAGGAGACTATGATGCATGTATAAAACTCTAGAGGAATCAATGAAAGTCATCTGATTTTGTGGCATATTTTCTGGTGTCAATTGTTTGTTGGATTGATTGAAAATATTACTGAGTTGTCTCCAAGGTTGATAGTTCTTTGTTATTTAAATTGATATATCAAGCATATATTCAATTTATCAATGCATATTTACTGCATTTGTGTGGTATGATTGGTTGGTTCTTTCAAGCAAAGATTAAATCCTTCAACTCAATCATAGTAATTGAGGAGTATCATTTGGATCAATAAGAAGAACTTGGTAATTACATTTTTTGCATGTTTATACAAGTTGTAAACGAATATTAAGATGCCAAACAATTAGAATTTATGCCAGGTAGAAGTCACTCATCTCATACTTTCATTTGACTCCGTTTTACCCAACAAAGCACTAGTCTCACATAATTCAACTCTTAGTTTCATCCATTCCATTTTTACATCTGTTAACTGAACATATTAGGTTTTACCTTGATATTGCTTATACAATCTATACCAAAATAAGAATTCATTTATCCACGCCCAATTGCCATTGTGGATAGATTGCTTTAGGGAATAAACACAATTCAAACCTGTTTCATTCACATAGGTGTACCCGCCTAGGTCTGGCAGTACCTAAAGAGAAGAAGGTTCAAATTCGTCATTTGACCTTGTACGTTAGCCAAAAACGTTGTGAGAGCTTGGCAACCTCTCTTGGTTCAAACTTGCGTTTTTGAGACCTAACAATAGCCAAGATCACATTTTAACTGCCAACCAAGACCAAACACCAGTGATTGAAGTCACCACTCTTCCCCTACTGTCTATTAATGACGCCTCACCATTTGACGCAATTTCATTACATTGCCAGCCTATTGATATGTGTACCCGTTGCTAGCTTATTCCTCTCTCACTTCACTCCAACTGCTGCGCCAACCACCTGCATTTCATTAAGACATCAAATTAAATCCCAGGGAGTTGTTATGTACACAGATAGCTTGATGTCAATGAAGAATGCCCGATACAATTGTCTTTGAAGAAATTGACTTATTCTATCGAGGTTGAGTAGCAAAGCCCAAGTCATTTGGTCAAGGGATCACTTTGAGCTTGGATTCAAAAAAAATTCAGATTTTGGTTTTTCCAAGAACCAAGCTACTACTTGGCATGACAATCAAAGTGTAATTCACATTGCTTGTAAACTAGTGGATCTCTAATACCAATATAATTTGCAATTGCTCAAGAAATTGCTGAGTCAATTCACCAATACAGAGATACGCTAATGTGAATGATAAACTACACTCCAAGTTATTCTACACTAGAAAACATGCTTAATATGCGACAAAAGTTGACCAAAATCATGCTCTAATTGATACAAAGCTCAAGCAATGAATGAAACAATGTACAACATCAAACACATTTAAGACATCATGTTTAACTAGAGATACCCATCATGAGAATAACTCCAAATAGAAATAAGGTCATTTCTTTTGTTTCCTTCAATAACCAACCCAATTATAGAGATTGCAAGAACTTGTTTTCACATGCTTCACTCTCATATGCCTTCTAATTTATCACTTTTGCAAGTACTAAAATCAACCTCTCTAAATCATTTATGCTCGAAAGTGTGAAACAAACCCCCTAGAAACTCCCTTTATGCTTAACCATAACAAAAGAAATACCAGCTTGGAGCTAGAATTCAAACCTTACCTTGGACATGTAACAGCCATAACATGCACCCAAATAGCCAACTCTATCTATCCATTATGACAACAGTTGTGCCAACCAACAAACCCTTCTTGCTAGATTTCCAAGTTAGTTTTAGTTAGGATATTTCTATTAGTGTGCTTTTAGTTTAGTTTTAGCCTTCTCTAGACCTTTTTTTTTAACGTTAATATAATTTTTTTGTTACACTTTCTCTACCCAATGTCCTACACATCCATGCCAAAAGTGTAGAACTCATTTGTCTAAAAATAGCTATTAATGCATCAATATGGGATGCCAAATTAGAAATGCTAAGAAAACACAAATCTGCTGCATGTCTTACCTTGTATCCAAAAAGTGAGCAGCATGCAAGCCTGAAAACAGAAATTTTCTCTGCAAATACCTTCTTGTACCTAACCAATAAATTGGACAAACATTGTATCAATTCTTCTATTGCAATATGCAACATATATATAAACATGCCCAAAGAAAAAAGAAAGCTGGGTTAGCAAAATCACCTTTCCTCTCGTTTCTCTAGTGTCGCGATTTGTGCTTTCAATTGAGATGTTTCCTCAGATGTTAAAGAATTTGTGGATCTACCATCCTCTGATATTCAATTTATAAAAATGGCATTTAATATGATCACTCAAATTTGTTAAATATATAGAAATATTTGAGCCAGTATCATTCCATTCTTAATATAAAAAGATGCATATTCAATTGATAAAAGACATTCTTTAATGAAAACTTTGGTAATCCAGTTCCTGTAAGTTTTGCAAAACAAATTGTCAAATAAGATCTTAAATTTCACCTTGCACATGTGGCTATCAAATACCACACTTCTGTGAGATGACTGACTGGCATTTTATGACATTTCATATTAATTTGAATTGAAAAGAAAACAAGTCATTAATCAAAACATTATTTGACCTTTATTCAATAACCTACATAGAAGCTCCTCTAGTTATCAAAATCGTCATCAAGGAACACCATTTTTTATTCAAATGTTGGATAACGAATTTCTCCTGATACTGTTGCTGATTTACATAACAGCTCACATCTATTGGCATTAATGACATCAATAAATTATTTTTCTACCATTAACTTTCATTAAAAAATGACCCTCTTTTGTTTTACAGCTAAACACCCTACAAGATATCCTACTTTTCTTGAATGGAAGACAACCCATGCACCATATCAATTCAACTAACTGCACAATGAAGTTGAAAGTTCAAATGGTCATACCTTTTGCATCAAAGAATGCTAGTGTTGTCCTCCATGGTAAGAGCATGCAAATTTACCATGGTAGGATTAAAAAGTTTATATAGACCTCATTGCCCAATATCAAGGGTAACAACTTTGTTTTGTTTCAAATTAGAAGGAAAGCATTTGTTACCAAGAAATTTACATTAACGTTCAGCTTTCAAGCAAGTTGGTTGATAGATATAAATAATGATTCATCTTCAGAACATACATAACATCCTAACACACCTAATAAAAAAGTTCAAACATCATTGAAAACAAAACCATCTCCTCTACCTTCCACCACATAAAACCATCGATCTCCTATAGATATTAAGATTTAGTACTTTGGTAAAATTTACTTACCAATAATCAAAGTACTAGCAATTGGTAGCTTCTTTGTCATCTTAAGAGACAATCAAAGTCTAATCCTCTCTAAAATCTTGTCACCCTACCCCAACCACCACATCTGCCAGAGATTTTGACTTCTTACTAGCCAGATCATATTGTTGTTTCTGCCATTCCTTCTTGAAATGACCTATCTTATGGCAGTAGAAACATACACTTGGGTTTGGATTAAGTGTCTACAAATTGTTCCCCAAATTGCATTTTTCCTCTGCCTTTTCTATCATATCCCCTTGTTCCCCAAATTGCATTTTTAACTCTGCCTTTTAAAAAGAAACAAAACAAATAGATTAAATAAAATGAATAATGACTAATAAGGATTAATAATTGCTGCAAGCATCATTATTTCTTTTCATATATCTCTCATTGAACGATCTTCTTCTTCACACATACTTCTTGATATCTGCTCAAATTCCTAATGATATTCCATTGTTTTCAATCTGCTGTTTTTATTCAGATTTATAATTGATTTCCCCATTCACTGATGCCTCTCCCCACTCATCTATTTCCCCTTTTATATCTTCCATGGTGGGAAGAGTCATATTCATTCAACAATAGACACACCCTTTCATGATTGCTTATCCTTGGAAAGAGTCATGACTATTCAAATATTAATTATTATTTCTTTATTAACTAATCCACAGCCACCTTTATTATTCCTTTATTAATTAATCCACAACCTTTACCAACTATAATTACTGCCACCTTTACATATATTGATCGCTGCTTTTAGACTTCTAATTGCTGCATATACTTATTGCCTCTCTAGTGATCTCCAACACTGCTCTTCAAACTTTAATTACTTCCCACATTGCTTTTATCGCTGCCTTGCATTTATTCATCACTGCCTCAAGGGAACATGATCGCTGCTGTTTCCAATCGCTCATTTCACTTCCTTTGTAATTCCTGTCATTGGGTGATTATCTTGATTAAGATGGTCGGCCAGAATAAGAGGGGTATTAGTTAATAAACTAATCGCTGCCTTAGACTTTGGTCTGATTTCATATTATGTTAATTCCTTCAAAATATGTTTGAATTTATTGTTAATATACTTATTTTTATATTAGTTTCATGATTATAATTATAATAATATTCAAATTGTTCATATTTATATTTATATTTTTAATACTTTAGTGTTGATCATGGCGGGTGCATGACATAAATAAAGTCTATTGACGATTGAGTGGATTCAGTTATGAGGGTCCTTGACCAGTCATAGCCTTGATTGGATTGTAGAAGGAATTTAGATTATCAATTTAAATTTCTACTGATGCAAATTGGACAATTTCTTTGCGAATCTACCTTAATCATAAGAGGAACCATTTTGCATTCGCAAGCTGCTTCATAGGATGTAACATTCCTTTTTGCTGTGTACATTTATGAGCGTGTAAAATATAATTTTGAAGACAGCAAATTTCTATTGTCTCTTTCAATTCCAGAGAATCTTACTTATCTCTAGCTGCTCTATATCAATTCTACCATTATATTTGAATAATATAAAATGATTCTGGAATGATTTCTACTATCTTAATATAAGTTACCGGGTTTCTCTGTTTTTCCTCCCGTGCCTACTCTAGGAATGTTTGGGAGCAGGAGCGCGCTGGAGAGTGCCTGGGAGCGCCCAGGCACACTGAAGTTCTCTGTGAGTTCGCTGGGAGCAGACCCACAGGGAACTCGGGGGTGCCCGAGCGCTCCAAAAAGCTCCTGTGGGCACTGGGTGCCAAAACATTAAAAAAAGATCCAATAAAGTGCAAAAAGACCTAAAAACTGCATTTACTTGTGGTTCAAATGATGTTGAACCAAACGATGAATTTGATCTAGATCCTTTTGATGATTGATGAAGATTGAAGACTTAGAGTCTTAAACAATTATACAAAAAAATTATTGTATTTATTTCAATTTTGAAATTGTAATGGTCTTCATTTTATATATATATATATATATACAGCCATACCCAAACATACCATACCCAAGGAAAAAAAATGTCGTACCAGCGTACCTCTATTCCATACCTGTACCTGATCCTGTACCAGAACTGGAAACTTAGGTCTTAATATTATGCTTAGTTTATATCAGCATTTTGTGTTTTACAAGTAGTGGCAATTGAACATTTTTATGAACAAAGATCAGTCTCAAGACTATTATCTTATTAAGCCTTGCTAAAAATTCTGGGTAATTATTTTATGTTGTTTCAGTTAGCTTGCCAGTTGTTTGACAAAATGTCTCCTTGCTTAATGATGGATATTTATTTGACATATTACTTGCATGCGGTTATTGAAGTGATATTTTTTTTTCTTCTCAAAGATTGTAATAATTGAATAGTTTACTGCTAGTAGTGTATTTGATTATTGAAGATCCTAGACAGTTCACTATCAGATCCCCATTTTTCATTCTAAAAGATCCTAGTTGGTTTATTCACTGGATCCATTTTATTTTTCAATCTTTTATCCACCAACGTAACATGTATTGAAATTGGATGATATAATTTGTTATTTTGGCATTGATGTTTTTCCACTTGTATTCAATAAGTTTGGCTTGATTGGGATTTGCATATCACTATCTGCCATTTTGACATTGGTCAATTTATGGCTTTGCTTCTAATATAATTTGGTTGGCTAACTGCCAATATGTTTTTGTCCATGTTCCACCAAGTTTATGAGATGTGGGGACGCGTTTCAGAATGGATTTTTTTGAGGCCATTTTTGGGGACAACAGGGGACAGCTATATAAAAATATAGGGAAATTTCAAATATTCATATGATAACATTGATAAGGCATTCACCCTATTGACATATACATTATAGAATCCTTAAAACACAACAATAGAGTTCACATCAAAGTCAAACAAATTAATATTTAAATTTTTAATTGCTTTCATAATTCATTATTGTTGTGACCTTTTCACACATCGCCCCATTCAAGATGGGGACCCCTAATTTTTGCTCCATTCTGGTCTTTTTGGCTTTGGTTTTTCTCTCTCTCTCTCTCTCTCTTTTCTGATGTCTGCCTTCTGGGGATTGTGCCTGTCATTGAGTTTAAACGTGAATCTGGCCAAGTTTGTAGAATTAGGGTTTTGAACTTTCCAACCAATTTGTGGTCAAACGAAGTAAATAAATTGAAAATTGAGACTAACGTTGTTGTCAATATGCTTCCTGTTGACTCTCAGCTAAGTTTCATCAGATTCTGACAACTTACTATTTTTAGTAAGTGTGTAATTCAAGGTGTTCCTTCGGCATTCTTGAAGTTTTAATAGTCACACTCCATTCAGAACACATCAAGTTGCTCGTGTGCAAAATTTGAGCAAAAACGGGCAACTTACTATTTTTAGCAGTCCAGCTTCCAGAGCAAATTTCAGGGTTTATATGCAAACTTTTTCAGTGCATGTCTGAGGATTCCTTCTGGGTTTTCAGAGACCTTCGCGATGATATAACATGCAAAGCAAGATGACAACTTTCAGAGTTCAGCCTTCAGAGGCTATTTTTAGGGTTTGCATGTCAGGTTTTTCTTTGCATGTCAGCATATTCTTTATGGGTTTTTCGAGACCTACGCATAGGCGTGACATGCAAACGGAGATGATCACTTATTAAGGAACTTACTATTTTTAGCAGGTGCATTCCGGCAACCGCTTCCCAACACTTCAGAATCACGAGTTGATCGCGATGCAACAAAAATGAGAACAAACGGAGACCATTTGATATGCATGCAAGTCAAATTAGGTTTTCCAACTTTGGGACCCAAAAAGTGGGGTAAAAGGTCAGAATTTTCAAAAACCAATGTATCCCACTGCGATTAGAATCTTTCAAGCTATCCGCCGGTAAAATTTGAAGACAAACGGAGCACTTACTATTTATAGTAAGGCGTTCCAGAAACTGACTAAAAATAGTAAATCAGCGTCAGGCGCCGATGTCAACAGGCAGGTCACGTGGTGAGGAGCACGTCATTCGAATTTCAAGTCAAACGGAGTTGTGGAAATCATGAAGCAGGCAGTTACTATAAATAGCAAACCACCTTCAGAAATGGGCTAAAAATAGCAGGCCAACCCGAAATAGCAGTGTCAACAGGCTAATGGAGTCATGAGGATCCAGTGTTCAAAATTTCAAATCGGCCTGAGCTTCTGAAGTGTGAAAATTGAGAGGCTTACTATAAATAGCAGGCATGCAAGAACTGGCAAGGACGAGGAAAAATGACTAAGTCTGGAGTTTATCCTTCACCACCTTCAAAATGCGCCCTCTTCACAGGCCAAGCATGAAAATTTTTTCTAAGACTGGAGTTTATCCTTCATCACCTTGATAATGCGCCCAGCTTGCCTTCAGGTGTCTGAAAAAGTTTCTAAAGCATAAAAAAATTCTAAGTATAAAACTTCGTCTTCCTCCTAGGCTCAAATGCGCCCAAAAGAGGGCATGTGAAGACAAAAACAGGGAAGTCCAAGAGTCATCCTTCATGCATGCCAAAATGCGCCCAAGTTGATAAAGAAGTTTGAAAATTTTCTAAGTTCAAGTCTTCATCCTCCTCCTATGGCAAAATGCGCCCATGCTTGGGAAGCTAGAGAAAGTCAAAAGGAAAGTCAAAGATGTTAATCCTCCTGCCTAGGTGAAATGTGCCCTCAAGGTGATGGCATGCAAAAAGTTTATAAGTATAAGAAATATCCCCCTCACCCATCTGTTGGTTGGAAATTTTGTATACTTATAAAAGCATAAAAAATTGTGGTTTCAACCACAGCACGTGAGATTAAACTCTCCTAATTAAGGGAAGGCTCCCCCTTTAACTAAACAAAACTAAATGGGTAGGACAGCAATCGTTCCTCTTATTTCAGGAAAGATTATGTTCTTCTCTCTTCACAGAAAAGAAATAGCACGTGTTGATAAAACTTATTACAGTAGCTACGCAGTGAAATCAAGAAAGAGGAAATAAAGTTTCCTGAAAGCGCAAAGACTTCCGTTACTTCCTCCGAGACGGGAAAACAACCAATAAGCGCAAAGTCTTGAGGAATGAGATCCTATCTACCCTTTTCAGAATGATTACTTAACGAAAATATACAACATAAAACAGCACAAAGTCTGTAACTGCGATGTATCTATTAATTACTCTAAATGAGAACTATCACGAGCACAAAGTCTTGTAATTCTTCTCGATTTCTAATACTAACTATGAATTCAATCTTCACATTTACAGCACAAGGACTGCAGATATTTAAATTGAATCTCTCTTCAGCAATATTCCACAATTCTCAAGTAATCACAAAATGATGCTCCAAAATGACATAAGAACATAAAGGATGCAAAATGAGAATTCAGCACAAAGTCTGAAATTCTAACTTCTTGATATTACTTGAAAATTCACAATTGATAACTATAAAGCTCAAAGACTTTGAGTACAAAATTCTACAGAGGTTTCTTGCTTGCTAAAAAGATAAAAGATTACAATAGACCCCCTCAAGTATTTATAGGAGGGAGGTCTGGAGAAAAAGGTGGGAGGATCTCAACAAACTTGAGAAAATCTCTCAACCGATAACTAATTGCAATTGACTTATTCAAAATTACAATCCAAATTGTGATTTGTTTTGTAAGATGTTACATGCAATTACATTTTTCAAAACTGCAAGGAAAGAACACTTGCAATTGCAAAACTTGTTTTTACATATATTTTGTCGAAAGTGAAAATACATAAAACAACCTAATACTTTAATTTGTCTCATTCCTATCTTTGAAAGATAAGAATTTGTTGATGATCATCTGCAATTCATTTGGATCAGGCCCTAGTGTGTTCTTGGCAACTGCAACAGTCTTCAAGATTGCATCAAAATATCTTATCGTTGCAAGTCTATGTTCTTCATAAACAATTTGCATTTTATCAAGGATGATTCGATGATTGACAAACTTATGAATCGAATCCATGGTAAAATGTTCTAATTCCAACTATTGTCGAAGATTTACTGCCATTTCTGTAGTGACTATATCAGCTGCAAGTAATTCTCCTTCATGATTCAAAACTATGCAAGGGATTTTCTCAAAGCTAGAAAGAATGTCTTGCTGTACTTCATCATTCATTTCTAGAGTAGCCTAGATATCTTTGATGAGATCTTGAATAACAAATGACTTGTTTGTCATAAGTTCTTCAAATTCTATGTATTTCTCTCTGTTTGGTAGGATTGAATTGCTGCATAGAATTTGTAACTTGATTTGATCTATCTCATGCCAGATTTTTAAATCCTTTTCAAGCAATTCCAAACTTTGCTTGAAAGCTTCCAAAGTCTGATTCAATTTAATTTTTGCTATTCTGACATTTTTCAGAACTTGTAATGTCTTTTCAATCATTGGAATGCTTTGATCAATCAGCTGTGTTACCCATGAATCAACTGCTTTAGCTTTCTATGCAATTTTCTCTAATTGTCTGACTGATTCATTAGGAGCAACTGAAGATAGTGAATCAGTTGTTTCTGATGATCCAGTAATCCTTTGAATAACTGAAACTAGCTGATCATTATCCTCTTTGAGCTTCTCTTTTTTGGCTAGAAGTTCATTATAGCTTTGTGCTAAAATTGTTACTGAACTCTGAGCATCTTGCATCATGTTAGCATGAGTCTGCTTGCCCAATTCCACCCTAGTGAACCTGAAATCAGACACCTGCATCTCTTCATGTGGTTTATCGACAAGAGGTTCTGCAATCTCAGCATATTTCATTTTATTGCTATCAACAAACACTTGCGAGACTGTTTTTGCTTTCTTTACAATCATTGGTTTTGACTTCTTCAACTTTTGGAAATCAAAAACATCAGGAGATACTGCCTGTTTCTTTCTTTTGGGAGCAATTGAATTCAACCATGGAGGAAGATCCAAGGTTGTCACATCTGAAATGGCAACTGTAGTCTCAATTTGTGTTACAACTGAAATTCTAGGGGGTGCCTCAGTTTGTACAGCAACTATGTTTTGCTCAGAAGACAAATTACGACTAGGATCAGCCATGAAACAATCAAAGCTCGCTACAGATGTATCTATCTCTGGGAGAGTTATTTCTGACATGGCTGGAAAGATTGGATTTGCATCAAAAATATTCTCCAAGTTATCGGGCAAGCTTCTCACAGGAGTATTTATTATTGATGAGGAATGATGACTAGCCTCTGGAGGTGGGATAGAAGGAACAAATACTGTGGAGAAAGAGTCGACATCACTGTCAATAGGGGATACAGGAGATATTGTTGAATTAGGTATTGGAGCTTCAATGTGAGGAGTCATTTCACTTAGAATGGTAGAGGTTTCAAGAACCTCTTCTTCTTCTTGCTGATCCAAAACTTGAATCTGCATTTTCTTAACTTCTTTCCCCTTTAGTGTTTCCTTTTCCAATGGTTCCTCCACAGCTCGGCTTACCCTTAACTTAATTCTGGTACCTGAAGAAGAAGCTCCTTCTTTTGATTTGTCTCTAATTTCTGACTTCAATCCTTTAGGACCAGCTGGATCATCTTTAGCCCTGACTCTGATTTGAATAGTCTTGACACCTATGCTTTTAAGCCAAGTGTTGGTGTTTGCCAAGACTGATTGAAATCTATCAAAAATAGAGACAGATTCTTTTTGGGACCACTGGATTGCAGGAATGGACGCATTAGCAACTCCTTGTTCTTCATATTCAGGATCTAAAACCTGCCTATCATCAATTACTCCCTTTGGAACTAAGGTCAGATTGAGATCAACAATTTGCTCCACTGTAAGCCTGCAATAATCCATTCTATATATATCTTTTTCTGTTCGGAGGTCTGCCCAAATGTCCTCAATGCGGTGCACATGAGTGAAAGCTCTTTTAATTTTGTCTTTCATTTTTCTATAATCAAAGTCCATTCTGGCCTGAAATCTCTTTAATGTTATTTCCTGAAGTTCAGTCTCCATTGCTTTTGCTCTTGAGGAAGTTGTCAAAGAATACCTCCCAATTACCAATGGATTATGTGATGAAATACTGACTCCAGTCTTGTGTTGTGTAGCCTGACGTGCATGCACTGTCATCAACTGCCTTCCCAGCTCCATCAGAATAATCTTATCAGTCGGATACCTTGGAAGCACATAAGGTTGGTCTTCAAAACAGCCGACTCTCATATAAGTGAAGGTAGGGAATTGAAGAAATAAGCAACCATACTCATTTACTTTCCTCCAAGCGACCTCAGATATCCTGTTGTTTACCAATGCTTTGTCAAATAAACACATAAAGTGACCAAAGAAAGCATCTTGAACTCTTCTATAATGAGCCCGACTTGGTCTTAAAGTCAGCTGATCATAATACTCCCATTCAGGCACTAATGATCTGTCACCTTGAGTAGATAAGCCTGGAAACTGCCTCAATGATGCTGCTATATAAACCAAATATGAGTTCATGTAGAAGGTAAGAGTGGTAGGGACCTGTGCAAGTTGTTCACACAAACTGTCGTTGATTATTTCACCCCAGAATATTGGATGTTGTGCTTTTGTGATGACCACAATGAACTTATACATCCAGCTTTCAAACATATTGGAAACCTTCAACCCTGCTATTCTGCTCAGGAGAGTGATCATATCATTAATCTCTTCCTTAAAATCAGACCGATACAATTTGGGTATCCGGGTCACACAAGGTCGTGATTTAAGAAGCCACTTGTGATTGATATGTTTGATACAATTATTCTTTTTCTGCTCATAATATTTGTGAGCACTCTTCAATGTGATTTCTAAATATGTAGTAGCATCAGGAACTCTGAAAATTCTGTTGATTGTCTCAGCATCAAGTCTGATAACCACGTTGCCATCATCATCCTTGATGGTTCTAGATTGATTGTCAAAACGGGATGCACATGCAAGAACAAATTCAGGCTCAAGAGCAGCAACAGGAAAAGAAGATACCAGATGAATATGACTTCTCAGCAATAACTGCATGTCATGAGAAGTTGATTTCTCAGCCCTCTTGAGAAATTCAGACATGTCAACATGTCCAATTTCTGTATCCTTGATTTCATCAATATTTGAGACCACGTGAGACGGGGAAATCTCATTTTGATACTTATCAAATTTATATTTCATCTTTTTGCTTATTGGAGAAGATGGTTCGTCTGTCATTGAACAAGAATCTGCAAGGCTGTGGTGAAAACCCCATAAGGTCAGAACATCATCAACATCAACATGGACAGACATGGTGAAACTCAAACCCTAGGGTAATGAAACCGTTTTTAGAAAAATGGTGGAGAGTGAACAGTGAAGACGAATTCAGGTCTTGATGGAGTGATTGCAACCAAAAGCAACGTTTTGTCTTCTTGAAACAGCAAGACAAAAAGATTTTTAGCTTGGATTTGGAGTTATGTAAAAAAAAGTTCAACTTTTGAGCTTTATTAAGGCATTTCAGGTTTTTCAATGACTTCAGCAATTTTACAAAAGGCAGTCGGGATTTTTTGGACATTTGACAATTTTACAATTTTGCAATTTTTAAAATTGTAATTCTAGTTGTAAATCCCGACTTGCTTATTTTGTTCTCAAAACCCGAAATATGAGCCAAAGTGAAATTTTACGAAGAATGGCAAAAAGGGGATTTGATGTGGATAAATGTAAAATGTAAGAAACAGGTAAGGAAGATGGATGAAAACAGAAATATGGATGACGTGAGAAAAACGCATTTTTGTGTATGAGGTATTTGAATAATGGAAAATGAGTTTGATATGGAGTTTTAAAAAATGGAGGCATATGGAATGATATGGAGAGCAAATATCGATGGGATGAAAGGAAATGAAGGGCGCATGGTATATGAAGTGCATATGAAAAATGCGTATTCAAATGTAACTGTACGAAGATGAGTGAAGAGAAGGCGTTTTGTGTGAAGGCGAGCTGAATGACAATGAAAACGCGTTTTTAAAAACAAAAACAAATAATGGCGAATGAATATACATTTTAGTGTATATCAGAAAAACGTGTGATAGAAATATAAAAAACGTTGGAATTAAAAGTGAAATATATAAATGTAAATCACGTTTTAATACAAAATGATAAGTAACAGAAAACGTTATAAAGAAATAAGGGAATGAAGAACATACCTGAAAATAAGTGTGTAAATGAAAATAATAATGAAATAACCCTAGGCCCGTTCAGAAAATGAAAGAGACCTGGCTATTTACAGATGAAAATCCGATCTTCAAGCTTGTAGGTTCGGTAAAATCTCCATGAAATAAGGAAGACAAAACGGAAAAGGACTTAAACAGCTCGAACCAAAACGGCGTCAGACTTTCTGGAGTTTTTGCAACATAAAATGTCATTCAAAACTGAAATCGGGGTTTTAAGAAACGAACACAAGTTCTTTTTGTAAAATTGGGGTTTTAAGATCACTTAACAAGCACTTTCAATGAATTCGGACTTTTTAAATGCAATTGCAAGTGTTTTTTGAATAAAATCGGGCCTTTTTGATCATATAAGCAATTTTACTTTTGTCAAAAATGAGCATTCTTAACAAATTCGGACTTTTTGACTCACTTAAGCAATTTCGGAACTTTTAGAGCTTTAGCAATTTTGTTCTTAAGCCAAAATTTCCCTACTTGCTGAGTTGCTCCAAAAACCCGATTTTGATCAAAAACACACTGAAAAAGACTCAGAAATTGATAAAAACGGAAAAGAAAGAGAGAAAAAGAGTAGCCCAAAGGTTTATAAACCTAAAAATGAGATTTGCCACTCTTTGCACCTCGTAATGCATGCCTTAGAGAAGTAAATCTTCAAATTTTATAAAAAATTTGAGTGTTTATCCAAATTTTAAAACGAGTCAAAAATTCAGGATAACACCATCAAAATGCGCCCATCCTCCTACATAGGCAAAATGCGCCCAAGTCAAAGAAGGTAATTGCATGTCAAGAAAATATTCTAAGTGTTGGAGATGTTCATCCTCTTGCCTAGCCTAAATGCGCCAAGATTGGCATGGAAGTCAAGAAAAATGGCAAAGTCAAAATGTTTCATCCACCTCATACCTCCATTTGCGCCCAAATCAAGGCATGTGAGGACAAAAGCTAAGGCGTTGAAAAAGATTCCTCCCTCCTCAACAAGTTGAATGCGCCATGCAAAACATGCAAAAAGACAAACGCCCATGCAAAGCTGGTATTCATGCAAAATGAGTTAAAGAAATTTAAATTCATGCAAAGGAGGAAAAAGACAAAAGTATCCAGGCAGAGAGGAGGACGAAGACAAGGCGTTGAAAGCACATAAAGACAGAAGTCAAAGCTAGGCGTTGAAATGTTTATCCTCCTCATGCCTCCATTTGCGCCCTCTTCAAGTAAATGATTTGAAAAAATTTCTAAGTGTGAAACTCTTCCATCACATATGCCAAAATGCGCCCACCTTGAAAGCATGACATACAAAATTTTCTAAGGCAAGAATCTCGTCCACCTCCTATGGCAAAATGCGCCCAAGTTCACAAAGAGGAGTCAACAAGTCAAGGGCGTAGGGAGTTTCATCCTCCATGCATAGCAAAATGCGCCCAAATGAGGGCATGTGAGGACAAAACAAAGGAAGTCAAAGGGTCACAAAGGGGGCATTGGAAAAAGCTTTATTCTCCTCTCCCTCTCAAATGCGCCCATGCAACAAACAAGTCAACAAGTCAAAGGCATTTGAAAAGGTTTCATCCTTCACACCATGCAAAATGCGCCCATCCTCCTCATACCCCCAAATGCGCCATGAAAAAAGTGAACTGTGGAGTGAAAAGTGGTAAACAAGGTGAAATGGAAAAGATAAAATGACTATGGCGTTAAAATGTGAAATATTCTCTTCTAGGTGTGGGGTGCGCTTAAGGTGAAGATGAATAAGTATACTAGGCGTGGAAAGTTTTATCCCCTTCCATGTGCAAAATACGCCTAAGGTGATGGAGATGAATATGTTGGGCATTGAGAAAGGAAAATATTTTCTTCAGGGCATACAAGATACACTCGAGGCATTTTAAATAAAATTTGTCTAGGTGAATTTCTTCACCACAGGAAAATTTTCTAAATGAGTTAATAAAAGTTTCCTGAGGCAAAATTTTCAAGATGCTAAATGATTCAAAAAATTTCTAAGGCACAAATATTTTCTTCCTTAAGAAAATGCGCCTAGACTTCGAGGTGATAAAATATTCCTGAAGCATGGATGAATTTTCCAGTGATGAAGTCAGTGAGGATGCCAGCTGCACAGGTTGATAAAAAATTTCCAGTCAGAGCAACAAGAAATACTCAGAGATGTGAAGAACAGGAATAAATTTGTTTTTCCAAGGTTCAAAATTCAAGAAATTAAATGAACCTGTTCGTTGTATACCCATGAATTTGACAAATTCTGAAGAAAATTTTCTTTTGGGTATTGAAGATCTCCGATGAGAAGTTGATTTTAAAGTCTTCCACAGTTCGTCGAGGCCTTCAGGATGGAGATTTTAAATGGGCACCAGGTTGATGAATTTCCTAAGGGAAATTTAAAAAATTTCTTAAGGCATAGAATAAAATGTGTTGTTGACATAAAATTGCCTTGGCCGATGAATTTGAAAATGATCGCCTAGATAATTTTTGATCAAATTCCTGATGAAAGCATTTTTTCTGGAGTTTGAGTTGGATGAAATATCAGAGTGAAGTGCGCCAGGCAAAATGCAAGATGGATTGGAAAATTGGCTAAGGCATGAAGAATTTGAAAGCAAAGTTGGCTATTGAAGACAATGAACCCTTGGTAGTTAAAGTGCGAAAATCCTGGTAAGTAAGTTGAATTTATATTATGAAGTGTTCTAATACTCTTCTCCTTGCTTGTTTTGCAGAAAAACGTCGAGACCAGGCGGTGATGACTTAAAGTGATGAAGAAAATATTCCGAGACTACATTTCAACCTCAAAGGAAGAAAAGTTGCGAAAAATGGCTAAGTGTTGAGACTTAGTATAACTTAAGTGACAAAGAAGAAGTTGAAGAACAACGTCAAGAAAGAAGATCGAGAACAGTGTGAACGCATCTACAAACGGGAATCTTCTAGAACGATGATGGACATTAATGGCTCATTTATTACCCCACTCCCCTTGGTGGCGGTTTTTAGGGTGAATCTTGTTTAGGGCTGAGGTGGCACAATCTAGGCCATCCAGCCGATTGTAATTTGAGCCGTCCATTGGACTGGGCCAACTATAAAAGGGGGAGTCCCCCTCATTTGTACTTTAGTAGAAGCAGAGCTTAGAGATCAAACTAGAAAGTAGAGCATAGGCACTTTAGTTGTAATATCTTAGCACAGCGTAGTTTGAAGAAGAAGGAAAATTTTCCTTTGAAAACTTTGTAAGAGATTGTTGCGAAAAAACTATTGTAATAAAAGATCTTTCATTGAATGGTGAATTCATCTTTGTTATAAGTAGCTAGCAAGATTTCTTCATCCCTTCAACTTCAAGTAACTTAAAGCAGAGTAGTTTTCATTTTCATGCTAGTAGATGTTAGCTGTGAATTTGTGGTGTCAATCGAAATAACTTCATTTTTATCCATACCACTAGCGGCTTGCTGACGGCAAGTTTGCCATGTGTGGTCGATTGGAAAACTTTACAAACTTAACTTCGATTATGATTCATGTGTTCGTATGCGTCGTTCTGATGGTACTTACATGTTGAATTATAATTTGAAAACTTCTTGTCACTCCCTTGAAGATTGCACCGACTTTGTGTAAGTTGTCCAACGTGAGGCGGAGCAGAGTCTGGTCGAGGTCTGTCGAGATTGATCCCACGTCCCGTCTTTAGATAGAACGTAAACTTCTTAGGCCCTTCACTCATTTTAAATTCAGTTCATTTCTGGTTAGAATTAGGAAACTTGTGCTCACTTGCCAAATCATTCGAATTACATGAAAGCCCTTAGTCCGCTGTCTGCTGTCAACTGTCGAACAATTGTGTAAGTCCCCTTGAAATACCAGCAAAAATCACATCAAGCCAACTAAGACTATTCGCACTAAAGGAACCTTGGAGTTAAATGCATGATCTATCTCGCAATCTTAGCATGCAAGAAACTTTGTTCAAGAGAGGATAGAGTAGCCGTTGGCGACTTTATTCTGTGTTGGTGTGGTCACGAAAATCACGTCAACAATTATCAATGTGCATATGATATAAAATTAAAAAATAGTAATATTACATACACCAAAATGCCCAAATGCTACAAGTTTGCACTACAAATATCAAAGTGACAGTCACAAATGTCAAAATTTCAAAAAATGTAAAGCTTAGTGATGGAAAGTATGAGGCTGCCTCTACTCAGCGTCTCCCAACACTACATCAAAATCAACCCTGACTCTGAGTCACTGCCACTAGAGTATGAGGGGTTGGCTCATCTAAAGGAACTCCAACCAATCCCTCTTCTGTCTCCTCATCAATTTGGGTGGTATCCTCTAGATCAACATCCCACCGTAAAGTTGTCGTATGTTGATACTCTAAAGTCTAACGATTTTGGAGTCACAAAAGACTATGCACGGCCACCAACTTCTTTGCACGTCTAGAGGTCAACCTATTCCTCTTGATAGAGTGACTAAAGTTGTATGTGGACCAATTTCTCTATGCAATAACTAACAACTTGTGAAATGAGGCAAATAGCGAGTGTTCTTAACTCTGGTGCATCTTTGCCATGCCATGTCCACCATCCAATAGGATCAGTTTGAGCTAATGTAGCTCTATCTATCTTCGCCTCTAGTTTGCTAAATGTTGGGCAATGAAGATTAGTAAAGGCAAGCCATTCTGTGTGAAGAAATCTCAACTCCTCAATTGAATACATCTTTCAAAAGGTCTTCATTAACCCTTCTTTCACCTCTTCGTCATCACAAGGAGGCAACCTACCATCTTTTGGTGCATACCATTTGGGATTCAAAGCAAAGGCTACAATATGAAGCGGGGTGTTCATAGTGTTCCACCGCCGCATCACAATGGGCTTAATTTGTTGCTCATATAATCCCAAATTAGGATCTCTAATACAAATTGCTTGCTTCATTTTTCCAAGCATGTTGTCAAATGCCTCACAAATCTCTCCAAGACTAGGAGAGTGTTACATCCCAAATTGTGAAGTTACTATTTACCGTTAATAGATAGGGTAAATGTGAATATAGTGTGAATTCTGGAGATAAATTAATGATGCTTGTACCTTGTTTTCAAGATCAATGTATCTCACTTGATGTTGTTTCAATTGATGTTATCTCAGTTGATGTTATTTATGGTGAAATACTGCATAAGAAGGTTAATGAATCATGTTGATATATCTTGTGAAGTTTATATATACTGCTATTGTGGTGAGCATTTGATTGTCGTGAGTTTATAACGGTGGATGCAGGTATGAGAACCATTCCTCCAAGCAGAGGAGAAATATCACTCGAGAGAGGAGCTTGGTCGGGTAAACAGTAACGAGAACCATTTGAGCATATACACACGTCATTATAGGTTGGGAGAAACCAAGTCAGTTATGATGGTCTTGATAAGTCGTCCATAAGCTTTAGGAGTCTTGTTTACTTCTTTGTGTCTTGTGAGTGATGTTTATTTGTATAACTAACTTATTGTATTACGATCATTGTGCGGATAACATGAATTTATATAAGTGAAAAGGTTACACACACTACCTATTATCTATGGATAAATAATATTATTATAATATTTGCCTTGGAATTTATATATACACATATACATAGATATATATATTGAAAGTATGCTGACTGGCTCAAAATATATGTATTCGACGAATAAATATGTATATGTATATATATTTATATTTGTTAAATATATATATATATTTATATATATGTAATTATATATTAAAGATTATACATAATATTATTATAGTTATATTAAAATATATATATATTAAATACTCGGGTATTTAAATATTTATATGTTTAATATATCTAAAAGAACTATAGTAATATTTATATAATAAAATATATAATTATTTCCTAACTTTTAAAATATATAGTTTAAATATCTTAAAACTCTAAAGTGAAAAATTAAAAGATTTAATTTTTACTTGGAGTAAATATTATAGAATGGACTATAGAGAAATAAATTAATCTCTTGAACTATTGAGAAATCAATAAATCTCAACAAAGGGAGAATCGACCCTTTTCATTCAAAACATAACTATAGTAAAATCGAAATATTTGAGGGAAATATTTAATGAATGAATGAAAGATTTTAATGACGTCCACGAGACTAAACAGCCTATGGGACCGAGACACTCAACAACTTAGTTTGTCTCCAGACTCTTCTCCAGATCAGATCTCCTGCTATTAATTTTGACTAGGAGGCTAGCCGTCTGATTTATCTTATCCTCCTCAAATAACTGCTGCATATTGCCCACATCTGAAATACTTGAGTACTGATTACGGATATTTTCGTACGCTGTGCATTCCATGACGAAGTGCCACTCCGTTTCCACCACTCCCTTATTACAAAATAAGCACGTTCTTTCTTCCCAAGTTTCCTTAGGAGTCTTCCACCTACCAGTCTCACATCTAAGATGGTGGGACCCCGTTCTCAATTGAGCAATTAATAGCCTCGCTTTCCCTTTAATAGTTGCACCTAAATATGGTTTTTCACCATGTTCCTTAGCTGGGTTAAACTCTTTGATGTAATATGCTTTTTTTCGTCCGATCTGATTTGACCACATGGCAGTCCTGAATTTTTCCTTCACATAGATTTTTATTTCACTGTTGGTGTCAGGACACTCATGTAATTTGATGTTCCACTTGTTCAGCCACTTGATGTTCTGTTTCATCCATGTTTTCTTTCTTCGGACTAGAATCTCCTCCATAACCGTTTTGGGCCACCGGTGGTTATCCATGTTTTCAACCTTTTTTAGATAACTTAACAACCGGGTTATCGCTGAAGCTTCCAAAGGAAAAGCTCCCGCCTCAGCTAGCAGGATTTCATAAGGAACAGTAGCTTTAACTTTGAGATTATTTGTTATTAGGTGTTTCTGGATTCTTTCTATCTGTCTCCAACTGCACTTTGATGTGTTGCTTCCCCACACTTCGCACCCATAAAGCACAACCGGCGTGACAAGTAAACCAAAAAGGGTTTTCTTGGTTTTCCAATCCCAAAGTTCAGCTTTTCTACACCTATTTTGGAGCAAATAATAGGCTTTCCAACCTCCCTGTATCCTTTTCGTTCTACAGGTTTCCCAACTGAGCTTATAATGGAAGTCAATCCCAAGATATTTGTATTCTTTCACTATATCAAGTGGGCTGCCTTCAAAAAGAAAGGTATGCTGTTTAATTTTTCTATTCAATGAATAAATCATGATTTTGGTCTTGGATGTGTTCACTTGCATCCCAACTTCCTGACAAAAGTGTTCTAGGGCTTTTAGATGTTCTCTTAACCCATGAGCTGTTTTTGAGATTAGGATAAGATCGTCAGCATATAGAAGTAATTTTACTACATAACCTGCCAAATGGATACCATCCCCGCCTTCCTTGCTTAACCACGCTTCCAACTTATCAATGTATAGCCCAAAAAGCGTAGGGGATAGAGGGCAGCCCTGTTTAACTCCAATGTCACTGTCAAAACATTCTGACATACCTTCACTTGTTCTGATTTTAGCACTGACCTTCTCATACAGCCTATGAACAGCTGCTCTATATGCATTTGGAATGCCTAATTCTTCCATCCGAGACCATAATTTGTCTCTAGGCACTGTGTCGAAAGCTTTCTTAAAGTCTACAAAGCAACAATAAGCTTCCTCACCCTGGTTATCCCAAATTTTCTCAATCAAGTGTCTAAGGGTGATGCAGTGATCGATGGTAGAGTGCTTGGATCTGAAACCTGCCTGTCCCTTTGCTCTTTTGCCCTCATTTTCTGCCCATTTGCTGATCCTACGTTCAATCATGCTCCCAAATAGCTTGCCAAAGATAGAGTTGACCATAATTGTGCGATAGTTAGATGGGTTATTGATATCACCACTTTTAAATAAAGGGATGACCACACTGGTAGTCCACTCCATAGGAAAACCTTCCCGATTGACATTGTTGAAAATTCTTTTTATGTGAGGGGCAAGAATTTCAGTCCCCCATTTTAAAAATTCAGACTGTAGCCCATCTATGTCTTGTGCTTTGCCACTTGCTAAGTTCTTTATTCCTTGTTTAATATCATCCACATTGAATAATTCCGCTGGTGTGTTAATGACAGGAGGGTAGTCTTTCTCGTGGGCCCGCTCGTAAAGAAGTCTAGCATATTCTAACCATTGGGCATCTGTAATATTGTTTTCCACCACCTTTTCTTTTGTTGCAATTCCCTCCAAAAGCCTTTAGGATTATGTTTCCCAAGAGTGATTAGTTCCTTCCTTCTTTCGTTTACATACTCTATTTTTTTGGACTGCACTAACTTTTCATATTTTTTCTTAAGCTCTTTGCCCCTACCTCTCTTCATTAGCGATCTCTTGGCTGCCTTACATTCTTCATCATACCACGGATTTGCCGGAAAAGTGTTTGCTGTCCCCATCTTGGGATGAGACCTTTTGCACGCATTTAATGCCTTGTGTATTATCGGGATCAGCAAATTATTGTGAAGGACATCAACCTTTTTTGCTGCTTTAGACTCCACATTATTTTCCAGATCATGGAAATGTTGCTTAAAAGAAAGCAAAATATTACTGAAGAAGTTCTTTTTCCGTGAAATGGCGTTGGAAGGAAACGCAGGAAAATCTGGAAGAAAAATTCAACAAGAGCTGCAAAGAGGGCGACGCAACCTAAAGGGTATGATGTGTTGCAAAATGTATCTTGACCAATTCGCTGAAAAGATGAATTATTTCTTCTTGGGCGCCATAATTGGTATTTTCCTGTAAGTGGTGTTTTTTCCTTTCTGAGTTGATTAAGTATTGATTTGTTGGCTCAAATGAGGTCGCTTCACACTCATTCTTGATGATTAAGGGTTTAGAAACCTGCCAGGTTTCACTTTGAAAATTTATGGGCATTTTGCTGTCAATCTACATGCCTCCATAAGTGGAAATCGTTGCATTTTGGGCCCTATATATAGACGCCTTGCCATTCAGTGTTTCATCACTTGAGCAATCCGAGTTTAGCATTTTCATCGAGCTCTCATATCTATTTCATTATTTTGTTTGTATTTTCTGTTTTGCTGAGTAGAAAAATACAGTGAGTTTTACCAGCAACTGCCTTTAACAGTGAAAATCCCAAGTTAAGTTGAGAGTGAAGTCATTGTGAGATATAGTTGAGTAAGAAGTTAGTGGTGGATTCACAATTGAGAGAAGAGACTTAGGAAGTTCATTATAGAGTGAGATACTATCATTGAGAAGCCATTTTCAGTGTGAAGTCTCTGTAATTCTGGAAGCTTGTTTGAAAGAGGGACTGGAAGAACAATTCTGAAAGGTGAAGCTTAAAATCAGGCATGAATCTTCTTTAGTTTGTAACTTTTATTTGAGTGCTAGTTTCTTTTATCTTGTGTTTATTGTTTTCTATAAGTTCTCAATAGGATAGAACTATTATGATGAACATCTACAAGCAATGCATAATAGGGAAATTTGTGTAAGGGAATCAATGAAAAAAGGAATGGGCGAAAAGGGGTTTTATGTGAAAGAACTTCAAGGAATAGTTCACTTATTTTGCATAAAATGGAAAAAAGGGAAAAAGATAAAAGGGAAGGATTTATATGCATTTTTAATGAATATTGCATGTTGTGTATGATCTTCGTATATGGAGAATACGTATAAGTATTTATTATCTACTAGGATCGAAATGAAGACAGAACCGAGTATGGTCTTCAGCTTAAGTTATTAGGTTAACTGTGACAAGCTAAACACTCCTAGGATAAAGATTTCCTAATTAGGAGTTAGGTTACAAGACACTTGTAGACGGTTTCATTTCTAAGTAGGTAGTTTGGTGTAGTAAGTCTGGGGTGACTGAATACCCATTGAAGGATATAACCTACACGTAGTGTAAGATAGCCTTAAGTCAAATCGGCCCTAAGTAGTATTTATGATAGATGATCTTCATTCGAAGTACTAAATGAGAATACTTTGGCCAAAGTAGTGAAATGTACGACATCCACTTAGGTGTGAGATAGTTGAGACTACACTGTCAATTCATTGTGATCCTTGTACTAGTTTGAGATTGTAAAATAGCAAGGTTCTAATTGTGTAGGACACAACACTATGCTCAGTTGGTAATCGTTAAAGGATACCCTACCAATCTCTTCGACGAAGGGAGGGCCATCTATTGAATAATGGATGTGCGGGGGACTGCATTATAAGTTTGTGGTTGGTGGAAAAGCGCCCGAGTGATGTTTCTCCTCCTCAGCTAGCAGCCGATGTACCAAGATTTGAAAGGAAAAGAATTATGGATCTTCTTACTACTATTTGTTCTAAAGCTCATTGGAGCTATGTTAGTAAGGTATGTATTCTTGTTTCATGTACTTGTGAAGTTATTATATCGAAATGGAATCTTTATTGTTAATTAATATGGCAACTTGTTCATGTTTTATCAATATAGAAAAGGAAAAGTTTTATTGCAACGTCATGTTAACATGTTTACTTACTTGTAGGATGTAAATTAAGGAAAACTGTACTTTACCGAAGGGTCGAGTCGTTACAGAGAGTCTATATCAGCATATCTAATGGCATCCACAACTAGTGAAATGAAAGAGGAAATATATCTACAAACAAGAATTTGAAAAAAGAAAAGTTAGAAAAGTAAAATCAGAATTTTAATTTTTTAATTAAGTCAGCAATCAAATTTAAAATTTATTAATAAAATGAAAATCAGCAAGTTATTAAAAATAACAATTCTTTACCTCACATTGGACCACCGATCATCATTAAGAATTTTTTGTTTGATGATTTTTCCTTCCGCAGTGTTTGCAGTAGACCATCTACTCCACTCTAAATTAACCATCATCAACTATAGAGCCTCCTGCACCTCAAGCATCCTCTCTAACAAAATAAAATAATTGGCATTCCTTGTCTCCACAAGTTTGAGGAATTCCTTCTTTGAAGATATCTTGAAGAGAGCAAGTGAGGTGTGATGGTTGCAAATAAACATTTGAATATCTCTCGCTTTCATCATCGCCTGCTGCACCCAATCTATCTTCCCTATGTTTTTCAACACATTGTTTAATGCATGAACACAAGGGGTAAAAAAGATATGCTTGTAAGCACCCTCCACCATCATGCCAACTAATTTGCACACACGTGTTGAATCAGTGACCACCTACACAACATTGGAGACCCCAACCTCCTCTAGGCATCTCTTAAAATATGAAATTGGAATTCTACATTTTTGCGCTTCCCAAAACAATCAATAGCTCTAAGAAAATAAGTGTCATCTAAACATGTGACTATGATGTTGATAAGTGGTTGATGTCTAATATCGATGCACCCATCCATGACAATAGAGCAGCCCATCATAATCCAACAATGTCTCACATCCTCCATCACCAAACTCGTCTTGGAATATTCTTTGTCAAGGAGTGTAGTGCGTAGTTTATGTTCTCCAAGGAGGGTGAATGGGGGACCAATAGAAGATACATCTTTGAACATGATGGCATGGGCATAGAAAACTTTGGCAATGGAGGACTCTGCCACATCTCATGCATGCACATTGAACACATTTTCAATTGTACCTAGCTTCTGACTAGTAATAGTCTTCCTCTTCCCTCTTGTGGAAACATGAACATCACCACTAGCACTACCAACTATAGAGGGCATATGCATAGTTGATTGTGCAGATTGTGTTGGCATTGGAAACCCCTTAGACCTTGATTCTGCCTCCATATGCAATCTGTAACACTCTACCCTCTCATCCTCCTTTATGTCTTCACAAACCTTCACCCCTTTGGTTTTAAAGCCCAATACATGAGAATACATTCTTGTGTAGCTCCCTTTAAAATGATCATGACAAATGTGACACAACCACAATCTAGTACCCCCCGAATTTTTCTTTTTACCTTTGTCTAAGGCCATCACCAATTGAAAAAGAGGTTTTTTAGAATTATAGGGGTCTTTTGCATAACTTTTTAGAACTTCGAAAGAGCATTCAAATGGATTTTTTGAGGCTGTCCCTCTTCACCCATACCACTCCCACACTCTGATGAACCCCCAAGTTGGTTTTCATTTTCTTCTTTCCTCTCATCATGCCCACTACCCTCACTAATGCTGCTCATGTTGTTTTGTTTTGGAATTTGGAAACTGAAAATTTAAAAAAAAAAAAATTCACACATTTCATCTTTTAAACTTTGAAAAAATTTGAAAACAAAAAAAGAGAACAAATGTAAGATTAACATACCTCTTTCACTTCTCTTGCTGGTTCCTACCTCACTCCTCACCTTTGCTGCTAACCAATGCTGATTTTTCCAACTGCACTCTCAAACCCTACTGGCTTCTCTTTCTAACTTGGCTGCAAGTTTTTTTGCATGTAAAAATGAACAATAGTTTCATATGGAGGAGTCTTTTTGTTGTTTTAGGGCTTAGAAATGTGTGGGGGCCCACTAAACTAATATTAATTTATTTGTTTTGCATTGGTGTGGCATTTGTTTTAGAAAAAGAAATTTTGTCAAACAATTGGAAAGAAAACTGCATAAAATATAAAATACCCATAATAGGAGCTGATATAATGAGATTATAAATTAAAGGTGAACAAGTGCTAGAAACTGATCCAAAATCTAATTTATATATATCCAGCCAATGATAGCTAAAAACTCTACATGGCTGATGCAAGAATATGCAAACTAGCAGAATTACTAAATAAAATTTGAAACATATTATGAGCTGCAACCTCCTTCACAGCTTATAGCAGGAATAACCTATGCTCCACGGGGTTTCGGGGACGGGGAGTACCCGGTACGGCGGGATGAGTTTTCCGTACGGGGGTACTTTTCGGTCAATTTTTAGGGGACGGCTGATAAAAAAATAGGGAATTTTTTTAAAATATACAGAAATTTCAAATGTTCATAGCATAACATTGATAAAGCATTCATTCTAGACATTTGTATAAGCTTAATACATATCATTAGACTTGAATTGAGATTTCACATGAGAATCGACAAACAAATTAACAAAATTCAAATGCTTTTCATTATCAATGTGCACACATATCATATAAAAGTCTGAATAATTATAACCAAAATGCCCAAAGGCTCCAAGTCTCAACTATGAAATGACATGCTAAACATAAAACTAAGAAAATATATCGCTGTCCAAGGTCCCTAATCAGCAGAAGGTAGGTCTAAATCAGCATCGCCCTCGCCATCAGAGCTCGAGTCTAAGTTAGTGTCAGTGTCCATGTCAATAGAAGGATCTGCCTCAACCAATGGAACCCCAACCAATCCCTCATGTGCATTCTCCTCAATCTGCATAGCATCTTTGGGATTAACATCCCAACGTAAGGCTGGAGTCTGACGATACTGACTAGTCTGGCAATCCTTCACTCAGCTGCTC
This sequence comes from Sequoia sempervirens, assembly GCA_007258455.2. Lineage (NCBI taxonomy): Eukaryota > Viridiplantae > Streptophyta > Pinopsida > Cupressales > Cupressaceae > Sequoia > Sequoia sempervirens. The sequence goes on from VDFB02252616.1 coordinate 89,193,338, forward strand.
TTCTTTTGCTCTCCTTCACTTCACAAGCCAAATGTAAAAATGAGTTGTTTTTTCTCATTTTAGGGCATATATAAGGCGTAAATTAGGTAAGTGGCATGGGGCGTCCCTTGTGGGCCCGCCCATGCCTTTTTTTCATTTTAAAAACTTTAATTTTTTATAAAAATGTGTTTTTTTTGCTGCTGGGCTGTAGGGTACTTCTAGAAGTACCCGGTACGGATGAGGGACGGCTGGGAAGTTTCGGGTACTTCTAGAAGTACCCTACGTCCCCTACCTTTTGCCAAAAGTCCCCTGGAAGTACCAGGTACTTGGAGGGAAAAAGGGGACAGCTAGGGGACGTTTCCTGGCCGTCCCCGCGTCCCCGTTGTGTACCCGGTAGAGGAAACGGCATAAAAACACAGGGGACACGTCCCCGTGGAGCATAGGGAATAACAAAACTTCCCTTTAAAAATACTATGCAGCCTCCTTAATATGATCAGCAGACAACAACAACAAATATAGCCTTATTTGAAATGGTACAGCACTAAAAACCAATAGATTAAACTCTTAATAGCAACTAGTATTTTAGAAATTATTATATTCCATAATAACAGACCAAATTTATTGTCAGACAATAATAAGATTTGTCCCCAATGGTAAGGTAGGACCATAAGCTAGAAATTAATATAATATCAGCTTTATTGAAAGCTTCAATGAAGGGAGAGCAGTAGATAATTAATGTCAAACTTGGCCCCTCATTGTATAGAAAAATAAAAGGAGATATTAGCAGCTGAAATGGAATGGTATGGCAATCAAAACGGAGCAGATCAGGATCCAATATGTTAAAATTGTGTCATCCCCTTGTCTCCCTTTGGTGTGGAAACTCTTCAAATATTCCAAATGAATGTTGTGAACCCCTTTGAAATTTCACAGCAACCCGAAAGACCCCTTTAAATTATGAATATTATTCATATGTTGCTTCCACACTATGTGAAATTCCTCCAATAAGACCTTTCAGCATCAAATTTAATCAATATGAATATGAATATAGTACGGCAATAAACAGCTCCTCTCTTATTTCAATGACAAATATGGTACAGCCAGCATAGGATGAAACTGCCAAAATATTATTAAAACATTTTCCACCAATTTATACAGAAATAGTAATCTAATATCAACCACAATTGAAATAAATATAACTACAAATACCAATCTAGGATATATTTTGTAAAATTGAAATATCCCCTTACAATTTTTTCCGAATTTGAGCACAAGATTTCACTCGTTAACGTTAGAGAAATAGTAAACCAACTGAAAGTAACCCTTCACTTTCTGATCACCCAAATCCCGATGAGGGCAAGGTGAGAGCATACAGTGAAAAGGGGATCGTTAGGTGAAATCCAGTTTGAAAGTACAATACTGAAAAATCAACCCTTCACTTTCTGATCACCAAGTTCCCAATGTGGGCGAGGTGGGAGCATATGGTGGAAAGGGGATCATTAACTGAAAATTAATAGAAATTGAGATTACAATATGAAAGACGGCTTAGCCGATCAGCAAGATATGAAATGCAACTCGACCACTTATTCAACAGAAGTGTAATACAAAGTACTAAAAGTAAATGTCTGGGCGGCTAGCCGACCCCTTCCACTTTTCAGCGGGAAGTACAGGAAAGTAAAGTGCTTAAAGTAAATAGACGGTGAGGCCAGTCTCTTCCACCAAACAGTGGGAATGGAATAAAGAGCAAAACTGAAATATAAAGACGGCAAGGCCAATCTCTTCCACTAATAGTGGGAATACAAAAGGTAAAGTGTAGAAATAAAATGACTAAATCAGTACTACTAATAATAGCCTTACAAAGTAAAGCAATCTGCAAATTACTATGAGTATTAGATGTCCAATACATTCCAAAATGAAAAAAGATGATCCCCACAATTAAGCAAGCTAATCTACTATGGATAATAAGCCAAAACAAAACCTTTTACCAGTCTGATATGAAGTTGCAGTGCTCAGAAATCTCAGACCAGCAAGCTCAAAACACACCAAAATGCTCATAACTCCGCAAGGACTCCTCTGAATGATGTGAAACCAAGTGCAAAGGATGCCAAAGAAAGGAGCGACCCAGATCAAGCAATCAAACCACACCAAACAGTCCAAAAAACTTTGTCACATTTCCCAAGCAAGCCAAAGAGAAAGTACGGCCCTCAAGGAGAAGGGTGGCTAGCATTAAAAATCACCATCTTCATTATAAATTCTGAAACTTTGCAAGATGAGGCGCCCAAGGTAAACTCAAACATAGGACCAATACCAGAATTAGCAAAAAATCGTACAATGAGCTATGAACGAAAATGTGCTTCAGCCAAGCACCACACCAGCACACCAAAAACTGAAAAAATCACACCAACACTCAGAAAACATCAAAAGTAATCATCTTCAATATGCTTAATCTGCTCTTCAGTGTAAAGAATAGACTCAAACTTAGCTAGGACTATCTTGCAAGCACGAAACTAAGGGCGCTAGGAGGTATGCATTCCTCGAAGCAAAGGTTTGTAGAAATTTTGGTAGCACTTCGTTGTATTTGCAAATGGATAGTCTCAAATGAAGCCCAACACTCTTATTTATAACTTCTCCACAAATTCAAATCCACTTCCCTCCAATTAGGGCACCCAACATGACATTCACATTCACCTTTAGTCATGCATTTGAGTTTCATTTAGCTCCTTAACCAAGTCATCCCAATATGAGAGAGATATAACTTAAATAAAAAATACAAATAGAACATAAGATGGGCATCCAAAGTCATTAAGTGAAATAATTTATAAAATTTACTTATTTCTCCATACTAGGTGTCCACCATGCCTTAGTCAAGATATTTCACTTAAAATATACACTCAACCAAAGTATTGAATTTACCAAAACAAGCTCAAAGAGTGTGGGAGACCAAACTACTCAAACTGACCTGCCTGATATAGCCAGTGTACACACTATTAAACCCCTGCTAGAACTAGCACTACCAAAAATAGTAAGTGACTTCAAATGCATTTTAACCCCAAACTGAGCAACCATCGTAACTTACTAAAAATAGTAAGACTGGAAAAGTTACCAAATGCAATGCATGTCATACCACCCCGAAGCTCTCTAAAAACCTAGAAGGAATCCAGAAACCAAATTGCAAAACTCCAAAATGCAGACCCCTGAATCCACAAAAGAATCCTCCAAGTAGCTAGAAACCCTAATTCCACTTCCAACTAGCCTACGGGCCTCCAGGATAAGCTAACGGCCAACTGAAAGAATCACTACTGAGAAGGGGACATTACAAAAATCCACAAACAACCAATATAATGGAAACTGGAAAACTACAAACCAACTAAAATTTGAAAATCCTTCACTTTTTGACACAACTCCAAACATCTTCAATATGCTCCTGAAACAATCTTTCTGCACATATGCAATTCCATGATGGGATCACCTCTAATGGATATGAGGGTCTTCATCCCCAAATCCAATCTAGAAACCAAGAGGGTTTTGGTCCTTTGATTTCCTTACCAAAAGGGTTTTTGTCCTCTGGCCAAAAGATGAACACCAAATGCTAAATCCTCAAGAAAGGAGTTTTTGGGAATAAATAATAGATGATATTCCTCAAGCCCAACTCTTTTTAAATTAATATTTCAATTTTCCCCCATGTCCTAGTAACACATTTAATAACATCTTAAGCCCTCTTTTAAGAACACTATTAGGTACTTTATGATTTAATAATAAAACATAAGTTGCCTTTATAAAATTAAACTTACTTTTTTGGGCAACTTAAATTAAATTGTTAAATTATTTCCTTAGTTTGAAAAATGGGACATGACATGATACATAGGCAGAATACTAATAGGAAGGGCCAAATCCAACATATTCAACTATAGCTTGAATTGAGAGTTTGATCCTCCAATTACTACTAATGTTGGTTTCATTGCCCTTGTTGTTCATGCTAGGAGCTGGGATTAAACCCACCTAGGTTAGGGTGGACCCCCTGCCCTTTATAATAGAAGAACCTAGGTTAGGATGGACCCCCCACCCTTTTATAATAGGAGACAAAGGTTGTTTTTCGGACCAGAAAATAAGCTCTTTTAGCAACATTAATCACGGTTGAATCCTAATAGCAATATCACAACATTAATCATCCCAAGCCCTACCTTTCAATCAATTAACCAATTAAGGTTAAGATTAATCATAACTTGTAATGAAATATGCATAAAAATGAACCATGACAAAAGATACCAAGTGATATCAAATATACTCCATGGATTGAAATGAAATCATGTTCCTTTGAGATGCTCAAAATCATGACAAAAGGGTGATGACAAGGGAAACAAAACTACAAGTCACAAGTAATTTGCAAAACTATGAGTAACTTACCAAGCTTCCCCTTTCCATCCTCAATAGCTCTCAGCTTTGCCTGAAGTCTTTGCAAATCCAACTGTAGAGACTCCTTGGTGTCCTTTTCCTGGTTATGTGTCCCCAAGGTATTCACCATATGTAACACCTTTGTTGTTGCAAGATCAAAATCGCCATGTCCAAGCTGCAAAGTAATCAAGTTGTAAGACACCAATAACGTGCATAAATATATCAAATACATCTTATCAATTTAGAACAATAAACAACCGAATAAGTTGTTAAATTTCAATTACTATCATCCCATATGTCTTATCAATTGAAAATAAGTTAGGTTTCTTGTAAATAACAAATTTACAATAAAAATGTAATGTAAAACATGCTTTGTTTAGTTCCAAATCATCATTTCATTTGTAATTTCCCAAGTACATGACCATAGCCTGATATTATTAGTGTTATAATGTGTCTTTCTCAACACAACAGAACACAAACTCTCATGTGTTTTAATGAGTATATTGAGTTTTTCCAAGTCAAGAGTTTTTAACCTGTGGCTCCAATGGTCAAGACAACTGAACTCCCATGTGTGATTCATCTTTCAATAGTTTGGCTTCTTGTTGCTTTCTGAGTTGACGAGTATCTTGCCATGGATAGGCTCCAGAAGTTGCGTTGAATTTTAATTTATGTTAACTAAAGCATTATGCATTGTTATGTGATGTTGCACGGGATTTTTGCCATGTCCCCTTTCTGAGCTAAGGAAATAATTAATAATGTAACTTCAGTTATTCCAACAACTTTATTTATAGCATACTAAAAAGGGCAACTTATGTTTTATTATTTAAAAGAGGGCCTAAAGTAATATTTAAAACTGTCACTAGGGAAAAGGGCCAATTGCATTATTAAAACGTGTTTCTAGAAAAGAGGGGCAATGTAATATTAGATTAAAAAGAATAGGAATTTTCAGATACTAAAAAGGGGCTAAAATTAGTAAATAAGTGATTATAAAAGGAGGAGCTAAGCTGGAGAAAAAAACATCCTAGATATTTTATCAATCTGATTTCTCCAATAGTTTAGACCATCTGTTCGTCTATTTGCTTCCAAGGACAAAAACCCTTGGTGTGCAGGTTATCGGAAGACGAAAACCCTTCAATTTCCAAGCAGATTTGAGGAAAAAAATCATGTAATCCTTCTTGGTGATTTCATTCAGACATCACAGTTGTTCTGAAGTTGCTGAAGTATCTAAATTCAGTTGATTTTTTATGTGTGTTGATGATTTCCAAATTTCCAGATTTTGGTTTTGTCTTCAAAGCTCTAGTTTTGGGTGTGTGAAGATTTTGAAGATTCCTAAATGATAAGATTTTCCAGATCCCGGATAAGGGTTTCACTGTCATTTTGTTTGTTCTTATAAGAGAAAATTTATTATATTATTGTTTATTGTGGTTGGGCCCATTTGAGTGAGTTGTACTGCATAGGAAGATAAGCATAGCATTTTCCACTCTCTATTCTAGCCATACATATCGGTAAATGCATTTTTAAAGTGAATTGCGGAATCCATTAAATCCTAAGGCCACCATACATCATAAAAAAGGGTTGTATGGAATTCCAATATGCGATACCATCTTAATATGAGTTGCAACACTTTTTATAGAAGCCATAACTTTTTTGAAAGTGAATTGTTGTCATTGGATAATTGTTAAAACTGCAGCTTTGTCTTATATTACTTTGTGGGCCCACACCATACATCTGTCCTATTGCTGCATTTCCTTGGGGACAGCCATACAACATGAGGATCTAGTAAGGAAGTTGTACCTTTGATTGATGCTGAGTGTGCAACTGCTGGATGAATATTAGGGTCTGCAGAATAGTCTTAACAGCTAGCTGTAACAGCTAAGATATCTACCTTACCACATTCCAAGAAAATCATAGCAGGTTATGAATTAAGGTTAAAGTTACATATTTCTGAATAGATAATCCAGATTGGTACTAGCTTTCAGCTCTATCGGATTAGTGGAGTTATCAATCAATTGTAGCTTGTGTTTGAGGAAGCCTACCATACCATTCAGACTTCTGAGATTTTATTTTTTAGTTCTTCTTTAATCAGATGATGTCATTAGTTCTATTGTATTCTTCCAAGTATACTGGTTTTCACCGTAGCTTCATGTTTTATCAGCATCTAGCTAATGTCTAGATTGCTGCAATGAAGATCATATTTCCGTATTTGTTGGTCACTAAAGAGCTAATGTGATTTATTGTTGCTTAATAAAATCTGAGCAGTTCTCTGCCAGATTTTCTACTGTTATTGTAAAGGATAGTGGATTCTGGAAGGCATAGATGCCAGACCCACATATTGTTGTACCCAAACCAAATTTTTTGCTTCACTAAGGCATTTTGCTTAATTGAGTCTTAATCTTGTTAAAGTGATGTCAGAAGGTCATTTTTGGGCTTTTTAAATATGGAGTTGGTATTAGTTTCATGTCAGTCTGTTACTGAAGAAATTCAAGAAAAGTGAAAATCCGAAGGAAAATCATCAAAATTTTCTATCTCTGAAGAGGGGAGCACATTTTCAAAAGGGCGCCCTATATTTTAGGGGCTCAGATCCTGTTTTTAGGGTTTGTCACCTCTAGCAGGCATTTGTCCGGCATCACGCCAGCTTCGCAATGGGCTATCAAGCCTGTCAAACGGACCTGTTTAATGCAAGTTATGGAAGATATAGCGCAAAACGAGAGGAAAGTCAAGATTGGTTAACACTGGAAAAAAGATTTGTCCTGCATAAGCACCACCAATGCCCTCACCTGATGCATCGCACTGAAGCTCAAAACGCTTCGTAAAGTCTGGTAGTGCTAAAACAGGGCATGTAGTCATCAACTCCTTAAATCTCTCAAAACATCCCTGTGCCTCAGGAGTCCAAATAAATGCACCCTTCTTCAGTAAATCTGTCATAGGGGCTGCATGTCGTGAATAACCATTCACGAATCTGCGGTAGAACCCACACAAACCTAGAAACCCTCTCAACTGTGTCAGGTTTGCCGGTGTAGGCCAGTCAATAATGGCGCAGATCTTTTCAGGATCCATCCGCACTCCATCTGCACTGATAATGTGACCTAAATATAACAATTCGGTCATCCCCAAGTCACACTTGGATTCCTTGGCGTACAAGGACTCCCTCTCAAGAATACTCAACACGGTCTCCAGGTGAGCCAGATGCTCCTGCCAAGTCCTGCTGTATATAAGGATATCATCGAAGAAGACCAATACGAATCTCCTCAGCAGTGAATGAAAAACCCTGTTCATCGTGGACTGAAATGTAGCTGGTGCATTAGTGAGCCCAAATGGCATCACTACGAACTCGAAATGCCCACAATGACAACGGAAGGCAGTCTTCTCAATGTCCTGCTCCCGAACCCTGATCTGATGATACCCCGACCGTAAGTCTATTTTAGTGAAGTAACATGCACCATGGAGCTCATCAATAAGCTCGTCTATCCGAGGTATTGGATACCTGTTTTTGATCGTCCTCTTATTCAGGACTCTGTAGTCAATGCACATGCGTAATGTTCCATCCTTCTTCTTTACCAAAACAACTGAAGAAGCAAATGGTGATTTGCTAGGTCGAATGTGACCCATAGCAAGTAACTCCTTTATTGTCTTTTCTATCTCATCCTTCAACCTCTTAGGATGCCTGTAAGGAGTTATCATAATGGGCTTAGCACCCTCCTCGAGCTCTATGATGTGCTCAATGCCCCTGTCTGGAGATCTCCCTGGTGGAATATCACTGAATACCTTATCATGCTTGACTCTCAACTATTGAATGTTCGGATGATACTCAGTCTTCTGCTTTCCCTCTTGTATAGGTGCCAATGTGCACTCGGCAGCCCACTCTACCATGTCGTGACGCATGAGCCTCTCCATCCGACGAAAAGAAATTGTTTTGATGTTGCTGTCCCGAATTGCTTTTAGAATATGTGTCTTCCCGTCAACATCAAAACGGATCTCCATGTCCTTGAGACGAAGAGTGACTTCCTCAAGTGAATGAAGCCACTTCATGCCCAAGACCAAATCAATGTCTCTCATGTTCACTACGTAGTAATCAGCCTTGAACTCATAGTTGTTCAAGCGTAAGGGGAGATCCTTGATCATGCATTCACACCTAAGAGTGTATCCGTCAGCCACCTTAACCCGAATACCTTCGAACTTCTCAGTGATGAGTCCTTGTTTCTCAACAAATCTAGCATCTATGAAATTGTGTGTGGCTCCTGTATCAAAAAGGGTAATGACCCTCTGCCCTACCAACACTCCACGAATCCGGAATGAGCCCTCCTGCTGAATGCTAGATAAGCGTGCCTCCTGTATCTAAAGCTCTGACTCTGTCTCTGCTTTAGGCTCTGAAGCCTCTGCCTCTGACTCCTCAAAACTCTCCTGCTGTTCGGAATTCTCAGATTCTGAATCCTCATAATACGCCCACATCACTCAATTTGCCTTGCCCTTAGGCCTCAAAGGACAATCGTGATTGGCGTCATAGGGACCTTTGCAGTAGAAGCAAAGCTTCTTCCTGCGTAGATCGTTAAGGGCCTCTCAATCCAAAGGTGGTGCTGCTGATTTACCCTTTGAATCATTCTTGAAATCTGATTTCTCTTTGTTAAAATCAGACTTCTCTCTGTTTCTGTTAAAACCCTTATTGTCCCTGAAAGAAGAAGAACCTCTGGAGTTGAATCTACTGGAAGGTGCTGCCAACTCCATACTACGTGCCTTCTTCATCGCTTTGATCCAGCCTCTCAATGGTTCCGTCAATCCCTCCATGAAGAGCATTACTAATCGTCTCTCTGAAATATTCGGAACCATAACTGATAACTTCTGAAAGTCACCAATATAAGACTCCAAGCTGCCACTCTGTCTCAACTGAGCCAAGTCTCTAAAGTAGGATTCTGGATCCTTCCTGTCAAACCGCTCCACCAACCTGTCAACGAACTCCTGATAGGATGTGATCCGGTCATGCTGTAAGGTCACCATCCCGTGGTGCCACCAGTCGTAAGCTACACCCTCAAGATGCAGTGTCGCATATCTAATAGCATCTCTCTCAGCCATCGGGCGCAATGTGAGGAATGTGTCTAGCTTACTAATCCATGCCTAGGCTGTCACCTTACCACTACCATCGAACATCGCGAGATTGAGCCTGTTCGTAGCATGTTTTAGATCATGATTCTGATATCTAGGTCTCCAATCCTATCGACCTCCGTGATGCTCTCTCCTCTGCGTAACAAATCTGTCAAAGGAAATCCTCTCTCTGACATCTAGTGGTACTAACTCCCACTCCTCGTTCGCTGCCATAAGTGTGTCTGCGAACAACTCCTCATGCTCCTCACCTGCCATAGCCTCATCGGCCTCCTGTCTCACAAACGTAGGCCTAGTGGGCCTGTCTGCTGTCCGCGAAGCTCTCCTAGGAGCTCTCCGTGATCCTGCATCACTCCTGTCCTCGTCACGATGTGGTGACGGTCTCCTCGGAGTACCCAATCTCTGAAGTGCTACTGTCAATTGCTGCAATACATCATTAGACTGCCGTTGACCTGCTCGTAAATCCCTAAGAGCTAGTAGAACCTCTGAATCGTCCTGATCCCTAGGGTTTTGAGGGATCTCTGTTCTAGGTACATCTGTTCTGTCAGCCATATCTCCCGGCTGCCTGACCAAACCCTGTTGCCTGTCAATCAAGGCTCGCCTGTGTGTATAATACCTGTGTGACCCAACTTGTTCTGGCTGCATAAGACTGTTAAACCCTCAGGATGGTAGGATTTAGCTCTGATACCACTGTAGAAACCCTTGTTTCCCCATTTTCTCTGAATCTGACTGTTTTTATGGTTTTTGAAGGTTTTTGGTTTTTTGACGTTTTTGAGCATAAATGCAATACTGCGATTTTGAAAGAAATTGAAAATAAATTCTATAAAATTTATTCAACTCTGGAAACAATAGTATCTAATGCAAATACTGATGCCAGTCTATTAATTTGACTTCTGGAATGATCACAAATAGGATTCAATAACATGCAATCTAGAAAGCATTGATTTTTTTTAATTAAAGAACCTGATATTAGCAGCAAACTCGAAGTAACCAGATCTGGTACGGCAGCATTAAATGATCCCTTCTCCCTCAATACAATGATTGCAACTTGATCCAGATGCTGAGGCGCCTCCAAAAAGGATGATAGAAGACTAGGAGGAAAGGCGTTTTGCATAAGATCAAGATCACGCCCCTTAAATGCTGGTACGGCCTGACAGATGGTACGGCTGCAGCAGCAGCAGCAATAAATGCAAGGTACGACACTCTTAAGAACCTCCAGAATATCAAAAAGATGACGCCTCAATGCAAGAACTCCTCTGTAATGAATTACTAACTGAAACCCTGAAGTTTGAATCAACTATGAAGCTCTATAATTTCTTCTGAATGAAGAAATCCCTCTGCCTGGCAATAAATCGGATGATATCTCACACCCTCTAAACTGCTTTCACTGGAGATGGCTCGTTCCCCAATGCTCTGAGACTGAAACCCTTGGCTTCCGTGCTCTTGACGAAACTTGATCAATTTTCAATAAACAATGACATAATGGCTCGAATTTCCAAGCAAATGCCTTATACTCATGACAAGTGCAAATTCCTTAAAGATAGGGAATCATTAAAAATTCGACTTCTCTTGTTTAATTAATTCAATAGTCTCTGACCAAATTTTTCATTATAATTTAATTAATTCAATAGTCTCTGCCCAAATGGCCCCTTCCATGATGGGCGACCCCTTCAGCTAAAATCACTTAAGTCATAATATTAAAATATTACAACTTTATATTATATGCTCCAGTTAATTAATATTTAATTAATTCAATTAAATATTAATATCTCTCTCAATATTCACCCGATGCACGAGCCGTCTGAAACTGACGAATAAGGAAGTGATTATGCACGTGATCCATCCATACTGCTAAAAATAGCAGGGGTCCCACGCTGAGTGCCAAATACTGCTAAAAATAGCAACTCAGGCTAGAAGTGTCCGAACGAGCCCGAACGAAAGCCAACCGATCAAATACTGACAATCTGAAGCTGAGCCAAGCTCCATCATGACCCTCTATCCATCCCATCAGCCTACGAGGGTCGCATAATAGGCTAATCCTGTGCTCTGAGAGATGTCAACTAGAAGGGGACATGACAAAGTTTATGCTTGAAAATCAACTTGAGTTTGCATACATGGTGCAATTGGTTGAAATTGTGAAGACTTTGTGAAGTTGGCGCTTCACTTTTTGTCAACTTTTTTGAAAAGGGACGCCATATTTAAATTAAAGCATGAATTTTGAGTATGGCGAATTTACTTTTGATTGTCAACTAAAGTCTTAAAAGGGACGCTTTAGCATGGTGCTTTAACTTCAGTCTTCAAAAGGGACGCTTCAGTTTGACTAAAGACTTAAAGCATGAATCTTGACTTGTGGAAAAGGGCGAACTTAATGTGGAATTGTCAACTAAAGTAAAATTCGCATGGTGCTTTAAATAAATTTGCAACTAAAGTCTTGGTAAGGCGACTAAAGCATGATGCCTTATTTAGTTTATTTTAGTTTCAGTTAACTAAAATTGGGGTCCAATCATAAGCTAAGCGCCATTTTCAAGGTTTAATGCTTTTGTGCGAATTTTAGTGATGAAACTCTATTTATTCAAGCATTGGCGTCAATTATTTCTTCATCACAAGCTTTGAAGTATACATTTTTCTTGAGCGAGCAGCAATTTAAAGGTGCTACAGGTGTCAGAATTCAGCGTTCTTCATAGCAACGGATTCAGATTCTTCAGAAGAAGAAGATTCCAAACTTTGTTTTCAGTTTGCATGCAGGTTTCATCAAATTCCAAAAAGAGATTGGCGAATTCTATAGAAGCAGAGCAAATAAAACCTTCTTTCTTCTGTCTTATTTCTTCTATTTCTCATTTTACGCACTTTCTTCGCATGTCAAAGAAATTCAGCATATTTTCAGAGTTTGATCATCTGGGTTCGCATACTTCAGTATTTGCAGCAAAACCCATGTCTTAGATTTTTTTTTGAGAAAATTGCCACGTAGTCTTCATTCTTAAGCTCTGTGCTTTTTTCCGAGAATTTCTTTGCATGTGGGCCTAAAACACATTTTTTCGAGAATCAAGCTATCTGGGTTGTCTTATAATTTGATTCTGCACAAAACCCACGTTTCAGAAAAATTCTGAAAATTTTTCCCGCCATAGGCTATTTTTAGCCTTGTCCAGAGATTTTCAGTTTTTCCAGAAAGTTGTTCAAGTATATTCGACTTTAAAGTCAAAAGTCTTCATTTTCAAAATGCAATTCAATCTCATTGATTACAAGACCAAATCTGCCCTTATGCATAATTTTGTCAAAACTTCAGATACAGACTTAAATCATGTTTATCCAGTGGTTAATCTGAGCAGTCTGGAAGGTGTTAGCAGCAATTATTTGAGAAGTCTTGAGCGTTCCGAATAGCTGGCAGCAACATCTATTCCTGTTACCACTTTTGATCTTGAGTTCGTTCTTGCTTGTATCAAGCATTATGACTTATCTTCACGACAAATTAGATCAGCTGATGGGAGGGTTGTCTGCAGTCTCAAACCGAAGGATATAGAGAAATGTTTTGCTATTCCTCCTCGTTCAAATAATTTCACTGTGGTTATTGAGGCCTGTGAGAAGATATGGGATGGAGATCAAGAACGTCCGCAGAGAAAGGTGGCTCAAAAATGGCTGAAAGTTCAAAAGACTAATATGCCTAAAAAGGTTGGTCGTGGTGAATTCAAGGATGAAGTTGCTGTTTTGACAACTTTGCTCAATCGAGTTACAGGTCAAGAGGATGCTAGCACTTTCCGATCCTGGATGTTTTACCTTATTTCCAGAATTCTTGATGGCACAAAACATTTTGACTGGGCTATGTTGATTAGTGATTGCTTACATCAGCAGATTACTAATTTTCTCAAGTTTCATGAGTTTCATATGATATCTTACTTGGTTTACTTAGTTGCATTCCAAGGCAGTTACAAGCATCTAAAAACTAATGGCACTCGGCACTCCTGGTGTTCAACGTGTTCATGAGTATTATCCTCAGTTGGAGTTTTCTAAATCTGAGCAAGACTTCTGAGCAGTGAATGATCATTTTTCTATGAGGACAGTTAGAGATCTTGACAGTGAAATGCACATTCGTATCTCTGCCGAGGAAAAATCAGCGATGGAGACTTGGGCGGATTGGTTTATCCAATTCCCTACTTTCACATACATCCGGGTTTATGGATATGTTGGAGAGCCTTTGATGTTGCCGAGGTATCCTTCAGACAAGATCATCTTCATGGAGTTTCTCAGACAGATGCAACATGTTCATTTCTTTCTTCGCAGTTGTCATAAGACTGCGGCTACTTTTCCATTTGGATTGGGAATTTTTACATGTAGTGCGGCAATAGATGCCAAGCATATGTCAACCGAAATAGAAAGATTCAAGCTTAAAACTCATACTGAGTGGCGTTCTTATGATCCTTTGGGTCATTATGCAGACAGGTTAGAGCGAGGGATTGCACATAAGCCAGCACTTGAAGATTTCTGGGCTAATTGTGAGGATGAATTCGAGGTTCGTCGTCGTCACTATTGCAGACTCACTATCGCTCAGCTCTCTAATTACCTATCAAAGGATGTTGATGGTCTATTAGATGATGATGGAGAAGTTCTTCTCAATTCATATGTCAGAGATCAAATTGCTCAGCAGCCACTTCGTTCACCAGATTGGTATGCTAAGGAGAACACTTCTATTGAGGAGGTTTCTAGATCGGCTATCAAGACCAGCAAGCAATTCTTGGAGAGTAAATGGAGGCGAAAGTCAGTTTCTGTGACAGAGCCGCCAAAGGATTTTTCTTCATTGCCTTCTACTTCTAGGTCAAGACCTCGAGTCAAGGCTATTGTGATACCTCCTGAAGGAGTTAAACTCAGTGGAAATACGGGAAAGAGAGCTACTGGTAAGAGGAAGCAGAAGCGAGTTGAGAATGTACCTGAGACTCCAGTAGAGACAGTCATTCAGGTTGAGCCTCACATTTCACCTCCTAGTTTACCACATGTGCAACCTATTGACATAGATTCAGAGCCTGAGATACCAATTCGAGTAGGATCGGAGACAACTGAACCACCACAGGTTGATACATCAGGGACAGTCTCTCCTCGAATTGATAATATTGTTCAGTCTTGTTGGCTTGAGAGGTCTTTGGGGAGACAGAGGCGTGAACCTTCATATAACCTTGATTTATCTGAGTTCGGTGAACCTTATCAGAGAAGGTCGAACAAGAAGATTAAGAAACAGGTGCATATTGAAAAGACTCCGGAATCAGAGATTGTTATAGAAGTTGCTATTCCTCCAGAGGGTAAGAGCCTAGATGAATTTGAAGTTGGTGACTTTACATTTACTAAGGCAAATCTTGGCAGGACTACTCGAGAGACAGACGTGAGCCTTCTTAAGATTGTCACCAATAATCTTGAAGAACGCATCACGAAGGATGGAGAGGATAAGGCATTGCTTAAGGTTGAGAATGGTCAACTTCGTCAGTATATCTCTGATCTTGTTCATGGAAATTCAAGTAGAGCACCTGTTCTTCCTCAGAATACACTTGCAGAACAACAAAAGCTAGATCACTTAGTTAGTCATGGCAGACTTTTGGATAACTGGATTGAAAACTTAGTCGTTACAGGTCAACATCTTCTTGCGGATTTATATCAGTTAAGGAGTGATGCACATAGACTTCGTCAAGGTATTCAGTTGCTCGAGGTTTCAGTTGCAGAAGGTTTAGCCAAGGATCGAGTTCTTGTGTCCCAATTGTCTGTTGCATACGATGCCTTGGAGGTTGATGAAGATCAAGAGAAAGTTTTTACTTGGAGCGTGCAACACCTTTTCAAAATGGAGATGTGCGAAAAGATTTCTGCCAAGTTATTTTCAATGAAAGATGATGTTGTTGGAGCTCTTGCACTTGTCAGTGGTTTTGTTGTTCAGATTCTGTGTCGTTATCTTCTTTAAGATGGCACGTATATTGCACTTAATGAAGTACAAGCTGAGTTTGAAAAGCTGATTCGTGATAGCCTTGAGGGAGACCCTGTGGCGGCTAAGTTGGAGAATATTTCAGTTATTTCAGCTAGTTTCAGAAAGGCGACTGAAGATGTCAGAGAAGGCATGCATACAGTCAAGGAAAGTGGCAGAGAACTGAAGAAACAGACTGTTGTTTTGGATAGCATCAAAGTGCCTGAAGATAGAGAGATTGACGAGTTCTTGGTCGAAGTGTTAGACCGAGATGACATGGAGTGTCATTTGGAACCTGATTAATTTGAGTTGAGTCATGAGCAGCAGTTAACTCGACTTTCGGTCTTGAGTTCACTTGCTGACCTCCTTATCTTATCCTTGGAATTATCTTCACAGGAGTTAGGGTTAGGGTTTCCAGTTAACTGAGGGTAGTGTCCAGTTAACTTTGCTTTAAATAAGGACGTGCATGCTTGCACATTGTCCATTTAGGTTAGATGTATCGGTTAACTGATGGTAGCTTTCCATTAACTGTATAGTTTACTTTATTAGGGTTTAGTAATAAATCTTGCATGCATTGCAAAGACGTAGTTGACTCAAGGTGATTTTAGGGTTCCCTACACCTTTCGATGTCTATAAATAAGAGTTTTGCTCATTTGTACATAACTTTTGCACAAGAGAGAAATATATGTTGTGCCTACCTTGCCTTCAATATTGCTCTTTTTGTATCTGTTCATGCGCTTTTGCTGTTATAATGAATTGTTATGCCACATAGGGTTTCATGCAATTGTGATGGTGAATTCTTTCCATAGTTAGATCAAATCTGTTTTGTGTTCAATAAACTTGTCAGATTGACGATAGATGTGCCACCTTGCCTTCAAGTAGAGAATCTGCACTTGGTTATCGTGTGTTGTGAACAATAAACTTGTTCGGATTGAGCTGATAGTTGTGCCACCTTGCCTTCAAGTTGAGAATTATTGAGTTTATCGTGTGGTGTTGTTACCAATAAACGTGTTTAGATTGAGTGATAGATGTGCCACCTTGCCTTCAAGTTGAGAATCTA
This sequence comes from Sequoia sempervirens, assembly GCA_007258455.2. Classification (NCBI taxonomy): domain Eukaryota; kingdom Viridiplantae; phylum Streptophyta; class Pinopsida; order Cupressales; family Cupressaceae; genus Sequoia; species Sequoia sempervirens. The sequence goes on from VDFB02252616.1 coordinate 89,209,792, forward strand.
TACTCGTTTATCGTCTGATAGTCAAACCTTGCTCCATTTCCTCATGCTCTATTTTCTTGAGTAAACTGGATAGATTTTAAGTAATTGGCATAGTTGTAGTTAGTAGTCTGCAAAACCAGAAAATACTCAGCTGCAACGTATATAGTTTTCGAAAAAGCCTTGTACCTCTACAGATGAAACAAAAAGACAGGATTTAGTTTAGTTTACTTTCCTTTTCAAAGCACTTTTGTCAAGCACAACAAGGGAGCTTCCCCTCCTAATTTGAAGAGCACTCATTGCGTAGTGTGCATAGCTGTCCGTACCAACTCTTACTCCAGAGGTGCTAGTTGTTACGCCAACACATATCATTCATTCAAACTTGAATTTGCATACATCATAAGCTGTGTGGCTTGCCACCAACATGCATATTTGATTAGATTTGATAAAATTATAGTCACCATGTGTTCCGACTCTGCCCATTTTGGAATCTCAGTGATCAAGAAGTGTTATAATTTGTGCATGAATATTGGGTTATTGTCAAGTTGTTCAAATTTTCCAATTTGGGACAGTTCAATTTTGCATCAATTTTTGGACTATATTTACTATGTGCAATAGCACATGTAAGCATATAAATGTGGCGAGGAACTCATCCATAGTTGTCTATGAAGCTGTGTGGTATGATCCTTGGCATTGCATATGTTATCGCGGAATCTAGCAGCGCTCGTTCCACAAATAAGCCCCCCTACGAAACTTGTCTGTTTCTAGGTTCGTGAAGTTCAAGCACGCAAAACGAGGTAATTTTCGAGCCACCTCATAATGCATTCCAAAGCCTCAAACTACCAGTTTGAGCATCCCCCTATGTTCGCCTCGCGAGGACCTCCGAAACAAGCTCCTTCGCGAAGTCTCACTGATCATAGTTAAAATTGTGAAAGATGCAGTTGTGCCTAAAAAGTGGGCTCTAACTCATCCAAATTTTTGGCTAAGTATTGAAAATGCAGGGGCGCCAAAAATCAGCGCCCCTGCATAAAAGTGATTTTTCAAAAATGTGTAGAAGCGCTAAAAAAGTGCGCTCTTACACATTGTTGCCAGACTTAGCCAATTTTTGGCTCAGGCGCACTTCTTCATGTCATTTGCATATTTTGTTTTTCGTGCCATCTTTTATGCCTCAATTTATTGTGCGACTTGAGTTAGGTTTTTGATGTTTCCCAATCACTTAAAAGTGATTTTATGTTTCATTTTCATCAAATGTCTCCTCTTTGTTGGGCGCGCATCTTCCTTCTCCAAAAACGTGTTTTCTTGAGGATCTTCTCCTTGATCGTGCTAGGGTTTTGAAGTCTTATTTCAGGTATGTTGTTTTTCGTTCCTCTTTTCTTAACTTCTCTTTATGTCTGCGTTTTGTTTTGCTAGGTTTTGCTATTGCGTTTTCCCATGTCGTGATCTTGATTTCTATAAATAAAAACATGTTTTCCTCATGCGCATGAGTTCTCTTCCTTCCATGCACGTGAGTTCTCTCCCTACGCATTTCTTTCTCTTCTTTCGATACACGTTTCTTTCTCTTCCCTTCATCACACGTTTTTATCCTTCCTCTTCGCATTCTTCTCATGGTCGGGTTTCTTCCTCATGTTTACCAAGGGGTTTTGGTTCGGTCTTCCCCTTCTATCTTTTGTTCTTGATCATTCCTTGAAGAGCTTCATGCACGTGGTTTCTTCATGCAATGACACTCGTTTTAACGTTGGCTGAAAGTCCCTCATTATGCCATGGCGTCATCCTCAGAAAAGTTTGCACCTTAAACATATTCTATGTTTTGAAATCTCCTAAGTGATGAAGTTCTCCAACAATGGCGCATCGTTTTAGTCCACATTTTCCTTACACAAGATATGAGCAAAGTGTAAGGGCGTCGAATTTCAGCGCCCTGACACTTTTGAACTTTGTTTTAACACTCCAAGTGCAGGAACATTGTTTTTCAGCGCCCCTGCACCAAAGTCAGCATCCTCCAAGTGCAAGGGCGCTAATTTTCAGCGCCCTTACACTTTTCCCAATTTTTGTCCTCGACACCTCAAAACTTGTCATTTTCGTCTTGAACCTCGATCCTTCCACTTTGTGCATCGTTTTGTGTGCCTTTTCATCCGCTCCACACTTGCTCATCATCGTTGCTCGCCTCACGCATCCCCATGCTGTTTAAAGACTAACATTTGTTCTGACTCCACATCTTGCAGTCTCTTTTCAAGATCCTCAAAGTTGTTGATCAAGGTTTCAGTTGCTCTCAGATGACTGCTAGAAAACCTCCGTCGTCTTCAAAAGAAAAAGACAAAATGAAATATAAGTATCAAGTTGTTTATCCGCTGACTGTAGTGGTCTCTAAGGTGGAAGAGATAAACGACACAAAGGTTGGTCATCAAGACTTGGTTGATTTTGCAAAGAAAACTGAGAAGAAGCCTCTTCCCGATTCTATGAGAGCAATTGTACACAGTAACCTGGATTTGGTATCTATGTTCCATACTACTGCACACAATACAGAATTTGTCCTTCAAGTTGCATCCCACTACATCAGGGAGAGCAAAAGTGTGATTGATTCTTCTGGGCACGAGATTTTGAGACTTGACCCTAACTTCTTTGATATTGTGTTTAAAGTTCCAGAGATGGAGAAATACATTGATATCTCAATACAGAAAGCACAAGAAGTCTATGACGCTGATCCCAACAAGGCTAAAAACCTAATAAATAGCCAATGGTTGAAGAAGCCTAGGCAAACTGTTTCCAGATGGCCAAAGGGACTCCTGCAAAGTGATTTCAAAGATGATGTCAAAGATATGATCACGTTCTTGAGCAGAGTGAAGGGCTTGCCTAAATCATCCACGTTTCATGACTGGATGTATGAATACATCAGGATCATAAGAAGACAAAAAGTTCACATTGACTGGGGCAAACAGATCAGTGATGAAATACATGAGCAACTGATCAATGCGCCTTCTACATTAAAATTCTATATGACTTCTTACCTGGTGTATGTAGCAACTGTAATGAGGCAATTTCCAAGTCTATCCACAAAAGGGAATCGGATGCTGGTGCCTGTGTATAAATTTTTCTATCAACTGGAGTTGAAGGAAAGCTTCCATCATTTCAGGAGGGTTACTGATGCTTTCTTCGCACCTTTGCTTTTCAATTTTGATTCGACTCTCGAGAGGAGAAGGGTATCTGATGAGGCCTATAAGGCGGTAAGTAAAGTTGGATGCATATTTCTACAATTCCCAACATTTACTTATTTGAGGGTAGGGTGCTACACCGGCTGCCCTTACATGTTGCCACGATATCCTTCGGACAAGTGGGTTCTCATGGAGATGTGCAGACAGCTGATTTTAGTGCACAAACAACGAAGAAATATTCACAAGCGTGGATTCAAGTTCCCACTGACAATCGGTAGATATACTATCCCGACTGTACAAAAAGCCAAATCTGTTTATGCTGAAATGCAAATCATGACAATCAGGACCTACAGATATAGGTTTGATTTTGATTACCGGGATGTCAGAAGGAAATTGCAAAAGGGTCATCATCACAAGTACCGTTTTGAGGACATCTGGGCTGATTGCAGAGATGAAGAAGCCATTCGCAAAATGGATTATTGCAGGTTGACCGTATAGCAGATCAAAGACCTTGATATTGCTAACCTACCAGAGGATTTTACAGATACTGGCGATATCATGAACGTTGTCTATGATGAACAAAAGATTTCTAAGAAGCCGTTGCCTACAATTCAATGGTCTAGGAAAGAAAGTACTAGCATCAGAGAGAGATTGGCACCAATCTTATCCCACACTGCATAATGGTTACAAAAGCATGGTTTTGAAATGAAAAGTTTCATAACAGATTCGGAAGGAGAAGAATCCAAAGTAGAAGCTCGTCGATAGCAAGAACTCCGCATGAAAAATAAATCAGCGGTTGTTCCCACTTCTTCACGAAGAGGTCCCAAGATCAAGTTTACTGTTGGCAAGAAAGATACCCAGGCAGTCCTTGAAGGAGAAACCACAGAATATGAACCATCTCGCTTTAAAGGTAAAAGGGTTGTTTCAGAGGAGATAGATTCAGATGAAGAAGGTATTTCCAGTGACCAATCCGCTGAAGATGAAAACTCAACAGAAGCAGACTCCGATGCAGAAGAAGTTTTTGAAAGCGAACAAGAGTTTGAAGAAGAATCTAAAGGTGATTCCGAAGGTGAACCAGAATCGGAGAGACAAGAGGGTGATCAACAGGAACCCAGGCATGATCAAGAAAGAACTATGTCTCCACCTGAGAATGTAGTTGAGGAAATTCCCAAAACGTCATCGCCTGTGATTTCCAGTGTTCCTCATACTCCTCCAAATTTGAGTACTCGTCCACCTCCTGTTCCTTCATCACCTATTCCTACCGCAGGCATTCCTGCAGTAGAGGTATCCACTATTCCTGCAGCATCAACCTTGCTTGATACTCCGTCGGTGACGAGCATTCATATGGTTGATATTCTGTCAAGTCCTCCATCATCCATTCCTAGCCTGTCTTCACCAACATATGATATCACTTTTGAAACTGAGTTCAATCGGTTCATGAACAAATCAATACGTGATCAGCGCAATGTGCAGTCTCCAAGAGCAATGATGACAGACACTTCGCCCTTTGTCACAATACCCATGGTAACTTCAGAGGTGACAATGACAACAGAGTTGACAGTGAATCCAGAAGTTCACACCTCCTTCCTTCCCCCTTGGCTGATATCTCAAGTATCGAAGCGGAAGAAGCAAATGATCTCTCCAGAGGAGCTCGACCTCAAAGAGATAGTCCCTCCAAAGGCTAAAGGGAAGAAAAAGGAAAAAGTATACTCAAGGCTAAATGTGGACAAGACTGGCCACAAGTATGCGGAGATTGGCATACCACCGCAAAAAGGAGATGTCAATATGGAGGACTACACAGTAACAAGAGTCCAGCTTGGCAAAGTTACCAATGAAAGTGCAAAAGCAAATGTGCAAGTGACATTGGACATCTTGGCTGGAAGACTGGATAAAATGGAGCAAACTCGTAATATGTACAAACAGAGGGCAGAGCATTATGCCACTGTTGTAAAGAGACTTGCAGGATCTTCAACTACTGCACAACTACTAGCAGTGGTAAGTATTGAGGGCCCAGCTGTCAAGAAAGCTGAGAAGTTCGCCTCCAAAGGCAAGGTGTTGTATGATTTTGTTGAGAAGATCATAGAACACAGATCTCAAATCATAATTGTTGCAGATGAGAAAACTACTTTGTTGGCCAAGCTCACCACAGAGCTTGATAAAGAGAAAAGTATACTTTCCCAAGAGCGCAGAGATATGGAAAGATGCCTGTTGTCATGGTCACAAATGAAGCAGGTAAAGCTTAGTAAATTGGTGGAAGCCGAGGTAATTCCCGATAAAGAAAAGTTCATTGAGGTAAGAGAATCCTTGAAACATCGAATTCAAGTAATTCAATCTCTTACAGAGGATCTCCACCAAGTGCAGGAAGATGTCGAAGGGCATCGTGTGATTCTTGAAAAAGGTATCAAGGAATTAATAGGACAACTTCTCGAGGAAAATCGTATCTTCCTGCCAGCCACAGAAATATCCCAGATCTTCAAGGAAGCCATCAGGAAGATAATTGATAGCGCAGACTTTTCAGAAGCCTCTCTGAACGTCATTTGTGATACAAGGCTCACATTGGATAACCTAAAAACGCATCTTGACAAGTGCAAGAAGGTTCACTCATATGCCATGAGATCGATCACGAGAATTCACACCATTGTGGATTACACCATTGGTTCGGATGAGAAGTTCGTGCAGGAGACCAGGAAGAAATACGAAGACTTCCGTGCCCAAAGCAAGGAAACATGAAGGTTCCTGATCTCCAGTGTTAGACATTTTTTGATGCCTCCCATTATGCATCTTGTAAATATTTCCTGACATTTTATATGTCTTTTTGTAAATTGTAATTGCACCAAGTTCGAGATTTAATCTTTTGAAAACAAATTACACTTTGACTTTGGTCAAAGTTAGGTGAGATCTCCTTGAATCGCTCACCTAACTTTCCTTAATTTTCTCAATTAGTGTCCTAATTTTGCTCTTCCCTCTTTCCATATATATGAGGGATTTCCTTTGTATTAAGGATCTTTTAGTATTTTGCAACAAAGTGCTGCCCTTTTTGAAACAAATTGTGAAACTTTGTGTTCATGCTTTGTGAACAAAAACTGATCAATAAAGAAGAAGATTGCAAACCAAACTCTGTGTTGAATTCGATAGTCTTGTGAATTGATCTCTTTTGGTGGTAATTAGTAAGTGATATCTGAAAGACTCTAAGCAATTCATGTAAACTTTGTGTTCCATCTTTTACTTAGATTTACATTTGTGTTTTGTTTAACTATTGTTGAATGATCTACAAGACTTTGCGCTTGTAATTGTTCATGCTCTTTGGATACTTTGGTTGGATGATCTACAAGACTTTGCGCTTGTAATTGTTCATGTTGTTCGAGCAATTGATGTATCTAAGAAGACTTTGTGCTTCTAATGCAACAAATGACACATCTTTCACAAATCCACCATTGAAAAAGCTATGAAACAACTTTGTGCCTTCGTGAGCTTTCCCTTTTATTTTACTTGTTTATTGTTAATCACTTATGGTATCTCCACGCTTTGCTTTGACAAGATAGAGGTATTGGCATTACTACTTGTTGATCGTTTTAGGTTATTGTGAATTGAGAACTTCCAACAGTGAAGCATTGTAAACATCTTCTTTGAAAAAAGAAGAGAAGGATGAATGTGACACACCAGTATTGTGTAGTAAGTATTGTGTACATTGTGTAATTATTTATTTGTTTTACTATCACTTCCGTCAACAGTAAGAAGGGCGCCTCCCCTTTTCTAAGAGGAGAGATTCATATCTCACATAGATGTGGCTGAAGTCCTAGTTGTGTAATCTATCGAAAAGTTGATTACATAATTTTCACCCAACAGCATAAACAGTGCATGATGCAAGGCATTGCACACTAGATGAATGATATATTTTGAGTTGTGTTGCAAGGTTCCTAGCATAATGCAAAAAAAACACAATGTAGAGAGTTCCGTACAACTCTGTTGCATGATTCCTAGGATTGGACAAATTGCACATGATTCAAGGATCTACACAGGACTATACAGCAAGGATCTTGGCATTGCACAGGTAGTGCATGATGTTGTGCACAGGTCCCTGGACTGCTACATTAGTGACAAAGGCTAGTGCATGAGTCTGCATGGCAGCACATTGGCGAGAAATTTTGCACAACTTGGGTGTCAATAAAACTGAATGCTCATGTGGAACACCTTAAACTGGGCAAACAGGTTGCTCTATTAGCATGAGGATTAAATAGCATAATTTTGATATTAACACAAGCTCATTTGATGCAGAAGCATCTCAAGGATCTAGCCATTTGCATTAATTAAAACTATTTTTTGTTGCAATTTTGGATTTTTAAGGTATAACCTTGTGTTTCTAGGTGCAAGAGGCAATCTCTATACTTCAAATTTTTCAAATTCAAACAATTTCCCTCTTGTTTGTATTGAAATGGTGAGCAAACTTATAAAATTTAAACCATGACTCCAAATAATTGATATGGGATTTCATATATTCAACTTGCTTGATTTTTACATTGCTCAATATGGCTTTATAAACCCTTATTTTCTTGTAACATTCCAAAACTATATTCAACTACCTACCAACTAATATTCTAACTTATTAAATTATGAACTAACAATTTATTTGTAACTATTATCTACATTATTATAAATTAACAATTACATGTTAATTATTTATTATTTAATCTAATCTATATACTATAAGATGATGTAATATTCCAACAATTTGGACACTCATGATGGAATCTTTAGAAGGATTCTATTAACACTTCTACATTTGTTCATGATACCCATGGGAGTTGACGAGTTGCAACTTCTCTTAAGGGTGCTTATGATGATGGACCACTTGCCTGTTGCTTATTTAAATTGCATGTTTGACCTTAATTTGCATGCCAATGACCTTGAATGAGGCAGTCATGTGTGAAGTAACAATTTGAGGAGAATCTTGCATTCCCTATCTTAATTGTGTCGACTTGGTGGAGGGAGTTACAATTTGACTTCTTCAATTCTTGCCAACACCCTATTGATAATGTATGATGCATGCAAGGGGGTTGTAATTATGGGAGTTACATTTGATATTCCCCTCTTAATTTCTAATTCCTCTTGAAGATGAACATTACATTTGGGAAGGATTATATTTTGTAAATTTCATTAATAATGCTTGGGTTCCTTGGAGAATCTTGCCACCTCATCCAGGAATTAGGTTTGGAGTTACATCTTTCTCATTTTATGAAGCTCCTTATTTGGTGCCATACTTAGAGAGGCACGTAAAAGTCCCTGTTGAGATTGAAAGAAAAAAAAAATTTGATAGGATGTAGTAAGAAGATGGAGTTCTTTGCTTGCAGAGCATTGGGAGCTCAAATGAGAGTGTTGGGGAGTTCCCAGAATATAGAAGACTGAGGAGAAATCAGCATTGAGGTTGGTTTTGCAAGGATTTGATGCTGCACATTCGAGATTAACAAGTTGCCTGTTTTTCTACAAAGTTGGAAAGTGAATTTTATAGGTGAAAACTTTGTCAAAATTTCCCCAGCATCATATTGTCGAATTGGGTTGATTGTAGGAATTCATTTTATCTGGGTATATACCAGCAAGTATACCTTGGAGACAGGGTTAAGAGAATGAGAGTGTTAATTGAAAAGCTTTTGATGCAAGAAAACAGGATGTAATACTCCTAATTTGTGGGTAGTAAAATTCAGAAATTTATCCATTTTGGGTTCAAAATAAGCGAGGGTTTAAGATATTGTTTTCGTTTTTGTTTCTGATTTAAGATGAGTAAATTAGTGTTTTGTGATGAGTATAAGGTCTGTCATAAGTCAACAAATAAGATTCCTTCATTGTCCATAAAAATCAGCTTGTCTAGGTTTAGTGTGCATAGTGGTGTGTTCAGTTTTCCTTCCATTGTTGTCATATTGGGATATCATTAAAAATCATATTTAGCACTTGAACAATAAGTTTTTCAACATAAGAATAGAATTAATTTTCTTTCCAAAAATCATATGCATAAAGCATTTATTTATAATTTTTTAAAAACTGTACTTTACAATTTTGGATAAACGTGAAATAATCCCAAAAATCAGGTCTTTAAAGCTAACTCACTTGGGAAAAGCTGAAAATAAAAGTATTCAAATAAAAATTAAAAATAAAATTATAGAAAAAATCTAACTAAGAATGAGATTTCCAAAATTCTGCCACAAAAATAGATCCCCTGCTCTAACTATAGAGTTAGCTAAAATTAGTTATCTAAAATTTCCTTGAATATGTAAATCAACCACTGAAAATCACCTTCAAATCTTTGGCAAAGCCTTGGAAATGCAACTTGTGTACAAACTCTCACCAAATCCTACATTTAAATACTCCTTGCAAGAATGAGAACAACACTCTTTTCTATTTTTAGTTATTTTTCTATCTTTTGGCAAATCATGCATGAGCACACACTTTGGGAGTCTCTACTAGCAATGAGATGAAAAGCATGTGCTTTTGATCCACTTATCACTTTTGTCACCTGAGAAAATGTTCACATTTTTGCAATAATTCGACTTGACCTGATCTAGCTCTTCCAGTTTTGACTTAAATGACCAAAAACACAATTTTGGAATTGCTAAGTCACTTTTTTCCACTTAAAGGAGCACCTTTGTTCTAATTTGAAGCTGACCTACTCAAGCCCTTCCACTTTACACTTAAGTAACCAAGAACGCACTTTTTCACCTGCTAAACAAATTGAAGAAATAAAAGTGCTAATAACTTTGATTTGAAGTATGATGATTTCAAATCACATGAGTGAATTTATAACATGACAGATTTACTAATACACTTCAGAAAAGGGCTTGTAGAAACTACCCATAGTTGAAATAAGTTTTTCTAGGTCATTTAAAAATCTTCTCAAATACTGAAACATTTAAAATCGACAAATAATCTATGTAGCATTACTCAGAATCAAAATTTCACACCAAAGTGTTAAGCTATGCTATTCAATCTCTTATGTTTCACACGCCATCAATTAATACAAAAAGCTGAGATTTCAATCCTTGTATAAAAAATGCACCTTGGATTCATACATGGCAATCTCACATCTGAGGCGATCCCCTTCACGTTCTAGAGCTTTTATTTTCCTTAATGCATCATCAACTTCCTGAGCAAGGAACTCTGACTTGCGACGTTGACTTTTAAGGCTTTCTCCTTGCTCTACTAAATCTTGTTCTAATTGCTTCATGTTGCTCACAGACCTTGAAAGAGAAGCTTCCAGTTCCTGCATGGAAAAGAACAATTGTTGGCACAATTTACTTTCTTTTAAGATCCCATAGAAGCTACAAGCAAAAGGCCTTAAATTTAACCTGAATCCTCTTATTCTTTGACTTCTCAAGAGCGGATGCATCCCCTACTTTCTGTCTTTTAAGTCCAACCACTTCCTCCTCATCATATGAAGAAATTATTGCCTTCAAGCCATCCCTTTCTTTGCTAAGAAGTGCAATCTGTAATTAATGGTGAGAAAAGCAATGCACACTAGTCATTTAGAAATTAGGATACTCAATGGTTACAACCATAAATATCAGCAAAAGGAACTTTCAAAAGTCATATCTAGCTAGAACAAAAATTGAAACTTTTTCAGGAAAAAGCATGCTAATCCATTTATACAAGTTGCAACTTCTTGTTTAACAAACTTTATAATATCCAAGAATTCAGATACAAGCCATAAGAACAGATGCCTAATTACACTCAAAAATCATTATACAGCAGTTTTGGAAACCAATCATCCCAACAATAGCTGAAAAACACATGAAATGTATTAAATGAATCTAATTCCAAATTTATTATGCATTAGATGCATTCCAGATTAGTTTTCTTCACACTAAGAAAGCAGAAGACATGAATCAAACTCTAGATGCAGTTAGTATTTCAAAGAACCCCAGGAGATTTCTCTGTTACAAATCACATAATATTAGAATTATACATTTTCTGGTTGTGAGATGTATGATAACCACGAATTCCAAGACATTTTTCAAGTCTGAGGACTCTCAAGATTGATTTTGGAAGGACTAACTCTAATTAGATGTGCCATTATTCCGTACACTTGTGGCACTCTAACTATTGTGCCATCATTAGTTTCAAGATTGAAGCTCTCCAACAAAACAAGACATGTTATACTGCTCGTCAGGTAATTAGGCATAATATAGAAAACCTATAGGGGCCTTAGAGCTAGGTCTTCATTGGCAAGAAAACAGTATAATGTAATGTCCCCTTCCTAGGCAATATAGTTGATTCAGGGGTTTGCCTATCATTCAGACCCTCGTAGGCTGATAGATGTGTTTAGAGGGTTATTTTGGCAGTTATCCAGCATTTTGGGACACTACTCCATCAGTTGATTCAAGTTTTGGCCCTTGGCAGAGAATTATAAAGTCAGTTTCAGGCACTTACTATTATAGTAAGTCAGGCAGGCAGGAGTTGCTATTTCTGGCAGGGCACCTGGTTCAGTTGGTCAGTTCAATTTCGACCCAGTTTGACAGTTTGGTGAGCAGATAGTGAATATCAAAGCATTTAATGATATTGGGAGAAATATTTAAGTTGTAACTTTATAATATAAAGTCAATTAATTAAATATTAAAATATCAATGGAATAATATAAAGTATTTAATACTTTATATTAAAAGGATGATTATTGATGATTTATTTATTCAATAATCATTTAATAAAAGGGGACGCCATATTTTAATAATTTCTCCTAAGTTCAAAGGGCGAATTTTATAATATTTTAAATGCTTCTTAAGTTGCTTTTTTTGGGTCGAACTTTTGAAGAGAGCTTATATTTCATCTCAAAGCAAATCGAACTTCATGGTGAATTATTCTAATTTGTCTTATTTTCTCTCTGAGAGCATTGGGGTTTGTGAAACAAGGGTTTCTGCAAATCATTGGATTTTGGAGAACGTTCCCTCTTCAGAATCAGACATACTGAGACTATGAGATACCAGTTGAAGCTTGTCAGTTGAATGGCTTCATTCAGAAGTCATTACAGAGCTTATTGTGGAGGATTTTCAGTCAGTAATTGGATCGATCTTCTCCAGAAGGGATTCCTATTCAGTGGCAGCTATTTACTTATCATCTGGCACACTTTTCAAGAAAGTACGGATTTTATTGAATGCTGGTTTGGGCCGTACTTATACAGCAGCAAGGATTGTACTTTTCCTGCAAGCTAAGACGCCTTGTTTTTTTGGTCAATCTTCCTTCTAGAGGTGGCGCCTAGGGTTTCTAAAGCTTTTCCACTGATTTCGAGGTGGGAGATTGCTTTACTTCATTCAGCCGTACCATCTCATGCTTCTTTTCAAGCGACTGCAAGCTTATTCAGGTTCTTCAATAAATAGCTTGCCTTTTTACTTGCATGATTGAATTTCGCAGTTGTAATTGTTTTGAAAGATCAATAAATCATCTGGCATTAGATTTCAAGCTATATTCTTTCATATTTAGAGCTCTGGTATTTTATCTTAATTTTCCAAGTATTTCTTGCAAAATCGCATTATCTCTTATTTGCAAAAAAACACAAAAAAAAAAATCAAAAACAAACAAAAATTTGCATTCACCGTCAGAAGTCAGGGTTGAGAGACACCTGGTCTCTTACATATAAGAATGAAAAATAGAAGATTTTAATCATATCAGTGCATCAAGGATGGGTCCAATGAGCACCACAGCCCCCACATTCCAAGAGATCTAGAGCATTGGGTTGGCATGACTAATAAACACATCATGTTGAGACTCCTCATAAACCCAAGATCACCTATCTCCAATATATCCCAGCATAACATAACATTAATTACTGTTTTATAAATAAAGGACTGCATCTACTGCACGTAGCACTTTGTATGGTGTTCATGTTTACTTACACCCACATAGCCGATACACTGTCATTAGTCCATATAGTACTTGTATTTATCCACTACAGTTAATATCAAGATGCATATCTACCTCAAACTACATGTTTTGATAAAATAAAATAAAAATGTGGATACATTTGTATATTATATATGATTGATTGAGCTGTTTCTGTTCAGCTTGTAATGATGTTTTCATCGTGTAGACTAGCAGACATCCTTTCTTTGCTATTCCACACCCACCCAATGGATCCCTCCCCCTGGTGTCCTGACTGCATATTCCATTCTTCGGCAAGTCTTGTTGTTTTGTTGAAGTAGAATTGTTTTTGTGCTACATGACTTACTAGGCATATGGAGTTTTAAAAAACACTGACAGTGCACTGAGCTATCTCTTTGTAGCCTCTATGATGGAGGATTCTTTCAATTGCCACAATTCTTTGAGCACACTCTAATAACAATGCCCAAGTATTACAAGGCCTTCATCTTGCTTGTTTAACAAATCGATTATAGCACGTCATTCTCTTTTATGCATTTGCAGTTATTGAACAGTAAGCTATAGATTTTTTAACTTTGCCCTTGTTGCATTTTTGGAGTTCCATTGCTTTAAGGAGAGCATTCAGAACATCATTAATGTAAGCCAATGCAAAGTGTATGGTGATTTCAGCAGATTTGTGGATGGATTTCTATATCAATAAAGGGTTTTCCATTACCCCTTGTAACTCAAGGAGATGCAAGATTTAAGGTTTCATAGAAAGCATGAAGTGAACCATCAATTTTCAGTGGTGTGGAGTAATGAAGAGCAGTAATTGTTTGTATGTTCATTGATGCTAGTTATATTTATCTTGGTAGAATCAGAAACCATGCAGAGTGGAAACTCCTCCCTTTTACACTCTTCATCCAAGGTTATACTCACTGGGCAGTCATTTTAATGAGGGATGATTTTACGTTTCTTCTGAATTCTTTTTGGAGAGAGCTTCTTTGAATACAAGATACCATTATTCTTCTGTACAATGTTTGTGAAGGTTGATGACTCACTTTAAGACATTTACACTTGCATTTAGGGAATAAATGCATCTATAGATTTTTCCAAAGGCCATTGATTTCCTCTTATGCTCATGATCGAACTTACGTTGGGATTGCCAAAGGAGGTGTCAGACTGGAGAGATGTCTTGAATCGACCAAAATAATGACAAAGTACATATCCTAGCTGCTTTCTAAGCACAAATTGGGGAATTTGGAGACTGTCACTGACATTCTCTCATCCCTAAACATAAGGGGATGGCATAACCAGTTGGAGGATATTTATCTCTAGGTTGGTGGCATGTAATTCCACATGGATAGAAAAATGGCATAACTCATGTTCATCAAAATCCACTAGAAACCAAGAAATCATAATTACAATTGTTGGGAGATGGTTATTGAGCTAATTCATAGCCTTAATTTGATGGATAGGAATGTATCCAACACAAAGAAGTAATTTGCCCCTCTACAACTAATCTGTGATAATCTTTCATGCCTTCAACTCTTCACTCACAACACCACATATCCTAATATTTACATAAAATGAATTTAATCCTGACATGTATCACTGGTTATCAAGCTGGTATCTTGATCTTGCTTCATTTGCAAAGGAATTTGAGATCCACATTTATCATCAAGTTGCTTTCATGCTATTTCTGGTATTCATGGGCAGCCAACCATTTTGAAGATAGTTTAGGATGAAGCTAAACTTATATATGCATTCCCTTATGTGATTGATGTCGGTTTGGGAGCAAGACCATCAATTAATATCCCTACATTCTGCTTTTCCATTAGTTATAGGAAGCTGATAAGGTAAATGTGATTGGCGAAGACTGATGTGGAGGATCCAAGTGTGCCTTACTTGTCCTCTGTACAAAGAGATTGCTTTCAACAAAAGGCATCGCCCAATGCATAACCCAATTTGAAGCATTTACTATTTTTTGGCTCCTGTCACCATTCAGTATCTTCAAAGTGTTAGCATTTTGATTTTCCTCTTTTGAGATAACACAAATTAGAAATAGTATGTGAGGATGAACCTCTATTCAAATTCTAAGGGAAAGCTCTCCATAAAACTAAACGAACCCTAAAACACTATAGTTATGAACACTATACCCAATTCTCCAAGCGCGTTTGCATAAATGAAATATATCCTACCCTATCTTTTTTTTCTATGCTACCGGTTTGGCCCCCTGGACTTGCCAATTCAGGTCTGATCTAGCTAAGCTCTAGATCCAAGTTTATTTCAGCAAGGGATACAAGCAAGGTTTTGTACTTTCCTTGTGGATTCATTTAGAATGAAGTTGGGTTCCCCATTTTCCTCTATTGCTGTGACAAACTTGCCAATTTTCCATCATAAATTGTGATTTTTTGTCTTGTCATTTTAAGAAAGAAAATATAAAAGGTTATTCAATTTTTTTTCCGGCCAAATTGTTGGATGTGTCCAAATATTAGTGATGACTCATTCCCGCAATTGGTGTGATAATGAAATGAATACAAATTATGGGTCATTAATGCCATCCATTAAATCTGAGACTCAACATCAACATGCACTTAGGGTAGCTATTAGCTCTAGAATGGGATCTCCAATGAAGGAAAGGCACTGGCTTTTGAAAAAGCTTTAACAAAACTACTTCTGAAAGATTTTAAGTTTGCAAAAGTTTCCATTCTATATGTAACATGTTTTGAAACTCGTTCAAAAGATATGATAGTAACATTTATTATTAATAATGTAAATAAATTATCTAAGTTGTCGGTTTTGGTACAAGTATGTCGGTACAACAATTTTTTTTCCTTGTGTACGGTACATTTGGATACAGATGTATATATATGTGTGTGATGTCCCCACTCTAGTCAGTCACCTGATGCAGTGTGTTAGCCCTTTTCTTGGACCCTTGTGGGCTAACTGGATTGGTTAGAGGGTCAGTGGTACCTTCTAGAGAGTTCGGTCGATTTCATTTTCTGAGATCGTGGATAGGCTCATTGCAGGCCTTGGCAGTACAGGAGTTTCTTTGCTTCTGACGGCATTGAATTCTGTTGAGAATTGAGGGAGATAGGCTTACTTAAGTGATTTAAGTTAATTTTTAACTTAAAGTCTTTTTATAAAGTCAAATTGACTTTATAATTCTTATTTCACTTAAATTAAGTCTAAAGTGAATATTTTAATGTTATATCTTTTATTCACTTAAAGGAGGCGCCAAAAATCAAAAGGGAGACTATGGAAAGTGACTTAAGTTTATTTCCATAAATTTAAATGAGCTAAAGCCCTAAAATGTACGGCTTTCTTAGGTTTTCACCTCCTTTGCTTTATAAGGGATTTGGGCAATGAGAAACTCATCTTTTTGAATATTTCAACTTTGCCTTGGAGGTTTTTTCCCTTGCTTTCAGCCTGTGATCAGGTTTGCAGCAAATCCACCATTGGAGAACGAAATCTCTTCAGTGTGAGCACTTGTGAAGTTGTGAGAGATCAGCTGAATTAGTGCAGATTGAGAGAGCTTCATTTCAGAAGTTCTGCAGTGCTTCAACAGATTTTTTGTAGTGTTCTTCATCAAAAACAGAGGGTTTATTAGTTGTTGTTCTTCCTTCACCATGGCAGACTTCATGGCTGTTTGGGCACACCTTCAGAGATGGTTTTTGGTGCTTTTTGTTTGAAAGGGCGTGGCACTTGCAAGGAAGGTTTTTTTTGGCTTTTTGGAGAAACGTCTTCTTTCTGAGGATCTCTCTTCATGAACTTGGGCGCCCTACCTATACTTCTCTCTGGCTTCAGTTTCAGAATAAACTTTGCAATCTGTAACTCTCTACTCCAGTTTTCGTCAGTTCTTCACTATGCTGGTCGGATTTCTTATTTAAAAAATCTGGAGGCTTTCGGGTATGTTTGTATGTTTTAAATCCATTGTTGATGATAATAAACACCTTCTACAATTCCAGTTTGATTAAATTTGCTCAAGTTTTCATTTTGTGAGCTTTTATATGATGCGCCCCTTCTCTTCTGTCTACAAAATTTCTCTAAAAAACTAAAAAACACAAATAGACTTAAAAAAAAGACAGGGGTTTGAGCAGTGAGCTAGCAAGGCTCATCACAATGTGTGTGTGTGTGTGTGTCTACACACACACACACACACACACACACACACACATATATATGTATATGTATATATATATATGCAAAAAAATTAAAAATGTACAAAATTGTAAATACATTTGATAGTATCATACTTCAGCAATCATCAATCAGCATTAAATCATTGATCAATGCTAGTAATAAAGATAAATGCCAATTGATAGTTCAAAATTTCAATACATATGTCATATATCATATATGTCTAGAGTCATGATTCAAATGAAGACCATTACAATTAAAAAATTGAAATAAATACAATAAACAATTTGTATAATTGTCTAAGACTCTAAGTCTTCAATCTTCATCAATCATCAAAAGGATCTAGATCAAATTCATCGTTTGGTTCAACATCATTTGAACCACAAGTAAATGTAGTTTTTAGGTCTTTTTGCACTTTATTGGATATTTTTAATGTTTTTGTTTTGTTTTCGGCGCCTAGCGCCTACGGGAGCTTTTGGGAGCACCCAGGAACCCCCAGGTTCCTTGTGGGTCCACTCCCATTGAACCCACAGGGAACCCGGGGGTGCCTGGGTACTCCCAAAACTCCCCAGCACACTCCCACTCACAAATGCTCTCAGAGCGGGCACAAGAAGCAAAACAAAGGAACCCAATAACTTAGAAAATTATTAATATTACTATTAATAGTTGTGTATGTCAATTAATTTTTAAAATTAAATATATATTATTAAATATTAAAATTAACCATCTTTATCATTTTATTATTATATTATAATATTATATATTAACTTGTTAATATTGCTATACATTAAAAATATTAGGAAATATATCTATTACATCTAATATTATTGATTTTGCACTATAAATATGTAAATATTTATGATGTCTATGTTTTTTTGTACCAATGAACCCAAAACAAACCCAACCACAAAAAAAAAAAAATTGGACGAATCTGCAAACCAAAACCTAAACCCGAAATAGTCCCAAGATCAGTAACTAAATGAAACATCAATTAAACTGGCCACAACAAATGTTTCCTTACTAGCTAAAACCAAAGATATCCCTAAGAAAAGACTATGTTAGCTACCTCTTAACACACATCCACAATGCAAGATTTTAAGAACTAAGTGAGAAAGAAGCACACAAAGCTGCCACTAACATGAATCATAGTGCTAATCCCAAGCCTAACATTATTCTTCCCTTTTAATAGAATTAACAAGGATGAAACTCGGATTTAATGCTTGAATGTCAAATTTTCCAGCATAAGCATAACTTTAATATCATTAAGAATGTCTTGTGCTTAGACCACTTATTTATAAATCACAAAGAATAAAAAAAAAATGGGATTTACTATAACTATTTATCCCCACAAATCAATGCTTTAAAGCAACCCTTAAAAGCTATAGCGAAAGTGAGAAAGAAAGATACTTTAAAGCAAAACTATTCTAAACAAATAATAAAACAAAGCAGCCTAAAAGAGCCTCTCCTTCATCTACCAAAAAATAGAACCTAACCAAAATAGACTCAACCAAAAATAGACATTGCTAGAAATAGAAATTTGGACATGAGCATCCTCTTTGATTCAAAAAATTTCATCAATCAAAAATCTATCAAACTGTCTAAAGAACATTGGAACCCCAACCATTCTTTTGTTGATGACTTTACCAAACTCTAATCAATTTTACCAACTGTAATATCCCCTTCCTAAGCAATTGATCGTTGGTGACAATTAGCCTATTCCCCGGGTTCTTGTAGGCTAATGTGGTTTAGTTAGGGGACTCCACAAATCTTGGAGGTCGTGTTGTTCAACCGTTTGGAATATTTCGTGTCGCAGTGAGTTCAAGGCTATAGGAGATTCCTTCTAGCACTTTTCGAAGTGTTTTTGGGCACTTGGCCCAATATTACTATTCTAGTAAGTCACCTCAGCACCAACTTGGCCTTTACATATCCGTTTTCCCTTGGCATGATCAATTATTGCATTTAATGATATTTGATGATTTTTAATGGCCTAGGGAATTATTTTATAAATCCACAAATCTGCTGAAATCACCAAGAAGAAGTATATTCAAAGCAGTTTAATTCATTTTTTCTGGCTATATAGCCTCCATTGCTGGCCGTACAGCTTGTACAGGGGCGTGAGATCCCTAGGGCAAAGTGCCTAGGGTTTGGAATTTATTTTGGTGGGTTTTGGGGCACCATGGTACACCTTGAGCATTGCAAATCATTCGAGGTTGGGAAGCTGAATTTTTGTAAGGGTTTGAAGCATAGTTACGGGACTCGCCCGAACGTGGCGAGTCGCGCTCCGCGCACCCCTGGCCGCGTCCTGCGAGGGCTGATGCGGACGCGGCCGCGTCCAGACGCGTCCAGGCCGGACTTGCCGAACGCACCACATCCAGGAGAGTCCCGAGCCCTGGATGCGGCCGGCGCAACCAAGGCCAAAAAGGCCAAAAACAAACATAACTTAAAGTTTTTTTATATTTTTTTTTTACTTATATTATCTCCTTAGCCCTAAAAGCAACCTCATTTCATTCATTTGGAAAAATAGGAGAAGAGAGAGTTGTGAAGAAAAATAGGAGGAGAAAGAGGGCAACCAGCAAGCTGTTGAAGACAAATCCAGGGTCATATATCATTTGGGGAGCTTCATACCAGCAAGGAGGTGCATTGAGAGCTCATTACCAGTGATTGGGAGGAGTTTGCATTGCATTCCAAGCCAAATCTAAGAGGTAAGTTTGATTTTAATTGATTTTTTTTGTGTTTTTTTAACAAATAATTCATTGTAATTTGTAAAATCATTGTTTTTTTATATTTTTTACAAATCCTACTTGCAACTTAAATAATTTTAGAAACCCTACTTTTGCAGCCACATTCATTTGCAAATCAAACCATATTATTATTTTCACAATGTCTCAAACCCCAGTCAGAAATGACCCTACTTGGAAACATGCTGAAATCTTTCCCGGAATGAAAAGAGGAGACGCAAAATGTAACTACTGCAAAACAATATATCATGGAGGCATAAATAGATTAAAATACCATCTTGCACGCATATTCGCCCATGACGCAGTGGGTTGCACTAAAGCACCTCCTGAGGTTGTTTGTGAAGTGCAAATGCAATTAGAAACTTTTAAAATGCAAAAAGAAATGAAAAAGAAACAGAAGCAGGAGTTGGTGAGTGTTGGAGTTGGACATGGACTTGGTGCTGTTGGAGATGCTTCTTCCATACCTCCATACCGTCCTAGTGATAGTGCTTTTGCTAGTGCTTATGTTTCTACATCAGCTATGCCTATGCGTACTCCTAGTGCTGGTGGCGTTGCTACTACTAGTGGTAGTGGCAGTATTAGCATTGGCCCTAGAGTTCGTAAATCTAGGGTGGACTCATATTTTGTACCACGCACTACTCCTAGTTCCCAACCATCGCTTGAGAGCATGGGTTGGAACAAGGACGCACATGATGCAACAAAAAAGACAATTACAGACTTTTGGTACTACTGCACCATTCCCTCCCATGTAGCCAGGTAATTCTTTTTCGTTTAATTGTTTTAAATTTATATTTAAATTTTAGAATCTAGATGTATCTCATTATCGAATTCAAATTTAAAGTTAAAAACTTAAAACTTTTCATTTTACAATACTTATGTAACTTATTAATTTATTTATGACATGTTTTAGGTCACCTTTTTGGCAAAACATGGTTGATGCCATAACCATATGTGGGGCGGGGTTCAAAGCCCCTAGTGAAGATGAATTAAAGGGCCCACTTTTGACTCAAATGGTGGCAGATGTGAAAGCACAATTAGAGGAGCAGCGCAAGCAGTGGAGGATGATTGGTTGCACCATCATGACTGATGGTTGGACCGATAGGAGAAATAGTACGCTGCTTAATTTCCTAGTTTCCTCCGGAGGTAATTGTACTACCCTTAATGCATTGAAATTTGAATTTGATTTAGTGATTAATAATTTAATATGGCTGATTTATGTTTTTTAATTTATTGAATAATTGGTTTTGCTTATTTTTTCAGGTGACACCATTTTCATGAAGTCCATTGATGCTTCTGCCCAATTCAAAAATGCCACATACCTGTGTGAGGCTATAGAGGAGGTGATAGATGATGTGGGGGAAGAGAATGTAATGCAAGTGGTGACAGATAATGCAGCAAATTATGTTGCTGCTGGTAGATTATTGATGGAGAGGCACCCTACTATATTTTGGACTCCATGCGCCGCCCATTGCATTGACCTCATGTTGGAGGATCTTGGCAAGCTCCCATGGATCAAAACATGTGTCGATGCAGCAAAAAACATATGCAAATTTGTATACAATCACACACAGGTGCTTAACCTTATGAGGCAATACACGGGGTTGAGGGAGTTGTCTCGTCCTAGCATCACTAGGTTTGCAACAAATTTTATCACGATGCAATCCTTGATTCGGTCAAAGGCAGCTTTAAGGCGCATGTTTACTAGTGAAGAGTGGTATTCCTCATCCTTTTCTACAAGCACTACAGGGATTGCTGTGACTGATTGCATTTTTGATGAGCAAGGGTTTTGGACACCAATGGACGAGATTGTGAAGGTAAAATTTAATTCTTTATTATGTTTTAATTTTTAATCATATCTTACTTTTATTTGTTTATTTTCGTTCACACTTATTTGTGAAACATGTTTGCACTTTGCAGTTTATTGAGCCCTTGCTAGTTCTCCTATGAGTTGCAGATGGGGAGAAGCCCGCAATGGGCTACATATATGAGGGCATGGATAGGGCCAAAGAGGCCATTAGATCGTCTATGGTGGAGTTGAGAAGTATCGTCCCATTTGGGATATCATTGATAGGAGATGGCAAAACCAACTTCATAGGCCCATCCATGCAGCCGCATGTTTCCTAAATCCAGCCTTCCAATTCCGCCGTGATTTCCGTGCAAATAGAGAAATTCTTAGTGGGCTCTACACGACGATAGAGTGGATGTTGCCTGCTGTTACTACATAGATGGTGTAGGAGATAGATGCCTTCACTAAGGCACAAGGAGACTTCTTTGCACGTCAAATGTGCAAAGATAATAGGACAACATTACTGCCAGGTAAAAATATATTTAAGGGCATAATTTTCATCTTTTTCTATTATAATTTATTATTAAATGTTGAACTTGAACTTGAAACTTGAAATGAGATTGATTTTGTTTATTTTTCTCATCTCAGATAGATGGTGGCATATGTTTGGTTCTGATACACCGATCCTGCAAAATATTGCCATTCGTATATTGAGCCAGCCATGCAGTTCATCGATTGTGGCGCAATTGGGTATGTTCGAGCACATACACTCCAAGAAGCGCAATGGATTGACAGTGGAGAGGATGAATGATTTGGTATATGTTCATTACAACCTTCGGCTCAGATACAAAAACCTTTTTGACCACGACAAAACCCTGATCAGTCTAGAGGAGGTTGATCCACAGTCTGAGTGGATCACTGAGGCTACAGATGTAGTCTTTAGTGACGAGGACCTTGATTGGGTGGACCAGGCAGAGAGAGAGGCCGAGGTTGTAGCCATGGCTAAGGAGGAGGCTAGAGCACGAGGAGACATAGCTGTTGTTGGTGAGAGTGGCATGGAGAGTCAGACACAGGCAGAGACTATGGCTGCAACTGCAACATCATCCAGGACCCTTAGACGCCTTCGTAGGAAGGATGTTAGCTCCACTATGCCATAGGGCATAGAGTCATAGACTTATAGCTATTGTTTTATTTTTGATATTTCATATTTGTATGGAACATTTGATGTCATGGATTTCATATTCCATGAGTTTTGTATACATTTGACTAATTTTATATATCTAAGTATGCTATTTCCTTCAGCAGTACAATTTGTGTACTTTATACTTATGTGATCGTTGTATACTTGTGCATGTGATCAAATTTGCTTTTATTTGTGTTGTATTCAATAAAGGGTGCTTGAAACAAGTTTTAAATCCTTAAAAATCTCTAAATTTCTAGGGTTTTTTCAACTTTTTTTCATTTTGCCGAATTTGCACCGAGTCCGAGTCCCGAATCGCCCTCGCCGAGTCCGAGTCTCGTTACTATGATTTGAAGGCATTTTTGGAGGCCCAGTTTGCTGTTCACTGTTAAGTTTCAGACCTGTTTATAACAGCACTTAACGGGTATGCTCGTAATGTCATTTTGAAGCTATTTCTCTATCTGGGAAGTGCTAGAATAAATGTTATGTCACTGTATAAACTCTTTCATACTTCTGAAATAAGTTTCCAGCTTGTGGGTGTTCGGGTATTGTTGAGTTTCATATGTATTTCATTGCAAAATATTTTAGTTTTCCGTTAATATATTTATTCTTCAATATTCAAACATCAAACTGCAACATATCCAAAAACACAAAGAAAGAGGGTGCATATTACACCAACTAAACGGAAAATCATTTCCTTATGGCTTGAAACAAGCTTACTATCACTATCTACTATATCAATTGGCCAAGCTTTTGCCACAAACCTATCTATATTTACAAGAGCCATGAGATGTTAGACAAATCCTTCTATCTAGCTAAGATTAAACATACCCCTTGAGGTAAGATAATTTGTAGTAAATCAATTACAATATTCTTCACCTGCAACCTTGGCTATATTTGTTGCCTAATCATAGAAGTGTTCACTTCCTACTTGTGTCATGTCCCCGTTTTTGGCGAGCATCAGTGATCGTGAGATTGGCCTATCATGAGACCCTCATAGGCTGACAGAGTGGTTAGAGGGTCGTTTCGGAGCTTGGCTCAGCGTCAGATTGGCAGTTTTGATCAATTGGCTTTCGTTCGGGCTCATTCGGAGACATTTTGCAGAATTGCTATTTTTAGCAGTTCCTGGCAGGCAGTGTGGGACCCCTGCTATTTTTAGCAGTATGAGATTGGCAGCGTCCGGATTCATTTCAGAGTTCGTCAGCATCAGACGGAACAGTTATCGGACGTGTAACGAGGAAGATATTAATATTTAATTATATTAATTAAATATTAATTATTTGACGATTATAATGTAAAGTTATAATATTAAATTATAACTTAAGTTATCTGCCTTGAGGGGTGCGCCCATCATCAGAAGGGGCCAGTTTCGTAATTAATGATTATTATTAAATATTTCACAGAGACTATGGAATTATTAAAAGATTAAAATGTGAATATTTAATTAAAACCCTATTCATAAGGAAATCGCACTTTTCAGCTTAATAAGGGTTTTGCCTTGGTTTCTGAAGCCATTATGACATTGGAGAATTGAAAAATTGATCAGGCTTTGCCAGAGGACGAAGACCTTAGGGTTTGAGTTCGTTATTCGTTGGGGAACGAGCCATCTCCATCGAAGCAGTTCAGAGGATGTGAAATAACATCTGATTTATTGCCAGTTGAGAAATTTCTTCATGCAGGAGGAATTACAGAGCATCACAGTCGATACAGACATCAGAGATTGTTGTTTTTGCAGAGCTTCAGCATCTTTAAGCATTCAGAATACTTTCAATTCATTAAGGCATATATTCTTAGAGATTCTGGAGACTTAATAGAAAAGCCGTATAAAGTCATTAATTGCTGGTTGCATGTAGGCCGTACTTCTGTACCAGTGGCCGTACCTTCATCAAAGTTGCATCTCACAGACTTATCCATCTCCAGAGATCTTGTCAGGGTTTGAGCCAGAGTATATTCATCTCCAGAGGCGTATTATATCTCAGAGATTAAGCAGTGAAGATAGAGGGATGTGCTTTATATTCATTGATGCTGTTTGTAAAAGGGCCGTACTGCTGTACTGGGCCGTACTACTGAAGGAAGCTGTATTTGTTTTTGAAGAAGACGCCATATATCTTGGTTTCCTATCATCATGCATTGAGGGCGCATATTGATTACATATCTTGAGTACCAGAGGAAGGTCGTACATCTAATAATTACTTGCTGCTGTATTTCCTGTGCTTTATTTCTGGCCGTACTTCCCTGTACTCTGGCCGTACCAGCAGTAAAGGGGTGAGTTCATGCTTTGGGAGAAAACGCCTTTCAACTGGGAATGCACTCTTCAGCATTGGAAGCGCCTAAAGGTCTGGATCAAGTTGCCATCATATAACAGAGGGAGAAAAGACACGTATGCTCTCAGCTGTACCAGATTACCAGACATTTTTGCTGATACCAGGTTTTTCTTCTCTCATTAACAAGGTGTATTCTTTAGTGCATGTTAGCAGATCCACATTGTAATGAACTCAAGTGAATAATAGATGAGACGCCATCATTCTAGATTGTATTTCATGAGCATATTGAAGATCCAGTATTTTATTTGAATTTAATATTAATTTCTAGAAAAGCTGTACTGTTCATTTATTTCATGCAAAAACGTCAAAAACAGTCAAAAATCCAAAACTTCAGAAAACTTGTCAGATTCAGAATTAGGGGAAACAAGGGGTTTCTACAACTTGCCTATGTAATTAGTCAAATATTGTGGCATGTATAGAATCCACACTTCTATCCAAATTAGTATCATTGGCTTTTGGAACAAGATGTTTGTCAATTATTTTGCACAAGTACAAATGTTGAGAATATACTTAACTTGCATTGAAGGATTTAAGGCCATTTACATTGCACATATAGTAAAACTCTCCACATGTTCATCTTCGTTTGTAGTGTAGATCATAAATGATATGATTCATGGATGTTTCTTTTTATAAGCCCCATTACAAAGAAAAAAAGAAATTATACCAAGTCCGTGGATGACCAAAAGTAGGTCAATGGCACTCAAGATTACAGCAATTTACAATAGAAACTTCTAGGAAAAAAGAAGTTAAAAACCAAAAAGGCCCCACAAAGGGAAAGAACAAAAGCAAATAAGTTAAAAACAAGGGACCATCCACATATGTGGTCAAGAAATTAGTACATATAGCCAAGAAGGGACAACAAGAACCCTAAAGAGAAAACATTGAGGAAAATTGGAGATCACTATTTTTTGGACTACAACTAGTGAAGACACTAGGGCTATCATTAATCACCATGAAGAGACCAATACAAGATCTAATAATGCTCATTGGAGAATGTTGAGGGCCAAGAGGGTCAAACAAGGTACTCCCCCTAGGATCACATCTAATATCCAACGCCAAATTAACCCTTGTAATAGGAAACAATCATGAAATGTGTATTTACCCTTATGGCTAAGGGGGTGGTCAAAGAGTTGAACCATGTTGACAGGAAGAAGATGAACTGCATGATCGGGAAGAAACATGATCAGGATGTTGAGTAACTTATTGAGGCAAAATTAGTGAGAGATGTCGTCTCACAATTAATAGTATCTAAACGTTGTTTAGAACTCCCTATCTCCTAGATGTGTTGGAACAAGGAGGTGATCAATCTAGGGTCTTTAGAATCTTGAGAGACCTCATGTAAAGTAAGCTACCAATCTTAATAAAAAAAATCAACATTAATAAGTGGCCAGAGTACCCAATAACAATATTGTGATGTGACTAAACAATCTCACCAGCATTATTTATCAAAAGATGCATACATGGACTTACACCAAAAAAAAAGTTAAAAATCATAAACCAATGGCACATGAACTATGAAAGTGATGCAAATGGGATGTTAGAAAGGTATATATGCATATGTATAAAAGTGTGCATTGATGAATGAATGGATATGCATATTGAAGGATATAATCCCATAGACATTTTTCATTAATGTATCTAATTAGATAATATACAACTCAAATTCTTTGTTTAAGATATAAGCAATATTTATTGAAATTTAGCTTACCATCAACAATGGATGCTGAAATATCTCTTTTACTTTTTTCCTATTTATTTATGTGATTATAAATAATTTTCTTTGCTCATATAGTTTCAAACCATATTCCAAACCATCTAAAATTTTGAACTTTAATAAGCTTTTTTCCTTGTCAAACACTGAATTTTCAGGACATTGTAGTTGTGACTGGTGTTAAATTTTATTAAATAGTAATTATAAATAGATCTTGGCTAAAGTAAACAGTAGCTTAAACATATAGGATATTAAGATTTCATGGTAGTCAATATAATACATTTCATGCCATAAGTTTCTCATCCCGTGATCTTAAATAGAAGTAAATTCCAAAAGCATATAATACTAATAATACATGTCAATTAAGATAGCATTGTCAGTGTTCTTTCATAAAAACTTCCCATCCTTGAACACCACAATGATTTGTGATTCATCAAATAGAGCTTCTTTCATATATTTAACAAATTATCACCTTTCGTTCAAGCCTTCCAATATTGCTCATTGCTGCCTCCACTTCTTCTCTAGCTGAAGCAGCTTGTTTGTTAGCTTGCTGCCTTTCATACTCTCCCTTTTCAAGTGCACCCCTGAGCTCCTTCAACGATATAGCCATCTCACCAACTTTTGCCATATTTCCCACTGCTTCCCTGAAACAGTTATGTAAAATGATTTTTAATGGGTTATTATAGACATGTGAGTTTCCTAAATTTTCATTTGAGTATTCATGGACACTATATGGCAGCTACTTTTCACCAAGAAATCTTTTAAATTGGCATGCACATGAGGTAAAAAGTAAATCACTAAAGTAGCATTGATGCTTTTTATATACCATAATACCAAAAGCATAAAGATTCCTTGAATACAACTTACTCTGCATTTTACACATCAGAAAACAAGGTAACTGTTTAAACTCTAAAATGGAACAACAAAAAACCAATTCACAACAAATTGACCAATTCCAATACTGTTGGAATAAATTAAAAACCCCATAGTGTCACAAGGCAACCTGTTAACTCCTATTAGAGATCAGTGAAATCAAAGATTTACTAAGATAGAATAAATTTGTACAAACAAAAACAAAAAGACAATATCATACCCAAAAGCCATTTGTTGCAAGTAGCTGCAAATGCACAACAATGCATTGCAAAACTTACATATACAAAATAACTTCTAGGTTAGAAGAAACATGATATGAGAAAAATTCAGAATAGTCAATAGTAATAGATACCACCCACAGGAGACCATTCATGATGTTCCATATAGGAATCCCAACATACCAAAGTCACGGCAAATGGTCAGCCATTTATATTCATTAAATCCGTATGCACACATGATGTTGCAAACTAGCTAAGAAAAAACTTGTCACCTAATGCCTTTGTGTAATGTCCCCTTCTCAAGTGTGAGTTTCGGTAAAGGCCCTTTGCTTATTTAATTCGCATAGGCTAATTGGGATGCTAGCAAAAGGATATTTAATTAATTAAATTTAAAGTTTTCTTAAATTCTTAATTTTCAAGCAACTTTGGTTGAATTAATTATCTTTTATAAAAGATGAACATTTAATTATAGAGTGACCTATTCTAGGCCAAAAGTGAACTAAAAATTAAATGGATCAGTTTATAAGAAATAAACTAACATTTCTCGAAAGTTCAATAAAGGAGATATAAAAGATAGATTGGAAGATGAAAGTACATCCTTGGCCATTTTTTCGTCTCTTATTGTGAAAATGGACAGCTTGCTCCAACAAAACCCCAGGATGAAAACCCTAAGGGTAAACTAGTTTTGGATAGGTATTCTTCCTAACCACTTCATGTGGATTCAACCAAAATTCACCAATGTGTAGAAAGGTTTAGCGATTTTGAAAAACTCTAATCAAAGATTTAAGTTTATCAAGAGCTTCAAGGAGATTACAAAATTTTATCAAGTGGGTTTACAAAGTAAATTTATATGAAAGATTTAAAATTATTCCAGTCCATGGTAGATTGGTAGACAAGGAGGGTGTAGCAACTTATTTTCCTATAGAAGCACCTTGAAAAGAGAATTTGAAGGAGCTTGTTGGTTTCAAATGCAGCATTGGGAAGATTTTATGAGTTAATCGAGCATCAACAAATTAATAAAAATATTCAATCTTAAACCAATTACAAGAAACCAGATTGGAGTTCGCAAAGGAGCCAAACGCGTTTTTATTTGAGCCCATAATACATAGTATCTAGCTCTGGATGGCACAAGGAGTTAAACAAGGGCATCGCAGCACTTATAGCACGGCCGCAAGCCTATTACAGAGAGATGCACCTCTTTTGGACAGCTTATAACCTCTTATTTTGGCATCGAACCTACTAAGGAAGGTGTGGAATATTTGTAAGATGGGCACAACCTATAGAGTTCTTTTAAGGAGTGATCCATCTCTGAACAAGGTTTTGTTTTCAACTACCAATAGTGATTTAAAAGGGGGATTGTAGCATTTTGACAAAATGCAATACACTCTCTATAATACAATAAGCCTCTTCTTGTTGGTCGACACTACTGATATAGAGGTCACAATCATTTATTACCTACAGTAAGTTCCTTCTTTCTAATATACATAGTGACTAGTTGTATGATGGAACAATCTACACATCCTACTTGTTATTAATCATTGTCATGAGATAAAGGGTAAATTAAGCATTAAATTCTATGAGTAAATCCTCTAATGTAGTTGTATGCATTTCGTGCTCAAAATATATACATAAATATAAATTAGAGAAATTCATTCTACTTGCATTTTGTCAAACAAAATTAAGAAACACTGAGAGTATAATCAAGGACTATTACACTTTGCAAGTTTGTCTTAAACATTGTCGGTCTATATAGATAAACCCCTAATGTCCACCTCTAGATATTGAAAATGATTCATGGTCAACAAAATAGATGAATAGATGTAATATTGTTCCAGTAGTGGATCCTAGAAACTTTGGTGATTGAATCCATTACTAATTGGCTTAACGGCTCTTCCCAACAATATGCAAAAAAAAAACCTTGCTCCTATGTGGAAAACTAGTATTTAGTGCCAAATTCATGTCATTGCATCCATCCGAGTAAATGATACTCATGCAACCATTTGCCAAATTTAAGATTAGGTACTTGTAAAGTATGTGAATCCTTTAGATATAAGTAATGTAGTAATAGAGTAATCAATTACCTATTGCTTGGCGATCAACTCGGTGGTGTGCTTCCCTTCTGGTTTGGTCACATATTTGCCATTAGGAGGAATCCCAAAGTCTGAATATTTGTAAATTGCCTTGTCACCTTTATGCCTACTCCTTTCTTGTGTTGGGGTCATAATTGCTTAATTTCCTCAACAAATCCCTTCACACTTTTGTTAACAAATTGAGGATTAGAACTTCTTGCATAATGCATCTTCTTAACACTTCATCCAATACCATATTACATGGTTTAATTATGAACCACAAGTATCCGTTGCCACACATTGACAATCTTTTTGATCAAATGAGAGGTGCTCCCGTATTCTCTAAAATTGATCTGAGATATGGGTAACACCAATTGAGGGTTAAAGATGAAGATATCTTTAAAACTGCTTTCAGAACTCAATATGGACACTATGAGTTCACTGTTTTACCTTTTGGTTTAACAAATGCACCAGCAGCATTCATGAACCTAATGAATAGTGTGTTTAGAGATTACCTTGACAAATTTGTACTAGTTTTTATAGATCATATCCTGATCTATTCTAGAAATGAGAAAGAACATTGCAAGCATTTAGAAATGGTTCTACAACGTTTGAGAGAGCATAAGTTGTATGGTAAACTTTCCAAGTGTACATTCTTCCAAAAGAGGGTACATTATCTGGGTCATGTGATTTCGGCAGAAGGAATTGTGGTAGATCCAACAAAGATCAGGGCAATAATTGAGTGGCCTACACCAAAAAATGTGTCGGAAGTAAGAAGTTTCATGGGTTTGGTAGGATATAATAGGAAATTTGTCGCAAACTTTTCTACGATTGCTTTTCCAATTACTTCTTTACAGAAGAAAGGAAAGAGATTTGAATGGAATGATAAGTGTCAAGAAGCTTTTGACCTACTCAAAGAGAAACTAACCACTGCACCAATCTTAAAAGTACCAGATCCTAATGGTAGCTTTACAGTTATCACAAAAGCATGCGGAGAAGGGTTAGGAGGTGTACTGATGCAAGATGGGCAAGTAATTGCCTATGGATCTAGGAAGTTGAAACCATATGAAATGAATTATGCATCGCACGATTTAGAATTGGCAGTTGTAGTTCATGCATTGCAAATGTGGAGGAACTACTTGATAGGAAAACCCTTTGAGTTGAAAACTTACCATAATGGGTTAAAGTACCTTTTTACTCAACCTAATTTGAATGCTAGACAGAGAAGATGGTTAGAGTTAATAGCTGACTATGATTTTAATATCAATTATATTAAAGGGAAAGAGAATCGAGTTGCCGACACATTAAGTTGAAGACGACACATTGCTTCCTTAGTAGCAATTCAAACAAATTTCAAAGGGAAAGTACTCCAAAAGTGCAAAGAGGATGAGTATTACTTGCAAGTTAAGCAAGCACTCATGGATAATCCTCAAGATTCTAGGTATGAAGGTTTCAATTTGAACCTAATGGATTACTTAGATACAAAGGTAAAATGTATGTACTTGATGTAAAGGAATTGAGAAATCTGGTATGGAAGGAAATACACGAAGCAACATATTCTGGACATCCAGGAGTGACGAAAATGATGGCTGATGTAAAACCATTATACTTCTGGAAGAGAATGAAAGAAGATGCCGCTAGTTTTGTGGCCAGGTGTCTTGAGTGTCAAAGGGTGAAAGCTGAGCATCATCATCCTGCAGGCTTGTTATACCCACATGATATACCAGAAAGGAAATGGCAAAGTTATAAGTATGGACTTTGTCCAAGGATTGCCTATGTCAAGGAATAAGCACAATGCCATACTGGTGGTAGTTAATAAGCTTACAAAAGTGGCACATTT
Source organism: Sequoia sempervirens (assembly GCA_007258455.2). NCBI lineage: Eukaryota > Viridiplantae > Streptophyta > Pinopsida > Cupressales > Cupressaceae > Sequoia > Sequoia sempervirens. The sequence goes on from VDFB02252616.1 coordinate 89,241,630, forward strand.
TATACCAGGGAACCTAACTGATGGAGCACCTATCATAGCAAGAAAATTTGTGTAGGAAGTGTTTAGATTGCATGGGATTCCTGAAAAGATTATTTGAGATAAGGATGCACGAGTCACTTCTAGGTTTTGGAAAACCTTATTTTTTGCATTAGGAACTCAGTTAAATATTAGCTCAACATATCATTCGGAAACGGATGGGCAAATAGAAAGGGTAAATCAAGTATTGGAAGACCTACATAGGATGTATTGCATGGATCAGCAGTACAAGTGGGAAGATTATTTACCCTTAGTTGAATTTGCTTACAATAACTCATATCATTCTACAATTAAGATGGCTCCTTTCGAAGCTTTGTATGGCCAAAAGTATCAGACACCTATAAGTTGGGATAAACTTGAGGATCGAGTAAGTCACTGGCCAGAAATGTTGGCTGAAATGGATGAGCAAGTTAAGATTATTAAGCAAAGGTTAGCAGAAGCTATCAATCGAAAAAAAGGTACGTTGATGCTAAGAGAGTGCCCCGTAATTTTGCCTTAGGTGACAAAGTATTGTTGAGAGTGAAACCACACAAGAGCTCCATTAAATTTGGAAAGTCTTCTAAGTTAGCCCCACGTTATGTTGAACCCTTTGAGATTCTAAAGGAATTGAATCCAGTAGCCTATCAAATCACTTTGCCACCAGCTCTTGCCAGAATGCATAATGTCTTCCATGTATCCTACCTTAAAAAGTATATACCAGGGGATAATCATGTAATTGATTAGACTGCTTTACAGGTAAGGGACCCCAAAGTAGTAACTCTCGAGCTCGTCAAGGTGCTAGGAACACGTAAGCTACGCTTGCATAAGAGAGGTCTTGTAGTGCAACGTCCAGTGGGACCAATATACAGAAGACTCGGCTACTTGAGAGGAATACGTGGAAATTCAACAAAAATTTCCTGACATTCTTGATGCTTTTGAAAATGTTGAATAAAGTAATGTTAGATTGTTATGTTTTGAATAATACCTTAGGTCATCGGGGATGATGATTCATAAGGGGGGGAGTATGTTACACCCTAAATGTATAGTTACTATTTACTATTACTACATAGGGTAAAATGGACGTAATGAATTCTGGAGATGAATAAAATATGCTTGTACCTTGTTATCCATATGATTGCGATTACATTTGATGATTATCTCATTTGATGTTATTTCAGTTAATGTTACTCATTGTGAAATACTGCATTTATGTGAATGAAAGGTTATTGAATTGTAATTATTCTAACTTTGGAGATGTTTATGTATACTACATATGTTATGAGCATTTGGCTATCGTGAGCATGTGTTAGTGGATGCAGGTATGTGTTCCATTCTTCCAGGCGGAGGGGAAGTATCACTTGGGAGAAGATCTTGGTCAGATAACCGGTAAAAGTAACTATCTGAGCATACACACTGTTGTCCCTAATTTTTGACTTGTTAAAAATTGGGATAACCTATCAAAATTTTGATAAAATTTGAAGATTTTCTCTTCTAAGGCACATTTTACAAGGTGCAAAGGTTAGAAAATTTCAGTTTTGGGTCTATAGTCCTTTTGGCTAACATTTTTCACTCACTCTCGTCCGTTTTCGTGAAATTTTGAGTCATTTTTAGTATGTTTTTGGTCAATTTCGGGTTTTTGGGGCATCACTTGTAATGTCCCCATTTTTCGCGAGCATCAGAGTCTTTGGATTAGCCTATTATGTCAACCCTCGTAGGCTAATGGTTCCGGATAGAGGGTCACTTGAACGAGCACTTGGTCGTGAATTTGCAGTATTGATATCCGGAGTCTGGTGGCATGGTGAATTTGCACGTTTGGCGTGTTATTGGAGCTTTAAATTATGGTCTTCACCATTTATTTCACCTTCTCAGGCTTAGGGACCATGTGTCTATTATTTAAAGGGGTCACTTTAAATTTTTCAGTTACTATTCATTGATAAAGTGAAAAAAGAAACAACTTAAGTGAATAGTGATTTTTTAATGAATAGTGTTTCAAAGTGAAGTTATAAAAGAACAAGAGAAAAGTTCAACCCATTATGCTTGATGATATTTGTTGAATGAAACTTGGGAGTTGGAGATTGTGGAAGAGAGAAACTAGGGTTTCTCAATTTCAGCAGTGGGTAAGCCTGGTTTGGACTTGTAGTTAGGATTTTATGCATCTTGAGAGTGTGAAAGACCACTTTAAAGTGCAGGTCTGAGTTTTGTTGATTCGTGGGAACCATATTTTGTTGATTCCAAGTGTTAGAAGTCACCCATGTGAAGGGAGATTACTGCTGGAGGTTCCTTTTGCATTTTGGAGGACGTGGCTCGTGTTTTTTAGTGTTTGTTGAAGCTGATCATTCATCTACAGCCAGCCGCTTGAAGTAAGGGTTTCAACTTCTTCAAATAAGAAAAACGCCTTCTCTTAGTTGTTGCTATCTTGTCTAAAGGGGGCGCCCTTGGTATTGGAGACATTTTCTTCAATCATTTGGCGGGAGAAAGTTGTAAGTAAATTTTTATGTGTATTATGGTGGCCGCGGGTACTGTAGCAAGCACTGTTCACAGTGCATTTTGGCTGCAAGTTTGTCATTAGTTGTAAATGGTGTCTCTTTTCGAAATGTATGGAAGTTATGCAATGTAAGCACTCTATCATGTAATGAAGAAAGCCTTTAGCAATCTTATTGAGTCTCTTCTCAGTTTATTTTTGAAGTTTAGTTTAATTTGAGTTCTTATATGCATATGCTTGTAAGGAAATTATTGAATCATTGGCATAAAACCACAAAAACACAAAAAAACAAGAAACATCAGATTACACACCCAAAACATCAGACCTTTAAACGAGCAAAAATCAAATCAGCAGTGAGCACGGTACATCACAGTGGTATCAGAGCAAACCTTTCCAGCCACCTTGTGTTGGTTTCAAAGAGAATTCCAGATTAAATTTGGGGGTTTTGAGTCAAATCTAGTTTGGCTCATCACATCACTGCAAGTAGGGGTTTTGGTTTCTTATTACAAGTAAGTGATAGGAACTTTTTGCTCTTATTACAAGTTACTTTTTGTTTTAATTTTAAGTTATAGGAACTTTTTGTGTAACTTACAGGTATAGGAACTTTTTGCTCTTATTACAAGTTACCTTTTGTTTTAATTTTAAGTTGTAGGAACTTTTTGTTCACTTTACAAGTTACTTTTTAAAAAGTCACTTGCAATGACTTGAAAAAGTTCCGATTTCACTTAAAGTCACTTGCAATGACTTTAAAAAGTTCCGATTTCACTTAAAGTCACTTGCAATGAGCTCTAAAAGTTCCTATTTCTCTTTATTTTTAAAAGTTTACTTGCAATAAGCTCTAAAAGTTCCTATTTCTTTTTATTCTTAAAAATTTACTTGCATTGAGCTCCAAAAGTTCCTATTTTAACTTAAATCACTTGCAAAGTGTATCTAAAAACCCGATTTGCAAGTAAAGGGCATTTTTAAAGTTATTTGTTATTTTGTTCACTTGTAATGAGACTTAAAAAACCCGAAATGCTTGCAATGAAGTTTTACAAGTTATTTTTCACTTGCAATGAGCATCAAAAAACCCAAAATTAGTTTTGCAAGTGTTTTGTGAATTTTGTAGTTTGCTCTTGCTCATATGTACCCCGATTGAAGAGATTTTTGGCATGAAGAACACTTGGCAAGGTCTGCAACTTTATTAAATCCCCCATTTTTGCTCTACCATTGCCACGTTTTTGCAGATTTGAGTTTGCTCAAGGCGCCTAGGGTTTTATTTATTTATTTATTTTTCTTTATTTTGGCTTGTAAACTGTTGTTGCAGGTATGTTCTTTGTTTCTTTTTATTTTTCTGTTTTTGTTGCTTTAAATCTTTTGTTCCTGGGTTGCCTTTCTATAAAGCTGAGTTTGCATATTTTATAAAACACTTACAGCTGAAAATGCATTTTCCTTTCATACGCCCTTCATTCCATCTCATATGCTATTTTATAAAACACATTTATGCTGAAAAACATGTTTACTTTCATACACCTCCATTTGGAACACGCCATTCGCCTCTCATTCCATCTTTTACGCCTTCAATAAAAATGTGTTTTCATTCATTCAAAAACGCCTCCATTCCCAAACGCGTTTTCCTCATTCCATAAAAATGTCTTTCAAAAACGTCTTTCTCAGCATTTTTCATTTCATACCATTTGCCTTTCATTTCATTTCACTTTCATTCCATTCATTTCATTTGCCATAAATTTCCCTTTCATTTCATCTCATTTACATACCCATTTCTCCATCATCTCATTTCCATTTTCTGCAAAAAAAAGAAAGAAAAATGATGCCCTTGGCTGCAAATCGGGATTTTATGATCCAACTGCAAGTAGGAGATTTTGACTAAAATTACAAGTTGAAATAAGTAACTTGCAATGACCTCTCATTTTTCCTACCTTGCACTTTTTAACTTGCAATATGTTCCAAAAATCCCGATTACACATTGCACTTGTAGTTAGCCTTCCAAAACCCGAAATTCACTTGTGAGCCCATTTTTGCATCAATTTATCCCTTCCCTTGTCAGTCTTGTTTACACACATGATCTATCAAACCAACAAATCAAGGCATGGGCATTGTTTTATAACAATTTCATCTTGAATAAGGTGTTATGGGTTCTTCATCAGTGAACAAAAGAAGAAGAGATACAACAGTAATTCATGGAGCAGCCCGAAGGTCAATAATCCTCATGAAACCATCTAGGGACAAAGTAAATCAAGCATGGAAAAAGAACGCAACGAAGAGAAGAACTTCCTTCCTAAAGAAATGGTACTATTCCAAGCCTATGATAAGGTTGAAGTTCGCCAAGGACACAAAGATCATTAAGAATGCAAATTCCCGTTCCAAGTTCGAGATGTCTTCACCAATCCTGAATACTTCAAGGTCTAAAATCCTGAAGCAACATGAAGATCATCGTAGATGAAGGATGATGTAGTTAGAGTCGTGTCTTGGACACTTACAATAATTTCAATTATGCATTTGTAATTTTGTTTTGACAAATTACATGTAAAATCAGAAATTGTAATGGCAAGTGGCCATGCTACTCGCATTATTGAAGATTGTAATTACATGTAATCAAATTACAAGTCAAGATAAATTAGGATTGTAATTTGGAATAAGTTAATTGCAAGTAGTTGGTGGTTGAGAGAATTTCTCAAGTTAGTTGGGATCCTCCCACCTTTTTCTCATGACCTCTCTCCTATAAATACTTGAGGGGGTCCTTTGTAATCTTAATCTTTTTGGCAAGCAAATAAATTATGTAGAATTTTGTACTCATAAAGACTTTGAGCTTTATAGTTATAAGTTGTTCTTTTTCAAGTAATATCAAAGAGTTGGAAATTTCAGACTTTGTGTTGAAATCCTACTTTGCATCCATTGTGTTCTTATGTCATTTTGGAGCATTACTTTGTGATTATTTGGAGATTGTGGAAGATTCCTAGGGAGAGCTTCAACTAAAATATTTTCAGACTTTGTGTTGTGAATGTTGAAGATTGAATTCATAATTTAGAAGTTAAGAAGAATTGCAAGTCTTTGTGCTCGTAACGATTCCCATTCATAGTAGTTAATAGATACATCATATTTGCAGACTTTGTGTTGTCTTATGCTGTATATTATCATTAGAATTATCGTTTAAAAGGGTAGATAGGATTGCAGATTTTCAAGACTTTGTGCTTGAAATTGCTTTCTCGTCCCGAAGGAAGTGACGGAAGTCTTTGAGCTTTCAAGAAACTTCATTTCCTTTCTACTGATTTTATTGCAAGCTGCTGTAAAAGTTTTTATTTAAAAGTTAATACTACTTTTCTGCGAAGAGAAAAGGATTTAATCTTTCCTGAAATAAGAGGAAAGATTATCATTCCACCCATACTTGTTTTTAGTTAGTTAGATAGGGGGAGCCTTCCCTGAAATAGGAGAGTTTTAACTCACACATTGTGGCTGAAACCACCATTTTGCTAAACCTCACAAGTTTGCAAAATATTCAACCAACACACACACCACATTAGAGTGATTGAACTGAGTCAGTTTGTGGGTTATAGGTAAGTCATCCATAGTTGTATGTTTGCATTAGGAATCTTGTTTACTTCTGCATGCATTTGCAAGTGATGTTTATCTATTTGAGCTTTTGAGATCTTTCTTGTGCTTTTACGATCATATGGTTTAGTGGGATGTAGGTGGAAGTATGTCTACATGTATGCACATGCGTGTCAATGGGATCTAACGACACGTATATACATATGTGTAGATATACCACACGTACACACTTATCAATATGATGGTAACGTGAATGGTTGTAAGTGAATCAGATGTGAACATATATATACGTATAGTATATACACATATCCATATGTCTATGTATATCGATACAAGCGTAAGTTGGCAAATGGACATGCTCATACGAATGCCTCGATATGATATACCTATATATACGTGTACATAGAGGCGTATACATTTATACATATATATATATATATATATATATATATATATATGCATACATCCTGAATAATGTGCTTATTATATTTATTTTGACTATATATATATATATATACAATAATAATATATATTAGACATATTGATTATGTAAATAGAATTCGACTATTCCTTATTCAATAAGTCGATTTATTGAGACTACTTTTGACGTTAAAAGACCAAGGCAATAAGGGTCAATGATAGTCATCAAGTTGGAAGTCGATATGGAAATATACACGGCTGTGTATATGAGTTGTGTATCACCAGCCAAGACACGTATAAGGAAAATGTATCAATACATTTTAATCTATAAACTTTGACTTAGTCGACAGATTGGAAGAGAGATACATGGACATAGTCCAACGTATTAATTGGCTTAAGTCGACTCAACCTTTATTCTAGTCAATTATTGCTATGTGTTGCAGAATTAAGATTGACTATTTCACTTTATCTGAAACCACGCCAACTTAGTTCTAGTAAAAAGGTTTTGGCACCACCTCTTATTGCATTTCCTGTAGATGTCATTGCTGGAGAAATATTTGAATTCTCCATGTGCTGATTGAAATGGTCTTTGAATTGTTGTCAAAGAGGAAGTCGATATGTTGAAGGGTTTTGCTAAGTTTGAGCTTTATCCATTGCCACCTTTATGCTGATTTACTTTGTATGAAACTTGTTTCATTCTTCATGCCTAAACTGTAGGATTTTAGAATGCCTGGCTGCTCTATAAATAGTCGTACCATTTCACTTGAAACGCATTCTCTCTTTTGTGATCATTATTTTCATTCTTCCATTCATTTGTGAAAGCCGCATTTTACCAAGAGTAATACGTCTTTTACTATTTATTATTTCTAAGATATTACCAGCCATATTCATCTGTTTTATGAGAGAGGAAAGAGTGATCTTTAGTGAAAAAGATGTTAATGTTCATGCAGCATCGTCGCATCTTCCAGCGATTTCATTCATTGAAGAAATTAGATAATGGTTATCTGATTTATAAGATCTCTAAAGGCACGAATCAGAAGGCACTTCAATTTAGAAGATAAACATTCAATAATGATCATTATTATTTGTTAATGTTAAGAGGCATAATTAAGCTAAATAGCCGACTTCATTAAATGGCGCGATTTTTCTTAAAGAGATATCTTTTGGTAAGAGGCCGACTTTGCATCTTGGAAGGTCACGTCTATTGGAGAAAATTCCTATCGATGGCTATATATAAAGAGATCTGTTGGTCACTTGATAATCAATTCATTCATATCAATTTAAAAAGCAAGTTCAAATATCTATCTTTGGTGAATTCTTCTATATGCTGTGCGGGTTCTTCTAAAGGGAAGTGCAAATGCATTAGGGACAGAATTGCTTACTGTCAAGTATAGTTTGTTATCAGTCTCTATATATTGCACAAGTGCTGCAAGTTCAGGCTTGATATTGGCCTCATTGTAAAGAGAATTGTTGCCCCTTTATTATTTATAAGAGAGATCCTTGTTGCTGGGTTTTTTCTCCCTCAAGAGGAGGGTTTTCCCAGGGTATCTGCTGTATTATAGTGTTTGATTTTGAATTAATTTTCTGTGCACTTATCTGATCACTAAATTTAATAAAAAGAGGTATCTTATTTGTTTGAGAGAAGTGAGTTATCAACAAGTGAGAGAGAGAGTTGTTTTGGGAAGTTGAATTCAAGTTGAATCACTATTGGAGAAGGCGGCACTGTTGTCATTAATTGGGATAAGCGATAACAGGCATCGGGATCTCTTCTTTTGTTATTTACTTAGAATTAAAGTGTTTTTTGTTTTACCTTAAATGTCTTTTCTATTTGTGCAATAGAAGCATTTATGAATGTTTTGAAAAAGGGAATTGAAGCTTTCTAGCTGTTTTTAATATTGTGTTTGTAAGATCTCCATAATAGGAGAATGGTGCTTATATTAGTTATTATATACTAGGCTTGATTGAAAGCAAGAGTCACTTGAGGTACACCCAGCTAAGTTCTTAATTTAACTAGAAAAGCTTGTGTTACTCCTAGGATAGTTAATCCAGTATGGGAGGGAGCTTGTGTACTTGTTATATGGATTCATCTCAAGTAGATTAGATTGTTGTAGGTTAGTCTAGGATGACAGATTATCCATTGGAGGACAATACCTATGCATAGTGTAAGATAGCCTTAACTCAAATCGGCCCTGAGTAGTGCATGTGATAGATGACTCTCAGTCATTTATTGAATATACAACTTTGGCCAAAGTAGTGCAATGTCCGAGACTCCACTAAAGATTGTGTGACTATTGAGACTACACTGTCAGTTCACCGTGATCCATTATTACATGCTAGTTCAGAATTGTCGGATTGCAAAGTTCTAGTTATGTAGGACACAACACTATGCTCAATTGGTTGCCATTATCGGTTACTCTACCAATCTCTTCGTCAAAGGGAAGGACCATCTATCGAATGATAGATGTGCGGGGGACCGCATTAAGAATTCGTGGTTGGCGGAAAAGCACCTGAGTGATGCTTCTCCTCCACAACAGGTGATAGAAGAACAAAGATTTGAAAGGGAAGATCCTGGACCGTCTCACAACTATTTGTTCTAAAGCTCTATAAGCTATGTATGTATTTGTATGCTTTCTTGCAATGATGTATATTTGTAATGAAAAGGAATTCATGTTGTAATATTTTTTGCATCTTGATTGAAAGTTATCAATAAAAGAAAAGAAAAATTTTATTGCATTGGTTTTATTACTTGTTCATTTACTCGTTTGGTGTAAAATAAGAAATTTTTACTTTCTAGAAAGGTTAGTACGTTACATCCTCTGCCTTGGCATGTATCATCTACACCCCAGGGTTCATTGCATGAAAAGCAACATGTTCTTCTAAGTTTATTTATGTTATCATCTTTCTATCTTGCAATAGGATTTTTCCAAAAAATAGCTTATGCAGCATCCATTTTTTACGGTTTCCAGAAAAATCATCTTTTCCAAAAAACGATCGATCTAGGTCTCTTTGGCACACAAGCGCCTACAAAACCCACGTCTCAGAACCTCACAGCTTCTACCTCTGAGGGGTTCTTGCATGTTCTTGAAAAAGTTAATTTTTCGAAAAACGAACGATCTGGGTTTGTTCAGAACAACATTCCTTACAAAACCCATATCTCAAATTTTTATCCAAAAATTTGTCTTTTTTGCCTCTCGGCGAAGCTATTTTTAGTTTTTTCGCATAACTTGTCCGAACATATCCGTGTTCATAGTCAAACTTCACGGTTTCATCATGCAATACTCTTCCATTAAAAAAATCAAGAAAAGCGTCAAAAGCATAAAGCTGCAAAAGAAACAGACATCATCACTCCAGTTACAGAGCCGCCAAAGTTACCAATCAGTGAACTGCCAGTTGAAGCGTGCAAATATTTCCAGGAATAGAACTCAAGTGATGACAGCACTTAACTTGAGGCCTTTTCCAAGTTAACTGGTTGTCCTCTTTTCATGCATGTCTATCTTTGGAGACATCTATTGTACAGTTGGAGTTTTCTTTAGTTTTAGATCAGTTAACAGATGTTAGTCATTCTAGTTAACTGTCAATTATCTTTGTTTAGACATAGGAATAAATCTTGCAGATTGGCAAGACTGATTGTTAACTCAAGGATATTTTAGGGTTCCCTACTCCTATGTTTGTCTATTAATAAGAGCAGCCTTGCTCATTATTTTTCTTAACCATTATTGTGATAGAAAATTGTTGAGCCTTAGTGCCTGCAAGCTTGATATTCAATATCTATTCACTTTGTTCAGTGTAATTTGGTTGATCATTTATTGTATGTTTGTCTTCTTGATACAATTTCCTGTCCCAAACGTGTAATTGTTGTTGGAAAGCTTTGAGGAAATAAATCTTATGCCTACCTTGCTTTGATCCAAAATCTCAAAATCTTTTTGTTTCACTTTCATAATCTTTATTTCAGCATTCATCTAAAAGTACAATGAGTCTTTAGATGCGTTCTGGAGATAAGTTTGTTTAAAGCTTTGTGTTTTGCTTTCATGAACCTTATTCCATCTTATATCTGAAAGTACAATGAGTCTTCAGATGTGTTTAAGAAACAAGTTTATCTAAGCTTTGTGTTTACCAAATCATTCCATGTTTACTTCTAAATTCTCTTGCTCTGAATTTACTTGAGAAGTTAGAAGCGTCAATAGTTTAGGCCTAGTTGTAGTTGAAGTTATGAAATGTAATGTCCCCATTTTGCGAGCATCAGAGTTCGTAAGGATTAGCCTATCATTTGACCCTCGTAGGCTGACAAATGTGATGAGAGGGTCTTCCTTGGTAGTTATCCAGAGTTTCAGGACGTTACTCCTTCAGTTGATTCAGGTTTGGGCCCTAGCAGACGTTTCCAGAGTGATTTACAAATACTTACTATTTATAGTAAGTCAAGCAGACAGGAGTTGTTTTTTTAGCAGGGCACCTGGTTCAGTTGGTCAGCTCAGTTTCGACCTAGTTTGATGATCTGATGAACATACAGTGTTTACTTGGGCATTTAATATTTATTAAATGTTTATTAATTTGACTTTATAATATAAAGTCACTTTAATGAAATATTAAAATTATTAAATGGCGAGTTATAAAGTATTTAATACTTTATAAAAGAGGGGTTAAAATAATAATTAAATGAGCATTTAATTATTAATCAAAAGGGGACGCCATTTATTAAATATTTGTCCTAAGTCAAAAAGGGCGAAATTAATCATTTATTTAAATGATTATTAAAAGATTGCTTTGGGTCGAATTCTTGAAAGGAGATATATATACTGCCAAGACAAATCGAACTCATTATGAGATGATTATTGGATTGAGCATTTGTTTTGATGAGAATTTCTCTGAGAAGGAGAAGCCTAGGGTTTCTGTCTCTCAAGCCATTAAAGAACGATAAACTCTTTAGTGTTGCAGCCATTTGAGGTGGTGAAATATCCATTGAATTTGGCATTCAAGAGAGCTTCATCCAGAAGTTCTATTTGTGCTTAAAGGTGAAGATTTTATTTAGGGTTTGAAGATTATTGAAGGTCTTTCAAGTGCAGACCCGAAGATTCATCATTGGCAGCCATTAACAATCAGTTTCCAAGCTTTGTGTTGGCTGCTACAGTGACGCATGAACAGTACCCGCGCTACAGTGACGCGTGAACAATAAAAACGCTACAATGATTCGCTACAGTAAGCGTTGCTACAGTGCACGTGAACAATGCCGTGCTACAGTACCGCGTGAACAGTAAACGCTACAGTGTTTGAGCAGATTTGTGAAAGATATTAAAGGGGTTTATTGCTGCTCTTTACCACTTCGTATCTTGCTACTACTTTATTGAAATCTGGGCTTATTTGAGAAGAAATTGCAAGTATATTGAAGGGCTTTCAAGCAGATTTAAAGGATTTCTATAACAGGTCTGAAGATACTCATTGATAGCGATAGTTGTTGCTATATTGGTGATTTCTGGGCAAAATATATTGCTTTGGAAGGCTGTTTCATCTCCTTGGTGCTAGACGTGTTTTCCTTGCAGCAAAACGTTGGCATTTGGGTTGCTTCTACAACATGGCTGGGCATCTAATCTAATGAGGGTGTGCTGCTGTAAGTTATATCAGACTTTCCAATACTGCTGCTAATGCACTTTCAGACCAGCTTCTTGCTAGTTTGCACACCGGGTATGATATTGATTGTATTTCAAGTAAAATATTATGAATTGGAATGAATATATTGTAATTGCAAACCTTGGTAAAACTGATTTGAGAATGAAATTATAAAGATTTGCTACAGCTGCTCTTGAATTATAATAATCAGCATTATTCTTTGTTGCCCATGCATTTCTATTTACTTGGAAAAGTCTTTGGAAAATATCTAACACATCAAGCATAGTTAATAAACCCAAAGTTTATTTAAATATAAGGCAGAAACTTGGTTTGGTTAGAGTCCACCAGGTGTGGGTTCCTACATGAAACCAGAGAAAATCTCAGCTGCAACGCAAAGAGTTTTATAACCTTGTTGTCTCAGCTGAGATAAAAAGATAGGAAATTAGTTTAGTATTCTTTTTCCACATAATCAGCAAAAGAGGGAGCTTCCCCTCCAAATTTGAAGAGCAGTCTAACTGTGCATAGCTGTCCGTTTCCAATCCGCACTCCAGAGGTGCGAATTGAAACGCCAACACTAACTAATCCTTAAAACCTCGGCTCTTCTTGCATACTTGTTTTTGTCAGAACCTTAGCTGAAAAAGATTGGGAGGGACCAATCAAAGATAGATTATTTGCTGACAATCTTCCTTCTATTATTTTCTCTTTATTTCAACAAAACAATGAAAGAATTCATTTCCTTATTCATATTCTATAAATCTTATAAAAATCTGGCAAGTACTTGTCAAGTTTCTAAGTACTCACGAAATTTAAGCCAGACGAGCATTTGCATGTTTAACTCATGAGTCTCTAGCAACAGGTTTCAGCCAAAAACTCACTAAGTTTTTTGACGAGTACATGCCAAAACTAGGTGAGTCCGTGGTGATAATTCACAACATGGCCTCTGCACATGAAAACGAGGGTAAAATGCATGTAGAACTAGAGTTAAATGTGCCTAAAACATAGTTTTCAATTTATTAAACCTTACATTCAGCCCTAAAGACCACAAAGCTTTGATGTGTTGTTTCCATGAAGCAAGATCCAATCTGAAATTGAGATGTTACAGTGATCATAAATCCTTGAAACTCAAGGGTAACTTGATGTAATGAAATCGCTAACACCACGAAGCATTGACATAGTTAAAGTCATTTGATCAAATGAGACATTAAATACAATAAAATTCTTGAATACCACTAAAAATTGATATGATAATGTGTTCAAACTCCATAAGGATTTGGTATAGAGAAGTCCTCAAACTCCTAGAGGCATTAGGCATTTCTCTAACTTAGCGACATGTCAAAATCAAGGAAGAAACATGGGATAGACACTATAAAAACTTTGTTTTTTTCAGTTTATAAGCATTTTTTTTCCTTTTAAATATATAAAAAATAGTGTGTGCCATGAAGGTTTGTGTCGTTTTGAAGGTCTTCATTTGGGCTTAGGGATGGGGGCTCTGCCCCTCACCTCACCTTGTATCATGATAGGGAACATGACAAGAAACGTGCCAAGGGCACTACCCCCAAACCATGCAAGGGGCACTACCTCTTGACCCTGCCAGGAGTGTTGCCCCTAAACCCCCATCAAACTCATTTGATACATTTTGTAGCTATATTTTGGATAAAACTTATATTTTTTCGAAAAGTTAAAGTGTTTTTTAAGGTGCTAAGTTTTTTCTCGAGTAATCTTCAAGTCAAATTTCTTTGGCTTGCTAAGTATTCTCCAAGTCCGAGTTTGCAAACTATCTTTATAACATTTATGTCATGGATTCTCCAAATGTCTTCACTTTTTCTCTTCCATACTGACATGCATGTGATTTAATCTACATCAAAAAGTAAGCTTACTTGCCAGTTGGCAAGATCACTACTCTAATACCATTGCAATGTCCCAAACTGATTTTTTTCTAATTCGTCGCTTTCAATGAAACATTAACACCTTTTGATCACCAAGAACCCAATTTGGGCAAGTTGAGATCACACAATGAAGTGGTTAGATTCATATTATAATTAAATATTTGTTGGCGACAAGCCACACAACTCAATATAACAAAATCAAAATTTACAAATTTTGCAAGGATATGCTCAATCTAGCAGCAAGCCTTACAAATGAATTACAGACAAAACTAAAAAGGAATGAAACTAGTTATGATGGTAAGACTTCCAAAACAATTACATTATCTAAATATGGCGAAGAACCACATAAATTAACATTAGAAATATACATGCTGACAATTGAAAATAATTCACTATTCACCTGGTGGCTTAGCCTTCTAATCTTAAACAAAGTTAAACTAACTAGTGGTGAACCATCCAATTTATACAATTTATCAAATAACATAAATATTAAAGTTCTATTTATATCTCTAGTTAGAACACCAGCAACTCCACTGAAAACTATTCATGTCAACAAATATAGCAATGGCAATGACCAAAGTAATCAGCAAATTGATGAAACAACATCATGAAATAAATACCTAATATTAATAACAATACTACTAGCCCCAATAGCTGCAAATTAATCAGTTAATCATTAAATCTACCGGTTCGTGGCATTCTGACCCCTGGTTCGGGCCCGATTCGAGCCGGATACGAAAGTCAAATCCGATACGATGCAAATTCGTCCACGGTTCGATGTTGGCTCTGTGGCTTTGATCAGGGTTCGAAAACCTAATTGTAGGTTCTATTCCATCATACCCAATTCGAACCTGGGCAGAACCCACGTCGTCTCACGCCCAAACCACGCATTTTTCAATGAAATTTGCAATTTTTAATTACTTTTTTGACTTTTTGTTGACTTCTAAACAATAAAATATTCCCTCTAACCCTAATATTTGCCTCCTAACACATTAAATAGGTAAAAACATACTCATTTAACAATTTGTGAATGAAAAACAAGTGGTTTTGCCTCCATTGTTGAACTTTCTCTCTTGCTTGCACTAGCTTGAATATACTTGAAGGTTGATCGTTGATTGTTCGAAATTGGTCGTTGTGCTATTCCTAAGCACTTCCAAGTGTCCATTCGTTGAGGTTTTTTTGAAATTTTTTTATTTATTTTTTTACATTTATTTTAACAAATGAACTATTTTGTTTTGTTTTAAGTTTTTGTTTTGTTTTCATTCTTCTAAGTATTTATAACACATGCTCAATTTTTTTAGTTTTTTGAAATTAATTAAGTCTTTTTGTTTCAATACCAAAATTTCTATGTTCCACCAAGTTTCCAATACGCGGGGATGGCGGGACGTGTTTCGGGGATGGCATTTTTTTAGGGGAATTTTGGGGACGGGGGGACAGCTATGTATGTATGTATGTATGTATTTTAAAAATATAGGGAAATTTCAGATATTCATATGAGTAATGATAATCATAACAATGAACATTGATAAATGTGCAAATGTAATCACCAATCATATTGACATATACATTATACAGTCGAACAAATTAATACTACAACTACTTAATTACTTCCATAATTCATGTCAAACAATTAATGTGCAAATGATTTAAAATTTTATAAACAAAATGCCCAAAGGCTACAAGTTTGCACTACAAATGTCAAAACGACAAAGCCACAAATGTCCAAACCATAGTAATAGAAAGTATGATGGCTGCCTCTACTTGGCATTTACCAACATTGCATCAAAATCAGACTCAGAGTCTAAGTCACTACCAATTTTTCTCTTGCTCACTTGCCTCTTAGCTGCAATTTTTTTTTGAAATTTAAAAATTAACTCAAATGGCTTTGAAAGCAAGTTTTATGTTTCATTTTAGGCTTGGGAGGGTGTGGGGTCCACTTAGAAACAATAAAAAAATAAGCATTTTTAATTTCAGAGTTTTTTTTTTTGTAAAAACTTGTTGGGAACGGGGTTATCCTAGACTGTCCAACCCCCAGGGATCGGGTCGTTCCCTTGCCGTCCCCGAGACGTCCCGCCAATCGGGGGACGTTTCAAAAAAAAGGAAACTTTTTGGGGATGCCTGAAAAATGTCCCCAAGGCGTCCCCCATCCCCGAAGCATCCCCAGTACGGTTACGAGGGGCAAAAGGGTAGGGGATGCGTCCCCATGTTTCCTTGCAAAATTTCAATGTTTTGTGCCTTAGATATTATAATGGCAACCGGTTCAAACTCCTCAGGCTCACACTAATCTCGTTTCAAAACAAACCCAAACTCTCCCATTTGGAAATATGTAGAAATGGTTCAACAAGTTCCAAGTGATGGAGGATATGTTTGGATTTGTAGTCATTGCCATGTTAAATGTACGAGCTCATACAGTCGAGTGAAAGGGCACTTGTGCAAGATCCCTGAACTAGGCATCAAAGCTTGTCCATGCGAAGATAACCAATGCATTCCGGATCATATAATGTTGGGATATATTGTTGAGCAAGAAAAAGCAAACAAAAAAGCAATCAATCTTAAAACAAGTCATCCTTTAAAGAAAGGATCTCGAGTGATGAATCCCCCTCCACCGCCTTCTCAATTTCCACCTACAGATAGCCATTTGTTTGCATCCATCCCTCAAGAGCAAACTGTGCCCTCTACAAATAAAAGATCTAATGGACCATTGGAAACTTCATTTCAGAATGGGGCAAGAGAGATTGTTGATCAAGACATAGCAAGATGTGTCTATGCCAATGGATTGGCATTCAACGTTGTTCGTTCATCATATTGGCAAAAAATGGTGAAATCTATTAATGAGGCTACAAAGGGGTATAAGGGCCCAAGGTTTGAGAAGGTGTGTTGCACCATATTAGACAAAGAGGTGAAACATGTAGTGGAATCTTTGAAGCCCATAAGGGATTCGTGGATCAAAACAAGGGTGACCATTTCTAATGGATGGAAAGATGCAAAAAATCACCCATTGATCAATGTTATTGTCGTGTCCCCTAAAGGGGCAATGTTTTTGAGAGCAATGCATTGTGAAGGACAACTGAAGGATGGTCCATTTATTGCTAACATCCTTTGTCAAGCTATTGAAGAAGTGGGCCATCAAAATGTTGTGCAAGTTGTAACTGACAATGCAAAAAATTGTAGGGCTGCTAGGTTATTGATTGAGAAGTATTCACACATTTTTGGACACCTTGTGTTGTCCACTCCCTCAATCTAATGCTACAAAAAATTGGAACCAAAATTGAGTGGATCAAACAGGGGTATTCTGAGGCCGAAGACATCCAAATGTTTGTCACCAACCACCATATGACACAAGGCATATTTAGAGAATTCTCAAAATTGGAGTTGTTGAAGGTAAGTTAATTGAATTCTCAATATTTTAAATTTTCTAATTCTTTTAATTTTAAATTTTGATTTTGTAAATTTAAATTATATTTTATTTTGATTTTCAAACAGGTTGTTGAGACCCATTTTGCCTCCAACACAATTGTGTTGAGACGATTTATGAAGGTTCGTGAGGCACTCTGTAATATGGTCATCAACCCTAATCGGTTTGTATGCAAGCAATCTAGCACTAAAAGGGCAAATAAGGTTAAGCAAATGATCCTAGATGACAATTGGTGGGATTGTGTTGAGTATCTTCTCAGTTTCACTGAGCCCATATTGAGCATGATCCGTTACACTGACATGGATAGACCTTGTTTGGACGAAGTATATGATAGTATTGACTTAATGATTGAGAAGATCAAAACCATCATCAATGCAAAAGAGGAAGACCCTGAAGAAAAGTTCTTCAAAGAGCTACATGAAATCATTGTAGAGAGATGGAACAAAATGACCACTCTGTTGCATCTTCTCGCTTTTGCATTGAGTCCCAAATATTATAGTGCTAGGATACTTTCTGTTTCATCAAGAGTTGCTCCATATAGAGATGCTAAAGTGGCTCAAGGGTACAAGGCAGCACTTCATAGACTCTTTAGTGATCGTGACCAACGTAATCGAGTGAGGGCTGAGTTCATGGGTTTTGCATGCTCCAGTGATTGTGGTCTTGATGCTCTTCAAACAAGTACAGGGTGGATGCTCATAGTTGGTGGTACTACCATGGAAAAGAATACACGCACCTCCAACCTCTGGCAATAAAAATTTTATCCCAAGTAAGTTTTATAGTCAAAATCTTTTATCTTTTAAATTTAAGTTTTATATTTTGTAATTTTAATTTTAATTTATATTTTATTTAGTTAAATTTTGTAACTCTTAACTATTTAATTTGGTCTTAATATGTTACATCCCAAATTGTGACGTACTATTTACCATTACTAGATAGAGTAAATGTGAATTCTGGAGGTGAATTAATGATGCTTGTACCTTGTTTTCAATATGAATGTTGTTTCATTTGATATTATTCTTGGTGAAATACTGCATAAAAGAGAATAAAAGGTTATTGGTTTGTGAATAATCTAACTTTTGAAATGTTTCATGTATTCTGCTTTGTTTTGAGCATATGACTCCCGTTGTCGTGTCATGGTGTGCAGGTAAGAGGACCATTCCTCCAGGCAGAGGAGAAATATCACTCGGGGAGGAGCTTGGTCGGGTAAGCAGTAACGAGTACCAATTGAGCATATACACACATACTATAGACTGAGTAAGCTAAGTCATTTGTTGAGTTAAGGGTAAGTCATCCATAGGCTTGTTTATTATCATTTGGAGTCGTATCTACTTCTGAATGTGTGAATAAGTGATGCTTGCCAGTATAACCATATGTGGAATAATGTTTATGGTTAGGAGATGGGCATGTGTATATGTATATATACATATAAATACAGTATGTACAAGTGTCCATAAGTATATTCATGTCGATACAAACGTATGAGAGCAGATGGATATGCCATACGTGTGCATCGATATAAATATATTTATGAATACGTATACATAGAGGAAGTATACAAGTAAATATACATGTATACATACCCATATATATGTGAATATGAATAAATATTATGTTGATATTAAAAATTTGGGAACTCCACACACAAATTCTGAAAAATCACTCTAATCTGTAATATATTCTAACAATCTCACACAACCAAAATAATTGAAGCAGAATATAAACTATAATCTTCAACACAACTGTGATCCTTAAGGGGAATCACCAAGAATGGACAAAAAGATTTTTATCCTCCACTCCGAAGAAGAAACTGAGAGGGTTTACATCCTCCAGATTTTTACACCAAAGGGTTTCTGTCCTCAAGTCTAGAGATGAACAAAATGCTCAAGCTCTAAAATAAGGTTTGATTTCGTAAAAATGGTAACCTTCTTCTATGTTCAACTCCTTACATTGGCAATTGAGGGAATAATAATTAAATATTATTTTATTTTTCTCTTTCCCCTCCAAAAACTTATTATAAAAAGTGTTTAGAAAGTCCATTTAATTAAAAATTAATTTCGAACCCTAGTCCTCGAGACACTTTAATAAACCTCTTTTAAAAGCAATTTTTTTAATAAAAAAATATAAGTTACCTTTTGATGACAATAACATTAAGTTATTTGGACAACTTAAGTTAAATTACTAATTATTTTCTTAGCTCATAAAAAAGACATGACAGATACATCTTAGTTATAAACTTGGGATGTTACAAAACTTCACAACACATATATTTAGTTAGTATCAATTATACGATATATTTTGTTACAACCCTATAGTCGTCTATGCTCAAGTGTAAGGGTAGCACAAAGAATAATGCACAACTCAAGATATGAAGTTTGCAATATACTAGAGCCTGTTCTAAATTGGTTCTTTACTAATTCTTCTGAACTGAAAATGTCAAGAGGAGAAGCATTTATGCCTATTCTTCCATCCAGCTTTCCAAATCAGATTAGGTTGAATCATAATGGAAAGGAGCATTAAATGGTTAACTTTTTGACTGGATAGAAACTAAAACTGAAAATCAAAGAATTCATAATTTGTTTTTTTTATTTATTCATGAATCTATTATTTTTTTCCCATAGATTTAAAGATTTTCCTTTTAATGTCTATTAGTTTTAACATTACTATGTCTAATTGTTTACAAATCTAAGAGGACATTTTCCACAATCTGGACTAAGCATTCCTTCTATAAAACTTTGTTACATTCTCTTCACACTAACAGAAACAAATCAATGTCAAATAATCACCACAAACAACAGACCTTAAAGCATGCTTCCATTCAGACAGCACTTCATGTCTATTTTTTTTCATCACAAATACCAATTGCTTGAAATTTACCCTGTCCATCTGTTCTAACAGCTGTCACATGGATGACAGATATACAAGCTTAAATGGAAAAAAACAATTTTAAAAACGTAGGAAAGACCATACTTTTGTAAGTCTGAAATCTTCCGAGGCACATCATCGGGACTGTCTATGCCAGGAAGATCACCAATCATAGACCTCCAGGACTTCAACTGATTTTCTAAGTCAATTATTTTCATCTGAAGCTCTGGCAAACATTCTATGGCTGATTCAGCCCGATCTGCACGCTGCTTTTCTTCCAAAAGTTTCTCTCTTAACAACTCAGCATTGACATGAAATATCTTTAATTTTCTTGCCTCAGCCACTTCAGCCTCCTAATAGAAAAAATCAAAATTAAGTTCCACCATTGATAGACTTGGAAGATCAGATCCATTCAGATAATTTAGCATCAAAACAAATATGAATATTCCATAGATGTATTTGCATATTTTCAGAGCTCAGGCACACTCAGCACATCAAACAATGCTTACATATATTAACAATATTATATTCACGATAAGAAAGTACAGAAACAAAAAAATGTTGTCTAAATTCCTCATCAACCAATTAAAGAAATTGAAATGCATGCAAAAGACATGTCATTCAGCATGCATTTATAACTCAAATGGAATTTGATTAAATCGGTGACCTAGTGGAAAACACGAGTTGCAAAAGATTAATCTGTTAAGGAAACAATTATATTGGAGCAGAGGAAAATAAACCTCTAAACACAGATGATACCACAATGAAAAAGTAAGGTTTACTGAAATATGAGTGTTATGGACAAAAAAAATGTAGCCTCAGAGATGAAATGTGAAGCCACATCACCTTGACTTTTACATCCAGATGAAAATTTATTTATGGCTATCTATGGGAAGAAATGAAAAACCAAATATAGAAAATAAAACTGTGTGCAAGAAAATTTGAACATCCATGTGACAAGTGTCTACCCAAGAAGTGAAGAAGGTTTGTCATGAAGTGGAACATACTAACACACAATACTTTGGTTTTGAAATGTTTCGTATTGTTATAAAAAAATTCTATTTTGAATTGTTAACGCCCTTCGGCATATTTTTTGGTGAATTTTGTTATCCTCAAAGAAGAGTAATGACTTGGAATGAATCTAATCTTTACAATGTGTGTTACAAGTTTGACTTTCTATCAAAAATTACCACCTAAATCCATTGTCCCTGTTGGAGCCCAGATTCACAGGCCTCAAAAATTACAGATTTGGCTAAGTTTTGTCCGCTTTTGTGCCTTTTCCCAATTTTCCATCATAGATAACTGATCCACAAACATTTAATGGACTCCTTCCCTTTCTCACATTTTACCGAAGAATGCACAATTAATGTGTTCATGTCATTTGTCCTTAGTGAAGTTATTTGAGGAGCGTTCTTGTGGTCAAGTTAATTTAAGTGTTTGGGTGGTGGTGTATCTATCATTCCTCTATAGGTTCCCGAACCTTCGTAGGACTTATGCACTTTCGCACTAGGTCCCAAGGTTCCAAGTTCCCCTAGAACCCCAACCCCCACCCCTCTCAACAACATAATTCTATGATCCCTCAGACCACAGGTCTGAAAACAGACTTGTGACCACAAGACTATGACCCAAGGTTCCCTATCCCCACTACCCCTTTTGTCTCAGAGTTTTGAAACTCTTCAAAACCCCATGGCCCACAATCCCAACCCTCTTTATACGTTATCCCCTCAGAGCCCAAACCTTTGGGACAACCCTAAACCTTGGCACCAAGTCCCTAATGCCAAGTCCATTTCACACCCCTATCCCTAACCCTCTACCTTCCCCAATTCTTTATCTTTGCTTCCTCCCCAGGTCTAAACCCTGACACCTACCTCCACTCAAACCCCAAAAGCCCACGTGAACTCATCACCTTTTCCCATGTTCCCGAGCCCTAATCCTACTCCCTAATCCTCCTTCCTTCCCAAGCCTCGACCCTCAATCTCTCATGTTCCCTTTAGAACCTAAACATCTAGGAGAACCTTGCACCTTCTAATCTGTCCCCCACTCCTCAATCTCTTATGTTCCCTTTAGACCCTAGACCTCTAGGGGGCCCTTGCACCTTCTGATCATTCACTCAAATGACCCAATCCGCACAAGCTGACCTAGATCCCAAATCTTGGGATTTTCACCAATCATACTCTCCCATACCCGCTGAAACAAAATATGACAGCAATGTTAAGTCTGAAAATCTGATGTATAACCATCTCGAAATTGCCTCAGCTATCATAATTTGGTGATCCCCTATCAACACTCAACCTCCAAATACTAGAGTGACAATCCAGTGCCCACAAACCCAAGCAATCACCAGTAGTCCTCAATGCAAGGTTTGATAAATCTATGTACAACGGCATAGAACAGCCACTATTCATCCAGTAGTAAGACAAAAACCTTTGCACCAAATCTGAAAATTCTCCTACTTGCTGCATGTTGTACCCCAATTTAAAAAATTTGCTACACTTAGGCATTTTGAAGAAATGGTCAAAAGTCTTGTTAAAATTGTCAAAAACGTCAAATTGGGAATTTGCATGTCTTGCATGAGGGTCAAAAACACAAAATTTTCAAAATCTAACAGTAATGTCCCTGTTTTAGCTGACTTTGTTTGTTGAGGAGAAAGCCTATTATTTTGACCCTCGTAGGCTGACAAATGTGATGAGAGGGTCTTCCTTGGCAGTTATCCAAAGTTTCAGGACATTACTCCTCCAGTTGATTCAGGTTTGGGCCTTTGCAAAGGCTTCCAGAGTGGTATTCAAGCACTTACTATTTATAGTAAGTCAGGCCGACAGGGGTTACTATTTTTGGCAGGGCACCTGGCTCAGCTAGTCTTCTCAGTTTCGACCCAGTTTGACAATTTGTTGAGTAAACAAGGAATAATGGAGCATTTAATAATAATTAAAAGATTATTATTATGTCTTTATAATATAAAGTCACTTTAATGCAATATTAAAATATTAATTAATGGTGAATTATAAAGTATTCAATACTTTATAATTGAGGAGCAATATTAATATTAAATGAGTTTTAATACTTATTTAAAAAGGACGCCATTTATTAATAAATTTGCCTAAGTCTCAAAAAGGGCAAATTTTATAATATTAAATGCATTTAAGTTGCTTTTTTGAGGGGGTCGAACTTCTAAGAGAGATTATATATTTTCTCAAGACAGAATAGAACTCATTATGATATGATTATTCGAATTTTGTCTTTTCTCTATGAGAACATTTGGAGTTGGAGAAACAAGGGTTTTTGCAATTAGGGTTTGGAGAACGTCAACTCTTCAGAATCAGGCATACTGAGGCTGTGAAAGATTCCACTAAAGATTGTCAGTTGAGTGGCTTCACACAGAAGTCATTACAGAGCTTATTGGTGAAGTTTTAGATTGGGGTTTGGATTGATTTTCTTCCAGAAGGAAATCCTTTTCATTGGCCGTTATTTATTTAGCATTTGGCACACCTTTCAAGGGAGTATGGATTCCATTAATTGCTGGTTCAGGCCGTACTTTTTACAGCAGCAAGGCCGTACTTCTCATCACAGGCAAATCGCCTTGCCTTTTTGCATTCTGACTTCTCCAGTTTGGATGCCTTGGCCTCTGAAACATTTTGCAACATTTTCGAGGTTGGAGAAGCCTCTCAGGCAAGCTGGCCGTACCATTCTTCTGTCTTACAGGCGGCTGCAATAAAAACCAGGCTTTTGAATAAAATAGTGTTGCCTTTTAATTTGCATGTTTGAATCTAGCAGTTTGTAAGCACTCCAAAAGATCAATAAATCATCTGCCATTTGATTATAAGCTGTATTCCATATTATATTGTCATCTGGTATTTTATTTATATTTTTCAAGCATTTATTGTCAAAATCGCATAAACCCTCTTATTGCAAAAATATAAAATAAAAACACAACGAAACAAACAAACATTGCA
This sequence comes from Sequoia sempervirens, assembly GCA_007258455.2. Lineage (NCBI taxonomy): Eukaryota > Viridiplantae > Streptophyta > Pinopsida > Cupressales > Cupressaceae > Sequoia > Sequoia sempervirens. The sequence goes on from VDFB02252616.1 coordinate 89,265,810, forward strand.
TTATCGTCAGAAGTCAGGGTTGAGAGACACCTGGTCTCTTACACTAACGATCTGGGTCTGCTCAAAGCGACCAAGTCTACAAAACCCAAATCTCAGTTTTTCAACCCTAAATTTTAGTAAAATTTATATTTTTAGAACCTTTCTAAAAATAAAACCTTTTTCTAGGTTTTTCTAGGTTTCTTCTCAAATGGATGCTGGCAAAATTTTCTAAAAATAGAAAGTTTGGCTTCCAGGTTTCAAACTGATTTTGATTGGCTTAAAATAGTTCCTCATCAAGCTGGTCAAGTCAGAATCATCAAAAGATCAGTTTTACCCTAGTGGGTCTATTCTGCTTTTTCATAAGCTTTTTAAGAGCTCCAAGGTCATTAATGGAGGTTACTCAACTACCAAGTGTCAGATTCAAACATTCAAGCACTAAACAGAAGATGAGAAACGATGAACATGAACGTAGAACGAAGAATGGAGAAGGGGTGTTATGAAAGTTGAAAAATGTAAAATTTTGGTTGTCTGGAAAGTTCAGGCACCCCAGCTCAGTCTAGGCACCTAGATGCTCATACCTTAGAATTTTTTCCAGTCTCCAACAGTCAAGGCAATGACAAGCACGACGAATGAAGGAAGAACTGAAAAATTTGAAAATAAAACTATCTTTGGAGGAGATGGGCGCCCCAGGTAGCCAGGGGCGCCCAGCTTTTCAAGGCACCAAATGTCAAAGTTAGGGTTCAGTGCCTCCTAGACATCCTATTCAGAATCTTCTTAGCTCTGCAGTGGATCCATCAGCATAGTCATCAGATCAATCTATCAGTAAGAATTGTGGATCAAATGGAAAAGTCTCAACAAAGAAGTAGAATGCAAATCATGGAAAACTCATAAAATAAACTAACACTGGGAACTCTAAGCACCACAGGTAGCCAAGGGCGCCTAGGGTTTTGGAGGCTCAAATCCACCAATTAGGGTTTGCCAGATCAGTCAATCTCTTCAGAATTCTGCAAGTTTTCCATTGAATTTCTTAGCCAGATCATCAGGCTTGTCAATTGCCAACACCTTAGATCGAACGAAGGGCATAACATGAGGTTTCAAGTTTGAAGGCTAAAAAAGAGCCAAAAATGACTAAGGCTGGAGATCATGGGCGCCCAAGGAGGAGATAGGCGCCCAAGCTTTTGCGTCATCAAATGGATGAATTAGGGTTTAACGCCTCTAGTATGTTCTCTTCCATTTTGAAGCAGCTCTCCAACACAATCATCAACAAGCTCATCAGAGTTGGCAGTCATCAGATATTGAAGGTGAAGCGGAGCAATAAAATTGTGCAAGATGAAAATCTTGGAATAAATTCTAACTCTGGAAGAGTTGGGCGCCCCAAGTAGCCAGGGGCGCCCAAGCTTTTAACCCCCAAAATTCAGATTTCAGGAAATATCACTCCCAGGAGACCCCCCGAAGAATTTATCAGGCTATCCAACGAGTCCAGCCATCAATTCATCGGACCACTTGATCATCCAGAAACGAGAATGCATCAAAAGATCAAGGAAAACACAGAAGTTGAAGAATGTCAAAAATGGCAACACTGGTAAGCTTGGGCGCCCCAGGTAGCCAAGGGCGCCCAACATTTTGAAGGTCAAGATGATGTTTTTATCCAAAGCAGCCTCTAGGATGACCTTGTCAGATTCACTTAGGCTCTGCAATGGATCAGTTGGCTAGTTCATAGCATCAACCTAGCATCTGGAATTCAAAGTTAAACTGAGGTCAAAATCAAACTAAATTTAGGAAATTCAAGAAAATGGCTAAATCCTCCAAGGGTGGCGTCCAAGCTTTCATGCCTTAGAGAAATTTTTCAAAATTTCATCTTTCAACATAAAAAAAAAAAACAAGTGCCCAAGTTCGATGCACCTGGTTTAGGGTTTCACAATTCTAAATTTAGGAAATAAAACAATTTTCAAACCTAAAAACTTATTTAAAGGATGCCTTTGCATTCATTCTTCACAATTTTTGCAAGTGGCGTTGAAGGCAAGAGAAGAGACATAAAATTTTATTCAATTCAAGATTCAGGGGCCAAAACTTGGAGATTTTTCAAAGTTCTTCATGTTTTCTTGATCAGCTCACACAGAGGCTTCCTTTTTCATGCTTTATTCTTCCATGGCATCAATTTTCAGAAGGGGGTTATCTTTTTCAATTTTCAACAATCTGGGTCAGCTCAATTCATGATTTTGAACAATTTTGGAAAAAAATTCAATTTTCAAGAACCTACTTTCTCTTGCATGTCCAAGAAATCTTCAAAATTTTCAAAATCTGATAATCTGGGTCCATTTCAAACGTGATCCTGCACAAAACCCAGCTCTATCTTCAAGACGAAATCAGTGCTATATCATGATTTCATCAAAAAAGCTTAACTGACTTGAATCATATCAAACCAGTGTTCAATTTGTGTGCTTTGGAAAACGCAGGCAATGTTGCAATCAGACACCTTGGTCATTCAGGATTGTTCGCAGCACCATCAATTCCCATCTCAGTACAAAGTCTAGAGTTTGTAATTGCTTGTGTCAAGCATTACAATCCAACAACACAGGAAATTCAAACAGCAAATGGAAGAGTGATTTGCAACCTCAAGCTAGACATGATTGAAAAATGCTTTTCAATACCACCTTGGTCTGAAAGTTTAACCATCTCCATTGAAGAATGTGAAAAGGTGTGGGACATGCACAAGGAGAAATATTGCAAGAAAGTTCCACAAAGATGGCTGAAAGAAAAACATAACACTTTGCCAAAGAACATTGGGCGTGGAGAATTCAAGGATGAGTTTGCAATAATGATCACTCTGCTCAACCAAGTCACTGGTCAAGCAAACGCTACAAAATTCCAGCCTTGGATGTTCTAAGTCTGTTGTACCCAAACCAAATTTTTTGCTTCATCAAGGCATTTTGCATAAAATAGTCTAAACCTTGCTAAAATGACGTCAAATACAATTTTTGGGCAATATCAAGCATGGAGTTTTGTTAATGTTTTGTCAGTCAAAGGCAGTTCCATTGATCAGAACTTAAATTGGAGACTCAGAATGAAACATTTCATAATGGAGGAGCATTTCACGACAACACTTATACTTTTAAATAGTCATTTCAGTGACTAAAATGATGATTTCAATAGTCAATTTTTGAAGATTTCTCAAGGAAAAGCAAAATTGCGCCCCTATAGCCCAGGGGCGCCCTTCTTTTTGAAGGCCTAAATTTTGTGATAAATGCTCATGAATATAGTCAATCTCTTCAGAATTAGTCTGCCTATCCATCGAGCTATCCTGCGAGGCTATCCAAGACTCGTAACTACGGTAACTGGCGACAGAAGTTGAAGATTCCAAAGTTGCAGTTTGCAGAAGCTTGTCTTTTTCCAACTTTTGCGCCCCTGTAACTCAAGGGCGCACCTCTTAATGGAGGTTTTGATCTTGGTATTCCTGATGGTTGATGCAGTCAATCTCTTCACGACTAGTCTGCCTTTCCAACGAGCTATCGAACGCAGCAATCTGAGGTCCGAAGCTCCGGCAGTCGACGTTAGAAGATGAGCTTATGTGGAGAGTTTACATCACAGAGCTTCCTCAAATGGTGAATTGCGCCCCTGTAGCTCAGGGGCACCCTTCAAATTGACCCTTAAGATGGTAGAGTTTGCAGACGAGGTCTTCCTGTCATTTGTACTACTCTAGTCCGGCTTCGCGATGCACCAAGTTGCCTGTTAATCCGACATTTTGAGAGATCGTGACAGAGATTCTACCAGGCACGTAATTTCACAGGCGGACTAGCATAAAATATTCATTATATTTCTGTAGGCCAGGGGCACCTAGCCTTTAGGCCTGTCAGATGGAGTTGTTCGCTTTCGAAGTCTTCAGGAGTCTTGAGCGTAATTACTACAGCTATTCAACGAGCTCAGCCGTCAGCCTTCAGGATTTGGCAAACGCTCGTACGTGCAAGGTCTTTGGTGAAATACTGTAAAACGAAGACAGCTCAGAAAATGGCTGTCTGGTCGTCTATTTCATCTTGGGAAAGGCGCATTTATATTTGAGGTCTTAGAGGCAATTTTCTTGCTTTGTCACCTCCAGAGACGTCTCTCGTAGGTCCTTCTGGCTATGCGTAGAAACAAACGGTGCTTGAATCAGCCCTTCCCAGCTCCAGATATCAGAGGTCAAAGTAGGGCATCTGGTTGAGAGTTGTTCTTTTGTCAAAACGGTGTTTGTGCCTTCTCAGACCAGGGGCGCTTTTACTTTTGAGGTCCTTAATACACTTTTCAGATGCCTTGCGTATATTCGTTGGATGCGGAATACCTCCAGGCATGCAGTGAGCTTAGTTTCTTGTCAGCAGGGTTCGCCGTTCGTTGTCAGCAGCCGTTTGAAGCGTCAGATGGCAGTTTGGAGAAATGGTCAAGTCTGGTACCTGAAAATCAATTTAATCAAAGGCGCCTAATTCTTTGAGGTGTTAAATGATGGATTTTGCAGTGATGACTCCCAGCAGACATTTCTTCCTTGTTCTGCAGGCTTCGCGATGAATACATCTATTCAGTCTCAGCATCACCCGGTCACCCAAAAATCAGGGTCGAAGATGGCCAGTTGTAACTTTGTAGTCAGCTACAAAGTAGGAAGTTAATAAAAAATGTGATATCTTGAGCAAATGGACGCCTATGAGGTCAAATGAGGACTTTTTGAAATCAGTGAAGTCTTTCGAACGAATTCAAATGCTTTACGTGGTTTGTCAACTGAATAAAATAATATTTAATTTTTCAAATTGCATGTCAGCATGAAAAGTGGCGATTTTGTCCAATTAGTTATTTTTGGCGCCCCTTTGTGCTGTAAGATGAAATTCGCATGTGGTTGGCAACTGAACATTTTTATTATTATTTTATTCCGGATTCCGAGTCAGTATCAGTGTAACTGGAGGGAGTCCAATCAGAATCATTCTATTTCAATTGAGGTTTTAAATCTTGCAGTCAACATTATGGTGCGATTTTGCTCTATTAATTCAAGCATGGCGTCATATTTCATTCACATAGCTTGAGCAAATTCGTAATTCTTCAAAGCAAAGGAGAATTTCCTTCAGAGTTGGGCGAATTTCTCATCAGCAATCATTGGTAAAGACATCAAAACACTTTCTTTGCAGGTACAAGTCAAAATTATCAACGAATTTCAAGGCAGAGTGGCAATTTTGGCAGAGGAAAACATCAAAAAACATCTTTCTTCTTCTCAAATTCTTCTATTTCTCGTCTTAAATTCTTTCGCATGTTTGAAGAATTGGAAAATTTTGGCAAAACAAATCATCTGGGTCTATTCAGAATACCTTCCTCGAGAAAACCCATGTGCCAGAATTTTTCAGGAAAATTTAGTCCAGAGCATCAGTTCTCGAGTTTCTAATTTTCTCAACTGAAAATTCCTTGCATGGTCGAGTAAAAGTCAAATTTTCGCATTTCTGACGTTCTGGGTTGTCTTAGAATCTTTTTCTGGACAAAACCCATATCTCAAATTTTTCGCTGAAATTTACCCTTCGATAGGCTATTTTAGCCTTAGCGGGCTATTTTTAGCTTTCCAGAAAGTTGTCAAAATATTGTCGTGTTCACAGTCAACAAGCAAGTTTTTCAGAGTGCAGTTCATGTAGACTGAATTCAAGACCAAATCGGTCTTAATTTACGATTTCATCAGAAAAGCTGAGACCGATTTGTATCAAGTGCATTCAGAAGGTTGACAGGGGTAGTTACTCAAATCCATATGGTTATATGCCTCGTATAGCTGATTGTCTTCCAAAGCCGGTTTAGAGGGTTGATACCATTGGAATTTTGCTTGTGCAGCAAGTTCGTTTGCATTTCTCACAACCAGAGTGTGCGCAGTCAAACTTCGTAATCTCGTCATGCAACACTCTTTCATTAAGGAAAAGCATCAGAAACATCAAGCTGCAGAAGAGATAGTGGCCATCACTTCAGTTACGGAGCCGCCAAAGTTACCAGTCAGTTATAAGCTAGTTTGAGTGAGCAAGGATTTCCAAGATTGCTCAAGTTGCTAACATTCAGATGCTGATGCAGTTAACAATCTCATTAAGGGATTGGTTGTTCGAGATCACGATCAGTAGACTTCAGTTCCCACCTCTTAGGATAAACATTACACAGAGGAGTTAAACTTGGTATTTCCTTTTCAAGTTAACTCGCTGTCTCATCTCATGCATATCTATTCTAAGATCAGCTTTATTTACTTAGAGTTTTATTTAGGGTTTACGGTAACTGATGGTAGTGTTCCAGTTAACTTTGCTTTCAATAACTGATGGTAGTTTTCCAGTTAACTGTATAGTTTGCTTTAATTAGGGCTTAGCAATAAATCTTGCATGCATTGCAAGATTGAAGTTGACTCAAGGTGATTTTAGGGTTCCCTACACCTTTTGATGTCTATAAATAAGAGTTTTTGCTCATTTGTAAATAACTTTTGCACGAGAGAGAAATATATGATGTGCCAACCTTGCCCTCAATATTGCTCGTTTTGTATCTGTTCATGCGTTTTTACTATTATGATGAATTGTTATGCCAAATAGGGTTTCATGCAATTATAATGGTGAATTCTTTCCTTAGTTAGATAAAATATGTTTTGTGTTCAATAAACTCGTCCAGATTGAGCTGATAGATGTGCCACCTTGCCTTCAAGTTGAGAATCTATACTTGGTTATCGTGTGATGTGTGTGAATAATAAACTTATTCAGATTGAGCTGATAGTCGTGCCACCTTGCCTTCAAGTTGAGAATCTGTATTCAGTTTATCGTATATTGTTGTTCCCAATAACTTGTTTAGATTGAGCTGATAGATTTGCCACCTTGCCTTCAAGTTGAGAATCTATACTTGTTTATCGTCAGATAGTCACCCTTGCTCCATTTCCTCATGCTCTGTTTTTCTTGAGGAAACTGGATAGATTTTAAGTAATTAGCCTAGTTGTAGTTAGTAGTCTGCGAAACCAGAAAATACTCAGCTGCAACGTATATAGTTTTCGAGAAAGCCTTGTGCCTCTACAGCTGAAACAAAAAGACACGATTTAGCTTAGTTTACTTTCCTTTTCAAAGCATTTTTGTCAAGCACAACGAGGGAGCTTCCCCTCCTAATTTGAAGAGCACTCATTGCATAGTGTGCATAGCTGTCCGTACCAACTCTTACTCCAGAGGTGCTAGTTGTTACGCCAACAAAGTCATCTGTCATATCATGAAGAAAACAAAATTCTATGACTGGCCAACCTTGATCAGCGATAGTCTTCACCAACAAATAACTGAATACTTCAAAATCCATGAGTTCCACATGATTTCATATCTAGTCTACCTAGTGGCCTTTCAAGGCAAATTCAAAGGATTGAATACCGTTGGAACTATGGATGTACAGCATGTTTATAATCATTACCCTCAGTTGGAGTTTTCAGAATCAACACATCACTACAAGAGGGTAAATGAGGCATTCTTGATGCATATGATGAGAGACCTAGATAACGAGTTGCATGTACGGATTTCATCAACTGCCAAGGCAGCAATGGTGGAGTGGGCAGATTGGTTCATCAAGTTTCCTACATTCTCCTACATCAGAGTGTACGGCTTCTCAAGTGCTCCAGTCATGTTGCCAAGATATCCTTCAAATGAGGTGGTTTTCATGGAGTTTCTAAGGGAAGTGTATGAAGTTCACTCTTTCTTGTAGAATTGAAAGAAGCCCGCTTTCAGTTTTCCATTTGAGTTGGGAATCTATAGATGTAGATTGTTGGCGGCTGCTAAGTTAATGGGTGATGAGTTGTCTAAATTTGGTCTCAAGCCATTCAACAAGAGACGATCATATGACCCTCATGGTGTCTTCGCATCCCGTCTTGGTCAGAATTATGCTCATGTGCCCGCACTTTAAGATTTATGGGCTAATTGCAAAGATGAATTCAAAGTATGGAGACACAATAACAGCAGGCTTACACTCCATTAGATGAAAGATTGCTTGTCAGAAGATATTGAAGGATTGTCCAATGATGATGGAGATGTACTTCTTCCTATGTACGCCTGAAATCAAATTGAGCAACAACCACTTCAACAAGTCAATTGGTCCAACAAGGAGTGCACCTCAGTTGAAGAAAGAACAAGCCGAGTCATTAAGAATAGCAAGATTTTCTTAGGCCTCAAGAGGAATCGGAAGCGAGCTATTCTAGCCGCAGAGCCGCCAATAGTGCAATCATCTCTTCCTTCTTCTTCCAGAACACAACCAAAAATGAAGGCTATGAGTCATCTTCCAGAAGTTGTGAAGGGTAGCAGAACAACAAAGAACGTAAAGAGAAGGTTGGACTTTTCCAATATAGTTCTACAGGAGCAACCAATAGTCATATCTGAAGTTCCACCAAAAGAGCCCGCGCCACAGAAAGAAGCGGAGGTTGTGCCCACATCTCCAGATGCTCCACCATCGTCGAGGTCTTCTCCAATCCATTTTGATTTAGAAGATGAAGAAGTTGAAGAAGTTGCAGCTGAACCTCCCAGGGAAGTTAGTAGAGACACCTTGTCTTAGATTGAGAACATGCTGGGAAGGAAGAGGAGGAGGCCTTCATATCAGCTAAACTTTGCAAAACTTGACAACATTTACCAAGATGCACCTGTGAAGAGACCAAAGAAACAAGTTCACTTTGAAAATAATCCACAAGGTGATATTAACATGGAGACTGCTACACCTCCAGAAGATAAAAATATTGATGAAGTGGAGGTTGATGATTTCATAATGGTTAAAGCCAATCTCGGCAAAAGCACTAGGCACTCAAATGTAAATCTCTTCAATGTTGTAGCAGAAAATCTCGAGGATGGAATGCTTAAAGATGGAGAGGATAAGGCAGCCCTCAAGGCTGAAAATCGGCAACTCAGGCAATATATTTCTAATCTTCTTCACAACACTTCACAAGCTACTTAGTTGCTGCCACAGATTCTAGAGACACCAGCTGATCAACATCAGCTAAGGCAGTTGGTGATATATGGAAAAACATATGCAGGATTGGATCGAGGAATTCATCACCAAAGGCAGAATTGTTCTTGCAGAGATATATCAGCTAAGGTAACATGCCCATGACCTACGCCAAGTGATTCCAAGATTTGAGCAATGAATAGAAAAGGTGAAACCAATACACGAGATTATCATTGCAAATTTGAATACTACATATGGCTCAGTAGTTTCAAGAGAACATAGGAGACGAATCCTTGCATGGAAAGAACGTCACCTCTTCAAGGTGAAAACTTATGAGAAAATATCTGAAGAGTTAACTGTATACAGACAAAGAGTTGTCGATGCTCTCCAATTCATAAGTGAATTTGTTTCAGAGATCCCTTGTTGGTTCTTACTTTGAACTTGATAAGTACAAGCCGAGTTCCAAAATGTTGTTTGTGGCAGTGTTAGCAGTGATCTTGTTGTTGGAAGGGTGAGTCAAATTGTAGTGATGTCAACAAAATTTGATGGAGCAGCTGAAGATGTGAAAGATTCCCTAAGTTCAATTGCAGAAGGTGAAGAGATCCTAGAAAAGCGGAATTTTGCTATAGATAGTATTGATGCTCCTGATAGAGATACAATTTCCCGCTTTTTGGCGGATGTGGTTGAGATTTAAAGCAGCAATGAACTAGAAGCTTTCTCCAAGCTTTCTTTCCATTTTTAGCTCACGCTTTCTTTCTATTCCTGTCTCAGGCTTATCCATTCTTTGAAAGAGAACAGAAATCAAGATGTAATAGTTGGAACTTTCATGTTTTTATGCTTTCATAGGTTGTTAGATGCTTATCTTGTTTTAGTTTTAGAAATAAAGCCTGCATGATGGCAAGTCTTAGTTGTAAAAGCAAGGAGATTTTAGAGTTCCCTACTCCTCTGCTTGTGTATAAATAAGGGAAGCCTTTCCCAATTATTTTTAATGGTTATTGTGATAACAAATTGCTGAGCCTACTTTGCCTGCAAGTTGTTGTTCAGTTTCAGTTCACTTAGTGTAAGAGCAAGCTTGTATGCCTCTTTTAGCTGCAATTATTGTTTAGTTCTTGTGTCTTGTGTCAATGTATTTTGGTTGATCGCTAAGCTATAAGCCTATTTTGCTACAATCTTGCTGTCCCAGAAGTGTAATCTTGGTTACTTGAGATTTGAGAAAATAAAGTCTTGTGCCTACTTTGTTGCCCTGATATAATGTCTCAGATTTCCATTTTATGTGTTTTGCTTATATGATCTTTATTTCAGCTTGCATTAAAAGTACAATAGATGTGCGTTGGAAGAAAGTTTGTTTAAGTATTTATGTCAAAGAATAATTCCTTGTTCATTTCTAACTCTTAAGCTCTGTGTTTACTTGAGTAGTTAGAAACATCATTAAAGCAGGCTTAGTCATAGTTGAACTTCTGAAAGAGAAAATCTCAGCTATAGCGCTTGAGTTTTATAACCTTGTGCTCTTAGCTGAACAAAAAGACAGGCAAATTAGTTTTAGTTTACTTTCTTTAAGCAACATCAGCAAAGAGGGAGCTTCCCCTCCTAATTCGAAGAGCAGTTAATCTATGCATAGCTATCTGTTTCTAATTCGCATTCCAAAGGTGCGAATTGAAATGTCAACACTGCAAATTGATAAAGTTATACCAACTCAACAAACTAGGAATATGATATTCTTGAACATTGACGACAAGTGGATGATGAACGGCATGTTTAAAATTAGGAATCGTCAATGTTTCAATTGATAATCCTCTCATGGGAGTGCCTTCCAAATTGACAAAAGGTGGTGTCTTCATAAAGCAAGAATTATCAAATCCATTATGGAATGTCAACGTTTTTGTGTACCTTGGATCCATCCACACTATCTCATACTTGTTCATAAAATCTTAAGTGTCAACATAATAAAGCTCCTTAACAAAGTCACCTACATGAGACTTATCTATCTCCTTGTGATTATCAAATTCATGCAAAGACAATAGATTGTTGTTAACACTCATAAAATTCACATTTTCTTCATCATTTTCAATGGTGTCTTCATAAGTCTCATGCATACCTTCTTCTAGTTCTAAATGCTCATCACTAGCTCCTGATCCATGAAGCATATCATACTGAAAACTGCCCTTATTACCTGTTATATCAGCTATCTCATGGCTGCAAGCTGCACCTTCATGTGAGAAATAATCCTCAAGCGGGTTCCAATCTTTATCAACATACCAAACCTTTCTAATATGGGGAATGCTTTGCAATATCCCCCCCCCCCAACTCTAATATGGGGAGTGCTGATATCATTATGCAACATTTAATCACTATGGAGTTCATCAATCCCTTCAATAATTTGTTTGATCTCCATAATCCTTGCATTACTTTCATGTTCCTTGGGGGTGGCTACAATAGTGTTGTACCCCAAAATTAAAATTTTTGTTACACTTAGACATTTTGAAGAAATGAGTAAAAGTCTTGTCAAATTAGTCAAAAAGGTTAAAATTTGGTGTGCATGTCTTGCATGAGGGGTTAAAATGCAAAATTTTCAATTTCTGACAATCTGGGTCTGCTAAGAGTAGCTTAACCTACAAAACCCAGATCTCAGTTTTTCATCCCTAAATTTTAGGAAAACTGCTATTTTTAGAAATTTTCTAAAATTAGTAACATTTTCTGGGTTTTTCTGGGTTTCTTTCGAAACGGATACTGGCAAAATTTTCTAAAAATAGAAGGTTGGTCCGATAGGGTCCGAACTGATTTTGATTGGCTCAAAATGTGTCCATATCAGGCTGGTGCAGTCAGAATCTTAAAATAATCAGTTTTGCCCTACTGGGTCTATTCTACTTTTTCAGAAGTATATCTGGAGCTCCGAGGTCATCAATGGAGGTCATCCGACTGCCAGGCGTCAATTTCAGCATTCAAATTTCCGGCAGAAGGTGAAACGATGAACATGCACGAGGAACGAGGAAGAAAATTGAAAAGTCGGGAAAATTTCCTAACACTGCTGAGTTTGGGCGCCCCTGTTGAAGAAAGGCGCCCACCTTTTTAGGTCATCAAATGAGTGAATTAGGGTTTTGGACCTCCAATGGAAGTTGCTCAGTTTTCAGTCAGCTTCGCGATGGATATCCCCGTCAGAGCATCCGACAATCCAGTCTCCGGAAAATTCGAGTCAAAGTGGAAGGTATAGAATGAAGATCTGAAACTTGAGAAAGAAGGTTAAAGTAAAAAGTTGAAAATTCTTCTAAGTCTGGAGAAACTGGGCGCCCCAGTTGAAGAAGGGCGCCCAAGCTTTAAGGCCTTCAAATGATGAAATTTGCAGAAGTAGTATCCAAGAAGGTCTCACCAAAATCGGTCTGGCTATCCAACGAAATATTCAGACAGTCAGTCGGATCAGCGTTGCTCCCGGAATCGAAGATTCGTCAGAAGATCAAAGGGAGAAGGAAGAAGTTGGAAATCAGAAAAATGGCTAACACTGAAGAAGTTGAGCGCCCCTAGAAGGAATGTGCACCCGTGAATTCGAAAGTCAAAATCAAGTTTTTAGCAGGAGGTGCCTCCAGAACATCCCTCTCAGTTTCAGTCAGGCTCTGCCGTGAACCGCTCAGCTCGCCTGTCGGGTAAATCTGTCAACGAGAAATCAGAGGTGAAGTAGCCTGTCAAAATGGAGAAAAGTTGAAAAAGTTAAAATTTCGACTAACACTGGTGAAAATAAGCGCCCCTCTTGGAGAAAGGCGCCCAAGGTTTCATGCCTTAAAGAATTTTCGAATTTTCAAAATTTCAAAATTTGCAAGGAGAGGCGGATGGCGTCCAAGTTCAAGGGGCTAGGATTTAGGGTTTTGAAAATAAAAGCAAAAAGAAAACAAAACCTAAATCAAACCCTAAGTCTATTTAACACTTCTTTTCAATATATTTTTCATTATTTTTGCAGGTAGCATCCAGAGGAGGAAGTTGGAGCAGCAAGTTTGAAGAATTTTTGTGATTCAAGAATCCATAGTTGCTGGTTTTACATCAGATTTTTCAGACCAGCAAGCACAAACCCTTGCTTTTTCATTCTTCTTGTTCCAGAAGATCAAATTTTTCAAGCAGAAGGCCAAGGCTTTCAATTTTTCAGTCATCTGGGTCTTTTTGCCTCAATCTTCTGAAGAATTTTTCAAGAACTTCATCAAGTTGCAGCGAGTGCTTTTATTTTGCATGTCAGTGAAAACCTCAGTGCATTCAAATTTCAACCATCTGGGTCCTTGCCAATCAGTCTTCTGAAGAAAACCCATATCGCAGCTTTTTTCAAGAAAGTTCAAAAACCTAGGGTTGGCTGCTTTTTCGATCAAACATCAGGGTTTTGCAAATCCAATCAACTGGGTCCATTTCCAATCATATTCTGAACAAAACCCAGATGCCAGCTTTTTTTGGGAAAAATTGAAGAAATTAGGGTTTGCTGCTTTTTCAGGCTAAATTCAAAATTTTCAAAAACGAATGATCTGGGTTGTCTTGCATCGATATTCTGAACAAAACCCATATCTCAGAAAAATTTCTCAAAATTCATCCGCTGGAGCACAAAAATCAGCATTCTAAAAATAGAAATTGTTCAAGACTGACCGAACTAAGGCGAAGCTTACAAATATTCTTCGAAGTTTTCTGAAAGTCGGAGTACACTCCTACGCTTTTCTGTCCAATCAGCTCTCTTCACAATTATATCAAAACAACTGAGACAGACTTGCATCATGTCAAGCCGGTGTTCAATCTACATGCCTTGAAGAGAGCAGGCAACACTTCAATCAAGAACCTGGGACATTCTGGACTCCTCGCAGCAGCGTCTATTCCTATATCAGTTCAGAGCCTTGAGTTTGTAATCGCTTGCATTAAGCATTACAACCCGGCTACTAGGGAGATCCAGTCCGCAGACGGTAGATTGATTTGCAGTCTAAAACCTGATATGGTCGAAAGGTGTTTTTCCATTCCCCCGTGGCCTAAAAGCGTAACTCTTTCAAGGGATGAATGTGAAAGGATGTGGAATATGCATAAAGATAAATATAGCAAGAAGATTGCACAGAGATGGATGAAAGAAAAACATAAGACATTGCCCAAGAATGTTGGGCGAGGAGAATTCAAGGACGAGGTTGCCATCATCATCACTTTGCTCAACAGGGTCACTGGCTCAGAAGATGCCACCAAGTTCGAACCTTGGATGTTTTATGCCATACCCCACATCATGAAGAAGACCAAGTTTTATGATTGGCCTACTTTGATTAGTGACTGCCTACATCAGCAAATAACAGAATACTTCCAGTTTCATGTATTCGACATGGTGTCATACCTAGTCTACCTGGTGGCCTATCAAGGTCAATTCAGAGGGTTGAACACCGAGGGATCGTTGAGCGTACAACACATATATAACTATTATCCCCAGTTGGAATTCATAAAGTCGTTGCACCACTACAAAAGGGTGAACGAGGCATTCTTGATGTACACAGTACGAGACTTAGACAACGAATTGCACGTCCGCATCTCTTCAGTTGCCAGGGCAGCAATGGCAGAATGGGCAGATTGGTTTATACAGTTTCCTACCTTTACCTATCTTAGGGTCTATGGTTATTCAGGTGCCCCGCTCATGTTGCCAAGATATCCGTCAGATGAGGTCATCTTCATGGAATTCTTGAGGCAGGCTCACGGTGTCCACACAGTCTTGAGAAATAGAAAGAAACCCTCTCTTCACTTTCCATTAGGGTTGGGTATTTATACATGCAGGACTGCTGCAGATGCCAGGACAATTGGAGAAGGATTAGATAAATTCGATCTCAAAACCTATAGTGAGAGGCGATCATTTGATCCTCATGGTGTCTACGCTGGCCGATTGGAGAAAAACTATAATCACATACCCGCACTTGAAGATTTTTGGGCTAACTGTGCAGATGAGTTTGAAGTGCGAAGGCGTAGTTACAGCAGGTTGACTCTCCATCAGATGAAAGATTGTTTGAATGAAGATATAGAAGGGCTCTCCGATGATGATGAAGATGTGCTTCTACCAATGTACACTCAGAAAAGAATCGAGGATCAGCCTCTTCCGCAAGTTAATTGGGCAAACAAGGAATCTCTTTCAGTTGAAGACAAAACAAGACAAGTCATTGAGTATAGTAAGGTTTTCTTAGTGCTTAAAAGGAAGAACTCTATTCCAGTAGCAGAGCCGCCAAGGATAATTCCCTCTTCTTCCACAGCACAGTCAAAAGGAAAGGGTAAAAGTCACTCTCAAGATGGCGTCAAAGGTTGTAGATCAAATAAAAATGTAAAAAGAAGGTTGGATTTCTCAGGCATAGTCATACAGGAACAGCCTACAGTTGATTCAGAAGTTCCTCTTGACAAGCCCATACCTCAGAATGAAGCAGAGGAGCCACCTTCCACACATGTTTATGTACCTTTGACGGGTTCTTCACCAATTCACATTGATCTTGATATCGAAGATGATGAAGAGATTGCAGCAAGACTCCCCGAGGAAGTTGTAAAGATACTACCTGTCTTGGCTTTGAGAACTCCTTTGGGAAGGGTTAGGAGAAGGCCTTTCATCAAGTGAGTGTTGATGATTCATAACATCTATCAGAACCTCCTAAGAAGAAGGCAAGAAGCAAGTTCACTTTGATAGGAATCCCGAGCAACGAGATAGTCATAGGACTCCCAGCGTCTCCCTTAAGATAAGAATAGAGATGAGGTAATATGGATGATTTCGCCATGGTCAAGGCTAATCTCGGTAGAAATACTCGCATACGTAGATTTGAGTCTCTTCAAAGTTGTATCCCAAAACCTTCATGAAAGAGTGCTTAAAGATGGAGAAGACAAGGCAGCCTCATAAGCTGAAAAAATCAGCAGCTTAGACTTTTTATTTCTAACCTTGCTCGCGGGTTCTCACAAACAACTCGCTTTGCTGCCCTGTGTCTTGGAGACACTAAATGATCACCACTGCTACATGCCTGGTCATATGTGGGAAAGAGACTCAGGAGGGATCAAGAGCCATTGTCGAGGAAAGGAGATTTTGGGCTCTATGTTCCAGCTTGAGAGAAAACGCCATGAGCTTCGCCACGCATCCAAGGATTTGAACAAACATTGGCTGAAGTAAAAACCTAGGCATGAGATTATCATTGCTGATTTAGACAATGCTCAATGCTCAGCAAATAAAGGAGCATAAAGACAAATTCTGCTTGAGAGAGCATCACGCCAAAGTTAAAACTTATGAGAGGATATCCAAGAATTCATCACCCATGACAAAGGGTGGCTGAAGCCTTTCTTTCATCAATTCAAGCCATAGAGATCCTCTCAGATAGTCTTGAAGACGGTTCCTACCGGCCGGGCTTGAGGAGGCAAAATCAGTTCCTGCATCGTTGTTCATAGTTGCAAATTCAACATGAAGGATAGCCATATTTCAAAGGATGTCAAAGAAAGTTCGAGCAGTTTTTACCAATGAGGTCTAAGATTTCCTCGAGATCTATTGCAGATGCTGAAGATATCCTAGAAAAGCGGTGCTTTGCTGTTGATGGCATAGATGCACCGAACCGGGACACAATCTCTAACTTCCTAGCGGATGTGACCGAGCTTTTAAAAGCGTTTTCTTCTCAAGCTTTTTCCCGCTTTTCTATTCTGGAATAATTTTATCCATTCTTTAAGGATACAGAAAGAAGATAAGATGTAATAGGTTGGCGCTTCCCGCCGCTTAGAGTTTTATCTTTCTAGATTTAGTAATAGCTTGCTTAAGCCGAGCAAGCCCTAGATTGTGAAAGCAAGGAGATTTTAGGTTCCCTACTCCTCCGCTTCTATAAATAAGAGCCAATACTTAGTTTTTTAACCGCTAGTGAGAACAAAACGTACGAGCCCATTGTGCCTCTCTATTTGTTGCTCAAGTATTGTTCATTTGTGTTGTGATAAGCAAATTGTTGAGCCTCTTTAGCCAACAAGGAGTTAGTGAGATTGCTGCTGTTTTCATTGTGTTAAGAATAAGTTTGCAAGCCTCCTTAGCTGCAATTTCTTGTTCAAGGCATGTTAGAAGTGAGCTTTGTTTTAGAGATTGAGTAATAAAAATCCATGAGCCTCTTTGCCTTGGTCTAAAATCTCGCATTCAAGTATCGCTATTCTACTTTCTTATGATCTTTATTTCAGCCATGTGCTGAAGTGTAGGTGTTCGTTGAAAGAGAGATTATTCAAGTATTTTTGTCGTGAGAATCACCTTGTTAATTTCTAACTTCTCTTGCTCTCGCTATTACTTGAGAGGCTAGGAACGCCTTTAGTTTAAGGTTAGTCGAGTTGAAACTTCTTTACTCCTTAAAATCTCAGCCATGTGTTTGTGTTAAAACTCTTGTGCTCTAAGCTGATCAAAAAGATAGGCAACTTAGTTTTAGTTTACTTTCTTTCAAACACCATCAGCAAGAGGGAGCTTCCCCTCCTAATTTGAAGAGCAGTTTATCTGTGCATAGCTGTCTGTTTTCAAATCTGCATTCCAGAGGTGCGAATTTAAACACCAACAAATAGAACTAGGATTTTTTGCTCTATATAATGAAAGGTGAGTCATACTTAACTAGAAGCAAATATCATCAACCTCTTTTTCTTTGTCCTCGGCATACTTGAAAGCAAGATCCCTATCCATAAGCAATTGTAAATAATAAGATTTCATCATTTTCAATGCTTCTTTGATAGAGTACAATTGGGTAAGAGTGACTCCACTTGCAACTACCTTTTGCCTCTCCTCAATTTGAGTTTTCCAGATGAGATCTTCAACGAATTTGTGAGTATTATCTGCCTTTGTTAACACTTGCACAACTTTCTCTTTTGTAACCACAAGCTGGTCCTTCAAAACTTGCAACATTGAAGGTCTCTAATCAAGCTCATCAATGTGACTTGGGCTGACTAGGTTTGCTAGAGTTAGAATTATTTTCATGATTTTTCAATTTTCATTGATTTCTCCGCTCTCCGCTTCACGTTCGCCAACTACGTTCACTGTTTCTCGTGCATCGAACGATAGAAGCTGAAAAATGGCTAAGGCATTGACTGCTAGGCGCCTTGACTAGACAGGGGCGCCTGGACTTCCCAATGTTAAAAAAAATTCCACAATTTTCAACTTTTATCTTTTAGCCTTTGTCGTTCGCCGTTCTGCATGCATCTTTCGTTGTTCCACGTCATTTGTGCAACATTTCAGACTTTGAATTTGACACCTAACAGTTGACCTTCCTCCATTGATGACTTTGGAGCTCATGCTTTGCTTTCTGAAAAAGCAAAATTGACCCACTAGAGAAACACTAATGATTTGACAATTTTGACCAAACCAGCCTGCTTGGGAAGTATTTTCAACCAATCAGAATCAGTTAGGACCTTCCATGCAAAGATTCTATTTTTAGAAAATTTTGTTAGTATCCATTTAACAACAAACCCCAAAAACCCTAAATCAAGTCTACTTTTAGAAATTTCAACCTTTGACGACAATTTTTACAAGACTTTGACCATTCTTTACAAAGTGCCTTAATAAAGCAAAAAAATTTGATTGGGCACAACATAACGAAATACATTGAGCATAAAGAACTTCCACCATTTCTTTATAACAAATACATCAATTTCAAATAAGAACGAAATATGCCAGGAACATCAATAATGTACTGTCTATCTCAGAATTTAATATATCAGTATATTTTATGTTAATATTGTAAATAATAAACAGAGTGTTATAGTTTTGACCTGTGACCCACACAGAAATAATTTATGAATATATTGAGCACCTCAAACCGTACAATGCTACCTCCTCAATAGTAAAGCCACTACTCCTGAAACCAAGCTTCTTCCCATTCGTACGGTTCAAAGTATAGCTGACTGGCGGCAGATTTAATAGATGTTGAGGATTAATATTATTACCCTCCCCTTTTGACTATTCCAAGGGTCCACGTCAGCCTCCTTGAGACCCCTTATGATGTACGACGTTGTCTTAACAAGTTACGATTCCCTTTGGAGGAAATGGCGGCTAACTTTGTCCTTTCTACTCCACGTCACCTCCTTCTATGAAATCCAAGACATGTACGGCTCTTCTTCCCCCAAAGTTGTAATTCAATTCAAGGTGTACGGCTCATAATAAATGTGGCAACTAGTATGAGGAAGGGGTGCAGGTCTTTTAAACTCCCCAAATACCATCCATATTTTTTGCAAAACATTCCACTGAAATTTGATAAATGGTACAGCTGCTATGACTAGCTGACCACTTAAATAATAATTAATTTATTTCCGATATTTCTTTCCTGTCAACATAAAATCAAACTACTCGAAAATTTATCTCTACAAGAGATTTCATAAACTTCAAACATTTTGCCAAACTGCTTGGAAACTCTGTGTGAATCTCAAGATGAATCCACCTATAGAAGGATTTGGGTTTTCATCCAAACCTCTGAACCCGAGGGTTTCCATCCTCAAGCTCCTTCAAGCTAAACTCTCCAAAAACCAAATAAAAACCAAGCATAAACTGGGAATGAGCTTCCCAAAACCTTTTGTCCAACTTACGTAACTCCCTCTTTTTTTTCTTGAAAACACAGATTTACTATATATTTTAACTCATTTCTCGCAAAAAGCGACTTTAATAAAATATTTAACTTTTCCGACTAAAGTAACATTTACAAACATAATTAATTTAAGTTGCTTTTAACTTTATGCCTTTTCAACAGCTTAATTAATTATTTCATTATTAAATATTTATACACCAACACTGAAATTGTGGAAAATACAAACTCCGACTAGAAACGACAACTGAAGTTGCCAAAAATACTCTAGATCGCCTCGGACAACAGGTAACCCATCTGACAACACTAACTGTCGCCGAGAAACCCAATAGCTACAATCAATGCTAACATGATCAAAGATGGGGACATTGCATAATCGAATGATTTAGGGAACCCAAAGTTCTTGGAGTAGTAGAGTTCGTCATTATCTCACATCAGTCGACGTGACATTCCCAAGGTGCTTTTGACAAATCAAGTGGAAGAAATGTAATAAATGCCTAAGTTATTATAAAATAATAAGTTCACTCAAGTATTTATTCAAATATTTAAAGTGGACTTATTTAGTGTCTACGTAGGAGCAAATCTTTAAAAGATTATTTTAATGCTCTTTCTGGGAATTTAACAAGACATAAGGAATGAATTAAATATTATTTTATTTTCAAAGTATCGGAGTTTGGGAAATAATAAAATAATATGATTGAGTTCATTTGAAAGATTCGGGAAAATATTTTTGGAATTGTGCAGGGAAGAAACTCCAAGGACGGTAACCCTCAAGAAGAATATTGGCTACAGTGGTGAGAGATCCACCTTGGTTGATGGTTGACTGATTTATTTAGAGTTGGTGCTGGTGCGTAATGATTTGATTTCCATGGTTGGTTGCCAGGTTGATTAACGCTTATTAAAATCTTCAGATAAACGAGGTTTGGAGAGCAAAACTTAATTCAATTATTACTAGGCATGGAATATTGAAAGGTCCCAAATAGTTGTTGGGCAAAACACTAAGAGTTGTGCACTTTCTTAGACGTCTGTAGTGGCCGCTATATTTTGTGGAGGTAAGTTGTGGGATACAGAGCGTGGACTTGTGTGTTGCTGAAGTAATTTTTCTATTTGTGTTGAAGAGACTAGAGGAAAGTAAAATCGTATCTAGAGATTGGTGATAGATGATAGAGCATTTAATTCTGAACTAGGCGTGTGAAAGTTTGTTGTTTCCCTAGGCGTGGAATTTGTCTTTTTGCTTGAGAATGGAGTTTCTCATTTTTGGGCGTATTAATTACTTGTATGTGCCTAACACATATTCAAAGTTTGACGGCAACTTATGGAGGGGTTGGGGTTTCATTAGCTGGAGGCAATATACATTGGCTGGGCATGTATGTATAATTCGGGTATGAATTGCCATTGTTGGGTGCAAGTATTTGATGCTGGTCAAACTTACACAGCTAGGCACAACTAATGAATATTGGTCAAATTTGTATAGCTAGGTAGAAACAACTAATGTTGGGCTTGAACCTATATGACTTGTCGTGAAAATATAACACCAACAGTGAATGTATGGTGTTGGGCGTGACTTTACCATATTGGACGTGGGCATATTGGCGGGACGTGGATATTAAAGAGGCAGATAATGCCAGATCTGGTGTTCTTCCTTCTTAAATGGCACAGCTACAAACTATTTGATACAATCATAGGGTGCAAATGAATTGAGGTCAGATCTTTGTTCAAATCTCTTTCCATTAACTGAAAAATTAATTAGCAAACAATGGTGTTAATATTTCATATGTGTTGACTCCATTTGAATGTTTGCAAAATGTTTGGCATAATGTCTCTATGAAATTATGAATGGCAAGATATATGTGTGAAGAGAAAAATTGTTATGATAACCTGAAACAAAACGCTGCAAGGGTTGTCTTCCTGTAAACCTCTCATAGTTACATGCATCACAAATGTTTGACAATACGCAGACAGTGAATTGGGTGAACTTACAAAAAGCAAAATTTTGGGTGTTAAAAACAGTAAGGGTCGTTATAATATTCTATATGGATTTGTGTGGTTTTATGATGGTTTATTAAGCATGCTTTGTTATTGATATCACATATTTGGTGTATGTAAATGCATGTTGTTGGGACTCAATCCTGCCATGCCAAATTTTGCTTAAGTCCTAGTACCTCTGTGCACTTACATTTCATCTAATCCATCACTTATAACCAATCTAAGAAATCTTTATGGGTCTCTATTTGCTAATTTTGCCGAAGTTTTGTTTTTCAATGTCCATATTCCTAATGGTGTGTTGAATGTTGCTAGGGCCTCAAAAATCCTAGATCTAGAAGTTTTGGTTCAATTTCTAGTGTTTTTTGCAATTTGTGAGATTTCCCTTTCTGACTAGATGTGGAATTTGATGTCCCAACCAGATATTGGTCACATCCAATTCACCTTCCCTTTTTCACAAACTTTCATTTTTGCCATTCTAACAAATGTCAGGGTTGTGGAATTTCGACCCCCAACCAGATATTTTCCAATCCAGTATCCATGTTCACTTCAGCATTGTTTTTCCTCAGACTTCAGATATTTTCCTCCTTTTTTCTCCCTCGTGGGAATTTGAATTGCAATCAAGCATTCTCATTTCGTTTCAATATTCACTTCAATAACATTTCTCCGCATATGTTCACTTATGTGTCCTTTTACCGTATGTTTCGACTTTCCACATTTGCGGGGTTTCCTTTTGCATCCGAACATGTGACCTCCACTTCAACATCCTTTTCACACTGTCTTCCTTCCTCCTTATAGAATTCCATCTTCAATCTAAACTTCATTTTTCATCCAAGTGCAATTGCACTTGCAATTCCACATTTTCTTGGAGACCCTTCTCCCACAACATCCTTCTACGGAATTCCATCTTCCATCCAAACTATCTCCATACACTTGACCCCCTCTTTCCCACATATTTTTAGATGGTTTTTCCCACAAACCCCTCTCTACTAATGTCACTTCCACGTTATGACATCATACTAATGTCACCATCCTCCAAGCGACCTCCCCTTCCACACTGATATCAAAATGAGTTTACGATGATGTCATGTTGACATCATCCCTTTTTTCCACCTAGCAAAGTTTTACCCTCCATCTAAACTTCACTTTCACCCATTTGCATTTGTAGCTACAGTTACATTTACTTTTCCCGCAACTTACTTATTTGGGATTTCCTTCTCCAATAAGACATCCTTCCATCTGAATGAATTTCCATCTCCTATGTCCTAATGACCCATCATTGATAACATTACAATGATAGCATTGGCAACAACACTAGAACATGAGACACATTCATGTCACTCAACAAAGATTTTTAGCATGTGCAATTACAAATCTCAATCATAGGGCAAAATCATGTTCCACATTTTTGCATTATGGGACCTTCGACTGCGAAAGTGTTTGGGCAGCAAAACCTGAGTTTAGCTGTCTGAAAGTAAATATAATGTGCATGTTTCACCTTACGTATTTCAAGACATCAAGCTTGTTGTACCCCAAAATTAAGATTTTTGTTACACTTATACATTTTGAAGAAATGAGTAAGAGTCTTGTTAAATCTGTCAAAAAGGTCAAAATTTGGGTGTGCATGTCTTGCATGAGGGGTCAAAATGTGAAATTCCCAATATCTGACAATTTGGGTCTGTTCAGAGCGACCTAATCTACAAAACCCAAATCTCAGTTTTTCATCCCTACTTTTTAGGAAAACTACTATTTTTAGAAATTTTCTAAAAATAGTAACTTTTTATGGGTTTTTTTGGGTTTCTTTTGAAATGGATACTGGCAAAACTTTCTAAAAATAGAAAGTTAGTCCGATAGGGTCCAAACTGATTTTGATTGGCTCAAAATACTTCCATATCAGGCTGGTGCAATCAAAATCTCAAAAAGATCAGTTTTTCCCTAGTGGGTCTATTCTGCTTTTTTTAGAAGCATTTCAAGAGCTCCGAAGTCATCAATGGAAGTCAGTCGGCTGCCAGGCGTCAGATTCAATGATCAAGCATCGAACAGAAGATGAGATGGCGAGCAAGCACGAAGAACGAAGGAGAAGGATGAAGACTGTGAAAAAATTTCTAACACTAGTTGACATGGGCGCCCCAAGAGGAAATTGGCGCCCATCTTTTTAGGGCATCAAACAATAAAATTAGGGTTTGAGCTCCCAGTCAAAGTTGCTCAGTTTCCTTTCAGCTCTGCAGCGAATCTGGCAGTGCAGTGAACGGATTATCCAGTCGTCCAGGATTTGAGGTCAAACAGAGGGTTTTCAACCAGAAGATGAAGTGAAAATCATGAAAGTAACAGAAAATTTTCTAAGTTTGGAAGTTTTCAGAGCCCCAGGTGCCCAGGGGCGCCCAATCTTTTGGAAGGGAAAATCCAGATATTAGGGTTTGCAATTGAGCTCAATCTTTTCAGAATTCAATCAGCTTCGCAACGGCTGTCTTCGTCAGAGCATCTGACTTGTCGTTCTCTGGCGAATCCAGATCGCTGAAAGTATGGAATAACGGTTCAAAAGTGAAGATGAAAATCAGGTAAAATATTCTAAGTCTGAAGCAAATCGGCAACCATTCCTATGGAGAAAGGCACTGATGATTTCGAGAGCCCAAACGAATGATTTTTCCAGTGAAGCCTCCAAGATCACTTCCTCAGAACTGGTCAGGCTTTCCAACAAGACCTTCAGCATGTTAATCAGAGTTGGCAGTCGTCTGATACAGGAGGCAGAACATAGGGTGAAACAAGAGTGAAATTTCAGAATTCAAAAGCAAAGGTAAGATTTATGAAAAATATTCTAAGTATAGTGAAGTTGGGTGCCCCCAGCCAAGAAGGGTGCCCAAGCTTTTGAAGGCCCAAATCTAACTCTTTGGCAAAGTAACTCCCAGAGAACCCCCTCCAAAATCTTCTCAGCTTCACGACAAGCCTAGCCGTCAGCCAATCCGAGCTCGGAAGCACCAGAACTGACAGGATCGTCTGTAGAAGAGAAAGTGATGAAGAAATGATAAAATGGCTAAGTCTAATGAAGTTGGGCGCCCCTGGAGAGAAAGGGCGCCCAAGGTTTTGAGCAATGAGATGATGGAATTCGTCAACGAAGCGTCTAAGATCACTTCGTCAATTTCAGTCGAGCTATCCAGCGAGCCTGTCAGCCAGTCAATCGAACTCACGTAGCTCCCGGAATCAAGATTTCATCAGAAGATCAAAGGGAAAGGAAGAAATTGAAAATCATGAAAAAATGGCTAACACTGTGAAAGTTCGGAGCCCCTGGAGGAAATAGGCTCCCATGAATTTGAAGGTCAAAACGAAGTTTTTTGCCAGAGGTTCCTCCAAGACAATCTTCTCAGAATCAGTCAAGCTACGCGATGAATCATCCAACTCGTTCATCGGATCAATCTAGAAGCCAGAGATCAAGGTCAAACCAGGGGTCAAAATGGAAGAAAAGTTGAAAATTCTCAAAAAAAGAAAAACGGTTAACTCTAGAGCAAATGGGCGCCCCTAGCCAAGAAGGGTGCCCAACTTGTCATAACTTACTCAATTTTCCAAATTTTCAAAATTGCAAGTTGAAGTGAATGTCCAAGTTCGATGCATGAGAAGGTTTTAGGGTTTGCATGGATTAAAACAAAAGAAAGCAAAGCTATTTCAAGCCCTAAATCTATTTAAGACATCTCTTCCATTCAGTTTTCATCATTTTTGCAGGTGGCGTCCAAAGAAGAGAAGTGGAGCAACAACTTTGAGTTTTATTTCAAGATTCAAGAGCTCAAGGTTGCTGATTTTCATAATTAATTTTCAGACCAGCAACATAAGACCTTGCTTTTTCATGCTTTTTCATCCCGAAGATCAAATTTTTGAAGAAGAAGGTCAAGATTTTCAATTTTCAGCCATCTGGGTTTCTTCATCTCATTCTTCTAAAGAATTTTTGGAGAAATTCATCAAGTTGCAGCAGCTGCTTTTTCCTTGCATGTCAGTGAAATCTTCAGGGTTTTCAATTTTTGATCATTTGGGTCCTCTCAAAACAATCTTCTGAAGAAACCCCATATCACAGTTTTTTCAAGAAAATTTCAAATTCTAGGGTTGGCTACTTTTTCGATCAGCCATCAGTGTTTTTCAAATCTAATCAACTGGGTCCATTTCTAATTGTATTCTGAACAAAACCCAGGTGCCAGCTTTTTCGGTGAAAAATTGAAGAAATTAGGGTTTGCTGCTTTTTCAATCTAAATTCAAAATTTTCGAAAATGGATGATTTGGGTTGTATTGCAACGAAATTCTGAGCACAACCCATATTTCAGAAAAATTTCCAAAAATTTGTCCGTTTGAAGATGAAAAACCAACATTCTAAAAATAGAAAGTTGCTCAAAACTTGTCTGAACATAGGCGAGTATACAGTCATTCTTCAAGGTTTTCAATATGGAGTACACTCCCTTGGAGTTTAAGACCAAATCAGCACTATTGTCAAAACTTCATCATCTCAACTAAAGAACGAGAGAGGTGTGATATGAGAAAAAGGAAAAGTATCGGAAAAGAGTTGTGCAATACTCTTCTATTGGAAATCAAGAGAGGTGTCAAAAACATAAAGTTGCAAAGCCGCCAAGTTATCAATTAGTGAGTCATCTTTTCGGGCAGCGATGTTTTTCAAGGACATAACTCATAAAGCAGCCAAAAAAGTGAAGGATTCTCTAAGTTTGATCACAGAAGGTGAGGAGATCTTGGAGAATCAAAATATTGCCTTAGACGGTATCAATGCACCTAACCGGGACCCAGTTTCTTGCTTTTTAGCGGATATGATTGAGATTTAAAGCGGCTTTCTTCTAGAAGCTTTCTTTTCGCTTTCTTTCTATTCTTGGAACAATTCTTATCTATTCTTTGAAGAAGAGAAAGCAGATTAATGTAATGGTTGGTGTTTCCCACTTTTCCTGCTTTCTTAGGTGTTAGATGTTATCTTCTTTCTAGATTTAGAAATAAAGCTTGCTTGCTGAGCAAGCCTTAGATTGTAAAAGCAAGGAGATTTTAGGGTTCCCTACTCCTCTGCTTGCCTATAAATAAGAGTCTTTGCTCATTAGTTTTCTTTAACGGTTATTGTGATAGCAAATTGTTGAGTCTCTTTTAGCCAGCAAGCTGTTATTGAGTGTCAGTTCACTTGTGTTTATGATAGCAAATTGTTGAGTCTCTTTTAGCCAACAAGTAGTTGTTGTAATCGCTGTCCCTTTTGTGTAAGAACAAGTTTGCAAGCCTCTTTAGCTGCAAGTTCTTGTTCCGTGCATGTGTTTAGTGTAATCTTTGTTCCAGAAGTTTGAGAAATAAAATCAGTTTGAGAAATAAAATCATTAGCCTCCTTTGCCTTGGTATAATGTCTCAGATTTCCGTTATTTGTGTTATTCTTTTATGATCTCAATTTCAGCTTACATTGAAGTGTGTAGATGTTTGTTGGAAAAGATTTTATTGAAGCACTTTGTCAGAGAATCAACCTTGTTCATTTCTAGTTTCTCTTGCTCTGCGTATTACTCGAGAAGTTAGAAACGTCTTTAGCTTAAGTTAGTCGTAGTTGAAATTCTTAAATCAGAAAATCTCAGCTGCGGCATTTGTGTTTTATAAACCTTGTGCTCTAGCTGATCAAAAAGATAGGCAACTTAGTTCTTAGTTTACTTTCTTTCAACACCATCAGCAAGAGGGAGCTTCCCCTCCTAATTTAAAGAGCAGTTTATCTGTGCATAGCTGTCCGTTTCAAATCCACATTCCAGAGGTGCGAATTTAAACACCAACAATGCTGCATAATTTTCCAGAAATTCAAACATTTCTTAGTTTTTTTGGAATATAAGTTTTATATTTTCAAGGTCCTGGCGTGGAACATACCATTATGCTTAATCGATAAATTAAAAAATTCATGCATTTGTACATCTTTGATAGAATGTCTGATATAATTCTGGCATGCCCTTCAGAACTATAATGGCCTCTAGGTATGTCATGTCCCCTTCTCGGTGACATCTGGGGTCTGGGGATTGGCCTATCACACGACCCTCGTAGGGTACGATAGGCGGATGAGGTCATGGGAGCTTGTTTCCGGCTTGATTAACAAAACGTCGGTAGTCTTCGTTTAAGGCACCAGTCGGCGACTTTTGCAGGTGCTATTTTTATGATTCACAGCGATGTTGATGGGACCCTGCTATTTTAACGTTATGAGATTAGGCTGCGTTGAAGGATCACTTGAGTTAAATGTGACTTAGAACGGATGGGTCATCGGATGAGTAACCCGACGGAATATTAATATTTAATTATGTTAATATTAGTATTGATGATTATAATATAAAGTTATATTATTAAATTATAACCGTGATTCTTCTTGAGATTAACCATCATCGAGAAAGGGGCGAGTTATTGATTATAATTTATTATAATAATAATTTGGGCGGGTTATGGAGAAATTAAAAGAATTAAAAGTGAATATTTTATTAAAACCCTATCTTTGTGGAAATCGCACTTTTGAGAGATAAAGGGGTTTTGCATTGGTTTTTGTGCCATTATGAGATTATTGAATTTGAGAACTGATCAACTTTGATCTGAGCAAGAGACTTTTAGGGTTTCGAGTTCGAATTCCTTGGGGAACGAGCCATCTCCACTGGAAGCAATTCAGAGGGTGTGAAATAGCACTTGATTTATTGCAGCAGAGGTTTTCTCACTCAGAGGAAATCATTGAGCTTCAGAGATTGTCTATTTTCAGAGATTTAACAGAGCTTGCCATCCAGAAGTCATTCATTCTTCAAAGCGCACCATATCAGAAGGTTTAGACATTTATTTTGGAGGCCGTACCTTTATTTAATGCTGTCACTGCTCAGCCGTACCTCTGTACAGCAGGCCGTACCATTTGAAGGAGCCGTACTTTTTCAAGCAAGAGAGACGCCTTCCCTTTTGACTTCCAGATTGCATCAATAAGGGCGCTGGGGTTCCAGAGGACTTTGGAGGTTACCAGACAGAAGGAGAAGAAGACCATTAGTGCAGCCGTACCAAATCTGTACCTTCAGCTGTTGCTGGTTTACCAGGTTTTTACAATAAAAATTATTATTTTATTATTGCATGTCAGTAGATCATTTTTGTAATTGTCCCAGAAGAACAAGAATAAGATTGGCATTTGCACTGGCATCAGATATTCCTGTTATCAGAGTAGAAGTATTTTATTTGAATTTATTATTATCTTCAAGCAAAAATCGTACCATTTCATTTATTGCTCAAAACCAAAATTGCACCAAAAAAAGCAGTCAGAAAAGACTCGAGCTGTCAGTTCCGGATAGGAAACTAGGGATTCTACATTTCTATTCACAAATTTGAAATCATTACTTGCATAAACTCTACAGTTTGCTGCCTTGTGACCAAAATGATTGCATGAAAAACAATACCCATAAAAGAAAGAATTGTTAAACTTGGTCATGTGATCTTGCCTTGAAATAGGAGGTCTCTTGAAAGTGCTGTTTCTGATTTTTGATTGTGAAACTTTTGTGCTATCAAGGCTGCTGTTTTGTTTTTCTTCTTTTGCAAGCTTGGAACTTTGACCTTCTTCAAATCCAACTCCACCTTTATCAGTAGAAGATTTCTGTGAGCTAATGATCTTGTCCAATGACATAGAACTTTTTTGATTTATCATCTCATGATTCAGCTGTAACATAGACTTGTCTAATTTTCTAAGTGAAACTATTTCAGCTTCAAGTCTCTCTTCATTCTCTTCTTTTATCCTTATCTGATTTTTGATTTCTTCCTCAATCCGCTTTGCCTCTTCGATTTGAACCTTCAAATCAATAATCAGTTTTTCAGCTTCTTCAAGTGCTTGAATTGTTTTAGTTTTTGTTTCATTCTCTACATGTAGTTGCCACTTCAAATTCTGATTTTTTCTTCCTAAGTCTTTTGATTTCACTTAGGGCACTTATGAGTTCTGCTTCAAGATCTACTTCTCCTTCATAATATTTTTTATCTTCTATATTTTCATCTTCAATCTCAGGCATATTTACTTCTTCAGCCATAAATAAGATTTCTTCTACTGAAGACACTTCATTTGAACCCATGTGTGCAATCAGGATCTACCTCCAAGCGATTAAGCTCTCAATTTGAAGGAACCCCACTCTAATACCATTGAAGAGCACACAAAAAATACATGAATGTGATAGATTTTTCATAATCATGACGGCATCACACAACCCATGAGAAAGAAAGAAGATTGTGAAGGATTTAAAACACATAACTTCCATACATTCGACATTATTTTTCGCACACCATCCTTTGTAAAAAAAAATGCTGACAATTCTTAAGGCACTGACAATAAATTACATCAAAGAGAAACAAGCCGCCCTCATAAAAAAAACTGAAGATAATAAACAATCCGTTGCATGAATTTAACAAGGTGTTACTAAATAAAATGTGCCTTTGAATTGCGTCAGAAACATTTTCATTAAATTGCCCACAAACTCTTGACTCGACCCTTGACAAGTCAAAACTGATGTGGCATAACTGCTGACAAGGACTCATACGAACCTTTGACATCAATGACAAATTGTTCAACAAATGAGAGGTATTTATGCCATATTCTTAATCATCATGCAAAGGCTGCAGATACATAATTCATAGAAACACAATTCATTGCCAGGGACATGCAGGTGTCTATGGATCAGTCAAATTGATACTAGTAGGTTGAATAAAATGTAGAAAATTCAAGATTGATGCTGACAAATGATTTGTGTGCTTTTACAACAGTGCTGTTGGAGTGCACAAAGTCTAATGACAGAGGTTACGCTTCCAAGATGAACCCAAGTGTTGGTTACCTAGATATTCCTGTTTTCATGTTTAATGATGGGATTAAGTGATTTATGTTTGTGAATCATGTACAGCCAAGTTAAATGAATGATGTACAGGAATGAAAATCATCTTTGAAGTCAATCGGCATTTAGAAGCAGTAAATCAGCAAGGTTTCAAGAGATTTCAGCAGTAAGGTTCAGTGAGTTTTTCATCCGATTGTGTCTAATTTAAGTGGATTATCATTGAGTGTTTTTGTCTTCTACAAGGGTTTCATTCAGTAAAATCAAGGTTTTAAAAAAAGGCATGTAACTAGGGTTTTGGATACAATTTTGGGTCCTATATTATTAATATGCTGCTATTCTATTATTCTGGGCTGCTGAGGTTTTCCAAATATGACAATATGAAAGGTCCATTAGTATGGTAATCCCTTTCAGATTTTTGTCATTGCTTTCCAACTTGTGTTCATTAGCCAAAAACAAGGTATCAAGATACTTTGCATCATTAAATTGGCATATTCAAAGAATGATAAATTCATGTGTTCAGTTTTAGAAGTCTAAAGGTTGCAGATTTTTTGTCAAGGTTTGACATGGAATCATCAAAGAAGGTTTTTCAGAGCTTTCAAAGTTGTAGGTTCCAGAAGGGTTGGTATACTTAAAAACATTTGCAGAAATCAGATTAAGTAACATTATGCTGGATTTGGGAATGAATGATTTGATTTACAGCATGTTTCACCATTTCTTTGCCATAGTCAGTAAAGAACATCATGATGATATTATTGCATCCATGCAAACTATTATGTTACTGATTATTAATGAGAGTGATGATGTGCCTCAATTAAACATGGAATCCTATCAGTTAAAGAGAAATTAGCTCATAGGGTGATTAATCGGTGTGGGAAGAAGCTGAAATCTTTCTTGGATAATGAGGAGCAGGTGGTTGAAGAGAAGTTCATAGCAGAAAAATTTGATGCAGTGATTGCTTTGAAACATGATGAGTGTGAGACGGAGCTTTAGGATGACTCTTTGGTCATGCATGCAGCTACTGTGGATAAATTTGTGCATGAAGGAAAGGACAAAACAACAGCCTTAGATCCTAGTTCGAATTCATCCGGTGATGACTCTAAGTCTAATGACTACCTTGATGTTGTTAGTGGAGTAGATATTGATGATGAGTTCACTAATGTACCTTTAGATGATGGGCATGGAGGAAGCAAAAATGATGATAGTTATGATTTTCTGATTATGGACAGCAGTTCATTACCTTCATATAACCATGAGGTGATAGAAAAATCATATGAGGATGATAGTGGTAAGAAACCCTACCTTGTTGATACTCAAGATTTGATGGCTAAGAATGAGGTAACAGTTGCGGATCCAAGCCACAAACAATCTGATTTTGTGCATCATAGCATAAAAGATGTAAAGAGGACTCAAAGCATGTGCAATGAGTGGCTAAGGAGGGCTAGGGAAGCCAAGTTGCTGGTTGCTCAGGCAAAACAACACCTACATAACATCAAGGAACAATTTAGTGACATGGATTATGAGAGGCAGCAGCGAGATACACTTCTTCGTCAATTTCTAATATTTCCAAGGGAAGAAACTATGATGGTTGAACCTTTGTAGGATGAACCTCTTACATATAAGAGTGGGATGGATAAAGGATCACATAGAACACTTTGGTATGAAGTGCTTCCATCTTCAAAATAAGAATCCAAATTCTGCAAGTCTCCTAGTTTTTTCTACCAGATGGTGATTATGATTGGATACAAAAACAGGAAATAGAGACTTAGCACATTGGGATTCCAATTGTTATTAGAGTGGCACATCGAAAGTCATTAGATATTGGGAATGGTGGACTTCCAATTTGGCTTTGAGATCCAGGGATTTATATGGGAGGATTGTAATGTCCCCGATTTTTGGATAGTCACCACTGAATTAATTTAATTAATTAAATATTAAATTGTCCTAAATTAATAATTGTGGACATTTATATTTATCTAATTAATAAATGATAAAATAACTTTATTAAATAATATACTCAAATATTAAATAAAGTTATTTTATAATGGTGGATATTTAATATTAAATATAAAATAGTGGTCGACTATAAAAGGTGGCAAAAAGGAATTCATGTCATCTTTTGGAAAATTAACTTTGGAGAAATTGGGAATTTTGTAGAGCTTGGCTTTTTGAGAATTGGAGGATGAAAATGTTTGAGTTTGAAGGATTGGACAAAAACCCAAATCCTTCTATAGGTGGATTCTCTCAGGTTTCGCAGTTGCACATCAACGATTGTGGTGCAAATTTGTGAAGTCTCCTTTGGAGACAAATTTCAGAATATTAGTTTAATACTTGCAGTGGTATATCCGAATGCATAATAAAATATTATATCAGCAGTAGTCCTGCTGTACCAATGCTATTAATTATGGTCGGTCATCTTATGGATTATGTGCAGATTGAGAATCAGGTGATATTTATTTAATTTTTATTTAAGCTGCAATATTCACAGTTTGTGTATGTCTGGTCGATTTATCAGCCGTACCATTATTTCAATTTGTGAGGAGTGGGCCAATATCCAATAAGCTCTAGGCACTTATGGTCATCGCAATAATTGCTTGAAGGGATAGGAGATATTTAGGGGTCGCCAACTTTAATATCTTTATCGCTGCATGCTTGGGAGTATCGCTGCCTAATGCATAACCGGATTTACTAAGGAATCGTGGCTGCAAACATAGCGCCATTTCATACTAGCAACCATTGGGAATGATGACGTGGAGCTTGGGTTAGAGTTTACAGATCAAAGGAATTGCTATGAGCCATTTTTTATTCCCCAGCCACCATCACTTAAATTCATGCATCAATCCCTTGAGGAGCTGTCACATTGTGAAGGGAGACCGACTTTATTAAGGAGCGATTAAATTTATTTGCAGCTGCTTCCAGAACTATGTATATCACAGCATGTGGTTAAAGTTGTATGGTGCATTTGGACACCAGGTTAGTGTGAAAAGAAACTGAGTTGAATTAAATATTTGATTGCAATTTTCTGTGCAATATATGCAGAGAATTAAAATTGGTTATTATTATATTACATGAGGCAATCTCTATGTTATATTGTTCTATTTGCAAAAAGCCTTGTTAAATCTTATGGAAATTGTGAGACATTCATTTCATGCATAAGACACTTGCTCTCTTATCAAAAGCAAACAGGCTTGATCTCAGAACAACACATAGATAAACTGTTTGGCGTAATGTCTGAACAATTACATCAGTGAAATTGAATAATTTTTGCATACGAAATTAGTCTGGGATATTACAGATACTTCCACCCATCACACTTTCTTAATGCCACCAGTCAAGTTGAGCTTCACTTGCAAGGAGAAATAGCCAACTACCTTCACAGCAAAGCCACCTCATTGAGCCTATAATAAAGGCTCGGGCCATTATATCACACATGTTGCCACACATTTGAAGAGTATACACCCACATCCCACAATACTTTCATGATAATTCAAAGATCAGCTGCTATGCTCACCTTATAAAATGTTGACAATGATGATGCAGTTCTCATCATTACACCAAATCTGTAAAAAATTATCTTATTAAATATTACTGTCAATCAATCATTATTACTATTGTTATTATTAATATAGTTATGCTAATTTTAATTTATGTTATCATTATGATTATTATTCATAAAGTTATTTCACAAGTTCACAAGATGGATGCTATTATCTCTAAAATCATTTCACTATTTTATTTATAGTGATTTATATTTTTCTAGATGTACATCATCTAAAATTAACTTTGGTCGTGTTTCAGAGATATCCTTGGATGGTGATCAATGGAATGGTGGATATCTTGCTAGAATTAGAGAGAGGGTAAATTTTGTGGCACTCTTCCTATTTCCTATCTCATTTTATGTTGTATTATGCATCGTTATAAACTAAATCCAGATTTTGTAATATGTAATTCAAAAGTTTATGTCAGCAGTCTAGGTTCTAAAGGCTCATATCTTCCATATTTGAATATTTGCTCCTAAATTTCAAGATTGTATGCCAGCTTTTAGAATATTTGCTCCTAAATTTCTATGGCATTTCTTATTGTATGTTCTGTAAGTAAAATTATTTCCAAAATTAAGGTCTTGTTGCAACTTCTATGACTAGGTTCATATGGAAGCTGAATTGAGGATGACAAAAGGACAAATTGATAGCCAACATGAACAAATTGTTCGTGAGAAGATTACATACAAGTTAAAGAACAAGGTAAAAACTTATATCCTATGACTTGTTATGTATTCTTTGTTTTCGCTATCTCTTGTTTGATGAAGTTTATTTGGCTTGGATGATTACCTTTGTGAAATCCTTAAATCACCCTGACTTTAGTTATGCTCCTATATCTTATATGGCTAACAATTTCAACGGTCTTGCTATTTAAAAAATATGCTCTCTATTGCAATACATTTTCCCATCTATTCCATTGGATCACACAGATTCATGGCCTCACTTTGAATAAAGGATTTTCCTAATTGCTATTTGTCTTCTCCTGCTATTAGAATCTTATGTTCATAGGTGAAATGCCTTGCAATGCTTTACAATTTTTCTGTTGTTGCTAGATTTTAGTAGGATTTTTCACTAATGAATGTGTGAAATCCTCTACATAGGGGATACAATCATGAGATGGGAACCCAAAGAAATAAAAAATAGATATGGTTTAGAGTCGTTTCAATCAGAATACACTGCTTTATATCCATTCATGATCGTGGTGTTATGTCATAGAATAAGCTTTTCACATATGATTTATATGCTCATTTGCTTTATTGTAAGATATTTTACTATTTCTTTTACTAATTCTGTTCTGGGTATGTACTTCTAGTTTTAAATCCTTTTTTTTGTGAAATTATTATTAGTTGGCAATGAAATAATGAATCTTGCATTATTTTTGAGGTCAATGATCGTATATGTATGTATCTTGTCATTGTTGCACAGGTTATTTGTTGTTTGGAAGGGGGCAGGATTTGTATAGAGTATGATACCTTTTTTGCAGGTATTTTACAATTTTCCTTCATCCCTGCTTTTCTAGATTAGTTTTTCTATACATTGCGACACTTTAGAACTAGGTGATTGGATAAAACCTATGTGCTCCATTAGTGTTTTAATTTAATCCTTTTAGTGCAACACAAAATAGAAAAAATGTTTAGTTGAACTTCTTTTCAAATTAGAAGGGAAAGCTCCCTGTAAAAATTAGCCTAAAACTGGACAATATGTACTTGCAATTTACAATCTTTACCATGACTTTTGGGGTTCATTTTTATGTTGAATATAATGTAAATGTGTATTTTTTGGTTTTGCCTAGGGTAAAAGGTGAAGATGTTTTTTCAACATTTTGCAAAGTGCTACACTTTTACATTGTTTGGTTAGAAACAAAGATTGAAAAAGGAAAATACACACGTATTTAATAGGCTAAAAGACATAAATGTGGACATTGTGCTAAATTAAATGCAAGATTCAATACAAAGCCACAATCTACACCTTCAAGCTTACCTACAAAACAAAGCTTGCAGATTCATGGAAGCAATTTAACTCTTAGCGCACAATGAGACATCTCAATAAATATTTATAAGAAAGATAGAAAATAAATGTCATTGAGTGAATAGCAAATTTTGGATAATGTTAACAATGGATACTTGATGAATTGCAACTCCAACAATATGTAGGCATGAGAATTATTGTTTTTTTTTTAAATTAGTTGCAAAAGACACTTATTTATATTATTTACAAAGCTACCACATGAAAATAAATAAAATACTAACTACTACTTATATATTGTCTTGGACCACTTGCATGTGTTAAAACTAAAATCATTAAAATTAAGACCATTCTATGCTGAGTTAAGCCATAGACTGAATTTATTTACAAACTATAACTTAATGTTCACATCCAAGAGATCTAAAAGTAGATGGTCTAAAATAGTTGAATCCAAGCTATAAATAGTGAACGCTAAAAATAGCACGAGCGCGTTGTGTTAAAACTAGAGACTACTAGACTGATCACCAACGTCTCCTTTTTTATTCGGGACATGGACTAACCGCCTCCCGTGGATCCGTTTATCTCTGGCATTTGTATTGGGCATTAACAGGTCGATCTTTTGGTGCAATGACAAATGTGTTCCAACAAATGGTATTAGAGCCATGGTTGCAGGTTCGAATCCCCTTGGGTGATGCTGAGGGGGGGATTGTTGGACTAATCGCCAGCGTCTCCCTTTGGATTCGGGACATGGACTAACTGCCTCCTGTGGATCCGTTTATCTCTGGCGTTTGTATTAGGCGTTAACAGTCAATATTTTGGCACAACGACAAGCGTGTTCCAACAGAGACTACTAAAAGTAGTGTGGACTATTAATAGCTTTGACTAAAAGTAGTAAATACCTGAATACACTGTTCTCTTTGAAAATGGTGATGGTTTAAAACAACATAAGCGTTTTTTAGTGTGGGCTAAAAATAGACTTTGATGATTCTCTAGCTTTACCTTTGACCATGGCTAACCATCTGAAAAACCTTGAAAATTGTTCGAGAAGAAATTCAAGGTATCTTCTAGGGTTGCAGTGTTAGGTAGAACACAAGTATTCAACATCCATTTGACCTACATGTAAAATAGGTGTTGCAAAAATTTCTGTCTTTATTATCTTCATACCTATTACTTCTGTTATGATGTTATGATCTATGATTTGTGTTCTCTTCTAAATCATCCTCACTTTAACTTCTTTCCATTCTTCCTTGATTTTTGTTCCTCACCTCAAATCTACAGTTTTCATTGCTGTGCTTGCCTAACTTTTGTTGAAATTTGCAATTTAAATCCTTTTCTTAACTTGCAACTCTCTTGCATTATTTCCTTACGCCATTCTTCAACTATATTGCGTACACCATGTGCCATTAGCTTCCACTCAAATGCTTCTTTCTTTTCTCCAATACATTTTGCAATGGTACATAGTACATTCTGATTACTCCAACTTGCCATCATTCAACTACATTACTACAAACTTCATCATCAATGGTTTACTTGAATTTTCAATTGGCATTATTAGGAATTAGTGTTCACATGGGTTAGAATGTGTGAGGTAAAGTGACAACTCACGTATTTGTTATGAGTGTTGGGAATATTATTCCCGTAGTTGTTAGTATTGTTTGTGTGCTTATATTGAGTTGTTAAAACAACTCAATATATTTAGGTAATTTGTTTAGGGAGTTTCCTATAAAATAGGAAGTGAGAAATCCTATAAATATGTAATGTGTTTGAATTAAAAGATAGCTAAAAAGCATTGAATTATTTGTGTATGAAAATTTTCAGGCTTATTTTTAGCTCTGTCTAAATTTTCAATAGGCATTCAACTTCTCTTGCTTCAAATTGTAGATTCATCTATCCACGTTCTAGTTCTTCATCACCCTCTTTGGCCTTTATCTTCATCCATCTAGTTTTTTCTTCATCAACAACTATCCTCTTTTTTAGATTTAACCATAGTTAAAAAAATTGGTGGATAATTGTGATGTCCCCTTATAGCTTTATCTAAATTTGTCTATAGTCTTATAGATTGAGATATCCAAATAGGCCTAGTATCAATAACTTTAATGACAAACTTTAATCTTATTAAGAGCAACATTCAAAAGTTAATGTTGACTTGATTATTGGACTTATATGTATATGTGTGTGTGTGATCTGCTGATAAGAATGAACTAATATCTGCTATAAATTCTGATATATCATCTGCAATTATAATTGTTTTAAAGATGCAAAATAGACACCAAAATATGAATGCGATTTCGGATTTCTCTATCTGATTACATGCATATGAATGTACGGCAAGATGATGTCTATCTAAATCGCTGTCTTCGATTTCTTGTCTTTCAAATCATGCGACTTAATCTTGGCTGGGTGTCTGAAATCTTCAGTTGTTATGCAGCCTGATTTAGAAGATCATATGCTCCTTAGGAGCAACTTCGATCTGCTGAAGAAGATATATTTCTCTGTCAAATATTCCATGGCTTTCTGCTCTTCATTTCTTAACATCTATATATCATTG
Source organism: Sequoia sempervirens (assembly GCA_007258455.2). Lineage (NCBI taxonomy): Eukaryota > Viridiplantae > Streptophyta > Pinopsida > Cupressales > Cupressaceae > Sequoia > Sequoia sempervirens. The sequence continues at coordinate 89,304,076 of VDFB02252616.1, forward strand.
ATGTCCGATTTGGAAGTTCATGTCTCTCAGGGAAGAGTCGTCAACTAGAGGGATATATCTTTCATTCATCGCCACCTTTCATCATAATCTCCCCATAAAATAACTCGCTGCAACCTTTAATTAATCCCTTAACATATGCGATTCCCTTAGTAAAGATTATTATATTATTATAAGTGCTAACCCATTTATCCTTCCATAATTGGGGTTGCTGCCTTATTTGACTTAGACGATTTACTTGATGTTTCTTAACAACATTTGTTAACCTATATTAATTCTTCCTTTGCTTCTATATTTACTAACTGCTGTTCATTATATGAAATCAATTAGCTACTTTCCATCTATCCTTTAATCAGTGATCAGATTGTCTATTTTCCTCATGTCGACCCACTGTTATGCCATCTATTTCAGTCGTTTGGGGCGGGGTTATGACAGTCTCCCCTGCTTTGAAATGCTTGCCCTTAGGATGTTGGAGGTTGTTCTTCCTTTAGGAGCTTGGGCAGGTTCCTACAGTTTCTTTATCCTTCTCTCTATTGTAGTATCTCCTTTCTCTTTCACTCATCCACCTTCACAGGCTGGCAGGTTCTTTAGCTCTAATACCACTTGTGATGTCCCCTTATAGCTTTATCTTAAATTTGTCTTTAGTCTTATAGATTGAGATGTCCAAATAGGCCTAGAATCAATAACTTTAATGACAAACTTTAATCTTATTAAGAGCAACCTTCAAAAGCTAATGTTGACTTGATTATTGAACTTATATATATATTGATAATAATAGATGATCTGCTGATAAGAATGAACTAATATCTGCTATAAATTCTGATATATAATCTGCAATTATAATTGTTTTAAAGATGCAGAATAGACACTAAAATATGTGTGCGATTTTTGTTTTCTTTATCTGATTACATGCATATGAATGTAGGGAAAGATGATGTCTATCTAAATCGCTGTCTCTGATTTCTTGTCTTTCAAATCATGTGTAATGTCCCCTTTTTAGCAAGCATCAGAGTTTACAGATTAGCCTATCATGGGGTCCTCGTAGGCTAATAACGGTGATTAGGGGGGCCTTATATGGGTGTTAATGAGTTATCCAAATGGCCATTTGCAGTATTCATCTCTCCAGTCCCTTGGCATATTCAGAGGAGATGTTATTAAGAGGTTTCTAGCTCTGTTTTTACACACTTACTATTTATAGTAAGTCAGTTGAGTGATAGAGGCCAACCTTACTATTTTTGGTAAGGCACGTGGGTGAGGAAAAGATTCAGTAGGTTACCTCCTGGCATAGACGAAATTGATTTATATTCATTATTGTTGGAGTTATGGCATTTTATTATTATTAAAGTTGTACTTTAATAATAATAATTAATTATTAAGTGGTGCATATTATAATGGTTTAAGTTGACTTATAATAAAAGGGCCATTTAATCGCACGGGTAGCGAAGTTGGCTTGGGCTGTGGGTTTGCTCCCCACAGGTTCCGAGTTCGATTCCAAGGCCTGGGTTTAACTAATGCATGTGGTGTGCGGGCTATTGCGTGCATCCCTAGGGGACTAGTCTTGCCTCAGCTTGCCCCATAATGGGAACACTGGGTTGAGTCGCGGGGACACCCCTGGGTGACCAAAAAAACAAAAAGGGGCCATTTAATGATATAAAGGTAAATTATAAAATGCCTTGATATGAGCGCCCATTTAATGAGATATAATATAGTCAACAAAAGCAAATGTTAAAATATATTTTAATGATTTAAAAACACATCGGAAGTCATGCATTTTCAAGGAGGTATATAAAGCTTTCAAAAAAGCAAATGAAATTCATTCTACACTTTGTCATTTTGAAGAGCTTTTGCTTGTGAGAAGAAAACCAGGGTTTGCTGCAATTTGGTCTTTGAGAACGTTCATTCTCTCAGATTTATGCTTCCCACAGGTGTGAAATATCACCCAAAGGTTGCATCTACAAGTGGCTTTACATTAGAAGTCACATCGTGCATATTTGAAGTGATTATCTTCAGAGGTTTCATGGGTTTGAATGAAATATCAGAATAATGCAAATATATTGATCAGTGTTTTAAGAGCAAAGTGAACTATAGGACAACTTCAATAAACAGGAGGTTGCCAGGCAAGGGTTTTGGCAATTTAATTGTATGCAGCTTTGCACTAGGTGTGGGGATTGGTGATAGCGATCGTTGCTAGAGTTTATTAGCATTATTGCTGCAAACCTTATACTTCATTCTGGCACCCATTTTCAAAGGGTTTCAAGGCATATCTTACCTGTAAGTCCATGAATTGTAACTCCTAGATTTTCTGGGTATTGTTGTTTTAGATAATAGGGGATATTTTATGAACTGGGTTGTCAATATTTTGTGAAAATATTGAGTATCTAAGCTGATTATTCCCTATGTAATGTTCAGCTGTGTATTCCCTATGTAATGTTCAGTTTTTGAGTTGAAATTATTATTGCAATATCTTCTATTTTGTTGCATTATATTGCTGTATCAAACATTGCAAATATATCAAAAAATATAAAACTACAAGCAAACAAACTAGTAGAATTTTAGTATTAAATATCTACCAGGGGTGGGATATTACATCATGCGACTTAATCTTGGGTGGGTGTCTAAAATCTTCAGTTGTTATGCAGCCTGATTTATAAGATCATATGCTCCTAAGGAGCAACTTCGATCTGCTGAAGAAGATATATTTCTCTTTCAAATATTCCATGCCTTTCTGCTCTCCATTTCTTAACATCTATATATCATTGATGTCCAATTTTGAAGTTCATGTCTCTTAGGGAAGAGACGTCAACTAGAGGGATATGTCTTTCATTCATCGCCACCTTACATCATAATCTCCCCATAAAATAAATCGCTGCAACCTTTAATTAATCCCTTAACATATGCAATTCCCTTAGTAAAGATTAATTTATTATTATAAGTTGCTATCCCATTTATTCTTCCATAATTGGGGTCACTGCCTTGTTTGACTTATACGGTTTACTTGATGTTTCTTAACAACATTTGTTTAACCTAGATTAATTCTTCCTTTGCTTCTATATTTACTAACCGCTGTTCGTTAAATGAAATCAATTAGCTACTTTCCATCTATCCTTTAATGAGCGATCAGATTGTCTATTTTCCTCTGTTGACCCACTGTTATGCCATCTATTTCAGTCGTTTGGGGGGGGCGGGGTTGTTATGACAATAATTGCTAGAATCATGAGTACTTATGAGCCTATTAGGTGGTCGAGTAATTTGCACTACTACTCAGTACTAAGTAATTGTAATAACCCTCGCAAGGTGTTAGCTCAAATTCAGATAAAATTTTGGCTTTTAGTCAAATTCTAACTATTTTTTGATTACCGAGTTTTTGATGTGGGCAAGGTTAGAGCATATGGAGACTGGAATGAGGACAATAGAATTACATGAAAGATATTGGTGGCTAGCCTTCCAATTTACAATATAAGCAAATCATAGAATTGATTGAGCCAAATTCATTGATAGTGGATGCAAATTCTGATCAAGCCAAACTGGTTGAATGCAAGTGGAATAGCGTCAACGCTAAAATGGTAGATTAATTTATTCAATTTTGATGCACGTCCAGAAGGCAAAAAATATTGAAAAACAAGAAAGGATCCAATGGATAAACTAACCAGGGTTTTACAATGATAAATGAGGATCCGACACTGACTCACCTAGGATCTTCAAAAATTTAAACTATTGGTGGTATATCGATCAGTATTGCAATATTTGGATTTAACAAGTAATTTGTAATGCAAATGATTTATTTGCAATTCCAATTGGAAAACCATCATTCTGATATAGCATGAAATTTATCTGAAAGTATTGCTTGAAATAAGGTACCTTGTTTGAGATGAACTTGTTGCTAGAGAGGAATAATACACTGCTAGAAATGTATGAAGGCCTTATTGTAGTGGCAAGGTTCCTCCTTATGATTGATATAGTCTGAAAATGACTGCAATAAGAGCTGTGATTCAGATGTGAAAAGATTGGTGCGACATACAAATTTCTGGTAAGGCCTCACGTTGCTGAGAGGTTAAATAAAATATCACAACATTGTGACTGAAGTTTGTTCAGCAAACAGCCTGATATGACCTTGTAAGAAAATGCAGATGGAAAAAAGAAGCTTTACAACCAGCATAACAGTCAAAAAATAATAATTAAATCACTGCTGCAAACCTCAACTAAATGGTACGATTCCTCTTTTCTCTGGTACGGCATCTAGAATGACCTTGAAGAGGTTGCGATCAATTTTCTTTATTGGTTGGTGATTGGTGATAACATGCAGCTGGTAAATCTGATCCTTGCGAACTCATAACTGCATAGTATGGCCTCATATAATCTGCCACTGTCACCTGCATATGGTACGATTGCACTAGGAAGATGAATGGCTCGAATAATGCGGTATTCAGTCAAAAAAATGTGCTGCAGACCTTTGGAACAGACAAACATTTTTCCGTTACATGTTTGACCAGCACAAATAACTTGTACGGCCTGGTTTTGATTGGTACGGCTTGCAGATCGATGGAATAAATAACAAAATAAAAATTAGAAATATTAGCAAACTCAAATGCCTCCCTTGAGATATTTATTTGGCATGGTACAACCTGCTATTGGCCTTCTGAGGAGTACAACCAGCAATGGGGATTCATTAGGGAATGGCCTGAATGAAGACTATTATCTCCAGCAATACAAAAACATTATCATCTTATTCATCTAATAGCAACCCAAAATTGAAAATCAAAACTTGAAGCAAAAATAGAGAGCAACATTGGAAAAATTGAACAAACATTGAAAATATCACACCACATTGATAATTGGAAATCTGAAGTCATTGCTTGATGAAGCACATTGTCAATTCCTGTGTGGAATTGCATTAAAAACTAGGAGAGATTTTGTTCCTGAAATTTAAAAAATGCAGAGGGTTTTTGTCCTAGAAGCTTAAAAAATGCAAAGATTTTTCGTCCTTGGAAGAGAAGAAGAAGAATACATGCTCATTCTTAAAAAATGAAATTGTTTCAAAAACCATAAAGACCCTTTAAAAAACAATCCTCTTATTTATAACTTTTTGAGTAAATAAAATTATACTTATTTCTTTTTTGACAAATATTCCTCAAAATTATAAAAATATATTTAAGTACGCTATTTAATCACCTTTTTGTACCATGGGACTAGTGACTCCTAAAATAATCACTTACAACACCTTTTTGAATAATTAAATATAAGTTGTCTTTTAATTTTCACTTTATGACAACTTAATTATTTAATTAATTTTCCCTTTGTATCATCCCATTAGTCTACAGGAAAAATAACATAAATTTGGCTAAGGATCATAGGTGAACTTACATTCAAGAAGGAGACATGATAGTAATGTAGAAAACCTGTGGCAAGTTATTCATGAAAAATTGTAAGAATCACAAGTAAACTCAGTAAAACTTGTGCCACTTAAGGGTTTAACCCATAGTTGAAAAACGTAGACTCAACACAGACTCGTTAGCCCAAATTTTTGACATAGACTAGGGACTTGGCAAAATCTTGACTAAACTTGGCAAAATAGAAACAAAACATAATTATACAAAAAAGACAAAAATGAATGCATTTAGGGAACACATAAGTCTAGACTCTATACTAATCATTAGTTTGTCATAGTTCAAAAATTACAAGTCATATGACTCACAAACCAACTGAGACTCAATGACTGAGACTCAATGAGTACTTGACAAATATTCGATATCTGAGTCATGTCAGATTGGTGTGTTTCGTCAAATGACTAGAAGGTTGCATTGAGTGTCCCAAGTTTCAGCTGGGGTTTTAAACTATGGTTTAAAGTTTAAACCATTGGCAGTAAAAAAAGTCTATTTTTGTGACAAAAATCTAATGTGACTGGTCTGAATGCCCTTTTGAGATTTTTGAAAGTAAAACACAACTATCATATGTTTTCCTCCCTTTTCCTTGTGACCTGTGATTGGAAATGAAGGTCCAAATGTAAATCAAAGCCCTTTCAGATAAAAAAAAAAGGCTGTGAGCAGCAAACATTCATGGCTGCATCTCCCATAATGCCCTAAACACAATTGCAAAAACTAAAATTGCTTGCCCTTATGACTCTTTTAGATGCCCACTATTTTTCTGTGCCCTTGCAACTCATGATTTTTGCATGCCCTTCCTATGACTTTCCCTCCAAGTTGCACTTTCTCGCTTGTGATTTGTTTTATGAACCCACAACAAGAATTAGTGCACTCAACTATTGCACTCATTTTTGGAGCTATGATGTGTATTGAACTCTAATTTTGATTTTCATAAGAAGGAAATCAGTAATATGTTGAATGTTGCATAAATCTAGTTATTTGCGTGTTTGGAAGAATAATTTTACAAATTTATGTATTTTAAAATGTTCAAAAAATTTGCTGAGCTATTATCGAGTTTTCCCCGAGTTTTTGCTGAGTCTTAAGTTTTTAAATGTTTTGGCTCGGCTGAGTTATTGCCGAGTCCAAGTTTTTCAACTATGGATTCAAGATTGCTTCAGGAAATACTTCTGATCCATCCCTCTATATCACTTCATTCATCATATCTCCAATAAAATATGTCCTTATCTAATGATGCTAATTCACCTTCTAGTTTGAGAATTGATATAGATATGTGACAATGTTGGTTTCCACTTTCAACCTGACTCTAGCTTTGATCTTCTTTCGCTTATTGTGTTCTTGAGAGGTCCTTACATTGCATGTGTTAGAATTGTGAAAACACCCACAAAACAAGATCAAACAACAAACAAGAACACCTTCCATGCACGAGAGTTGCAAATAATGATTTGCTATTTCCTCAACAAGAAAAAACTTATAGAATAATTAATACAAATGAAGGAGAGTGCTTATAAGGGCAAACTCTATATGATAAAGGGATTAGATCATGACAAGTGTTGTCATCCTATGTGATGAGACAAAATGATCTAATAATAGATCACTCTAATAAAAGAAAAAAACACTCCTAAGTTTAGCTTAAGTGCATAAAGCGAAGTTAGCCTAATAATCAATTAAAGATTAATTAATTATTAGCTAATGATTTCTCTAATAGCGCCTCCTCGCCTCGCCGCCCCCCCCGCAAAAGTGTAACTTAGGGAGTAGCTAAAAAACTCTAAAAGCAAATGCATAAAAAACAAAGAATGCATGAATTGATCTCAAAAAACAAGGCCTGATGAGGTATGTGATGTCCTCGTTTTTTATAAGGCCGAAATGAGATTTGATTAATTATTGAAATATTAAATTGTCTTTATTCTTTAAAAGACTTTTTGTTATTTAATTAATTTATTATGAAACATGGCTTTATTAAATATTAATGGATAAACTATGGTTTTTATAAAGTAAAGATATTCATGAAATATTTAAGTGGAACTATAGCCTTTCCAAAGTCGATACAAGATTAGTTATGGAAACTGAATGCGGTGAAGTTTTAAGGAGCCTCTGGCGACTCCTTTGGGTATCATGGAGATTAGATTATTGTATGGTTTCTGGTTTTGGAAATTGTTCTGAGAACGTAAACTCTCAGGCAATTTGGTGGCCATGAAGGACATAGCCCCTGAATGGCTAGGTAGTAACTTGAATTATTAATTCCAGCGGATGGTTTTGTATCATGTCGACACCATAGCAGGACGCACAGAGGTTATATGAATTGATTTCTGTGCAAAATTCTTATTGGCGGGACCTGTATTTGTCCACTATTATTGATAATGAAGCATTGCTCTAGACATCCGTTGAAGATACAACATTAAATTCTGGTGAATATTGTTGATGTTTGCAGCGTCGGTCTCCACTTCCAGCGATCTCCTTGATGACAAGATAATAAATTAAATAATAGCTAAGGCTATTTAATTTATATATATAGTGATTGGATAAATTCAAGAGACACGTCATTGATAATAAATGATGATTAATTATTGAAGAGGCTCGAATTATGAAGAGACAAATCTCTAAAGATAGCTGACCTTCCTTGTAATCAATATTTATTATTTGTAATTTCTTTGGTGGCCGACCTAGCTTTTATTTGTAATTATATTTTGGTGGCCGATCTTCTCCTTGAAGAGGTGCGACCTCTCTTGCACAATGTATATATAGAAGTTCATCCCTCCTCATTCAATGAAAAAAAGTCAAGTTCGATCTCCTTCATTCAAGTGCGAACTCTTCAAGAGAGAAGTGTGAATTCTTCTAAGTGTAGATTGTGAAGTTTCTAAGTGTAGATAGAAGGTCAAGTAAGAGCAGATTACTTGTTTGTTGTTACATCCTTTGCTGGTACTGAATATTGGCCTTGTGTGTGGCCTCATTGTAAAGAGACTTGTTGCCATTACTTATATCTATGTTACCGGAATCGGCCCTTTACCCTGCCGATTCTGGGTACGGATACGTTTCCAAACGGATTCATTTTGGGAACCCTGCGGATTCAAACAGGGTTCGGATTTTTGGTTAAAAAAACGTTTCCATGAATCTGATCAATTTTTCCTCGAATCACGCCCTTTTTTTCGTGACGTGGCGTTTTCAATCAGATTTTGGCGTAGTTTCCAAAAACTTTTTGCGACTTCGAATGGTTAAAGCAAAAAAAACTCTAACTTATTTGCATAATTTTTGGTTGCTCATTTTGCTTGGTGTTTTCGCCGCGGAAATTTGTTGGTCGTTTTCAACTCTATTTCATCCGCCATTGCAAGGAGACAGATTTGTGGTCACGCAAGGAGAAACCTGTCTTTTTCCTCACGTTTTCGTGGTCGCGCAAGAACAGACGCCATCGATTGTGTAGGAGATTCCGCAGACATGCCGTCAATTGTGTAGGAGATTTCGTCTTTTTCCTCACGCGTTTTCCAAGTTTTCTGTGCCGTTTTTGTCTGCCATTTCCAGGTATTTCTTAGACTTTGATTTAATTTTATAGTTTATAGTTTATAAATTTATAATAGTTATAAGTTTTTATTTTTAATTTTTATGTTGTTTTATAATTTATACTTTATATGATAATATCATAATATTAATAAATTATTAAATAATATAATATTTAATAATATTGTTTTTATAAAATATAAATTTATAATATATATTATAATATATTAATACATAGTTTTAGTTTATTTATTTAGTATTAACTATTAAGTTTTAACAAATTTTTATTGTAATAATATTTAATATTATACAATTTAATGTTTTTACATTTATAATTTTATTATATATAAAAAATTAAATTTATTTTAGTATTTTAATATAATTAAATTTTAAAATTTAAAACTTTAAAATTTACTAAATGTAAATAATAAATATAAATCTAATTATTATTTTGTTTATTTAATGTTAAAATTTATTTATGTTGCTATTTTTTATTTTAATAAATAATAATCAATTATAATTTAAAATTAAAATTATAAATATAAATTATTAAATTGTAATTATATTAATTAGTAATTACATATTATTTATTAAACGTTTATTAATTCAAATTGTTATTTTTAGTAATAAATATTGAAGTATTTTGCATAATTGTATTTACTATTTAATCATAATGCTGATATTTGCATTATATGTTTTTAACATTTATTGTTCAATATTCAATAACTATTTTTTGAATTTTTTGTAGGAAATATAATGGCAACCAGTTCTACTTCTATTGATGGACCCACCTTTAAAACCGACCCAAATTCACCTCTATGGAAATATGTACAAATTATATGACAAGTTAAAGGGGGAGGAACATTTGTTTGGATATGCAATCATTGTAAAGTTCAGTATACTAGCTCATACAGTCGTGTGAAATTCCATTTATGTGCCATTTCTCGACAAGGAATCGCAGTATGTGCAGGAGAAAATGGTAAAAGGTTACATCCTCACAAAGTAGCAACATTTATTAAAGAGCAAGAGGAAGCAGATGCAAGAGCTGGTCATGCCACAAACCATCCTTTGCTGAGAGGAGGAGGAAGTGGAAGTGGAAGGGGATCAAAGAGGCCTCCTCCTTCTCCAACACATAGTGACTTTGATGATGTTGTAGTAGAGAGCCACCCATTTTTGGGTAGAAGTGAAGATGATCTTGTTGGTGTGAAGAGAAGCAAGGGGCCATTAGAAAATGCATTTAAGCTTGAAGCTAGAGAGCTTGCAGATCAAGCCGTTGCAAGATGTCTATATGCAAATGGTTTGGCATTTAATGTTGTAAGATCACCATATTGGCAGGATATGTTGAGAAAGGCAAGTGACTGTCCACAAGGGTACACAGGGCCAGGTTATGAGAAGGTGCGTACCACCTTACTAGCAATGGAGGTAAAAGGCATAAACAATGCATGGACTCCCATTAGAAATTCATGGAAAAAAACAGGGGTGTCAATTATTTCTGATGGATGGAAGGATGTCAAAAATTGGCCATTAATCAATGTGATTGCAGTGTGCCCTTAAGGGGCAATGTTTTTGAAAGCTGTGGATTGTGAAGGACAAGTGAAGGATGCACAATTTATTGCTAACATCCTTATACAGTGCATTCAAGATGTGGGTCCTGAAAATGTTATCTAAGTAGTAATAGATAATGCAAAGAATTGTAGAGTTGCAGGCATGTTGATTGAGACATGATTTGAGCACATATTTTGGACACCTTGTGCTGTTCACTCTCTCAACCTCATGCTACAAAAGCTGGGTGCAAAATTAAATTGGATCAAACAAATGTATGCTGAAGCTGAAGAGATCCAAATGTTCATTACAAACCATCAAATGTCATAGGCCATTTTTAGATCATTTTCAGCGTTGGAGTTGTTGAAGGTAATTGAAACACTTCAACTTTTAAATTTTACATTTCACTTTACTAATTACTATTTTATTTTTTAAACTCAAGCATGTCTTATTTATATTTTAATTTTAATTTTAAATTTTTGAATAGGTTGTAGAAACTAGATTTGCATTGAACACGATTGTCTTGAGGCGACTTGTGAAGGTGCGGGGGGCACTTTCTAGCATGGTTATTAGTCAAAGTTGGTCCCTATGGAGGCAATCCAATACTGAAAGGGCAACAAATGTAAAACGGATGATCCTAGATGACACTTGGTGGGAACGAGCAAAATATCTTCTTAGATTCACTGAGCCCATCATGAGTATGATCTGTTTTACTGACATGGATAAGCCATGTTTGGGAGAGGTATATGATGGCATTGATTCAATGATCAAGCAAATGAAAATCATCATCAATGAAAAAGAGCAAGATCTTGAAGAAACTATCTTCAAAGAGGTGCAAACAATTTGTGTTGAGCGGTGGAACAAAATGACCACCCCACTACATCTTCTTGCATTTGCATTGACTCCCAAGTTTTATAGTGATGAGATTCTTTCTTTGCCATCAAGAGTGCAACCATATTCAGATCTAGAAGTTGGTGTGGGGTGTAGGAAAGCACTTAGTAGACTCTTCTCCGATCAAGAAACAGAGTATTTAGTTAGAGCTGAGTTTGCTGATTTTGTATCTGGTGAAAATCAAAGTATTGGTGCTTCAATTGATAAGTATAGGATGGATGCTCATTCTTGGTGGTATGTCAATGGCTTTACAACACCACATCTCCAAGCTCTTGCGATCAAAGTTTTATTGCAAGTAAGTTAGTTTTTATTGCACTCTCTAAATTATATTGTTTACTATTTTAAAAATAATAAAATGGTTAACTTCAAATTTAAAGTTTGATTTACAACTTTATAATTATAAGTTCCTCTCACTTTGTTTCAATAGGTTGCTAGTTCCTCTTCAGCTGAGCGAAATTGGAGTACATACTCCTTTATCCACTCAGTGAAACGCAACCGATTGGCAGCAAGTAAGGCGGAAGAGCTTGTTTATGTGCATTCCAACTTGCGCCTTCTTACTCATAAAAAGAATGAGTATAAGGAAGGAGGCACGGGGTTGTGGGATGTAGATCCAGAGCGAACTGATTTGGATTTTTCAGCTGCGACACAATCTTTACTTTCTAACACTGTGGAGTCAGATATCCAGCGTGCTTCCAATGAGAGTGCTAGTGGGGCTGCATGTGGTTCTATTAATTTACCTAGATCATCTAATGTCAATGATGATGTTGCTCTTAATCTTCCTAGTGACCCATATAATGTCTATCATTAATTGTGTTAACTATTACTTTGAGTTTGTTTTAAATGTTGAACCAACGAACAATGAATTCGATATAATTATATACCTATCGTAACATTCAAGTTTTGAAAATTTTATATCAAATTAATTTAGTATAATGGTATTTCAGATTTGTTATATTTATGGTGGTTCTAAGTTTTGTTTAGCATATGCATGATATGTGGTAGTCTAAATTTACTTCTTATTTTTACTTTTTTAGGCTGCAAATTGTCTATATCTATGATTTTTATATGTTTTATGTATGGACGTACCCAAACGTACCCACACCAATTTTTTTTTTTGGCCGTACCGTACCCATACCTGTACCCGATTCGGCAACTTAGACTTATATATATAAGAGATATATTTGTTGCTGGGTTTTTCTCCCTCAAGAGGAGGGTTTTCCCAAGGTATCTGCTGTGTTATTGTGTCTGATTTTGAATTAATTTTCTGTGCATTAAATCTGATCATAAAAACTAACAAATATGCGGCTTTGCATATAGTAACTGCAGATTGGGTGTTTTAGACTTCATTGCGGGAGCATTAGGATTGCACGGGAATAATCATTGATTGCATTATGTGCGTGAATACTGTCTCTGAAGATTCTGGAAATGCACAACACTTCATTTCGATTTCAGAATGAATGATATCTATGCTCGAATCTGTTGATATGGTGTTACTATATCGGTTGAGTGTTGATTAGCGGAATATTTCTATGTTTTCTTTCTGGTGCCGTGGAGTATCATTGTGCATATCATCAAGATATAGTCTCATTGCGTCTTCTTATTATTGTTGGGAATAACACTATTGAACATTGTGATCATAACAAATTGAGGGGTCTCGCTGCATTATATTCAGCATTGAATATTGCGATCATCACAAACTCAAGGAGTCGGAAAAGGACAAGTTTGTATCGAGAGGAATTTTGAATGCAAATAATATTCGATGGCACAAGTCATATTTGCCAGACATCAGGAGGCGTGATAACTGCTAGCATTTGCATACTTGTGATGGGAATCATTTACTGTGATCGCTGGAATTACATTAACAATTGTTGCTTGGGTTTACAAACGTGATCATTGTATGTGTATGTTGATCAGAATGCAGATGGGCACTGGCTTCAAACACGTGTTCAGTGTTCATGTAAACTGATCGAGACTTTATTGGTGTTTCTGTTTGTCATGCTATACTAGCTGGAAGTTTTGGGAGCACGGGTATGTTACATGCCTTCACAGAATTATATCTGTTAATAGACTTATCTGACACTCTGCATTTTACTGTCATAACTGTGCTGTGCCTGTTATAATAATCTGTCATGAACTATTTGAATATTTATGGGTTGTTGGTTAAAGTCTATTTACTGTCATGCAATGGTAATGAATATACGAAGGCTTGGTTATTCCTAAGAATGTATTACTGGTTCGTGAATATATATAGTGCTATGTATCTAAAGACATATTTACAATGCCTTTGAAATTCTTGGTATTTGGTTTGAAGTTTGTAGTGCACAGTTGAAGTTTCAATAAGGACTAACAAACAATATATTGTTCCCAACAGCTTATAATTTGGCACCATAGCATTGTCAAATTAGAAAAATCGATAATAATCCTGATCCACCGGGTTGGGGTTATTACAGTGGTATCAGAGCCACTATCCTGCCATCTTGTGGGTATTTAAATACAGATTGCAACAATGATTAGAATTCAGAATGCAAGACTATTGCCTACCTTCCTATCCTCATCGCCAATAGAGGAAAAAGAGGTTAGTGTGGAGAAAATATTAAAAGACCTTGCTTGATCACAAGAAAAGTTAAATTGCGAGTTTGTTCAAACACAACACAAGATAAACCGTGATTTGCAGGGTTTTGCGGATTCGCTTTCAAGGGAATCTCAGCATTCTAACGTCTCATCTACACCTACAAGTGAAGAAATTCAGGTTTTGTTTGCACAAGGAGAGTATAGGGAGATTTGTAAAAATCTTCATGAGGAGTTTGAGAAACATGCTGATGTATATGAAGATAAAAGGAAAGATTCTTGTAAAGATGAACACTTATTTGAACACAACTCTGTCCAGTCATTCTTGAGTGAAGATCGTAATGCATCCACAAGCGAGATGGTTGAAGAGTGTAATGCATCCTCAAGTGAAAGGGAAAATTCCAATGTTGACAAACCTTCTACACATGAAGACAAATCAGAAGAGATAGTTCATGGCAGCCTTGAACAAAAGCCTCTTGTAGTGGAAGATTTGGAAGGTCAATTTATGGTGAAGGAAGAAAAGATTGTGAAAGTGTTATCAAGGATGGATGATGCTCATAAATATATTGAAGACCTCATTTGGTCAACACAAACTGAGGAGAGGCAAAAAGGAATGGTAACAGGTATATCTTATACACATTTGTAGTCCATCAAAGAAGCGTTGGAATTCATAAAAGATGATTACTTGCAATTACTAAGAGATAGAGACATGGCTGTTAAATTGGTGGAGGACAAAGATAGGGAGATCGTTGGTCTTTGCCTTCAATTGAGTGAGGCTCATTACACAATACACAAAGCAGGAAATTAGTTGTGTATTGTAGCCACTTTGCAAGAGCAAGAAGTCAATGCAAGAGACATGGAATGTGAACAATTTGATGAAGATGGTTTGATGTTTCCAAGTTCATATCAGGATCAAGGAAAGAAAGTAGATTTGATGGCTACAAGTGAGGAATTTGATAGACAGGCAGATTCGGATCATGAAGGCAAAAGGATAGAATCTTGTGTAATCTTACAAGAAGAAACACATGAGGCATCTACAAAGGAATGCAAGAGTTTTATGGTGGATGACATAGAGATTTCGATTGATAAATCATATGAAGGTATGGGTTTAATTGGTGCTCCTCTGGTTGACCACAATGCTGTCCCATCATTCAAGGTGGAAGATGTGAAGGAAGAGTTTGTAGCTTCAAGCAATAGGTAGGGTACGACAGCCCATGGAGAGATTATTGATGAATATGATTTTGATTTCCTAAGTTTGGCCGACAGTTCTTTGTCATCAGATGAACCTTGCAATGAGGTCATCCACGAGAAGCTTGATGAGTATTCAGATTGCTCAGAGTTTGATTTTGTATCAGCAATTGATGAAGAACATGAGGTTGATTTGGATACATCTTCAAGTGTGATCATTGACTCTCAAATTGGCACCACTCCTACACATTTTGAAAAATCAGAAGGGGGCATACAAGGTTGGGAACAAAAGCCTATGGAGTGGGAGGACTTGCACAATCATTTGGTGATGACAGATGACAAGATAGCTCCAAGGATTGATTCTACTCATAGTCATCTGGAAGACCTCATTTGGGCAGCACAAAAGGAGGAAAGACTAAAAGAAAATGCATCTTCTATAGCAGCTTCTACCAGGATGCAAAATGACAATGCAAGTTGCATAGAATGTGAACAAATTGATGGAAGAATTGAGGAGCTTCATGAGGAAACATCTTGCAGCTTGATGACATCATTTGATGATGAGTTAGGTGAGACACTACCACTTCTCACTTGGAAAGACCAGGAGGAAGATCAACATTTGGTGGTGTTTAGTGACTCCAAAGAAAGCATGAAGCAATCCCAAATGCTGATTTGTGACAGCAGTAGTTTACTTTCCCATCCTCATGAGTTTGTTGAAAAAGTTAGTAATATATATTCAACCATTGTTGACAACCCTCTTTTTGAGTTGAGTGCTGACTTGACTTTAGATAATCCACTCTTTGAGTTGGATGATGAGGAGGCTCTTGATCCTGATGACGCAAATTATCTGGGGGTTTCAGGTGTGAGATGTGATCGTAAAGTTGAGCATACACTTAGTGGACCAGTCACTAATATCATGTCTTCATATGCACATAATGAAATTCCATAAGGCAGATTTGGTTGAGCCTTTGATTTTTCATGATGAGTTTGAGGAGATATCTTTTCTAGAGGCTCGCATGGTAGAGTTTACGTCCTTTAGACCAGCTTATGAAGGAGTATGCATAAATGGTGGCATTGCTGGATCAGATCTGTTTGAGCATGCTAACACTCTTGGAGAGGTTATTGATTTATATGGAGCTATTCTACTTCCAAGGTATGGGGCATGCATGATCATTGTTCCTCCTGTTGAATGGCATTTTCTTTCAGCAGTTGATTGGAGAAGTCAGAGGGATTTGCATCATCCTTTCCATGATGGAGGTAGACATAGTGATGAGCTTCTATCATCCCCTGACATTAGAGGTATCTGTGGCTTCTTCTGGAGTGAGGTTCTCAGTTGGATATATGATGTTTGGGTTTATAACAACAACACATGGCAGATCGGCAAAATTGATTATGTACCTAGGATAATTTGGGTTCTTGGCCTTGACATGATTGGTGCATTGTTTCTTCTAGATCTTGATGTGTTGCTTCACAGCTTTGGGCATAATGTTGTTATTATCAAAGTAGTGTGGCAGATTGGCAAAACAAGGTTTTTGAGATTGGTTTGGGATCCGGGGATTGTCATGCTTGATACAATTGTTCCTCGTGGATCTTGGTGAGTTGCTTCGTATCTTGTGGTTTAACGGCATGCATATTAGAGTGGAGCAACAAATTGATTTCTTAGGACAAGCAATCTTTGGGAAGGGAGGACTGTGATGTCCCCGTTTTTAATAAGGCTGAAAAGAGATTTGATTAATTATTGAAATTTTAAATTGTCTTTATTCTTTAAAATACTTTTTATTATTTAATTAATTTATTATAAAACATGGCTTTATTAAATATTAATGGATAAACTATGGTTTTTATAAAGTCAAGATATTCATGAAATATTTAAGGGGAACTATAGCCTTTCCAAAGTCAATACAGGATCAGTTATGGAAACTGAATGCGGTGAAGTTTAAGGAGCCTCTGGCGACTCCTTTGGGTATCATGGAGATTAGATTATTGTATGGTTTTTGGTTTTGGAAATTGTTATGAGAATGTAAACTCTTAGGCAATTTGGTGGCCATGAAGGACTTAGCCTCTGAATGGCTAGGCAATAACTTGAATTATTAATTCCAACAAATGATTTTG
The DNA here is from genome assembly GCA_007258455.2 of Sequoia sempervirens. Lineage (NCBI taxonomy): Eukaryota > Viridiplantae > Streptophyta > Pinopsida > Cupressales > Cupressaceae > Sequoia > Sequoia sempervirens. The sequence continues at coordinate 89,321,241 of VDFB02252616.1, forward strand.
TATCGTGTCGACACCATAGCAAGACGCACGGAGGTTATATGAATTGATTTATGTGCAAAATTTTTATTGACTAGACCTTTATTTGTCCACTATTATTGATAACGAAGCATTGCTCTAGACATTTGTTGAAGATACGACATTATATTTCGGTGAATATGCGGCTTTGCATATAGTAACTGCAGATTGGGCGTTTCAGACTTCATTGTGGGAGCATTAGGATTGCACAGGAATAATCATTGATTGCATTCTGTACGTGAATATTGTCTCCGGAGATTCTAGAAATGCACAACACTTCATTTCAATTTCAGAATGAATGATATCTATGCTCGAATCTGTTGATATGGTGTTACTATATCGGTTGAGTGTTGATTAGCGAAATATTTCTATGTTTGCTTTCTGGTGCTGTGGAGTATCATTGTGTGTATCATCAGGATATAGTCTCATCGCGTCTTCTTATTATTGTTGGGAATAACACTATTGAACATTGTGATCATAACAAACTGAGGGGTCTCGCTGCATTATCCTTAGCATTGAATATTGCGATCATCACAAACTCAAGGAGTTGGAAAAGGAAAAGTTTGTATCGAGAGGAATTTTGAATGCAAATAATATTCGATGGCACAAGTCATATTTGCCAGACATCAGGAGGGGTGATAATTGCTAGCATTTGCATACCTGTGACGGGAATCATTTACTGTGATCACTGGAATTACATTAACAACTGTTGCTTGGGTTTACAAACGTGATCATTGTATGTGTATGTTGATCAGAATGCAGATGGGCACTGGCTTCAAACACGTGTTCAGTGTTCATGTAAACTGATCGAGACTTTATTGGTGTTTCTGTCTGTCATGCTATACTAGTTGAAAGTTTTGGGAGCACAGGTATGTTACATGCCTTCACAGAATTATATCTGTTAATAGACTTATTTGACACCTTGCATTTTACTGTCATAATTGTGCTGTTATAATAATCTGTCATGAACTGTTTGAATATTTATGGGTTGTTGGTGAAAGTCTATTTACTGTCATGCAATGATAATGAATATACGAAGGCTTGGTTATTCTTGAGAATGTATTACTGGTTCGTGAATATATATAGTGCTATGTATCTAAAGACATTTACAATGCCTTTGAAATTCTTGGTATTTGGTTTGAAGTTTGTAGTGCACGGTTGAAGTTTCAATAAGGACTGACAAACAACATATTATTCCCAATTGCTTATAATTTGACACCATAGCATTGTCAAATTAGAAAAATCGATAATAATCTTGATCCACCGGGTCGGGGTTATTACAAGGTACCCATGTACAAACAATCTAATCTCACATAACTGGAGAAAAGGAGAAAATCTCATGAGAAAAACTCCTCTCCAAAAGAGAGAAAGGCGAATGAAGGACCAAAAAGCCTCCAAAATAGTTAAAAAAAAAGAGAGGAATACGAAGAACATCGCTGAAGCACGAAGAAGCTGTAGACAACTATTGAATGATGACTACTATAGTGCTGTAATGAAGAACCTCCTCTGAAACAGATGATGATCAAGATCAAGAAGACAAGCAGCTGCATGAGTGCCCATAACGACACTACTCGAACAATGATCAGATGCCAAATCAAGGCAAACATCTGATAGTCAAAGATACAAATGGCACATGAATCTGCATGAGTGAACTTAATGACACTACTCAACCATGCAAGATGCAAGTCGAAAATACAAGTACCAATAGTTTGAAGAGCATTGATCAAGTGAAAATGGAAGTTCGCCTCCACAAAATAGGAATGCAAGAGTGTCCATATGGTAAGTGCTCCATCTCACCAAAATGCATGGGTAACCAATCTGTTGCATTCGCCTAGTACATAGGAACAAATACTAATTCGTAGGTCACTCCAAAACAAAACCAAGTATTAGCACCAATAGTAGAAACCCCCCCATAATGTGGAAAAAGGGAGAGGCCAGACAGGTCCACTAAAACTTTGTGTCACCAAGAAGTGCATGGAGAGCCAAGAACATCTGAACGTGCACATGAAAGTACCGACAACTGAAAAAAGGGTGTGCAAACAAGGCACACACGCATGAGACAAGAATCATTAGGATTCAATGTTGTCGTGGAAGGGAACACTCACTTGACAAAGGTGTGATGGCAAAACAAAGGCACTATACAACCTCCCCATGGCACTTTATAACATAGTGTGAGTACAAAAGACACAACAGGATGTGTGAAATCCCCAAGAAAGGTACACTAGAGTGGCACTTTATCTCAATGCGTCTATAAAAGAGAAAGTTCTTACAAAACATGTCTACAATGCCCAAATAGGACAAAATGCTGGAAATACATGTAGAACAACCAAAAACAAGTCATCTCATGCAAACAAAAAGTTTCTAGGAGCCAAAACGTTCAAGTAATTCACCAAAAAAATCTGGGAAAAGTGCATGGATAGCTGCGAAGAGTTTTGAAAGACCTTTCCAACATCATAAGAATCTTGAAAAACGAAGAAATTGATCAAAAGTTGTGAGCTCGGGAGTGAAAACAACACATTTGACTTTGATAGGTTATAGAATGCGCCAACAGAAAAAAAAAAAAAGATGATGAGACTCACACCGTTGGAAAGTATGTAGAACCATCTTTCCAATGATATCTCGTTTGCCTAATTTTGATATCGTACGTCCAAGTTATGGCGAAATAAACAACTACTTAAGCCAAATGGGGGCTAGGAGGGGGCCCTGCTTGCATCCATACCGTTGATGTCATGTAAAAAATTTGTGGAATACTCTTCGCACTGACAATTTTTTTTTTATTGGAATATTTTGAAAAAATACTCGACAGTTGGTATAGCCAAAAAAGATTCTTGTGTCAACGTGCCGACACTAGAAAATTGAAAAGATGTTGCCGGAAAATCATTGTTGATGCAGGAAATTAGAATCGATGGTCAGCAAAATGTTTTGTTTGACAGAAAAAATGTTTTTGTTGCTGAGCAGCCACAATCGTTGTCGATTGGCTTTGAACTATCGCTAGTGAGGGTTTGAAGCCCTACAAGTAGCCCACATGGGCCCACCGTGGGGCAATGGATATGGCTGCAGTTAGGGTACCTTGTGCGTAGGGAAAAACCTTGCACGCCTAGAATGTTTTAAATGCCCCTTTTTTTATTTTTTTCAAAATAATTAAAAAAAAAACCAATTTAAAAAAAACTAGTTTTTTTAATGATTTTTTTAAAAAAAATCGCCATATGTATGGCTGTACGACCTTTGTACTAATTTTTTTTTGCATTAGAAGCTCCCAATGTTTACTATATGCAAAGCTATAGTCAAAATTTGTTTGTTTAGCCTGTTGAACGCAATGGTGAGTTTCGTTTCGCTCCAAGTCACACCATAAAAATGTTCAAGCCCAAAACCTACAAAAAAAATTATGATTCCATATTTGATGCCCCTATAACTCTAGTTGAAGAAAACCCTCAAAATTCAAGAAGGGCTTTGCTGAATCCATGCTCTTATACCATGTTAGAATTGTGAAAACACACACAAAGCAGGATCAAACAGCAAACGAGAACACCTTCCACACACGAGAGTTGCAAATAATGATTTGCCATTTCCTCAACAAGAAAAAACTTACAGAATAATTAATACAATGTAGGAGAATACTTATAAGAGCAAATTCTAGATGATAAAGGGATTAGATCATGACTAGTGTCGTCATCCTATGTAATGAGACAAAACGATCTAATAATAGCTCACTTCAATAAAAGAAAAAAACATTCCTAAGTTTAGTTTAAGTGCATTAAGTGAAATTAGCCTAATAATCAATTAAAGATTAATTAATTATCAGCTAAAAAATGATTACTCTAACAGCATGGTCATCTATCTTTATGCTTTTATTATTGTATAGGGTTACCCACATTAGGTTTACCTCTAGTTATGCTTTTATTGTTTTTCTCATTTCTTAGTTGCTTTCAAAGCCTAGGGTTGTTTTAACCCTAATACTTTTCTATTGCTATTGGATGTATGTATGATTCCCATTGAACTATTTTAGATGTTCATAGATAGTAATAGGTTAATTCTTTCTTTCTTTTTGTTTAATATACCCATTATTTTGTATAGGTTAATATTCAGAACATTAGTGATATTCTTTCTTGATATACTACTGATGCATTTTACAATTTCCATTGTAACTAAGTATCGACTCTTTGTTTATTAATGTTCCTTACACAATGCAATACTTTTTTATCCAGTGAGCATTGTGGTTGGAAATTCTGATGGATTGGTTATTGAGAGTAGCACAATGCATACTGCTGCAAATACAATCTAATTTTTGAATTTCTATTTATTATTTATTTATTTGTTGTTCTTTCCTTTTGCTTGCAATTGGTAACTGTTGAATTGGATGTGAAATTTGAGTAATATTTATTTCTTTTTAATACAGGAGAACACTGCGATATTTACTATTGTGTTCTAGGGAGCAAATCTTTCTTGGAAAAGATGCGTGTCGTTGAACATACTATTCCATTTTTTTTGCCCATAAATGAGGCAGAAGATAAATTCCTTTCCTCAGATCCAATGGCATGTTTCTATTACATTAATCACATCCTTTATCAAAGATTTTTTAATAATATTATGAGGATAACATCCATTTTGTAGAAGGAAGAGCCTTCTCATTGCAAATGTAACAGTTATCATTGCAACTTTCTGTTTTACAGAAGTTTATTGACTACGTTGGAGAAATCCTGCAAGCATATGTAGATCGAAGAGAGCAGGTAAGTTTGGATTTGAAGTGTTATGTATGACCTATGTTATTTGATAAAACAATTTAATAGGACATCTAGGCCATACACATTTTAAATATATTTGTTTATGGTGTAAATCATCCATTTTATACTTGTTATTTTCCATAGTTTTCTAGCAATAACTTTTGGAGAGCAACTTTAGTAGACGTCATATGAATTGACACCCAAGATGTCCCATTGAATTAGAAAATCTGTTTAGAAGGTCATCTGTCGTGGTTTTTTATATTACTATTCCAGTTTCAAGATTTTCTAACTCAAGAGTGTAAGCCCTCCAAATATTGTTAGTGCAACCCTGAACATTTTCAGTATTAAACTGACAGTGCGATAACCAAATTTTATTTAATTGTGAGTTACCAAAAGACTAGTCCGTTTTTTTGGGGTACTAGAAACCTACATGGGAGCAAAATATGAATGAATATTCTGCATAACAAATGGAGGATTGGATATCAGAAAAATGAAGATACATTTTGTTTTAGTCAAATTTTCATAGTTGTAATATTTGGTTAAAACCTATTTCAAAACTGTAATATGTTTATTTTGAAGCATTTATAATTCATTAAATTATGATTGAATTATAGGTTCGTCTTCTCAAGAAGTTATATGGTAACCAGATTGGAGAGCTTTATAATACCTTACCTTTCGATATGATTGCATTTGTGATGGAGGCATTTAATTTGTGAGTAGTATCTTCGATTTTATTTTTCTTGTTTTATGAGTTTGTTTAATATTATCTTTATTTGAATACTTTTGGAAAACCTTTTTGGGTGATTTTTATTGGGCAAGATGTATATTGGCTAAAGTAATTGGTTCTTTGATTTTCTATTCCAACATTAATGTTCATTGTCTTAATTTGCTAGTCAAGATTCTAATTATGGATCCCCACCCAAACTTCTACTCAAGTTCAAATTTCCCTCACATTATGCCATGCGTGCATTCAAAAATGTAAATATTTTTGTATATAGTTAAAAACTTAAAAGTTTAGTAGCTTTGGGCATTGCAGTAAGCATAGTATTCTAATCTGAATATATGCCAAATTTGATAAGCACCAAAGGAAGCATATTTAGTGCGATAACATGTGTTTTGTTAAGGTAGTTTTATTTTCAAGTTGATAGAATTACTATATCATCTAGTACAAAACTTATTTTACCTATGTGATTGAAAATTGTCATTAGGTTGTCACATGTAATTATTATTTTGCCTATTAGTGTGTTTCCAAAGGTTCAAAATAATTATGTTCTAGGAGTATAAGGTCATAATTAGTTTGAAATTCATATTATTTCAATTTTAATCTATATCTATAATCTTGATCAAATTAATGAAAAAATGTACGATTAGAAGGCTAAGCCGTTAATGCCACTAATGAACAACCTAGCTGTTAGTGCCCATATTTGCAAGCCTCAAAATTTGCAAAATCCATTAAGTCCTTGTTTGTTTTGTGTGCTTGCCCTATTTGGTCCATCAGAACTATCTGATCTGAGATAGTTTCAATGGGCTCATATGTTGAAACATTCTCTTCGTATTCCCCCTTAGATTATTCGGTCAAGTGTCAAAATCTAAATTTGTTTAAGTGTTTTCCCTTAGTGTTCGAATTCAAAAGGTTAGAAGCTTGTCAGTTCGTGAACTCTTGAAAACTTCACAAGGAAACCAAGTTAAGTCATTGAGTTTTAAATGTCGCAAAGTTCATGAACTTTGCAAAAGTGTGATGTGGTTTGCCACGTCAAAAAACTGCGACAAATAGAACAAAGAAAAAGTGCAAGGTGAACAAAGAGAAGGAAAAGTGACTTGTGGATTGAGTTCTCCCCTTTGCACCTTTCCCTTTGGTTTGTGGTTCTTCTTTCCCTCTGCCCCTTGATTCTCAGTTCCTGCCAGACAGCTCACTTAGTTTCTTCCTACTGGATTTGTAGGCTTCATCTACACTTCCGGACTTGGTTCCAAGGTTCCTCCTAGACTTGAGAACTCGTTGAATGGCTTGTTTCACCTCTAGAAACCTCCACAAGACATTTCACCTTCCTCCATGGCTTACTCATCACTTCGTTGATGTCAAATTTGACCTTGGAACCACCAGTTCCTCCTTTCTAGCCTGAGATACAACTATTTGACCTTGTGGCGTGATTTCACATAGAGATCTATTAAAATATTTGAAAGGGTGGCCATGCTGCCATAAATGTGGTTGTTGGGGTTCCAACCGCCTAGTTCTCCCCATGCTTAATCTCTATTGCTTCTTTTGAAGGTGTCATGGGCTTGGATGACCCCTATACGCTACATCCATAGGTTCCATCTCCTGAAGTTCCCATGAACAATTGTATGCTAGAAATTGGAAACTATAAATACTAATTCTTTCTGCATCAAAAAGGTTGGTTGCTGAGCCAATTTTTTGGGCTAGGAAGATTTGTTGGTTATTCTAGGGCATCAAATACTACATGTTTGAGCTGCAAATGAAGGAATGCATTTGGTGAAGAGTAGGAAGGGTCTATAATTGCACATCTCCATGTACTGGTAAGTCTCCATGACAATTTGTAGTAATTTAGGGGGAATGTATTGTCGCAACTGTGCATTTTCTCCCACCAAATTTGCGGGTGTGATTGTAATAAAGGTCAGATGGAGAGTGACAACTTCTAATGCATTCTCCCCTCTCTTGCATATGGGTTATTGTAGTTCTAAGATGGATTATTAAGTATGTCCATCACATGGAATGTAATATTTGATATGCATGTAAATGAAATCTAATTTTGTTAATCCTTCACTTGATGGCATCTCTTTCCTCTTTGCTGTTCATGAGTTTGTTGCCCAATGGAGTAGGCACTGGTCCACGTTGGTTAAGAGTCAATCATTCCATCATTTTAATCACATCCATCCTTGTTAGTAGTAGGAGTAGATTAGAGAGCGCACACTTTTCATGATTTAGTGGTGTAAACCAGGTAATTATCTCAAGAAAAACTAAATTGTTAAATTAGTAGAGAATCATGTACTGTATGTTTGCACCTTGCCATTGTGTAAGAAACATCAAATGTAATCATCGTAAAGGATTATAATACTGATGTTATCTGTAGGTGTATGTGCAAGGTGTTACAACTATATAAGAGGTTATATATAGCTAGTTTTTCTTTGACCTAGTGATAATAATTGGGGTCAAGTGTACATTGGGTGTAGCTACTGATTGTTGTTGCCATGTTACTTGTTAGTTGATGAAGAAACCTATTAAGTTTTTTGAAGGACAGAGAAACTGAAGTTGTAACGTAACAAAACAACATAGTGGATGTTGATTTCCATGTAGTTGTGAGTTGTATCAGTTGTGGAGTTTGCCCTATAAGTTTTCCGAAGGAATGAAAGACTGATTTGAAGGTGTAATATGGAATATTTGAAAACTTGGTACAAATTGCAAGAGTGAAAACCTATTATTGTGACTAAGGAAAAACAAATTTCCTCTCAATTAGATCCACGCTGATAGATTTATCTATCAAGCCTTTTGATACTTTACCTTCCTTTTCAGATCTATCTTCTATCCTTTTGATACACAACCCGTGACATTATATGAAATATTTGAAAACTTGGTATAACTTCCAAGAGTAGAAACCTGTTATTGCACTCCTCTTCAATTAGATCCACTATGATAAATTTATCTATCAAGCCTTTTGGTACTTTACCTTCCTTTTCAGATCTCTTCTATCCTTTGATACCCAACCCTTAGACTTATATGGAATATTTTATATTTGAAAACATGGTACAATTTCCAAGAGTGGAAACTTGTTATTGTGACTAAGGTAAAACAAGCTTTCAATGCAATGTGATTTCTGCTTATTTATCAGTGGTTGGCCTCTTAATACATTTTCCTTATTGGTGAGCAGCTTACTATGTTTTTTCACAAGAACATAATCAAGTGGATGTATAAACACTTGTGCATGAGTTATAAACATTTGAGTGAAGCTTGAATCTTGCACCGAGAAAATATCATATGCAAGGCTTAAAACATCCATATGAAGTTTTGAAGTCACTGTGTAATGTCCCCTTTCTCGCACTTGAGCACTGGGGTTGTCCATTATCCTATTCCAGAGTTCCCATAGGCTCGTTGGAGTTGATTAGGGGACTCATTGGCCAGCATTGGGCTCAATGTTGGTTTTCAGCAGGACTTTCTATTTATAGTAGTGGCTAGTTTGCAGTGTTTACTATTTAAAGTAAGCCATAGGGCATCTCAGTGAACTTCAGTTTTGTGCTAGTTTGTGTTTTGGTGAGTACTTACTATTTTTAGTAGTTGCTATTTATAGTAAGTCTATTTTGGTTAACTGGTCCCAGGCCCATATTGCTTCAACCATAGTTGCAATACTCGCCAAAAACTCGGCAAGTTAACAAAAACTCCCTAGTTTTTTTGGTTGGCGAGTTTTCTAGGCAATTGTAAGCCAAAAAAACTTGCCGTACTTTATGGAAAAACTCGCCGTACTTTTGGTGAGTTTTTGCAAAAAACCTGCGCAATCGGGAGAAGGCCTAGGCAACCGGCTAAAAAAGCATTTTGAGTTATTTTTTTATTCATTTGCGTGCTCTGTTTTAGAAAAAACACTAAAATGATGTGTTCCATGAAGGTTTGTGTGGCTTTGATGGTCTTAATTTGGGTTTTATTGTTAATGCAAAATGATGTACACCATGAAGGTTTGTGTGGTTTTGGAGGTCTTAATTTGTGCTTGGTCCACCAAACCCAATTAATTTGTGTGGTTTCATTCATTTGCTGCCCCTTGACCCCACTGGGGGCGCTGCCCCCAGACCCTCACAAGGGGCGCTACCCCTTGACCCCATTGGGGGAATTGCCCTCAAACTCCCATTGAATTCATTTGATTTTCTAGGTACTCTCCACTATTTACCTTCAGTTTTACAAAAACAATTTGCTATTTTCATTTTGTTTCAGACTATTAGTATCAGTGTATTGAGCATTCCACATGAGGATGCGATTTTGTATCTAATTTTCTTTCAAATCAATCAAATATAACTAGACTTAGCTTGTTTCTTCTATGTACTCATTTTATTAACTCATTGGATGCATCTTATCTTTGAATTTTGCAAAAAAGAAGCGTTTTTAATGAAGTTTAAGCAATTTTTTAAGTTGCTGAGTTTTTTGCTGAGTTTTTTCCAAGTTTTTGCCGAGTTTTTTCTATACCGTATTTTCCGGGCTTGGCGAGTTTTCAACTATGGCTTCAACAGTGTTATTCTTAAGGTGGCGTTGGAGAGTATAAGGTTGGATTATTTCATATTTTTTTTTATCAGTCAATTAAGTTATTTTAATAAAGTAACTTTCTAACTTAAGTGAAGGGGTTGGTGGTCATCTTAAAAAGCACCTTGCAGACTAATGTAATGACTTAACATTGTTTTAGAAGGCAACAAAAGCAAAATAGTTTCCTAATGAGCATTTGGATGCCCAAGGGAGGTATAAGGTGTTTTTAATTATGAAATTTTAAAAGTGTCTTGAGGAGGGTGTTGGAATTGCAGGGAAGAGTGTTTTAAACCTAAAGTTGCCCGAATTTCCCTTGTACTCTATAAAGTTTCATTTTGACTCTCATTTGCTTATCTTCAAATTGGCAACTTAACAGGATGCTGCTGGAATGACTCCAGAGTACTTGGGCTGTGTGTTGAGGACGAAAACTCTCGTCGTATTGAGCTGGTTTTGGTGGTGAAAGATCCACCCTAGCCAGATTTGAGTGGTTCCATCCAGGGATCACACTGTGCTACAACAAAGGTCTGATTTTCTGAGTTTTGGGTGATGAAAGATGGAGATTTTTGTGGCATTTTGATTTGGGTTTGTTGGTGTGAGTGTGGTTTCGAGTTTGAATCATTTTGGAAGTGATTGGTAGGCGTTTTGGATTGATTTCTGAGGTCTGATATACTTTATCAGAAGTTTTGGAAACTCAATTTATATCAGTGGTTGAAGAACAAATCTATTCATAGCTTTGTTTGTGTTTGGCTCCTCGTTTTGGGTATCGGTGCATTGGATTCCTCGTTCCTAGGTGCGATCTTTTATGTTATCATTTGGGGTATTCAGTGAAGATCTGATTTTTGGAGCAAAGTCGCCCTCTCTTGAGTCCGTACCATTTTGGGCATCATTGGACAAAGGTTGCTTTTGTATAACCTCTCTCTCTCAGTCCGTTTCCAGCGCTTAGTGGGCTGTTTGGGGGCGTTGGAAACCTAGGGATCTTTGGCAAGTCTTAGTTGAGGTGTTTGGGGAGCTATATATTTATAATGCTGCTGTTGTAACTCTTTACCAGGTCTGAAACTTCTTATATCAGGTCTGATAAAGCATTGTTATGATCTGATTATAAATCTGAAAGCATTTGCTCTTGTTCCATGTTATCTATTATGTATGGCATTGTTATCTATTAGTTTCCCTCTCTATTTGCAATGTTCTATATGTTGTTATGCATCTTGAAACATATTAGAAAACATACACAAAACATAACAACAACAAACAACCAGCAATAGCAAGTTTCAAAAAAAAAATCAGGGGTGTATGTTACAGTGGTATCAAAGTTGGTTTTCCTGCTAGTCTGTTGGAGTTCTAACTTTTGCCACAGTTCTTCAGTTGCATGTCAGAGGTTTAGTAGTGTTTTGAGTTTTAGTGGTTCACATCTATTTTGCATGTTGGTGACCAGCACCTGCATGCCTATTTCCGTGCCTCTCTTTGACAGTTGTTAGAAACAAGGTTTAAAATATGACTACAGAGAAGTCTATATTTGAGTTGATGCAAGGACTGTCCATGCTAATGAAAGACCCTAACATTAAAAAGACATATTCAAGGATTGTTGCAAAACTTAAACTTTTGGATGGAGAAAATGCCTTGACATATGAGGAATGTGTGACAAAACACCAGAACAACCTCTTGGACGTGCATGTAACTGGTGATGATGAAGATTTGTTTGAAAAAAAAGACACAACAACAGCCTTGAATCCAAATTTGGATTCATCCAGTGATGATTCAAAGACCAACGACTTCCTAGATGGCTCTAGTAGATCTGATGTTTATGATAGAGTTCAATAATGTACCTTCAAAAAAAGAGCATGTTGAGGGTAATTATGATGATGTCTTCAAATCAGATGATGATGATAGCCCTACATTTAATTTCAATGATGATGAAATAGGTGATGTTTGTTTTGAACCTCAATCCAAACCTGTGGAAGGGCATGACTATGATGAGGCCAGTACTAGGGAGTTGGAGAGTGCTTTTTTTAGAGAGACAACCACTCTTGAGGAGCACAATGAACATTTTTTTTGAACAAAGCAATCAGCCCTTTAGCACATGGGATCTGGGTGTGTTGGCATCTAAGTATAACGAGGAACCTACATGGGATGAATTTCCTTTTGACCTTGAGGATGTTCAAATCTCTGAGCACAATGTAAGCCATGGGGATGCTATTGAAGAAGATAATTTTGGAAAGCTTGATGATGATCTTGAACACAAATCTGATTCATTAATGCATGGAGTTGATTATAAGAAAAGGCGTAGTGAACTTGTTGAGTTTGATCCTCATCCTAATGTTGAGCATTTTCATCAAGTTGGTGAAGGAGAGTCACCTATTGAAGCTATAGATGAAGAGCACATGAAGATGGAAGAAAATACCGCCATGGAGATTGTCAAACAAGCCATGTTAGATCAGCTACAAGAAGGTAGGAGTTTGTTTGATATTCCTCTAATTGAGTTTGGCATTGCTTTATCACCCTTACCTCATCTTGGAAAAGAATCAAATAGTGGTTTGGGTGTCTTTGAGATGGATGTTGTTCATACATATGATGGCAATTCAGAAATATCAGTATGTGGTGAACAAAGAGGTTTGGATAAGACTGACTTGACATTGCAAGATATGGAGGATCACTTGGTGGTTAAGGAGGTCATAGCTGTTCATACACTTTCTATATCAGCCATCGAGGAAGATCATGATTACCTTGATGGTGACCCTTTGATAAAGGAAGCTAATTTGGAGGTGCATGATTATGAAGACAAATCAGAAAATTCAGTGTCTGAAGATGATCTTAATCATAGGCCCAATGACTCATTATTTGGAGAGCCAATTGAAGGTCAATGAAGATATGATTGTTGCAGCCTTAACTCATTTTGATAACACTCATAGGATAATTGAAGATCATTTTTGGAAGGTGCCACTTGAGAGGAGACAAAAAGGCATTGAAGGAGAACTTTCTCTTGCAGATTTGCAGGTGCTCAAAGAAGCTTTGATAGCAATGAAATCAAACTATTTACACCTACTTTCAGATATAGATCATCTCTTCAAGCTTGTTGAAATATATTTTGATGCATTGAGAGGAAAGGAAGAAGAAGATAAGCTTATCTTTGAGCTTAAGCGTACTAGGGATTCCTTGAAGAGTACTCAATTGGCCCTTCAAGAATCAAAAGATCAGGTTGACGAACTTTGTTTAGAGTTGAGTTTGATCCATTGTCCATCAGCTGAATCAGAAATTCAGTCATCTATGGCAGCCACATCCAAAGAACAACAATCCAACACAAAGATTATGGAGGTTAGACAAATGGGCAAAGATTTGGATGAACTTCATGAGGATGAGGTTTTGCATGAAGATTCAAGTACTCATCATTTCAAGTTGATTCAATGTTTTGATAGGGATCGAGCAGCACATCAAGAATGTGAAGTCTTGAGATTAGAGGAGAAATGCCCATGTGAAGGTATAACTTGTAGCCATGGGATAACAAGTAATACACTTGGTATACAACTTGACACACTTTTTGGACTAGCACTTGATGATGAGCATCCAACATTGGGTTGTACAAAATTTTATTCTTCTTTCGTCTTATTATGTCATTCTGGCTAAGTTCTGGCAAAATTTCAATCAAATTCGCCTACTTTCAACTTGCTTTTTCGCAGAAGTTTATCTTTTTAATAAGCTGAAAGTAGAATTTTCGAGTAAAAGGCACAGAAATAAATTATAGTTTAAAGTCTCTGTATTAATGTTAATGTTTTTTTTACTACAGGTTAATGACCACACCGGGAGAATCATCAAAAAAGGTGTCGATGAAGTTCGCCAGTAAAGGGTTGCAGCGAGAGAGATCAATTCTAAATGGAAAAATATTGTAGACATTGATCTTGGGCATGTGGACTTCACGGAGTTCAAAAAGAGGATATATGGACACAACGGATTACCGACACCAATTGCCAGACAGATGGTGAGGAATGGCATCTTCCAAGCAGCCGGATTCCCGCCAACAATAGAATGTGTCGAGTTGATGGTAGAATGCGCTATCCATTATGATGCGCGGGAGAGACAAATTGTTGCACCTGACGGAAGGATACTAGCTCACCTTGGCGAAGTGGCAATCTAGGAGGCATTTGGCATCCCGACACACCATCGGACTATCTATAAGACCAAGGAGGACACCAAAAGGTTGTATGATGGCCAATTTGAATTGTGTGCCACAAATATTAATAAATCATGGCTAGAGAAACCTAGACCATCTACCAAGAAAATGCCCAAGAAGTTGCGTCGAACAGACTTCAAGGAGGATTATGGAGATATCATTCTGATGTTGAACAGGATAGCTAGCAATCCACAAGGCGCATATTTTGAGATGTGGATGTATTATTTTATCGATGAAATCACCTCTGGCGTGAAGATGTTCAACTGGTCCCGGATGATTAGTGACAGTCTCCACGAGCAGTTAGTCAATCTGGAGAAGACAAAGTCTTTCCACATGAGCTCATAAATCATCTATTTGTTGGCCAGAACGTACAAATACTCAGGACTTATATGCAAAGGCAAAGTAGGAAATGGTGAGAATGAACTCAAGTCCTATGACTGTTACTTGCAACTTCAACTCAGGGAGAAATCTCACTTCAAGCAGGTGCACGATGCCTTCCTCATGTACATTACCAGAATACTTCAAGGAGGAACTCACCAGAGGCTGAGTCATGAAGCCAAGAGCTTAATCAGTAGATATGGATCCTAGTTTATCTAGTTTCCAAGGTTCACGTATATTAGGATCCAGGGATTCACTGGAAATCCTTACAGACTGCCTATCTATCCTACAAATCGAATGATTTTGCTAGAAGTCTTGAGACAGCTAGAGACCTATTAGAGCATCCAGAGGCCAAAACAGAAGGCGGCCATCACTTTCCCATTCTTTATTGGGAATATGTTGGAGTCCTGTCCGTCAGCACAAGCAGCCGAAAGCGCCAGGCTGGAAATTCAATGGTATCCATTCACAACTTATCGGTCCAGGGCCAATTTTGACCCTCATCATCACATTCAGACCGTGTATGGGAAAAGATATAAACACAGAGTAGACCTGGAGGACTTCTGGGCGAAGGTTGCTGACGAGTATGAAGTCAGGAGAAGGTTATGGTCTAGAGTGCCGGTGGATTTGATGAGGGCAACCGAACTTTGCCGGGTGCCTGATCAGTTGCAGGACGATGGAAAATATGTCCAGCCGTGCTTCGATGAGAGCTAGCCTCTTCCTGCTATGAAGTGGTCAGAGCCCGAGCATTCAGATTTGGCTACATTGATGAGGCCAGTGGTTAAGTATTCCCAGTGGTGGGTCGACTAGCAGGTCCAGGAGTTGAGGCAGAAAAGAATGACGCTCACTTATGACTTGCTGAGTGAGACAGAGTCATACTCCTCTAATGCCGGCGCATCCCACAATGATGATTTGGTTGAGATTACTGAGAAGAGGAAAGAAGTGGTTGCAAACATAGAGCCTGTCCAGAAGAGGCAGAGGGTGGAGCCATCCCGCTCCGCTGCATCTAGAAACATTGATGAACTAGTGGCTACTGCGGACGAATCTTTGGCTGATATGATGATGCCTTCTCCAATTTAGGAAAGAAACAATGAGCCGATCCAGTTGGATGACGATGAGCCACCTTCTCCTACGGGCACAGAAGTACTGGGTTAGGAAGATGAAATGGATGTCCAAAATGATGAATTCCAAGAGGGAATGATTTCCGCTCTCAGAGGAGTTTCGGATAGTCCAAGTGCAAAAAATGTTTAGGAGGAAGATAGTATTGAGCAGCCTACTATTCCTGACTGGTTGAAGGAGAGGATGAAGATTCAGGCACCAGTTGAGATCTAGGAAGAAGATGATACTGCAGATTTCTTAGCAAGGTTAGAACAAGTTGCTGTGAAAAAATCTGCCAAGAAATTTTCCACGATTCAGAAGGACGAGGCCAGCAGCCGTTCCATACAGATTGCAGTACCAACAATTGACAAAGCACAAGATGAAATCACTCCCCAGGAATACGCCATTACCACTATAGACCTGGGCCCAACAACAAAAGGCCAAGAGGTAGAAGAATTGGACAAGGGCTTTTACGTCAAATTTCTATCTCAATCTCAAAGATGGACAAGGGCTTTTACGTCAAATTTCTCGGTCTTAGAGAAAAATGCGTTAACAAGGCTTTCGCCTCATACTTCACCGTCACAGAGAAATATAAACTAACAAGGGCTTTCACCTCATACTTCTCTATCATAGAGAAATATACACTAACAAGGGATTTCACCTCATACTTCTCCATCACAGAGAAATATACATTAACAAGGGCTTTCACCTCATACATCTTTTTCATAGAGAAATATACATTAACAAGGGCTCTTCATGATGATATGATTCCCTTTGAAGCTCCAAGTACTTGCATCAACCTCCTAACCTCCTCATCCAAGGTTTCCTTTGATGGTTTGTCAGACTCCCTTTGAATGTTATTTCCTCCTCTTTGAAGAAATTGATCACAATCTACATGGGTTCTTCCTCTTGAAGAGATGTCTCCAGTGAAGTTTATCTCTTCAACCTGCGTGAATTCCTCACAGGATGCCTCAAGCTCTTCCTCCCTTGAATTCCTTGGGTAGTCTCTCATCATCCTTTTGCTCCTTGATCCGTCCTAGAAGCATTATAGAGAGGTTACTAATAGTTCATAGATTCAACCTCCCCCAAAGAGAAATATCCAGATCAATGCTAGAAGCATTCACTATTCCCAATGTTATAGCATGAATTAATAACTACATAAAAATTCATGAACATTATTCAAACATGAAATACTTATCTCATAGAAATTAGAATCTCCTGCATTGATGTCAAGTAAATATTTTGTCACTACTCCAGTTCCAATTTAATCACGAGTAATCCTATTCTTTTCCATATTTGATTCTTCCATGCCAAAAGCACTAGCACAGTCCTCCCTAAGTCCTTAGACATATACATTTTGATTGAACTCAATCCATCAATGATATTAAATTGCCTAACCTAGCAACAACCAACATGTAGGATGTGCTTGATCACGTTAAAATCCATATATATATAGAGTTAACATGAGGGGCCCGCCAATTCCTGCTGAAAGGTAACACCCAGATAGAGACTTCTGAAGATACACGGCTTCACATAAGTGTTATCCTTAACCAAAAATAATCTTTCATAGTGGCAACAATCCCGACTTTCCTCCAACACAATCCATTCTCTCTATAATTCTTCATGATATTGCTAGACCTTTATTAATATCTGGCACCATTCTCATTTGTGTGAAGACATCATGAGGGTCGATGTTGAAGGCATAGGGTATTGGTCGTAAAAAAGTATTGAGAGGACAACTATGAGGTATAAGTCGATGAAATATTCTAATATCATCAAAGAAATAACTTGTTCTAGGAATCATATTAGCCAAGGGACAAGGCATCCCCATGGTAACATAATTTTGTTCCATCCCACTTATATCAATTGGTTGTCCCAATTTTTTTGGTACATCCTCTATTACTTCTTCACTCGAACCTATAGCCAAGTGTGCAACCTCATTTACTAACTCATCCTCTAATTCCTCTCCATGTTGTTTAATCACTACCATGGCCAAGAAGGCCAGACTGTCTTGCCCACTAAATTCTTCTGGTTCATCAACCCAGACTTTATTATATTCGGTAGGTTTAGCAGGAGGATATAAAAATAACCGTTTACTATCTGGACCATGTGAAATGGTCATTCCTCCTTCTCGACAATCAATTTTAGCAGCGACAGTAGCCAACCATGGTCTTCCCAAAATTATTGGATAACTATCTTTAGGTGTAAGTGATTGTATTATTTGAAAGTCAACTGGATATTCCCATCCATCAGCTTTAACAAGAACATTTTTTATAACACCTTTTTAGATCATGGGAGGCAGCAGAGAGAGACATTTCTTCAACCCCTATTTCTTCCAAGGGAAGAAGCTATGGAGGTTGAGTGTGTGCGGGATGAACCTCTTATCGTTGTAGAACACAAGGAGCAATCAACTTTGCATGGGTTTGGTGAGAGGTATGATTTAAAAAATTCATTTTGTTCAAATAATCTTCCTCCTAAGGAACATGAGTCACACCATTTGGAGAGCCCATTGAAGGTTCAAGTCATGATTAAGGCGGAGGTTGTTATGCATACACATTGTGGATCAGCACATAATGATATATATGCATGTGTAGAAGGAAACAATTGTGATTCAGATTTGGTAGGGAGTCTAACCATCGTTGGAGAGCTTGCTGAGTCTACTTGTGTTTTGACACCACATCGTCATGATGATGATTCTTTGAAGGAGCATAAGGCTATCCGAATTTTAGGACTTGAGGGATGTGAAGTTGATGTCATGAAGGTATTTGATTTTGAGTGGCATGTGCTTGTAGATGTTGGGTTTCAATTGGACTATAGTCCAAGGCATAGAGATGAGCATGAGAGCAAGAAATTTCGAGCCCTAATCCATTGGTTTCTAGCTCACACATTGTTGGTTGATGGCTGTTCTACTTTGTTGATCATGGAGTTTCCAGATTATACTTCGATGTTTGCAGTTGTTTGGGCAGATTGGAGTGTTTGGGTTTGCTACTACAGTGTTGGGAACTTGCAGGTTGATGAGGTCCTAACATCCTATGAGAACAGAGGTACTCTTGACACCATCATAGGTATTGGTGTGGTTGGTACATCTCTTCACAAGGATTTGGGTGAGTTGCTTCACAACCCTTGGTTGAGTGATGTTTATATCAGAGTGGAGTAGTGGAAGGTTTGGTACAGGTGGTTGTGTTTTAGAGATTAGATCAAATATCACTTGTTGCTATACAATAAGATTGCAGGGAGTAGTAGAATTTTAGAATTTGGGGAATGGAGCCAAATTGAGTTCGAGTGTGTATGGCTAGTTTTGTCTAATTGTTGACCACTAGAGCTTACCTTGCATATCATTTTTCATTTTCTCTATGGGAGATACAACCACAAGTTGAGGAGCATGGTGATCACGAAGCATTTGATATGATGGAGAGATTTTCCTATAGAGGATGCTACCTGGGAGTTTGCAACTATAGTTATGACTTTGCATAACACCTTGAAGAGGTATATTGAGGACTATAGTTTTGGGTTGAGCAAATATTTCTTCCAGCTTCCCAAGACCATGTTAGATATTGGGATTGCAGTTATGGATCTTACAGGGATGTTTCAGCAGGTGATGTTTCATTGTTTAGGTTTTAGCCCTTACAGGTGTCTTAGCTTGGGATTTGATGATGATTACCTTCCTAGTTTCCAGGAGAGGAGAGTGTTGTTGTGGCATGATGTTAACATAGTTTTTATCAGAGTGGCTCAACGTCAGTATGGTAGTTCTGTTTTGAGATTGACTTGGGACCTTGGAATCAATCTTGGTTTTAATGCGGATCAGTTTGTTTTTCCTGGAGTTGTGATGTTATTGCTTGAGGACAAGCAATCTTGGGGAGGGAGGATTGTAATGTCCCCTTTCTCGTAGAGCAGTGGGGTTGTCCATTAGCCTATTCCAGAGTTCCCGTAGGCTAGTTGGAGTTGATTAGGGGACTTAGTTGCCAAAATTGGGCTCAATGTTGGTTTTCGGCAAGACTTTCTATTTATAGTAGTGGCAAGTTTGCAATGCTTACTATCTATAGTAAGCCACAGGGCATCTCAGTGAACTTCAATTTTGTGCTAGTTTGAGTTTTGGTGAGTACTTACTATTTTTAGAGATTGCTATTTATAGTAAATCTATTTCGGGTAATTGGTCCCATGTCCATATTGCTTCAGCAGTGTTATTCCTAAGGTGGCGTTGGAGAGTCTAAGGTTGGATTATTTAATATTTTCTTTTTATGAGTCACTTAAGTTATTTTAAAAGTAGCTTTATAACTTAAGTGAAGGGGTTGGTGGTCATTGTAAAAAGCACCTTAGAGCCTAATGTAATGACTTAACATTGTTTTAGAAGGCAACAACAGAAAAATAATTTCCTTATGAGCATTTGGATGCCCGAGGGATGTATAAGGTGTTTTTAATTATTAAATTTTAAAACGGCCTTGAGGAGGGCATTTGAATTGGAGGGAAAAGTGTTTTAAACCTAAAGTTGCCCTAATTTCTCTCTTACTCTCTATAAAGTTTCATTTTGACTCTCATTTGCTCATCTTTGAATTGGCAACTTAACATGATGCTGCTAGCTTAACATGATGCTGCTAGAATGACTTCATAGTACTTGGGCTGCGTGTTGAGGACGAAAACCCTTGCCGTATTGAGCTGGTTTCGGTGGTGAAAGATCCACCCTAGCCAGATTTGAGTGGTTCCATCCAAGGATTGCGTTGTGCTACAACAAAGGTCTGATTTTCTGAGTTTTGGGTGATAAAATATGAAGATTTTTGTGGAATTTTGATTTGGGTTTGTTGGTGTGAGTGTGGTTTTGAGTTTGAATCATTTTGGAAGTGATTGGTAGGCGTTTTGGAGTGATTTTTGAGGTGAGATATACTTTATCAGAAGTTTTGGAAACTCAGTTTTTACAAGTGGCTGAAGGACAAATCTATTCATAACTCTGTTTGTGTTTGGCTCCTCATTTTGGTTATTGGTGCATTGGATTCCTCATTCTTGGGTGCCATCTTTCATGCTATCATTTGGGGTATTCAGCGAAGATCTGATTTTTGGAGCAAAATCATACTCTCTTTGGGCCGTACCATTTTGGGCATCATTGGGCAGAGGTTGCTGTTGTATAACCTCTCTCTCTCTCAGTCCGTTTCCAGTGCTTTGCGAGCTGTTTGGAGGCATTGGAAACCTAGGGATCTTTGGCAAGTGTTCGTTGAGGTGTTTGGGGAGCTTATATATCTATATTGCTGCTGTTGTAACTCTTTACCAGGTCTGAAACTTCTTATATCAGGTCTGATAAAGCATTTTTATTATCTGATTATAAATCTGAAAGCATTTGCTCTTGTTCCATGTTGTTATCTATTATGTATGGCATTGTTATCTATTAGTTTCCCTCTCTATTTGCAATGCTCTATATGTTGTTATGCATCTTGAAACATATTGAAAAACATACTCAAAACATAACAGTAAGAAACAATCAGCAACAGTGAGTTTCAAAAAAAAATCAGGGGTGTATGTTACACTATGCCATCAAATACTCCTATGTGGGTAGAAACCTCGTTCGATTACTTCAACAACTACCATAACACATGCATGAATAGAAAACTTGTGCACAAATTACATAACAAACAAACAAGCTATGCAAGTAGGCACACTGTTTAAAACAAATGGTTTTGTTGATGCAAGATCATACAATCCTTGTGATGCTTCTGGATCAAGCATTCTCCCAGTGCCCAATAATGGCCATAGCGGTTAACTCCAAAGGCACTTTCTCAGCTTGTACTTGAAATTGCATCATAGTTTCAGCAAGCAAAGAGATATTGTTATTAATATAGAAAATCCTTTATGCAAAATTGGAGTTAAATATTACTGCATTTCTATTTTCTTAGAGCTGAAAGAGAATTCAATGCAAGAAATATGCCAAATGTGTGTGAATCTGTAGGAAGCAAAGCAGATTCTCTAAGTAAAACAATTTGTTGCTTGAACTTTGAACAGTTCTGGTTGGAAGTTAGCTGGATGCTTATAACAATTTGAAGTTTGAACTTGCGAGGATTGAATACAATCAATTCATTATTGTAATTGAGTGCTTTGCTGAAGAAACAACAATTAAACAGAGTTGGAATATTTACCTTGTGCTGGAAATGTTGACAAGTAGAAATGATCTAATTGTAAGGAAATGAGCAAAAAATCAGACCACAACAAGAATGATGGTGGATATACAGTTCAGAACCACTATGGGAAAAAACACCAGTAAAGGAGTTGTGCCTTCTTTCCAATGGCTAGACTCTACAAGGTTACAAGACAATCTCTACTTTGGAGCCTCGAAGATCATTGTGGAACATAAACAACACCTTTACAGTGACCACCTTGATTGTTTTGCACTAGAACACTACTCCAAACTGCACTATAACATTCCGACGCTTTGTTGTAATGGCTGCTTAAATTCCAAATGGCAAGAAACAGCCTCTGTAAGCATATTTCTTTTTACAATTGGTTACTAAACAATCCGGAAGTCCTCCAATTGACTTTTCATCTCAAGAGTCAGACATTGGACAGCCCCACCTTACATTCTGAGCAGGTGGTCTTACATGATATGTTGCACTGGGCACATTCAACGGCTGGTGAATGTGCTTGTTTTGCAGTGTGCGAGTTTGGCAGATTTGCCATCCTCCAAATCTCCTTTTTTTAAATTTTTCTTGAGAAGCAAGTGGTGCTGGCTTGGCCTTAGATTCTTTAGGTATTGTTTCCATTGAAATGTACGACCAGCTGCTTTTGAGTGTTCATGATTTTTTGTGGTTTCAAGGTGGCCGATTCGACAGAATTTGCTTGACAAGGTTGAGGCTATCAGTAGATCCTTAAGTTTCCAGATCATCCTCAGAACATTCTACTTCATAAACTTCTGTCTTTGTTAGACCATCTTATTCCCCTTCTTTGTCTTCTTGTTAGTCTTAGACTCTTGGATTGGTGTCCATTGTTCAAGGTTTGAGTTTGTTTATGGTCTTCAAGATGTTAACTGTACTTTAACTGATCCATTTTAGATTACATCTTCCTCAAATGGAGGATTTTGGTCCCCAAATACTTGAGGGTTCAAAGGATGAGGGTACAACCTCCTTGCCTTATCTTTTGATTGCCATCTTGCCTTGCCCGGAGGCTGCCCTATCAAGGCAATCTGCCAATGCTGCTCTTTGCTTGTTCTTGTTCTTACATTCTTTTGCTAAACCTTATCTTCTGCCATTTTGTCTTGAGTGTTGGCTGCAAGGTCTTCAATGGAAGGCAATAATATACCTTCTCCTCATCTGGAAAGGTAGGCCTAAAGAGTGATGAGGTCTCAATGTTAACAGAATATATCCTCATTATTTAGGTAGGTCTAACTTGAAAACATTAGTGCTCCTGTAATTTATAAGCACAAAAGACCCATACTTTAGTGGCTGTGTATTTTTAGCCTGTTCTTCAAGTCATATCTTTTCCTAAGCAAAGACATTACTTGCCCTAAAGTTTGAATTTATTCTCAACTTTGTTGATCATGATGTGCATTTGAATTTCTCTTGCACTTAAGATGTATTTGCTTTGCTCTGATGGTGAAATTTTATGACCTTTCTATTTTAATTAGTGTCTTCCTTAATTCCCCTTGGATTTCCAAGGAACATCAGCAAATGGGTTATGAGGCAAATAACCAAAACATGCTTCAAAAGAAGACTACATGGTAGGTGCATGAATGACCATATTTTTATTAGTGTTGAATATGTCTGATTCTCATCCCGAATTTTTGGGTGTCAAATATTGTATATCCTTAAGAGCTGCATGATTGCTGTATTGTTACTTCAGTTTGGCTATCCGTTTGCTGATGCTAAGTAGTAAACCTCTTAAATATGGTGCATATTCTTCCCTTTAAGAGTATTAAAATCTGAAATTATAGAGTTAGGTAAGCTGAAGTGAATCCAAACATTAGTGAAAAATAATTCAAAAGCTTTAGGGGTGTTAAATTTCATCTTAGAAGAAATGAGTGCGCACATAACTATAAAATGTTCTACAACAACAAAAAGATAATTATGCCCTTTTCTTAACATGGGCAAACACCCTACAAGAACAGATAGTCTAAAGGCTATATGATTTAATGAAAATAATAAATCGCGAGATGGATATTTCTAATATCTACGCAATTGAATAAAATGAAGGTATAATCAGACCATGCTTCTTTGTAAGTGGTTTTGAATTGGTACTCTTCTAACTTGTTTTTCTGAACTTCATTTGGAACAGTAAAGTGCTTGTTGAACTTAGTTATGATGATACTCATTCAGAGTTGCCAACTAAAAGCAAAGTACAGGCTTGGCCTCTGTCTTTGAAAGCAATGGAAACATGTACTGGGAGACAAGGAAGTGGATCAGCAGTGGCTGGGATAACTTCATCTCCC
This sequence comes from Sequoia sempervirens, assembly GCA_007258455.2. Lineage (NCBI taxonomy): Eukaryota > Viridiplantae > Streptophyta > Pinopsida > Cupressales > Cupressaceae > Sequoia > Sequoia sempervirens. The sequence goes on from VDFB02252616.1 coordinate 89,345,246, forward strand.
CTTCCATATGCTGAGGATGCTTTAAGGACAATAAGTTTACCTCGGGGTAAGTACTAGAACCTCTAGCATTTTATTCCAGGATTTAGATTGATTTTTTCTCCCCTTCCCCTAATGAAACTTGTTTTCCTTTATTTTCTCAGCATTCGCTGAGATTGTTCTGAACTTGCAAGGCACCCTCAGACACATTTTTCCATCATTTGGAACACTTACGGTTCATTCATCTGGAGCAGACTAACCACCTTTTTCTTGACAAGGCAACAATGTATCTTAACAAAAAGAAACTATTTAGGTAATTCCTATTGTGAAAAAAACATGCTCCGAATAATTTATGTTTACTGTTTTTGTCATTTTTATGTGCAGAAGCGTTTACTTATAATCTGATTCCTCTTAAGATCCCTGGATCACTGCTTGTGAATATGATGTCAAATTTGGACTAATACATTTGGAGAGAGTGTGAAATGGGGATTTATTTCTGTAATGTAAAATATGACCGGCAAGAATAATAGTGGTGAATTTGCTTTTATTTGTAACTTACCTATATCGCATTTCTACAGTAGTTACAGATATTGATATCATATACTCGCTACAATATTAGATCATTTTTTGAACTCACTTAGATGGTTAATTTTAAAATCTACGCTAACATCTTATATGAAATCTATTGATAACTTGCAGATTTTAGTTTTATAGAACTCATTGAGGATGTGCATTTGAGTTTTCATTTTCATAAAATTGAAATGAGGAACCTATAATTTTTTTATATATCAATTATTTGATGCATTTTTTCCTTGCTGCTAGATAAGACATTTTACAAGATTACGAGATTGATGAAGCCACTGTTGTAAGTAAACAAATTTACCCAATACTGCAAGTAAACCTCCAAATCATAGGAGGGCATCAGAATACAGACAGAAAGCATTTAAGTCAGCATATGAAGTCAACCCGCAAAAGTCATTTACCAAGATATTTTTTCTATAATACAGCAAAATACATTGTATTAAATATGAAGGAGGATGAGGATTTATTTGTGTAATATAAATAACACGACCAGCAAGAATAATAGTTTTGAATGTGCTTTTACTTTAACTCATCTAGATTGCATTTCTACAATAGTTACAGACATTGATATCGTATACTCTCTATATATAAAATCATATTTTGAGCTCACTTAAATGGTTAATTTTAAAATCTACACTAACATGTTATATGAAATCTAGTGATAACTTGCAGAATTAAGTTTTATAGAACTCATTGAGGATGTGCATCTGTGTTTCATTATCACAAAATTGAAATGGTAAACCTTCAAATTTTTTACATATCAATTATTTGATGCATTTTTCCTTGCTGCTAGAGAAGACATTTTACAAGATTACGAGTTTGATGAAACCAATGTTGTAAAAAGACAAATTTACCCAATACTGCAAGTAAACCTCCAAATTATAGGAGGGCATCAGAATGTAGACAGAAAGCATTTGAGTCAGCATACAAAGTTACACCCTCAAAAATCATTTACCAATTTGTATAATAAAGCAAAAGACATTGTATTAAAGTTGAAGGAGGATGATAGAAACAGCCAATTTATTATTAGAGGCAAAATAAAAGTTGGTGAACATCAGGTTATGACACCATCATTCCTTCAAGATTAGGGAGCAGAACTCCTCCTTACCCACACTGACATAAAACCATAATTTCTGCTACTTAACCTAAAATTGGTACATCTGTTAAGTATAATTGCCAAGGAATAAATATAATTGAGAAATCTTTCAATACGCATGGCTCTTAGCTTAATAGAGTGTGTCTGAGACATGAGGTACAAGAATTAAAACAGCACCGACACTTTTCAATGCCAATGTATATCTGAAGGCAAATTCTGTCATAACAGGCTTGGTCACAAAATGAAACTGGGTTAATGTTGATTGGGAAACATTTTTATCATAGAATAAATTTTCCCTGTGGACCTTTTACTTCATTTGTGCGTTATAATTTATCAAGATTTTTTTCATTATAAAATTAAGAATATTGTATCTTAAAGTTGGAGGAGGATTACACAAATAGGCAAACTTATGGGAGGCAAATTCATAAGTGTGTGCTCAAAACCCCTCCATACTGGTATATGCAAATAAAATAGTATTGAAAATGAAGACATTAAATCTGTAACTTAGACCTAGAACTTATGCAGTTGTTAAGTAGAACTTCTGAGGAATATACATTTTGAAGGAATATTTCAAAATACATGGATGCTAACATAGCAGAGTGTTATGCAGTTGTTAAGTAGAACTTCTAAGGAATATACCTTTTGAAGGAATATTTCAAAATACATGGATGCTAACATAGCAGTGTTTCTGAGATATGAGAAATGAGTTCTAAAGCACTTTGGTGCTTTTTCTATACTCTTGCATGTCTGATAGTCAAATTCCATCATAACATTCCTTATCACAATATGAAATTGGTTGAATTTTGGATAGTGAACTTTATCATAGAATAAATTTGTAACATGCACTAAAAAACTTCAATTGAGGACTTCTGTTGTAATGTATTTTTATTATTTAATGTAATTTACATTGGATAGCCATTAATCTTGACAACAACTGTTAATTACACCTATGAACTACTCATCTTGTGCTAAGCAATATCATCGGTGCATTCTGGGAAGAACATTGACATTAATAGCAAGAAATGGTATGAGAAATACCTCCCTGGAGACTTGCAACCTGACTGCTGGTACTCATATCCCATATCAAGCCCCCATTGGAAAATTCGACTCACCAAAAGACTCACCAAGCCCAAAATTTTTGAGTTTTTAAAAACTCGGCAAAAACTCGGGAACTTAAAAAATTGCTAAAATCACATTAGAAACACACTTTTTTTTTGCAAATTTCATTGACAAGATGAATCCAATGAGTCCATAAATGATTACAAAAGTGTTTTTATTAAATTTGATTAACATTAATAGAGGATTGATTACAAAATCGTATTCTCATGCGGAATCCTAATGGCTGAAAGCTTGATAGTCTGATACAAATCACAATAGATAGCTGAAAATGAGAATAGTAAAACTAGAAGTAAATACTAAATACAACATTTTACACCTTCCTTTTCCCTAATTTAATCAAAGCTAGGGAAGAGGTAGATGCTCTAGTCCTGCAAGTACGCGGTGTTGGTGGCTCCTCGGTGGGCATGGAAGGTTGTGGCTGAGGCTCGACCACCATCCTGAAAATATTCGACTCTACCTTTGGTAATGACTCCTCAACCTCAGGAATTTCCTCCAACCCTACATCTTCTGTTGCACCCACATCCTCCATTGCCTGTCTCTCGAAATCAAGAATCTCGTCCACGGTAAACAATGTAGGGTGCTCATCTCACCCTGTCCAATCACTGTATGGATCTATCTCATCCAAATCAATAGGATCCAGTGATTTGTCCTCTATTCTTTTTTGTGTGCAACCAAAGGTTGTATTGCACAAACACAAGGTCATTGAGGTGTTTTGAGTTAATTTGTTCCCCTTCTTCGTGCGAATGGCCTCAAACAAGCTCCAATTCCGCTCACAACTGGATGCACTACAAGGCTGACATAGTATGCAAAGGGCAATTTTTTTGGAGGTGTTTGGTATTTCCACCCCAAATTTTCCACCAAATCTTTGCAAAAAAAATAAATATTGAAGGGTTAGAAAACAAAGTCAAACTCAAAACACATTTTATCAAATTATAAGATGCATGTGAAATAAACTTAAAAGACTCCCAATTTTATACCTGGTGGTAGAGTGTTTATTCCTCGAATAGCCAACTTTGAAGAAAAGAGTTTACCCATTCCTTCCCTATAAAAATCCAACTCTTGGACAATGAGGTCTCTCACCTCAACATTAGGTTCCATCCTCTAAATGCATGTCATGAGCCCCTCCATAACCTCTCCATTAGGATCGGAGAAGCTGTCCCAGAAGAAAAAAATGGGGTTGAGGAAGTACCCTGCTGCATGGATGGGTTGGTGGAGTTGATTGTTCCACTTCTTATCAACAATCTCCCATATGGGATCAAATTTGAGGTTGTCCCCCATGTAAAAACTTTTTATAGCCTTTTTGGCCCTATCCATGGCCTCATAAATGTATCCCATTGGGTTTTGTTCCCCATCTACCAAGCGGAGGACTCTAACCAAGGGCTTTGATACCTACATTACAAATACAAAAAGATTAAAGTTACAAATTTATAATGAAAGACCTAAATTAAAAAAAATAATATTGAATATTCAACTTGAGATTTGAGTTTAAAAATTAAAAACAAAGTTTTGAAGTTACCTTCACGATTTCTATAGCTCTTTCCGCAAACAGGTTGTCAAAGACTATTCTTGAAACTTTATCTCTTTCGGGCTTCTTTGAATATATGGAGTCCACCCATGCTTGACTCACAAACATTTGTTTTAAAGCAGTTACAACCCAAAATGCTTTGCAATGTTAGGAAAATTGTGCAAACATTGTGGCACCCGATCTCACCAACTCCTTCCCTTGCGTATGATCTCTCATCAAGCTAAGAACCCAAGGGTGATTGTAGATAAAATTTTTGATGCTCCTTGCATAATCTACAATTGGTGCCACCCAAACAAGTTTTCCTATATCCTCCAAAAGAAGGTCAAGGCAATGCGTTGCACATGGTGACCAAAAGAGAGTAGGATGTTGTTGGCGTAAAAACTAACACCTTTGGAGTGCAGGTTTGTACAGATAGCTATGCACATTGCGTAATGAGTGCTCTTCAAATTAGGAGGGGAAGCTCCCTCATAGTGCTGGAATGTGTGGAAAAGAAAAGTAATCTAAATCCTATCTTTTTGTTCTCAGCTGGAAGAGGCACAAGGTTAAGAAAACCAAGAACGTTGCAGCTAAGGATTTTCTGGTTTCTCAGATCATTAACTACAACTAAGCTAACTACTTTAAATCTATCCAGTTTCCTTAAGAAAACAGAGCATGAGAAAATGGAGCAGGAATGTTTATCTGACGATAAGCTGGGTACAGACTCACAACGTGAAGGCAAGGTGGCACAACTATCTGCTTGTCTGAATAGGCTTATTGGAAACAACAATACACGATAAACTAAGTACAGATTCTCAGCTTGAAGGCAAGGTGGCACAACTATCGGTTCAATCTGAATAAGTTTATTATTCACACACATCATACGATAACCAATAACAGATTCTCAACTTGAAGGCAAGGTGGCACATCTATAAGCTCAATCTAATGAGTTTATTGAACACATAACATCAAGGATAGCCAACTAGGATAATAAATTGCATTGGCGAGACACGCATACAACCTATGATTGACTAGCCACTATATCTAACTAAAGCAAGAATTCACCATCATAATTGCATGAAACCCTATGTGGCATAACAATTCATCATAATAGTAAATACTCATGAACAGATACATAACGAGCAATATTGAAGGCAAGGTAGGCACAACATATATTTCTCTCGTGCAAAAGTTATGTACAAATGAGTAAAAGCTCTTATTTATAGACATCGAAAGGTGTAGGGAACCCTAAAATCACCTTGAGTCAACTACAGTCTCGCAATGCATGCAAGATTTATTACTAAACCCTAATAAAGTAAACTATACAGTTAACTGGAAAGCTACCATCAATTAACCGATACATCTAACTTAAATGGACAATGTGCAAGCATGCATGTCCTTATTTAAAGCAAAGTTAACTGGACACTACCCTCAGTTAACTGAAAACCCTAACCCTAACTCCTGTGAAGATAATCCCGAGGAAGAGATAAGCATGTGTGAAATCAGCGAGTGAACTCAAGACTGAAAGTCGAGTTAACTGCTGCTCATGACAACCCTCGAAATTAACTGCAGGTTCCAACTGGCAGATCACTCCATGTCATCTCGGTCTAACACTTCAACCAAGAACTCATCAATCTCTCTGTCTTCAGGCACTTTGATACTGTCTAAAGCGATAATCTGTCTCTTCAGTTCTCTGTCACCTTCCTTGACTGTATGCATGCATTCTCTAACATCTTCAGTCGCTTTCTTGAAACTAGCTGAAATTACTGAAATGTGATTCAGAACCTCCATCAAGATATCACAAACATGCTTCTGGAACCTAGTTTGCACAACCTCGAGATCAGCGTAGGTACCATCTCCATGAAGATAATGGCACAGTATCTGAGTGACTTTGGCGGCTCCATAAATGGAGTGATCTTTGTTCCTTTTGCAGTTTAACGCTTCATTGTTAGCTGCTCTGATGAAAACCTAAATTAAGACCGATTTGGTCTTGAATTCAATCTAGTTGAACCGCCTTCTGAAAAACTTGCCCGTTGACTGTGAACATGGCTATGTTCTGACAACTTTCTCTGGAAAGTTAAAATGGCTCCTGGTGAGGCTAAAAATAGCGTGTCGGAGGATAATTTTCACCAAAAATTCTGAGACATGGGTTTTGTCTAGAAAATGATTCTAAGACAACCCACAACATCAGAATTGCGAAAACACATAGTTTAGCTTGACATGCAAAGATTCTTCAGTCGAGAATTGCAGGTGTTTTTAGAGCTTCTCGGGGCAAATTTTCTTGAGAAAATCTGGAACATGGGTTTTGTGCACAATGAAATTTTGAACAAAACTAGATGATGCGATTTTCAAAAAGATGTGATTTTAGCCCACATGCAAAGAAATCTCCAGAAAAAAGCACAGAGCTTTAGAATGAAGGCTATGGGGCAATTTTCTCGAAAAAATCTAAGACATGGGTTTTGCTGCAAATACTGAAGTATGCGAACCTAGATGGTCAGATTCTGAATATTTTTCCGTTTTCTTTGACATGCGAAGAAAGTACCTAAGATGAGAAATAGAAGAAATAAGACAGAAGAAATAAGGTTTTATTTGCTTTGCTTCTGTAGAATTCGCCTATCTCTGTTTTGGAATTTGATGAAACCTACATGCAAACTAAAAACAAAGTTTGGAATCTTCTTCTTCTTATCAATCTGAATCCGTTGCTATGAAGAACGCTGAATTCTGACACCTGTAGCACCTTTAAATTGCTGCTCGCTCAAGAAGAATGTATATTTCGAAGCTTGTGATGAAGAAATAATGGACGCCAATGCTTGAATAAATAGAGTTTCTTCACCAAAATTCGTAGAAATGCATGAAACCTTGAAAAATGCGCTTGGCTTATGATTGGACCCCAATTTTAGTTAATTGAAACTAAAATGAGCTAAATAAGGCATCATGCTTTAGTCGCCTTACCAAGACTTTAGTTGCAAATTTATTTAAAGCACCATGCGAATTTTACTTTAGTTGACAATTCCAAATTAAGTTCGCCCTTTTCCACAAGTCAAGATTCATGCTTTAAGTCTTTAGTCAAACTGAAGCGTCCCTTTTGAAGACTGAAGTTAAAGCACCATGCTAAAGCGTCCCTTTTAAGACTTCAATTGACAATCAAAAGTAAATTCGCCATACTCAAAATTCATGCTTTAATTTAAAATATGGCGTCCCTTTTCAAAACTCCAGTTGACAAAAAGTGAAGCGCCAACTTCACAAAGTCTTCACAATTTCAACCAATTGTGCCATGCATGCAAACTCAAGTTGATTTTCAAGCATAAACTTCAGTTAAGTGAACATGCAAACAAGTTAACTGGACATGCAAACTAGTTAATTTGACATGCGAATTGAAAGAACACTCAACATGCCAAAATATGAACTGGAGATGACAACCCAGAAATCGTTCAGTCTAACTGAAGTCAAAACTCAAGTTAAGGTGCACCAGTCAACTTCTTTCGAAAAATCAACTTTGACCTCTCTAAGCATTTTCCAGACAACCAATTTTGATGAAAATTTGGATTTGAACATCTTTCGGGACCCTTGTTCATCCCCTGACACTGGCTAACTAACTCCACCGATTGGCTGGCTGACAGGTACATCGCAGAGCAGGACAAAAACTGATCAAAAGGTACCTTGAGACTGAACAACATAAAACTAAGATCTGAAGTCAATCTCAATGCAAATTGGCCAAGAAAACATCATCGGGGTGAAAATCAAAACCTTTTTGAAAAGTTGCTCTTTTTCCTCCAGACTAAGCCATTTCTGGAACTGACCATTATAACATTAAAACTCTGACTGCAGGCCGCTGAGTCATCTTTTGATCTGACGGAGACAGGCAACGGAAAGCTGAACGTAACACAGACAAATTGAATATCTGAGATCATAAAAAAGAAGGCATTAAAGGCTTGTAAAGCTCAGGCGCCTTTCTGAAAAAGTGCTCTTTTGCTCATTCCTTGATATTTTGACTAAGATTTGACCCCATGTTTGACCTCTAGTTCAGGCACTTTTGCAACTCAGATTCACCCACTGACGGATGCGTCGCGAAGCTTGAACAAATGTGAGATAAACATCTTAGGTGGCATTTAGTCAAAAACCTTCATTTGACACCTCAAAAAGATGGGCACCTTTCTCAAAAGTTGCGCTTTTTTCCAGTGTTAACCAATCATGACTTTCCTCTTGTTTTGCGCTATATCTTCTGTAACTTGCATGAAACAGGTTCGTTTGACAAGATTGATAGCTCGTTGTGAAGCTGACGTGATGCCGGACAAATGCCTGCTAGAAGTGACAAACCCTAAAAATAGGATCTGAGCCCCTAAAAGATAGGGCGCCCTTTTGAAAATGTGCTCCCCTCTCCAGAGAGAAAATTTTGATGATTTTCCTTTAGATTTTCACTTTTCTTAAATTTCCTGAGTAACAGACTGACATGACACTAACACCAACTCCATATTTAAAAAGCCCAAAAATGACCTTCTGACATCACTTTAACAAGATTAAGACTCAATTAAGCAAAATGCCTTAGTGAAGCAAAAAATTTGGTTTGGGTACAACAGATGTCTATCCTCAAGCAATCTCCTAGCTGCCACATACACTACTGCATTATCCATGATGACTTGCACCACATTATCTATCCCCACCTCCATGACAACTTCCTACAACGATGTACATAATATTCTTGCATTTTTTATTTTGTTGGAGGCATCCACCGATTTCAAAAACACTTCACCTTTTGAAGAAACCAAAAAATTGATGGTGCAGTTTCTCCCATCCGTCCACCCATCAGAAAGAATGGTGCAACCATGTTTCTTCCATTCTTTCTTTTGCTCTTCCACTACTTGCATCGCCCTTTCGGTAGCATTTGTGAGCAACCTACAAGTACAAAGTAAAATAAGTACACAATTTTAATTTTTAAACAAAAAGAAGCTTAAATTCAATATAAACTAATTTAAATTAAAGAACATAAACTTAGTATAAAATTTAAATTGACTTACCTCCCACTCAAGTCTTTGCAAGAAGGTGGCTTGTAGCCTTTTCCTGCAACTGTTAATGTGGTAACCAAATTGTGCCAATAGGGACTACTCGCCACATTGAATGGAAAGTATTGAAATATCTAAAGTCTGCACATGCCATGTCGGCATGTTGATGTACCTCCTTATTCCACCTTGTAGCCTCCAATGATGTCTGTGCTCTTGGTGTGTTTCTTGGCACAAAAAAACTATGTGGTGTGCATGAAGATGTAGGCAGTGGTGGCACTCTACTCGAAGTAGAGGAAGTGGGGGGTCTAGAGGTCAGTGTGCCACGGGTACGAATACGTGGACCACAAAGAGAGCCCACAATCTTAGTATCTGCCTCATTTGATTCAGACTATCTTTGCTTGCTCAAGATCATGTCCACCAGCTATACTTGCTACTATGGCTGCCTTTGTCCTCTCCCTTTGCAATTTTTTTATTTGGTAGCTGCAAGGAGGGCATTCATCTCTCTTTTTATCTCCTTTGTGGCCTTCGGACAAGCCTTGGCATCATGATGAGAAATGCCTGCAAGATGGTATTTGAGGCGATTTATACCTCTAAAATGTATCTTCTTACATTTAGTGCAAACAACTGATCCAAGTGACGGTCCTCTCAATATACTTCCATGTAGGGTCTCTAGCTCTTGGAGGACAAGTGCTTGGAACCCATGATGGCAAGGGAATTAATGGGGCGGAGCTTGAGGCAGAACTTTAAGCATAAGCCATTATACTAGTGCGTATTTAACCTACACATATGAAAAAAATGTACAACATATTAGATTTTTAATACAAAAAAATAAAAAAAACCTACATTATACACATAAAATGATAAATCATTAAAAAATCTCTCTAAATTTGATTTAAATTGATATAAATGTGTTTAAATAATTAAATCAGTAAATAAATTTACATTAGTTTCAAACAAAAAAGACTTAAATTCAAAAAATCGACCTAGGTTTGAAAAACATAAAAAACAATGAAAATAATGCAAAAAATTAGAAAAAATCAACATAAATCTTGTTTTTTGGAATTTAAATGCAAAAATCTTGCTTCTATTTACTCTATGAAGTTTTTTTTTTTAAAAATTTGGAATCAATATTTTGCAAAAAGAATGAAAGAAAATGATTAAACAAAAAAAGAGGAAAACCAAAAACCTACTTGAGATTTGAATTTTCCTTCAAAATCTGCAAAAAAATCCATTTGAATCCGCTCTCCTTGATGGAAAAATGTTGCAAATGGTGTCTTCTTGCTTTGGGAGGGTTGGCTCTAAGAACCAAGAAATATCTATTTTTGCGTTATGAAATGGATTTGTTTGACGCAGACATGTATTTGCTGATCATGTCGAAGTTTTTTCATTGGACTCTGAGTTTTTGCAAAAACTTGCCGAGTTTTTTCAAAAACTTGGCCAAAAAACTCGGTGAGTAAAAGTCAAAAAAACTTGGGGCAAAAAAAAAAAAAACTTGCGAGTTTTGGAACATTCGTCGAGTTTTCGGCGAGTCTTCTAGCTATGGTCTCTAGACATTAAGGGACTTAAGATGAAGTTTCTTTGAGTTGAGTCACATAAAGGTTGTCTGTAGACATGAGGGGACCTAAAATGAAATTTATGAGTCTCTTTATGTTTCCTAGAAACATCCCTTGAAATTTTAGAAACTTACCAATTTCTCAAATTTATCATATGAATTACATTTGATTTTCCTCGAGGTAGATGGTTGGCAAGAGCTAAAAACTATAAAACATGCTAATAGACTTCTAATTTGGATTTTTTTGCAGGATGGTAGAATTTTTTCTTATCAAAGCTCAAATATGTACTAGTATGAAGATAAAAATTTACACACAGTGATGTTTTTATCAATTGATTGAAAATATAATTATCTTTGAGTATCTGATAGCATTAATTTAAGGTGATCATGTTGCTGTCCTAGCCCCTATCCATGTCTGCCATCTCCAAGTGATTATGGTTAAATTTTTAGTTAATGTTATCTCCAAATGTCAATATAATGCCATCTTTGACTTTGTTGATATGTTTTTATACTTTAAAGTTTAAAATGTTACTTTATAAAATTTTAAGCATTTTACATATTTGAAAATTGTGGTCATTTTATAATTTTGTTTTTGTTAATCTAAATTACACCCATCTCCAAGTAGTGGTCTCCCATTTTATAAAAAAGTGGTGTTGATCCCTGTTCTTGTCTTTTGTATTAGTACCTCTTCGTGTCTCCTAGTATTTATGATATAAGATGTGCTTATCCATGTGAAATCATTGGAGCAATGCGAATAGGTTTTTGCATAGTAGGGGCCCACATAAAAAATAGGAGTGATATGCATACTACATATATAGCTATGCTTACACATAAATCATCAAATAGAAATCCATAAATAGTGATATTAGAATAATTTGAACAATAGTGCTATGGAAAAGTTGTTAGAATTCAGTGAGTGAAGAAAACTTTTTCAAGCACAAGATCCCAAAGCTTGTACCCTTTTCCATTGATACCATGGCTAATGACGACACATTTATTTATTTTGTTCTCCAACTTAGACCACTTCTCCCTAGGCACATGCACATGTGTCACAACGAAATACTCAAACATGTCTCAATGAAGGCTTTTAGCTTCACCACACCTCCATAGGTGTCTTCTCAACAAGAGTCGATGTAGGATATTTCATAACAAGGTTAACGTGCCATGGCAACTACTTTTTCCCAATTTTTTTTTGTTCTAAGTCAGTTCCATTGAACATATTTTTAGCCCTCTCCATCAATCAACAATTCCATTATGTTGAGGGCTGTGTAGAGTTGTCTTATGTCTCTTTATCTCGCAATCTTTACAAAAAAATGTCAAAATCTAATGAACAAAACTCAGTCATTATCAATCTACAAAATTTTAATCTTCCTATTAGTTTGATTCTTTACAAGAGACCTAAAACTCTTTAAAATGACTAAAAACTTCAAATTTACTTCTAAAAAATATAATAATGTCCTATCATAACCATCAACGAAAGACACATAATATATATATTTAGAAATTTGAAGGAATATTAGAATGAACAAATACATCAAAATGGAATAAGTCGAACTCCTTAGAAGATTTGTGAGAAGTAAAGTAAAACTGAATGTGATTCTATTTTCCATATAATACTCATAGAAATCAGATTCAAGATAACAATTATTTAACCCTTTAACAAGTTTTGTATTTTTTAGTGCTCCTAGATCTTTCACTTATGTGCGCCGTCCTTTAGTGCCATAACATTGTCTTCTTAGTTGGTAGCTTAGCCTCCAAAGTATGACCACCCTTAGGTATCTAGAAAGCACAAGCATCATGAGTGGATGCAACACTCTTCTTTGTTGCTGATTCTAATGGTGAAGGTATAGATTTTTAGATCTTTTCACCATAGAAACAAAAGAGCTTTTGCCCTAATTGAAATAAAGTGCCTACATGGACACCCTTAGCAAGCATCATAGCCCCTCTCACCATCTTGCACCTTCCACTTGAAAAAATAATTTGTTTTTTACATAAAGTAGGTCTTATGCCAAACTAAGGATATTTAGTACACCATTGATCCATTTCACCTATGCATCAAGGAATTGAATCAGGAGTCTTTTACAACGAACAATCTTCAAATGAGTAATCTCCAAGGTACACCTCACCATAATATTCATGTTTTGAGAACCAACCTTGATGTGAGATAATGTGGAGAGAGGTATCAAAGGCATCACTAAGGCCACAACCAAGGCATTGCCATCATTTTAAGAGGACTTTTTGGACTCATCATTAGAATAATTCTTCTTTTTGTTCTCTTTGTGGCTTCAAAATGGCATGGGTTATCGTAGTTCCAACATTTTTCTTTGGTCTTCTCAAGAGATTTGAATCTCCTATCAATTTTGAATTTAGACTTGTCTTTCTTCTTATCCTTGCCTTTTTCTTTTGATCTTCCATGAATAATTGGGGCCACTTTAGCTGATTCATAAGTTTTATTCATCTCTTTCAAAAGTAATGATGTAATTATCTCATCCATTTTGAATTCAAGGGAAGTACTCCTAATTTCTATTATTGAATGATCCCAAGAGTTTGGAATAAAACATAATAAAGTCATGCAATGATCCTCCTCCATCACTCCAATAGAGTGCAATTAGGTAATAGTCATGTTGGAAGAATTTAGGTGCTTGGCCACATAACCATCATTCTCCATCTTGAGGATACATTTATTTACAAAGGATTTAGCCTAGTAAATTTGACCCAACTTATTTTAGAAAGTCATAGTTTTAGCTTCTGTAATGTCCCCTAGTTGATTGAACCATCGGGATCAGTGGATTAGTCTATTACAAGAGTTCCCGTAGGCTAATGTGATGTTTAGGGAGCTCAATTGGTAGTTTTTCTTGAATTTTCTATATTTGGTAAGTCAGGAGAATCAGGCCATTGTGGGACTTTCAGTGTTGGACTTGGAGCGTTTCATTGAGAGCTTTCGAATGAGCTATTACACATGGTTTTCCGAGTCTGAATGGTATTTTATTTTAATGCCTCAAGTTTGCAGTCTATTTATAAAGTGACTTAATTATTTAAAAAGAGGAGATTATAAAGTTATTTTATAAAGTCACTTTACACATGAAGTTGTTTTAAAAGGTGTGCTCCCTAGGTTGGTCAACCCCATGAGGAAGCATGGGCCTTTGGAAAAATAATAATAAAATATTAAGTGATGTTTTATCCCACATCTCTTGTGCTGGGAAATTGACCTCCAAAAGGGATTATAAATGAATGTGAGAGGGATGTCTTGGAGTAGGAATGAATGAGGATTGATTTTGATAGTTATTTGTTGGAGTTATTTGCAGGCCTTGGAGGACACCAATCCTTCTTTGGTATCACTTCCGACGCCATTGGAATACATGGTCTTGGAGGTTGTTGTTTGATTACTTGAAGCCACGCCTTGGGAGTTCAAAGTTCAAGCTTGCTGGTGTAAAACAAATAATATAGAGACATTTATTTCTGTAGCAGACTTGGAGACAATTCACAAAAGTCACAGAGAAGTTAAGTTGTTGGATATTTCCTTTGGCTGGGCCATACTGAATTGATTTGGGCCAAACTGCAGCAAGGAGAGAGTACTGGGATGTGGAACTTGCAATTTCTAGGACGTGGGAATCTCTCAAGCTTGGATGTGGTCTTGGAAACTCCACATTAGTTGGCTGCAACAAAATCTGAAAGTTGTGGACATCTCATTGCTACTGTAGTTCAATTTGGGGCCACCTTTGGAGATTACTTTCTGTTACAACAAAGACTTTCCAGGTTCTTGGGGTTCTAGGTACTTCACATTTAGATAATAGGCCCCTAAAAGCGAACTGGGTTGTTCTTGTATTGTTGAACAAGTTGATATTTTGAAAGCTATGTAAATCTAAAATTTTTAGCTATTTACATTCATTGTCATTTACTTTCTGTTACAACAAAGACTTTCCAGGCTCTTGGGGTTCTGAGTACTTCCAATTTACATAATAGGCCCCTAAAAATGAACTGGGTTGTTCTTGTATTGTTGAACAAGTTGATATTTTGAAAGCTATATAAATATGGAATTTTCAGCTATTTACATTCATTGTCATTTACTTTTTGTTACAACAAAGACTTTCCAGGCTCTTGGGGTTCTGGGTACTTCACATTTAGATAAGAAGCCCCTAAAAACGAACTGGGTTGTTCTTGTATTGTTGAACAAGTTGATATTTTGAAAGCTATGTAAATATGGAATTTTCAGTTGTTTACATTCATTGTCATTTCCCAGTTTGTTAC
The DNA here is from genome assembly GCA_007258455.2 of Sequoia sempervirens. Lineage (NCBI taxonomy): Eukaryota > Viridiplantae > Streptophyta > Pinopsida > Cupressales > Cupressaceae > Sequoia > Sequoia sempervirens. The sequence goes on from VDFB02252616.1 coordinate 89,360,320, forward strand.
AAAATCAGTATTGCAATATATACATATATATATATATATATATATATATATATATATATATATATATATATATATATATATATATATATATATATATATATATATATATATATATATATATATGTTGGAATTGTGTGCCTCAATCCCACAGGATGAAACCTCTTGTGAGCAATTTCGGTGAGATTGTTGAGATGTCTGGCCGACCTACTAGTTGATCCTGACTATCGCTGTGACTTTTGGAATGTCTTGGCGATCGACATAATCGGCAACCTTCAGCGCACCCTTGGACAGTCAGGATGATGTCTCGGCGACAGTAGAAAGTATGGCCAATATCGGCATGACCTTTGGTCTGTCTGGACGATGGAACTATTGGTGTGACTTGCTTCTATCGGAATGTGTCCTGGCGATGGGTGATGTCTGGCCGACAGGATAAGTCTTATGGGGTCATCAGTGTGACTTGGTGCGTTCGCTGTAACCCTTTTCCGAGTGAAGACCTTTGGCCGATGGGTTGGTGTCTTTGGTGAGACTCTCAGCGACTGGAGTCATCAGAGTAACACAAGGGTTTTAGCATGAAGTCTTAGCGACGGAGGATTGTCTCGCTGACAACGGTTCACTTGGAGTCATCGGGGAGAGACTTGAACCTTCGGCGTGAACTCTTGGCGACAGGTGTTTTGTCTCGCCGATAGTAAATGGTCCTCGGGGTGACATGATGTGTTCGCTATGACCTCTCAGCGAAAGCGGTAGACTATTCATTGGAAGCCTCATCTTTCGGTATGTCATCTCGCCGACTCGTGAGGTCTTGCCGATGGCTGTGTGACTTCGGTGTAACATAAGAGGTCTCGGTGTAACCTCTTGGCGAAAGTGGTAAGTCTTGCCGACGAGTGTTCTTTTTGGCATGACTTGAAGACATTGGTATGATGTCTCATCAAATAGCGATTGTCTTGGTGAATAGCGATACATGTGATGGATATCGGTATGATGTCTTGGCGACAAGGTGAAGTCTAAGCGACAACTTGTGAACTCGGTGTAACATCTTGCTGATAGTGAAGACTCTTGGTGATAGATGTGCAATCGGTCTTGTGGCATTGGGAGACACGATTAGTGTCTCACCGACATGCGACACAGGTTGAACGCCTTTGACTGAATGATGACTATCCTACGTGGTGTGATTTGGACCTATCAGAGAAGGAAGGATGTGAATCGTTTGCTGAACTGTTTCTGTGTGGAAGGGAAAACTCTACACGAGGAAATGGAAACATCTATGATGATAATGATGTTGAAATGGAGATTGTTGTTTGATAGTTGAAAATGAACGGTTTCACAGAGCATGTTGAGAACGAATGTATATGTATGCATTGGACGTTCTGAATGAATAGAGCTGGTGAGAACAAGAGGAGAAAGAAGAACCAAGAGAGCTAACAGAGAGGGCCATGTGGCTAGCTGAAAGGCCATGTGGCTGGCTGAAAGGCCAAGGCCATGAGGCCGAAGGAGAAGAAGAGAGAAGCAGGGTTCTACTGGAATCTCTTCTGATCATGGATCACGATTGATCTCTCTCATGTTGATCTGCACTGCATTGTATCAGTGCGAAGGTTGTATGGTCTGATGGATTGATCAGTTGCTACTAGGTTGTATTCAGAATGAACAAGATGTAATCTCTGAAAAGGCTATGAGCCTGAAATTGTATTGTAACCTTTTGTTCCTGAATAATACAATGGCTCGATCTTTGGAGTGTGGGGTTTTTTACCCGAGAGGGTTTTCCCCACGTAAATCTTTGTGTTCTATTTTCTGTCTTATCTTTCATCTGTATTGGTTCTGTTACTAGAATCAATTATTGCTTGCTGTTGAATTTAACATGTACTTCTCTCAGAAGGATTGATGTGGGAAATAAACTATGTCTGTTTCCGCTTTAGGACATAGTTGTACATGTCTTTTGAGGCAACCTTATCGAAATTAAAGTTACCAAAGGCACTACTGTTCTTGGAGGTTTCTCTGAGGTGCCCTAATTTCCCTTACAATATATATATATATTTTGTTGTTCTATTGGTTGTCATTGTGTATGTTTAAAAGAAGTCCCAAACACAAACACACTAGGTTCAACTAAACCACAGAAAACATCTCAGACAAGGAAAAAAAAATCAGGGTATTAATTTCATTAACAGGGTAGACCATTACAACTTCTTCATGTACATTCAACATTATGGAGTCAACCAAATAGATCCTTAACTTTTTAATCCATTTTTTCTTGTTTTATTTTGACATACTAGTAGGTTTGGACCTAGAAATTACATCCTATAGATCTCTGTCCATGAGAATATCCTTCATCTTGAGCTTCTAAAGCTAGAAGTTTTTGCTCTAGAACACCAATTCTATTCTTGATATGCTTGCATTTTTCATACATCTTTTTCGATGCAATAAATCCTTGTCCATAACACATAGAATATGAGGTGACTTTGATACCAAATGAAAGGAAGCAGAGGTATAAAATCTATTTTCTACAATAATCTATGAGAGGAGGTATAAGAAAATAATTAATCACACAGTTGCAAGGAAAGAAGCACAAAAGCAATATACCACACCATAATGATTTATGAGTGGAAAATCCTTTCAAGAGAATAACGCCACACTCCAAACAATTCAATGTATTGTTTAATAATGAAAGTTTAAAATAAGATTAGACCTAGTTATCAAATTTTCAGATATGATAGAGAGGAGTGAATGGTGTTTTTTGGTGAATGAGCTCTGCTAAGGTTTCTTGTTTCTGCAGTCACCCTTGGCCTCCCTTACGTCATATTGTGTGCAGGATTTTTCATTTACTTTGTGTTGTACCATCGTATTTACTGCGATTTTTTTGTGGTTTTATTATGCCTACGACCGACTCCAACCCAACAACTCTTGTTGGTGTTGGTGGTTCAACAACTCTGCTCAATGGCTCCTTCTCCGAACAGGCGTCCCTAGAAATTTGTTTCGAAAGTGTTCCACAAGGTAAGTTTTTTGATTCTTTGGCAGATGTTGTGTTACCCATCCTAGATTTTGATTCTGCATGTCAATGGTGAGAACAACATATTCTTGTTGGTTATTTTGTTGGGAGGACTCCGCCTGAAAGCGTGCTTAAAGAGTGGGTTCAAAAGGCTTGGGTCCCTCATGGGGTCTACCTTGATATGGTCCAAAACTTGACCAAAGGCTTTTCTCTATTTCGTTTTGCTGAGGTCAATCATGTTTAGACGATCCTAAACAATGGTCCTTGGTATGTCTGGTCCTCATTGTTGGTTTTCCAGCCCTAGACTTGGGACTTTATAGTCTTAGATGATAGTTATGAGTTCCAGTCTAGATTGAATTTCTTTGTCTACCCTTGCCTTGTTTACATTTTTTGAAACATATCGCTTCCTATATTGGGATAGTCATTTGTGTCAAACCAGATAGGTTTTTTCAAGCTCTCCCTCAAAAGTGAGTTTGTGTTGAAGTTGACCTTTCACAAGATTTGAAAGAGTCTATTGATATTCAAATTGGTAATTTTTGGCATACCTAGAAGGTCACATATTTCAATTTTCCCAACACTTGTTATCAGTGTCAATTTTCTGATCATAAGATCAAGGATTTCCCTCTTGTAGTCCCCCACACTCAATCTCCACCACAGGAAGCCGACAAGCCCCACCAAGTGGAAGGCTCTACCGCCAAACTAAAGGAAAAATGGACAATGGTTAACAATTAGAAAAATAAGTCCACTAGCTCAGGGGCAGTTTTTAAAGCCCTTGAGTCACCAAAAGAAGTTTCAAACCCTTCTATGAAGGGGAAAGAGGCCAAAGCCGCTTCTAATAACATTCTAGCTCGACCAAGGCCCTCTACCATGCCTCAGCCTGCCTCTGTGATAGCTCAACCAATTGTGTCTCCTCCCGTGTTGGGAACCCATAAGAGATCATGCAACCCTTCTTGACCTCTTGAAGAAGGAGAATATGTTTAGGAAAAATGAGGACATTCGTCTCCTCCCATTCAAATTGGGACAGTCCCACTAGAATTTTTGCAGAATCCCTATTCCTCTCTAGAAGAGCTAGATTTCGATGAAATGGTCAAGTTTTTAACATGAATTTTCTCTCTTGGAATGTTTGAGGTCTAACTGACCTCTCTAGGAAGTATTCTGTTAGGGATACTCTTCAAAAGTATGCTAGTATTGATGTTTTGTGTCTTCAAGAAGTTAAAGTTGTTGGTTTTTTGCTCTCCTTCACTTGCCGAACTATTTGGCCAACCAACAAGGTGTTTTGCTTTGATCATAAGGCTAGACATGGTAGTACGGTCACCCTTTTGTCCCCACGGTGGCACGCTTGTGTGGTTGATCAGGGTCTGACCCCACACACCAACGTGTCTGGATTCTGCTAAACATTGGTAATCATTCCTTTGGGATTATTAATGTTTATGCCTCAAATGATGCTATTGAAATATCTCTTCTCTGGTGATGGAATGCTAACTCATTTCCAATTGCTACCTTGCTTCTTTGTGGGGATTTCAATATGGTTGAGGCGGTGTACGACAAAGATGGTTCTCTACCATTTAGATGGGAAGCTAGTGAAAGAGAAGCTTGGTTTTACGTGAGAAATAAATTGGGTCTTTTTGATCCCAATATTGGTCGCTGCCACTCTCATTCTCTCTGGCATACTTGGAGAATTTTTCAAGCTAGTTCTAATAGAGTTTTTAAATGCCTTGATTGTGCCATGATCTTGGACCAATCTTTCTTTTTTTGCCAGCTCTTCTCTTCTGGTTAGGCCGTTAGTGGATGTGACGTCAGATCATTACCCCATCCTTTTTTGTATTGAATGGCAAGTGGGTCTGCCTCATGCTAGTAGGACCCAACTTTTTTTAAATACTTCTTTGTTGCATCACCAACCCACGCTAGCCCACATTAGAACTATTTGGAATATTGAATGTAGACCTATCCTCTCAATTGGGTGGATCAAGTGGTGGAATGATGTGATCACCCATACTGCGTGGTTTCTATGTATCTATGGGCACCAGTTGGCCATTTTTCACAGGTGGTCTTATGAGGCGACCACTTCTGATCTTCGTAAAGCCATAAAGGTTTTAGCAGCTAACCCCTTAACCCCTTCTCTGTAAGTCAAGGATGTGGAGCTAAGACATCAAAATCAAGTGGTTGATAATTATGCGGCCAAAAGGTTGCAGATCAAAGCCAGATTGCATTGTTGAAAATTGGGGACCGTGCCTCAAAGGAATTTTTTCTGGCTCTTTGAGCCAGACACTCTTCGCCTGGAATCAAGCAGATCAAAGATGGCATTAATGTGCTCACCAAGCTTCCTAGAATTCTCTAGGAATTTGTTAGGCACTATGAACAAGTGTTCACTATCCAAGACTACACACCAGAGCGAAACAATGCACTCCAAGATTGCCTTGCTGTTGTGCCAAATAGGCTCTCTACAGTCCAGAAAGCCTTCTATGAGAAATTACTCATGATTGAAGACCTCAAAGAAGCTATGAGCACAATGGCTGATGACAAAGCCCCGAGAATTGATGGGTTCCCATGCGAATTCTACAAATCCCTTTGGGATTGTGTGGGAAGTGATTTGCATAAAGTTTACCTTGAAGCTTTTTATGCTAACTCCCTAGGTAATATCATAAAAAAAGATAATATAAAATTCATACCTAAATTTGGCGATCTTGAGGATATTTGTAATTGGTGGCCCATCACGCTCCTCAATGTTTCCTACAAAATAATAGCAAAAGACCTTGCTTTAAAAATCCATCACTTTTTGTCTCGGATTGTGCGCCCTAAATAGACTAGTTTCATTAAATCCAGGTTCATCCTGGACAACATAATTGTTGTCTGGGAAGGTATGGAATGGGCAAGATGTTTTAATCATAAAGCCATATTTTTGAAAACTGATTTTGCTAAGGCCTTCCACCTCATTGAGTGGCATTTCATTTTGGCCATGCTTTCTGCGTGAGCTTTGGCCCTAATTTCATTCAGTTTGTTAAAATGTTGTTTTTTGAGGCTTCAACTTGCATCACCCATTAATGGATGCTAGTCCCAATTCTTCGGTCTATTTCGATCCATCTGTTAGGGTTTCTCACTTGCTCCCTCACTATATATTTTGTTTTCTAAGGGTTTTGGCCGCCTCCTTGCTCATTCTGTCTCCCGTGGACTTGTCCGGGCGATTTCCTTTCCTAACTCACAATCTCAAATTGTCAATGGCCATTTTGTCGATGATTCCTTTCTCACCTTGCTAGAAGAAGAAAATAATGTCAAAGCTGCTCGTGGTTGTCTGGAGAGGTTTTGTTTGGCCTTTGGTTTTTCCATCCAATGGCACAAAACATTGTGCTACAAAAAATATGTCCTTCCCAGTCCTTTTTGGATTCATTAGTTTGGGTGGAAATGGATTTCTCCAAGAGAAATCTTCAGATTTCTTGGCATCCCTTTTGACTTTCAGGCCTCCTCCGTTGATCTCTAGAAAGTGGTTCTCTCTCACATTGAGCAAAAGCTGGTGTTCTGGATTACCAAGCTGCTCTCTCTGGTTGGTAAATTTCAGGTGTGTTCTAAAATTTGTGCAGCAACCCATGTGTATTACTCCTCTTGTTGGGCTCCTTCCAAGGCCCCTTATGTGAAGCTAGAAAAGTTCTTTAGAGACTTTCTTTGGGCCTCCTTTGAGACTCACAGAGGCTTTCACTATGTTTCTTGGGAGTTATGTTGCCTCCCTAGAGATTCTAGTGGGCTTGGCCTTCTTTCCACTCAGCCACAAGGGACCACTCTATGTGTTAAATGGATTGTTCATGCTCTTCATGGTAATGAGGCTTGGAAAATTATCCTTAGGCATTGTATTGATGTGGGATATCCTGTTCACAGACCTTCCTAGAAGGGCATTGGTTTGTAAACCCTTCTCATTATGAAGGAGCCCATTCAAATCATGGGAACTTTTGTTGCCAAAATTATTTGGTGAGTTTGGGAGGCTCTCATTCAATTAGCAGGATATCTAGTGGTCTCCTCTCTTTGCTAATATGGGTCGACCTTTGGCCAAGGTGCCTTGGCTTAAGGCTCTTAGGTTCCACAAAAGGGTGTTCAAACCTCTCAAGATTTGTTTCATAGTCCCATGATGAGTATTATGACATGGAGAGCCTTTTGAACCAAATTTGGCTTACAGAACCACAACCATGAAACTTTTGACGGTCCGGTGAATGCCATCCTTACTGATATGCTCCACAAAGTGGGCATCTATTCCACTAAGCCTCGGTGGGAAGATTGGAAGTGGTTTCCAGATGCCCCATTTAGAAACTACAAGCCTCGACTTGGTTATCAGTGGCTCTCACCCTATTATCCAATGATTAATAATTCGAACCATAGGTGGCATCTCCACTCCTCGGTGTCTATTTAGCACAAAATATTTTCTGCTACTCGGTTTGCCATTATTGAGTCCAAGCTCACCCACTTTTCTTGGTGTATTATTTTCCAAGGCTTACTAGTGGGGTCTTAGCTTTCTCATTTGGGGTCCAGGACCCTCGTTGCCCTTTTTGTGGGTAGGCCGAGTCTTTTAAGCACCTCTTTTGGTTCTTTACCAGAGCTCAGTAGTGGTGGAATTGGATTCATGACTTCTTTTGACCATTTTGTCTAAAGCCTTTTTCCTGGCATATGGTGTTGTTGGGAGACTCTCCTAGGCTCCCCGCTAAGTATACCCAGATTTGGTACACTTTCAGGGTGGAAATCCTCTTCAGTATTTGGAAAGATAGAAATTGGACTGCATTTTTTCTCATAGCCAGATTGGTAAAAATGTTTCTCTATATTCTAAAGCCATTATTTGTTCTAACATGCTTTTGCAAATTCAAGTGCAAGCCAATAAAGTTGCGCTTGAAGTTTCTCACCTTCAAGAGCTGTTGGACCACTAGGGAAATTCCCCTTGCACTGTGGCTCATGTGCCTCCCTCTCCCACTTCTTCTTGGGGTTGGTCGTCTTCGTAGGGCCGATGGAGAAGTGGTTATGTCAGGGACTTTTAGGATCACCCCCATTCTTAGGCTCCTCTTCACTACGTCTCTCGTCGTCGTAGGTGGTCGTCCTCTCCTCCTCCTTAGGTTGACCTAGGGTGGCCTTCTAGAGGAGTGGCGGGGGGTGGTAGCAGTGCTTTTGGGTGGCCTTCTGGTGGTGCTCCTAGAGGAAGTTCTGGTTGTCCAACTAATACTTCTAAATGGATTTCGTGTTTGGATATGGCGATTTCTCCCCAGTGTGAAGATAAAGAAATAGATGACAATGGATGGGATCTGCTTGATGCCACTATGGACCTCATTGTTGTATGGGGAAAACCGGATGACAAGGACCTGCCACCCTCTGCTGGCGCTGCAATGGCCACTTAGCGACATTCTTTTTTATTGTTCTTACAATGTTATATACTTTATGGGGTTGGCCCACGACTTTATGAATTTCTGGGATTTTCCCATGTGACTCTCGGGGTGTGCCTTTTTACCACCCATCTTTTTTTGTGAATATGTATTTTTATCTTTTATTAATATAATATAGATATGGGGCCTATTCATAAAAAAAAGTTTAAATTACACTTGTAGAGTCTACTTTTATGAGAGTTTCATCAACCATCTCAAGCACCCAATAAATAGGAAAGGAAATATATGAAACCATCAAATAGTAATTAAGAAACCATGAGCTAAAACAATTCAAAGTATAACATCCAAATCTCGAGTTAGAATTACAACACCTAAAAATTGAGATGAGTGCATAAGATAAAAGTATTATATTCCTTTAACTTGCCATAAGTTCTTGGGAACTTGATTTTGACTCCATTATCTCCATTCAAATATGCTCATGAGGTGTAGTAACACGTCATAATTTGGTCAATTAGTGTGACTTTCTCTTATAGCCTTTTTATGTTTCATAGATGTTTTTACATTTCTAATGTGGTAGGCCCAAGTATTAGAGACTGCAACTTTTAATCCAAGAGGCCATTTAGGCCCTTTTTTAAAATTTTAGAGCTTGAAGAGATCTATATGCTAGACAACTTGAAAGTTGTGCTAGGCAATTTGGAATTATTTGGGCCCTGAAACCTCTATAACAAAGAAATTGAGTTTTTTGGTTCTATAGCTTGAAAATTATTATTTTTTACACTATGAACATTAGGAGCAAAGTTAAGACACCTTTCCTAACATGTTTGATGTTTCTTTATGATTTGAGTGTTTTAATGGTGTATTGTAATGTCTTAACTCATTTGGTATAATTGTTTAACATGCATTTGATGTTGTGAACATGTCTTGTCAACTTGGATAGACTTGATTTAGTTGTTGGATTTGTGGTTTTGAATGAGTGCATATGTATTTGTTAATAGGAATAATTCAATGAGGTATTCACTATTTTTAAATCTTTTTTAGACTTTTGGGTTATTGGTTGAATACTTTGTTGCCAAGGTTGATGGTTGGGGAGGAAAATGATTACTTTTTCACATGTGACAAGTTGGCTCTTGACTTGTATTATAATTATTATAATTATTGATGAGGGTTGTAGTACTTGACCCATTGTACGTTTGATTACATGAGATGTACTAATTATGTACGTGGAGTATTATGAATCTATAGAGTTTATATTATTGATTATTAAGATTATTTTATATGTATAGTATGGGTTATGTTTTGTAATTATTGCTTAATTGAAAGAAAAATTTCTAGCCACTTTTTGGGCGTGTTACGATGCGCATAAATAGGTGAGCAAGAGTGTGCAAATGAGTTTGTATAGTTGGATTTGTAAAGCTCCATTCACATCTACATGCAATTAATATTATTAGTTTTGTGTTTTATTGCCTCTTGCATAATCTTGAGCAACATGTGCATTAGTTGCAAAAGAAAGTCCTAACTCCATATAAGTGGTAATACAAAGTTTGAAAGCGAGGGACAAATTGCAAAATAAAGAAGAATGAGTGTAAGCTACAAAATTTTATGCACAACTAATATGTTTGTTAGGCTTAGGGAGAATTGGGAATCAAAAGTAAGTATACAAAGAGCATAATTTGCATGAGAACACAAAATATCCATAGCCTTAAAAAATTAAGTATTAGGAAATAGATAATGGAAACACAAGCAAGGTTTGCATAGTATGCATTAGTACACTTAATGCCCACAATTTTGACCTTAATATGAAAATATTCAAGGCACAAATACATGACAGTTACTTGTAAACATTGAGTTTTGTGCATGCAAAGCACAAATATGTGCGAAGATTTGGTTAATATATGGAACAATTCGGCATAGAAGTCAATAAACAATATGCAAAATTTGAGAACATGTGCAAGAGTAACAAAAATCTATGTGACGCCTTAGGATGTTTATATTGTACTTTGTGGACTTTCAAGGGGTGGGTACAAGCTAGGTTAGCATTATTTGTGTTCGGTTTACAAATAAATCCACGATCTTGATGTTGTATAAGCTTGCAAACTTGTGGGGCTAGTAAGAAAAAAATGTGGACACTTGCAAGGATGCTTTTAAATTCCAATAACTCTAAATGTACCTAGGATTTGACTATTATGCTAAGAGTTTTGAACCAACTTGAGAACCATACATCGAAGAAAATTTTATGAATCTAAATCACCTTGAAAAGCAATGATTTAAAAGATATCTATTTAATCACTAATGTACGAGACACGAGGAAGAAAGACCTACATTAAGGAACTTGTAGCATATACAAAGGCATATGTATGAAAGCCTTGGAAGTTTTAAAAAATGAGTATGATCAAAATAATAGGACAACAATTGCATCTAATTAGGAACAATGAATAAAAGGATGTAGAATGAACCCACAAATTTGAAGTAAGAATATTGTTTATCTCATTGGGCAATAAATTCCACTTTTGATAAGGGAAGGGGTTATATCGGAAAATTTTGAAAAAAGACAAAAAATTAGAAAAAAAAACATAAAACAACACAACAAAAACTAAGGGCTTAGATAGGAAAATTTTGAAACAAGACCAAAAATTAGAAAAAAACAAACACAAACAACACAACAAAAACTAAGGGCTTAGATAGGAAAATTTTGAGATGACAAAAAATGAGACAAACAAATAAAAATAAAACAACACGACAAAATCTTAGATTGATTATGCACATGACAAGGAACAACCCATTTTCATTGTTTGAACAATTTGAGGTATTGCATACTATATGGTAGGGGTAGATGTATGTCATCAAAGTAGGCTAAATAATCAATATTATCTCCATAAAAGTGTTAAATGTATAAAAGAACCATCCAAAATGAATTGAAATTACCATGTGGCTTCCTCTCAATTCTCATTACTCACCTCATTGTAACACTAAGTCACTAATGTCAAAATTTCTTTGCTTGGTTTTTTCTTATCAAATATTTAATTGACGTTGGCTTGGTGCTTAGGAATTTAATGGACCACCATTTCATGCTTTTCTTAAAAAATTGATTAGGAATAAGATCATTTCCATGAGTGTGCCTTTGAATTCCTAATCTTCAATTGCCCTTGCCAACTATAAATTTGATATCTCTAGAGATACTAGAAGTACATTGTCAACCCTATAAGCTAATTCAAATAGATACATCCTTATAGTTATTTTGGGAGCAATATTTTCAACCCAGAGTGTATCAAATAACGTCTTGTGCCAATTTCTTCAATTTTGATTGACTAGTTTCTAAACAATAATAGTTAGCTTTTGTTACTCAATTCAACTTGCCCATTGCCTTGTGGATTCTAATATGATGAGTGTAAAAGTTTTATACCATATTGGTAACAAAATATAGCTACCCCAGATGATAAAAAATGGATTTGTTGTTAGCTTTTATCATTTTGGAACACTAAATTGAACCAAAATATTTTCCTTTATGAAATTACATATAACTCTAGAGGTAGGCTACTTGACAAGGATAACTTCAACCCATTTAGTGAAGTAATCTACGGCTATCAACACATGTATATGACCAACACTTAAATAAGGGTTAAGTGTTTCAATGAAATCTAAACTCCATTGTTGAAAATACTTCTCCATAATCACTAGACTCAAGGCCAAAGCAATGAGTTTCTAGGCATTCCAAAAAATAGTTGACAACCTTCACACTTTTTTACCGACTCACACACATCTTTAAACATGTGTCAATACTAACAATCTCTTAAAATCTTAAAAGTAGTTAAAGAGGTTGAAAAGTGTACACCTGTAGTGTAGGAAATTGCATACCTTGCAATTTCACACTACGAAATGTCCTCTCTTTTGGTTCATGATTTAGAAATAGTTTAAATATAAAATGTTGACACCAAAATATCTCCTATATATCAAAATTATGATGATCTCAGGTTTTTGAGTCCTTCTTTCTCAGATAAGAGTGATGTGCATAGACGTTTGAGTGATACGCTAATGTCTCATGGAAACTTATGATTCAAGTGGTTGTTGGAATGTTACATTCTCAAGAATATTTTGAATGCAAACCTTTTGTGTGGAAGCCACACTTGGTAGGAAATTCATGGCTTGCTCTTTTGCAAAAAGGAAAGATTTTTCTCTAATTCTCTCTCTCTCTCTCTCTCACACCCATGCTATGCTTTTGGCTTTGGATTTGCAACTTTCTTGAAGTTTAACAATTTTGAAACAACAAAACACATTTTGCATGCCATTTCTTGTTGATGAAATTGAGCAAGACACCTATGTTGTCTTTGGAGGTTGTTTGCAACTTTCTGGTGAGAGATATCTTATCTTTATTATCTCCTTAATTATTATAAATGTTTTATATGCTAGTAGTTAGATATCATTGGTGTTAGCACTCTATGTTTAAATCTATTGTCTGAATAATTGACATTGCATTCTATCAATCTTTATCAATATCTCCTTTTTATCAAATAGTTTATCAAAAAAATCTTAGTTGTCTATGCAGGTGGAAACATAAAAATTGGGGTTTGACTAAGGCAAGCCCCTAAATAGCCACCCAAATATTTTCCTCTCCTTTTTTATGTGTAGGTATGTAGGTTGGAATAAATCAACATCTAGGTGATATCTATTCATTTTCTATTATTTCTTCCTTGGTTCTTGTTAGTGGCATTTTCTATTGTATATTTTAATATTTTTTGTTATTTAATAATATCATATACAGTGGGCCCATGGTCTCTTTTTTGTGTGTGTAGGAACAAGTTTCAAGGTGTTTTGTGTTTTATTGTTGCATATGTTTAGGATGAAAGCACATTGTGAGGACATCTACACTATGCACTTGTGTCCATGGCTAAGACTTCCAAAAAGCTGCATAATCATCTTTAAGACCTATACTTCCTTTTTATGTGGAAATTAGATTATTTTTCATTACAAAAAGAGATTTTGGAATGTTTATTGTAATTGACCATTTATATTGGAACTGTAATATTTAAATCAAATTTCTAATTGTAAACATAAAAAATGATTTATCAAACCATAAATTAGATTGTCTGATTCATCCTAATGTTAATATAGAAAGTTGATTCTCAAGGAAAGTTACTTCCTCTATCAGAATCAATTTGATATATTACAACACCATAAGCTTTATGCTAAAAGGTTTCACATAATTTATTTTGATGCTTAAAATCAACACATTTTAAGAAGGTTCCATCAAAACCCTTCTTATACAAGATGTTTTCCTAGATAATATATTTCACTCCTCTAAGTTTGATCACTCTCTTTTATCTAGTAGCGAGATGTGAGGGAAATTCACCATAACTAAGGAAATAAGCAAATATTTAAATACCACTCATTCATTGATCCAATGAAAAGTGCTAACAAGAGCTTCATATTCATCCACTTTTGTTTTCTTGATTCTTTATAATAAGTTGGAACAACCCTTGACCTCATGATTGTATTCTTGTACTTTGGCTATTCAAGTTCCTCTTTTGTCCAAAATAATTTCCTTTTGGATTAAGGTAGTCTTAACGGTTGTATAAGGAATGAATATAATAGAATGCAAATTTAAAATTTAGAACCTAAACTGCTCAACCACTTTAATGATTGTAAAGGCATTTTTTTATAAATGAATAATTTAGTTCATGTTTTTTCAAAGAAATGCTCATAAAGTCAATAGTTGATTCAACTCCTTCATCATTCTTTTACACAAAGTATATCTTATATGATTAGATGCATACAAACAAATAATGAAATATTTTCACAAATTTGGACATACTAGCACATGGGCATGTGTTAAAGTTTCTTTGATTACTTTAAATTTTTTCTTTCCTTTATCATCCCATTTAATATTATTTAGGATTTTGACCCCTATTGTAGACAACTGATAGAGGAGGTTGAAGAAACTAAAAGAAAGGTATTTAGATAACAGTGAAAAACAATTGCAAAATATATCTAACATATATGAAAGTAAACAGAACAATATGCATACACAAGATTACAAGAGACATATATTTACATGGGAAACCATTTTAGGAGAAAACCCACCACAAAAGAGATGCTCATAGTTATATTATTTAGTATTAGAAAAATGATTCAATACAACATGGTCTTTGGAATTTTTATAATCTGTATCTAGAACATACTTTTGCAATTTTGCAATCACTAATTACAACAATGTTCAATTTTGTTTCCACATAGTATAATATTCAAATATTTTAACCTTAGCATATTCACACAAGGTTATATAGAGACATATTCATGGGTGTGAAGTAGGAAAAGTGATCCTAGATTTAACTAGAATTAGCTTCTTTTCACTTGACTCCATATTTGAACATAAACCAACTAGGGTTTGATGATTGGCTTGCTGCTACAAGGGAGAGCCAATCTCCTAGGGTTTGTATTCTTTTGAATCATAAAGAAGATGAATTTTGTGTGTTTTAATGAGCCTATTTGACATATAACCATAGATTTGAAAATGTAATTTATTGCAAAAATGAAAAAAAAGTAACATAACAACTTCAGATTTGAAAATGAGATATAGAGAGGAACCTATGACTTAAATCTAAGCCTGAATTACAAGTATAGGTGCGTTGGATGCCCTAGACTAGGATGCTCTTTTTTTGGATTTGCAAACTCTAAAATATAGGTTACAACCTGCTCTATGTTTTCTATGATTTTCTTTCGTTGAAACTTTTAGATCTGATCTATATACATGAAAAGAAGGGAAAAGGTTGTGTTGTATAGGGGCTTTCCTAAGTCAAACCCCATTTTGGTATTTCTACCTCCACATACAATAAATGATGATGATCAAGAGGGCATACCCTGGGTCAGGAAAAGGCCAAAACAATTATTATTGATTAAAATGATAAATAATAATAGTCAATGTTACCTTGATGTGAAATCCTTGATGAAGTGATGCCACACCATAAATTTCCACAAGTGTTGATTGATGGATGCCTTGATTGCTTGATAGACCTGTAAAAGGTTAGTTCACAAAACATAATAGATTGTTGTAGCTATCATGTAGAGGATAATTCAACAATCTTTATAATTTGTCATGCTTAATCATAATGGATTCTTGCACACATAATTGCTTTATCTTCTTGATGAATTGCAAGATTGAACTTGATTGATGAAAGTGTTCTAATAAAACTGCTAATTCTACTCTTTAATTGCCTTGACTGATTTTAGGATTGATGCAGGGGAATCCATTTTGATGCTTTTGTTGTCATTTTGTAAAGGTTTGGAATTTGTTCTCCAATCTTGGTTTTGAGTTAATTTGTGTTGTTTTGTGCAAATAAGGTCATTTTGGACCATTTGGGGTCATGTGTGTGCCTTTTGATTGGTTAGTTGGAAAATTGTTAAAAAGTTATCAATGTTGTCAACAAAAAGTGCATACAACTTTGCAACTTTGGGTTTTGGGAGTTAGAAGTTAGTTTGAAGAGTTAGATTGGTTGGATTTGAGGAAAGAAACACATTCTCACACCAAGCAGATGTAGAGAGAGATTTGGAATGAAAACCACCAATTCTTGCAACGATTTCTTGTGTTTTTCTATGTGTAGTAGTTTGAAAACCAACTTGTACGGCCCTGTACGAATTGGTACGAACCTGCAACTTATATGGGTGGAAATATAATTTTATTTTAGATGTTTTTCATTCTTACCAATCCTAAAGAAAAGATTGTTTGATTGGTCTAACAAGTCAATCTTCCTAGCAGCCTTGTTCAGAAACTATAGTTTCTAGTTTTGATAAAAAAATCATTTCTCTTGATTGGTAAAGTGAAAAATGCTAAATTTTTAGGAAATTTTTTTTTTTCCATTCTCTAATGGATTCCAAAGTCTTGGTTTGATACATTTTTTCCAGAAGAAGTTATGGGTGACTGTTATAAGAAAAACCTGTCAAAAGGGAATAAACCCTAGTTGCTTGAGGGTTTAACAAAATATATGTGTCATTTGAAATCATAAAGGAATGATGAGTTGTAAAACATCAAAATGCATTGTAAGAGAACTTGAAAAGTGCAAGATTTCATGTGTCATGTTGATTTTGCTTGTTGAATCCCATTAGGCTACAGGAGTAATTTGTCTAGGATGAACTAGGATGTACCTAATTATTGAATGAGATTAATCATTGTGTGAAACATGTCAAGTGGATCTAGTTTAATTCCTTTCTCTGCATCAAGGATCTTCAATTTTCTCTCTAAAAAATGCTAGGATTAAAATAGAGAAAATGACTTGTATTTATATGCAATTCTTTAATTTATCGCTAATTGATTACTGATAGCTAACAAATAAAATTGGTTTTTAAATACTAAAATATCAACATTGACATATTCAAATTAGGTCCAAAATAGGTTGGACAAGGGCATTGGGCGCCCTAGTTTAGACTTATCCTTTTCAAGGCCTTAAACATCAGTATTAAATATTAAATGTTTACTTTCAATCCCATCTTTTAATTTTTTGAAGATGTTTATAAAGTTAGCAAATTAAATATCATTGGGTCTGAGCACACAGGGGGAGCTAAACCTAGTGTGAAATTGTTAAGGGTGACAATTTTTGATGCTACAATAAGAATACTGATCATCTTACTATCCAACCAACACATTGAATACCAAATTTTATGTAACCATAACCTAACCATACATGTCATCAAAATATTGCATAAATTATTAAGTACGATGTCCCCACATAGATAGTCAATTTATACACTTTTTCATTGTCAAATACTATGAATACAACCTTAACACTGTTGGCATATATGTATATTTTTCTATTATAACTAATACTACCAACTCTTCACTTTTTGTAGCTCACACCAACATAACTTTTGACTACTTACAATACCTTGCGCCATATTCCAAAACACTATCTTTCTTTTATATTGTGTTGCATGAAATCTAGTTTTGTTGCATGTGTCTTTGCATCACTATTTATGCTCCAACAAACACTAATCACATATGTGGTTGTGAGTTATTCATCCAAATGATTTTTAGTTTTTGTCACAACACCAAAACATGTAAACAACCCATACATGCTACACCACACTTATTGCCATATCATCACTATATGTTAGTAAATAAAAATTCTATATAACAAAACCTAAACAATCACCACATATCATTGCAATGCACTTTGTAGACAAAATATTCTTACAAGGACTTTACAAGTGAGTATTACTAAGTCTTAACATTCTCCCACAATATTTTTTGTAGGAGAGAGTGGTATTTCAATCTAAGAGATTAATCTCATGCTCAAGAATGGGATAAGCTTATCTCTTCCCTACACCACATGAACTTTGTAGCACTTACAAGTATTCTCAAAGAATATGCAACATTTATTTGTTAAGATTAAGGTACCATCTACCTTGTAAATCCTATGTCATATTGCATTGTTCCAACGTCCTCATAAACTATCTCTAGGCACTTAGTGTGTACTGGAAAAATGTTTTGTAATATTTATTCTCACCATTGTTTGTAATACATTCATAAGGGGTGTTGTGTTCCACTAGCAACGATAAAGGTAATTTGTGAACATGCATATTTAATATTTTTTCCCCACATGTGGACACTTAGAATGGGATGATAAAAGACAAATGAAGTGGAAAAATGAGTGACTGTTCGGTTTCTTCAAGTGGGTGCTTGAAAAGAGGAAATAATGTCTCTTAGTATTCCATCTTTTGTTGAATTTAATGTAATGTTTAATCCAAGTTTGGGAACCCAAGTTGGAGGGAAAGTGTTGGAGCCAAAATCAATGTCCTTACGTATTCTGAGGAGGTAATCCAAGGGTTGGGACGTTTGGAATGAAGATTCATCTTTGGGCACCATGTTTGGTTCTTAAGACCTCTACATGAATGTATATAATCATCCCCTTGGATGTAAAAATAATGAGGAAGAGTTGAATGTAGTGTTACTCTGTAGGAACAAGGACAGGTTGAGGCATAAAGTGGTTGTTCACAGAGGAAAAGAGGAGAATGGAAGTGAATGTATTATAATATCATTTATTTAAAAATAATACATACTTGGCCTCTCTTCTTGGTGGAGTTTCTCTCACAAGGGTTTCTTTGTGTAAATCTTATGTAATGTGATTCCTTTTATGTTGTTGACTTGTGCCTCTTTCTTGCTATCTTATGGTGGTGTCACATTTTATTTATTGCTGTTATAAGTTCACATAAGGTGGTGTTATTAAGCATGTTATGTGTTGATTTTTAGCATCATAAAGAAGATGGATATAATCATGGTAATTCCGCATTAAAGTAGCTTGATTTTAGATTTGTATATAAGTTTCAAAATTTATATTGAAGTAGTTCAATCCTTATATCTCATCCACTGAATTCCTAACTTGATTATTTAGATAGGCTTGAAATTTCCCCACATTTGTTATTAGAGCTTATATAGTTCTCAACATTTGGTATCAGAGAAAAAGGTTAACTTGGTTCTAGGTATTTTACTATTTTTGTTTTTCTAGTTTGGAAAGTTTGTTGGAATATGTTAGAAGGAATTGAAGGTTTTTGGAGGCTTGTGGGGCTACAATGAATGTTCTGCAAGTTAACTTTGTTTTGTAGATATGTGAGATTGAAAGCCATGGATATTGTCAATGTGATCTATGTTAGGCATTGGTTGCTCATGATTGTGGATCTTCATTGAGTTGGTTATGTTTTGGTAACTTGGATCTCTTTTTTGAAAATATGTGAGTATCCTCTTGTTTAGTGGTTTGTTCTTTTACCTTGTGGTCATGTGCAATAAGAAGGTGTTCATATTGGATGGGTACTTTTGATAATCCTGGTCAAATGGAGAAACACTCGCTATTTCTACTATGGAATGGGTTGCTTATATTGGTTTCATGGTTTTAGCCCTTGATTACATGAAAGCATAGGGAGATAAGCCATTGACATCTTTGTGAGTTGTGGAGACGATATGTTTCATATGTTATAGTCTTCTCAACAACTTGATTTTCCTGTTGGGATACAATTTTCTCTTGTTTTTAGTTGTTCGTTTGTACATTTGTGCTTATTCCATTATTCAGATGGCATGTTTGATGTGAATGTCTAGATGTTTAAGTGGATTTCAGATTTATAGAGATGGTTTTGCAGGTTTTACATGTTAACAAAAAATTATAGAATGTATATTTGTGATAAGACTGTATTTAGGGTGTTCAATATGAAGATAATCACATGTTTGCATGGATGCTTGGAGGGCTCTTATTGATATATGATTAATCCTATGTGGGTTTGTTTTGAAAATTAGTTCTAGCATTGAACTTGGTGTTTGATTCTTGGAAATCCACACGTTATGCCTAATTATTTATATTCTACATGTTATTTATGTGGGGTTGAATCTTTTTTAGTTATTTGAAATTGGAGCATTGATTATGTATTTCTCCTTTGATATGTTCCATATGTGTAGATCTTGTAATATTATTTGATGTGGATTCTATTTGGCAGGCCTTATTCTTGGTCACTATTATTACATTGTGTTTAGTGAGCCATGAAAATATTTGATTAGAAGATGGATGGTCTTTTACAATGGTTGTTGGTGTTATAAGAAGCTCCTAGAATCTACCTTTAGATAGCAGTAAGAGTTTAATGAAATCTTTGGTTTTATTTTCAAAGGATGTGTGGCAATTACATCTTCTTAGTTTGGAGATCGTGGTTTGAATTTACCTTTTGGGAGCTCATGGTGTTGAGTTATTTGATTGTGTTGGGGCCATGGAGGATCTTCAGTTAGGAGATGGTTATCAAAATGCCTAGAGAGATTGGTTACACAATTCAATAAGAGCTTTGATAGTGATGTGGATTCATCATTTGATGATGGATTTTTATCTTCATGTGATTGGAGACGTTGTTTCTTAGTTTAGAGTATGGTTGTTATTATAACATGATGTACTCTTGATTCTAGATTAGAGTTTTGACATGATATAGGTTCTCTTGAGACCATGATATATTCATTTAGAGCATATGATATCCATTTGAGGAAATGTTAGATCATGATGTCATGTTTGGGTTCTTGATTCCATGGTTGGAATTTTGATAGTGGTCTACTTTGGTTCTTTTTGGTTTTGAGTATTAATAATTTTCTTGAAGCTTCATCATCTTGGAGGGTTGCATTTGAAGTTGGCATGGATTGATTGTCGATGCTCATGGAGACTAGAGAGACTTGGGTGAGGCTAAGAGATGTCTTATTTTTAGGGATTGTGTGTTGAGATTGTTACTCCTTGATGGGGATTTAAGTAGAAAGACTGAGGATCCTACACTTGGTTATGGATGTGAATCCATTATGGACTTGAAGAGAATATTTTCCTTTATTATAAGCTTTCATTTCTTGGTGTTGTGTGCACAAAATGATATTGTATTCCACCCTTGGTATACTTAGCAAGTGAATGATCTGAGAGGTATTTTTCCACTTAAATGTTAAATGCATTATTTATTTTGTGTATTATCTTCTCGTATGAGTTAATCTTTAACATCGAAGTTATGAAGGCTTGTGAAGAAGAAGATGCATGGTTATATGAATTTTCATTTTTTTCCTTGTTTTGGTCTTGAGCTATGGATCTAGTTTTGAGGACTTATTTGGAGAGGTACAAGAAAAGGTATGTGGCTTTGGGCATATTCCCTTTATTGTGAGAATGATTGGTTGGTTTGATTTACCTTCAGTATGAGAGGTATACATTTATTGCTGCCATGTTTGAAGAACACATGATTATACTAAGAGGGGGGGTGAATCAGTATACTATAATCTTTTACTTTTTTAAATTAACAACCACAATAATATCATTCACATAAGATCTAACAATTATGCAACACAAGAAGAACACACGGTTTACGTGTAAACCCTTATGGGAGAAAACCATGACAAAATATTGCTTTGATATAAATCTCTTTTACAATATTTATAGACACCAACCTTTTGGAGGCACCAACCCCCATTGCTAAGCACTAACTTAGTGAGAGACACCAATATCTCATTTAGGAAGGACCAAATTCCACAACAAAGTTCCATCTTCAGGATGTTTCTTCTTCAATGAATAATAGATATCTTGATCTTCTTATTTTATTCACTCTACAATTTCTCACTAATCATAATGTACTTGTATGATCACACATGCTTGAATGATATTATTTAATACATAATCTCTTATTATTTCATCCACCAACATTTATTTTATACTCATAAATTCTTTATCATTTGAATGATCTCTATCTTCATTTACTCCTCACTTTCCCTCTTTGAGTGTTTGACTGATTTTTCTTTTTAATCCTTCATACTTATTTCTTTCAAATCTATATTTACCATTCTTCAAATCTGCATATACATATTCTTACAACTCTGCCATAAACTCTTCTTACAAATATGTCGTAGATACTTCTTACAGATATTTCTTCAACTTCTTTGATCTTTTTATCTTCTCATTTACAGATCTGTAGGTGTAAGTATGATATATACTTTTACTCCTCACACACCTTCCTCTTATTTATCTTCATATATTACTCTTCATAATTTTTAATTGTGTATATATGATATACTTTTTACTCTACGCACTCTTTTCTTTTTCACAATCCACATTCACTATTTGTATCTTATGCATTCAATGGAGAGAGGAAACACTTCAAAAAGGATGCATTTATTTCAATGTAAGCACCCTTTTATTACTAATCATTTCTTTTTAACAATCACCACCATTCTTAAAACATAATAACTCCTTTAGTATGATTGCTCCCTTTTAGTAGCAAGTGCTTCCTTTTATCATTCTAATTTCTTTCTAATTTGTTATCTTCTAATCGCTCCATTTTGTTTGTTTCTCCTTGGACGATATATATATATAATTTTCATTGCTCTTCACCTTAATATTGATTGGTCTATTTTATAGAATATATTCGTTGCTCTTTAAAATAGTAATAATATTAATTATTGTCTTCAGTAATGAATCACTACTACTCTTCATATTCAATGCTCGTCATATTCATTTCTACTTTGTCTTTACGCCTTTTGTTACATCCTTTTTATCTTAGGTGATCTCATATTTATATGTGCCTTTATAACCACTAAAGAAGTCAACCAACATAAAGTGTGGTTAGCTAGGCCTTGACCAATAATATAACTTGCATAACAAAGAGGCTCGACCCATATTTATATATATCTTTTGTTAGTGATCCTTAATGTAGTTGTTAATATTCTTGTAAATAATTTATTCCACCATATTCTTTATCAACTCCAATGCTAAATCATATATTATTGAAAGTAGTCACTATTGTAGTTTATCTTAAAAATCCTTCATTCCATCTAATGTTCAATGTATTGAATCCGATCAAATTATTCTTGTTTCTTAGTTTCTAGATTTGTATCATCATATCACATGCCACCCATTAAATCATTGTGACATTATTTTATCTTTGACATCAATGACAATATTTTCAACAATGTTTTCATTTGACTTGAATGTTAGATGTTGATATTCTTTTAGTATGGGAATGGTGAAGGAGATATTACTTTATACAACTTGGTACATGCTAGTGTTGAACAAGGACATACTTCAATTTGTAAGTTCTCTCTTTTGTTTTGTTTTTCTTTTTGGATGTTTGTATTCACATGATTGAGAGTGTGAAGAACTTGGGAGAGCTATGGAGACTATCGGTGAGAGAGGTATTACAACATATTATTTACAATATTTATATTTCCTTGACACTGTGTAATAGAGGAGTTAGCCGCATCCTCTATGTGAAGTACTATACGTAGACTTGGTATGCCTTGATCTATTTTAAAATTTGACATTACTTGTGCAATGAGAGTTTTTAGATATATGTCAAGTTATTCTTTTTGATATCTTGATTTACTGATTATTGATGTGATGATGAATTTGCATGTTTCATTATATTGGGATCTATGAGTTATGTAGTTGTTAGCTTTTTAAGATCAGAAATGCAATAAGCAGAAATACAACACATAGAACAATGAACACATTAGATACCTTGGGAAAATACTCCTTGAGGGAGAAAAACCCAACAAAATATATCTCTTATATATCATATAAAGAAGTGCAGAAATTCTACATACGAAATTAGGCCCTAAGCATGGAAGAGTCTCATACAATGAAGAATGACACTTCTCCTTGAAGCGAACCTCGAGTGCTGTAGATGATACCACTTATAGAAATTGGATCTGCTGTTGCTAGGAATGAACTGTTGCTGGAGGTGCAAATTACTGCTTATGGAAGATGTGAATTTGAATTAATGATTGTGATAATAGAAATGAGAGGTCTTCACCTCCTTTATATACAAGGATAGGAAACCTCTTCTCTAGGTTGGCCCCCTTAGGAAATAAAAAATAAAAAATATTATTTGAGTCAAGAAGGTCGACCTGCCTTAGACAAAGATATATTAAGGAGAAAAATATCTCTTGTATCTACAACACTATCACTCCCTCTTAGCTAGGGAGGTATTTTTCTAGATATCCACATCATGGAGTCTCTCAACACGACGCCCATAATGGCTACACCCATTTGTGGAAAACCACATCTTAGTCTCAAAGATGTACAATAGTTCACCACAGAGTCTCTCAACGTGATGTCGTCATGGAGTCTCTCAACATGACGTCTCATATTAGTCTCAAAGATGAATACAGGTTCATCATGAAGTCTCTCAATGTGATGTCATCATGGAGTCTCTCAACATGACGTCCACAATGACTACTACCATGTGTGGAAAGAAACACATGTACAAGTTTTCATCATGGAGTCTCTCAACATGACGTCCATAATGGCTACTCCCATGCCTGGAAAGAAATACAAGTACAAGGGTTCATCATGGAGTCTCTCAACATGAAGTCTCCTCTCAGTCTTAGAGATGAACAAGGGCTTGCACCTCATATTTATCTATCTCAAAGAAATATACACTACAAGGGCTTTCACCTCATATTTCTCCATCTCAAAGAAATCTACACTACAAGGGATTTCGCCTCATATTTCTCCATCTCAAAGAAATATACAATACAAGGGATTTCACCTCATATTTCTCCATCTCAAAGAAATATACACTACAAGGGATTTCACTTGATATTTCTTCGTCTTAGAGAAATATACACTACAAGGGCTCTCACCTGATATTTCTCCGTCTTAGAGAAATATATACTATAAGGGATTTCACCTCATATTTCTGTCTTAGAGAAATACATTACAAAATATCTTCATGATGTTGTGACTCCCTATGAAGCTCCAAATACTCACATAAACCTTTTGACCTCCTCATCCAAGATTTCCTCTATTGGTTTGTCAGACTCCCTCTGAATGTCATTTCCTCCTCTTGAAGAAACTGATTGCAATGATGATCTGTATAGGTTCTCCGTTGTTTAGTGTCTTCATCTTTCTCAATCTTCTTTGTGAAGCAAGCTCTCCATCCAAGGCTGACCCAACCTTGTTCCCTCAAGAGATGAATCCAATGAAGAATCATGAGAGTTATGCACCACCAGCTCAGTCCCAAGGCAAAAATCTATGTCTCCATGTTTGTTCATTTCTTCAACTTGTGCGACTTCCTCACAGGATGCATCAAGCTCTTCCTCCCTTGAATTCCTTATGCAATCTCTCATCATCCTTTTTCTCCTTGATCTGTCCTGGAAGCATTTTAGAGAGATTAATAATAGTTCATAGAATTAAACTATCTCGAAGAGAAATACCAATGCTAGAAGCATACATGATTCACTATTCCGAATGTTAATACATGAATTATTAACTACATAAAATTCATGATCAATATTCAAAGGTACAAACATAAAATAATTATCTCTTTATCGTTGGTACACCAATGAGCTAGACCTGTAGCTGTGTCTCATCTTCGCCACCTTCAGTGTTTCCATCCCATGCAACCAACCTCATATATATATTTTTAGATCAAACACAATTCAGCTGATTTAGCTCTTCTTTCTAGCTCTTCATTTGAATCTTGAATCTTGTCATAGCTCTCAAGCCACATTTGAAATCAGTATCTGTCTTAAGGTCTGCTGTCCAATGTTGCAGGGCCAAATGACAATGAAAATATCTTTCCAACACCTTCAGAATCACCAAGAATAGCTCCCAAGATTGTTCAATAACATCAAACTCACACAACAACATTCCAACACCCTCAAAAGGTAAGGATATAACAGCTATAAGTCTGATAATGATTGATACCAAGTTGCAGGACCCCCAATGACACAGATCACCACTAGACTAACCCAACAATCTCCAAACAACCTCTATCTATCAAGGATGGACAAGGAATAGGTCTTTCATAAGTTTTCAGTCATACCCAGGTTTGTACGATACCCCTTTAGGCATCCAAATCCCCTAATAAACAACTCCAATGGTCACCAAAGATTTACAAGTCAAATCACCCCCAAACAGCCTTGAAACCACCTTATATAGGTAGCAGTTGGGAAGGAGAAGTCTCATGCCCAACACCAAGTGTCTCGTATGAAGGTACAACTCCACAAATCCCATTGAAACCCCAATTTGCAAATTCTATGAAGAACAATGGTGATTCTAGAGAAGAACCACACCAAGCTAGCTAGGGATTGACTTTCACATTTGAAACCAATAATCCAATGAGGGTTTTTGACCTCACAAGATTCAAGGAAAAAAAATGCAAGTTCACTACAGCCACATTTCATTATGTGTAATCACAATGTATGACAAACTCCTCTGGAATGCTTAAACAAATCTTATAAAATTTCTTGAACCCACTCTAATACCATGTTAGTTTTTTAAGATCAAAAATGCAATAAGCAAACATACAACAACAGATAGAATAATGAACACAACAAATACCCTAGGAAAACCCTCCTTCTCGAGGGAGAAAAACCCAACAAAATATATCGCTTATATATCAGATAAAGAAGTGCAAAAATTTTGCATACAAAATCAGGCCCTAAGCATGGCCGAGTCTCATACAATGAAGAATGTCACTTCTCCTTGAAGCGAACCTCAAGTGTTGTAGATGATACCACTTCTTACAGAAATTGGATCTGCTGCTGGAGGTGTGAATTGCTACTTATGGAAGATGTGAATTTGAATGAATGATTGTGATGATAGAAATGAGAGATCTTCACCTCCTTTATACACAAGGATATGCAACCTCTTCTCTAGGTCATCCCCCTTAGGAAATAAAAAATAAAAAATATTATTTGAGTCAAGAAGGCCGACTTGCCTTAGACAAAGATATATTAAGGAGAAAAATATCTCCTGCAGCTACAACACTAACAGTTGTGTGGGTTTATCACCCATTTGATTGTACTGGGATGACTTGGATGTGGATATTTATATCCATGATATTGTTTTAGTGTTAATGTATAGTTTGTTAGTTGGCCTCATTTGTGGTCATTTGTATAATGGTATTTTACATTGAGATAGGAGGATGAATATACAAAGACTTGATTGCATATTCTGGGTTGGTATGTGGATGGCATGAAGTTCTATCTATGATTTTTATACCCTAGTTTGAGGTTTGGTTATCTTGGATGAGTTATAATTTGTTGTGGTTTCTATTCTAGCAAGTATGAGCAAGGAAACTACTCAACACCTTTTTTATCATTGGAATTTGAGGCTTGTGTTCATATAAAGATTGGTGTAGGTTTTAGTGACATATGGTATGATTCACCTTGGCAAGCTCCTTTTTATTCCATAGGTGGCATGTTGGAGAATGTAAGGAGTTTTTTTATGGTGGTTATTATGGTTGTTTTTGTAGGTATCTTGTTGAGGCATGAGAGCATGGTGAAGATTCAGGTAGTACATGATTGGCTAAGAGATATTTTTCCCTTGTTTGTGATTCCTATAGGTATATTTACAATGTCTAATATTAAGTGAGAGAATGTTAGGATTAAGGTGCCATCTACCTTATAAATCCTATGTCATATTGCATGGTTCCAACAACCTTGGAAAGTGTTCCTAGGAATTTAGGGTGTTTCAAAAAAATAATTTGTAATATTTATTATCACCATTGTTTGTAATACATTCATAAGGGTTGATGGGTTCCACTAGTAATGATAAAGGTGACTTGTAGACAAGAATATTTAATATTGTTTCCCCACATGTGGATGCCTAGAATGGGATGGTGAAAGACAAATAAACTGGAAAAATTAGTGACTCTTGATATTCTCTGAGTGGATGTTTGGAAAGAGGCAACATGTGTATCTTGGTATTCCATCTTTTGTTACATTTAATGTAATGTTTAATTTCCATGTTTGGGCACCCAAGTTGGAAGAAAAGTGTTGGAGCCAAAATTGATGTCCTTTCATATTCTAAGGAGGTAATATGAGGGTTGAGACATTTGGAATGAAGATTCATCTTTGGGCACCATGTTTGGTGCTTAATACGTCTTCAAAAATCTATATAATTAGCCCCTTGTATGTAGAAATAATGAGGAATAGTTGAATGTAGTGTTACTTTGCAAGAACAAGGACATGTTGAGGCATAGAGAGGTCGTTCATAGGTACATAGGTGTTGTCATTTTGGAGGAAAAGAGGAAAATGGAAGTGATTGTATTATAATCTCATTTATTTGAAGATAATGCATATTTGTCCTCTCTTCTTGGTGGAGTTTATTCCTGCAACGGTTTCTCCATGTAAATGCTATGTTATGTAATACCTTTTAGGTTGCTGATTTGTGCCTCTTTACTACTATATTATGGTGTTATTATTTATTTATTGCTGTATAAGTTCACATAAGGTGGTATTATTAAGCATGATATGTTGGCCAATTTTTAACATCATAAAGAAGATGGATATAATCATGGTAATTCCACATTAAGGCAACTTAAGTTTAGATTTGTATATAAGTTTCATATTTTTATATTGTAGTAGTTCAAGTTTTGTATCTCATCCATTGAAGTAATAACTTGGTTATTGTTGTCAAATAGATTGCACCCGAATGCTTGAATGATTAAATTCAACAATCTATTGAAACAAGAGAACTATCTTTAGGCTATGGGTATTTCTATGGTGAAGATAGACCTCCAGATTCTAGGTTGGTTCCTATATGATTCTCAAATTGATAACTGGGTAACTTGTGCTGGAAAAGGGATAGAAGGATTATAATAAATGCACATAAAATTGTAAATTGATGGTGATACACCTAATTGATAAAGACTTGCAACTATGATTCATAATGAACTTCAAAAAAACTATCCACACAAGTCAATTCAATAGTTTGACCACAAAAATGATTCTAAGGAAGACTTGAATAAACCACTTTTGAAGGAAAAAAAGTTTTCTTAGTAAATAAGAATAGATTATTCTGTTACACAACCCTAAACCTGTGATTTTCACTATTTTGAACACATGCAAATATAAATGAGACAATAATTTTAAAGGTTTTGATATTAAACATAGTAAAACTTCATCAAATCATTCATAAAAACATCATAATGACAAGGCAGACTTTTGATTTCACTAAAATCGAAGGAATCTTTACAAAATGACATAAAATGAACCTGTAAACCTGTTGCTGAATTAATCTGAAAACTAAAAAATGAGTTACATGATATTTCTCTTTGCAAAATGCAAAGGCTGAAAAACAAGAACTAGTGAAAAATGACTGACATATCACTTTATATAAAAAGCCTCTCCAAGGCTTGAAGATGAAATTGAAAGTCAATTTCAGTGTGCAAATGATAACTCCAAGGAAAATTCCGAGCATAAATAAATATCTTCAAAAGAAAAGCTCAAACTCATGCAAAAATGAGTAAACCCAGGCTCAAAGTCAAGGTCAACTCACGACTGACCCATAGAGCACTCAAATTGAACTGGAATTTCCCCAAAAAGTGGGTCCAAGCGTGCAAAAGCCACCTTGTTTTTATCAATCTGCCCAAGATAATTGTGCATGATGTTTAAGCATCAAAACTGGCATTGGAACTAAACATGCAACTCAAGAATCTCCATAGTTTGCATGATTAACAATCTCAAAAGAGACTCAAGTCTCACTCCTCATGGCATTGCATAATATACCACCTTTTATCTTTAGTTTACTTGCTCTTTAAAATAGTTTAATTCAATAACTATTAAAAACAATTAATGAAGTTGCTTTAATAGAGTTGAATAAACATTACAAATAATGTAAAGGCTTATAATCATTTCAAAATCAAAAGAATAAACTTGAAATTTATTTTCAAGTCCATCTCATAATACACAGGCTCTCCTTATGCATCATGATTAGGTCGATGACTTTGAAGTCAAGACCACAAGCATGAAATGATTTTGTTTGTTTTTGGTAAAATATAGTAAAAAATGACTATCAAGTCGAATTAGGGTGTGAAATGACTTTGCTCAAACCCTAATCATTTTGACCATTCTTCACATTCCGCACTTGGTTCCTTTGAAGAAAACTGCTCTAGCACTGCCATTCTGCTAGTAGGGATTTTCTAATAGCTTGATTTTGTATCATACCCTGTTGTTTTGAAGAACTTCCTGAAGATTTCAAAAGAGGAGACATAGAGGTAAGATACTTTGATCATGTTTTGGAGGCCGACCTTCATTCTTTGAGGTATTTTGGATTTTCAGGCCACGACTGTATACATAATATTCTGATGCATTCTTTGTTACTCTCCAATGTTTGATGATTTTTTTAGCTTTGAGGCCGATAATGGAGTATTCCTATGCCTCTGGCCACCATGAACGCCTCCTTTGAAGAAATCGAGCTTGCTGGAAAAGCTCAAAACCACTATGTAAAAGTCCTTTACTCATAGACAACTATTATTTTCCAGCTTCATTCAATCTCTAGTAAGTTTATTGGCTCTTATTTTTGCTACAAACCAACACTTACCAATTTTGAAATCTGTATAAATTATAAAGAACCACGTTCTTTCATTCGAATTTTCTATTCAAACCCACTTGGCCGCGGCTATGTATGTTTTCTGTGAGCTCCTCATAACTTGCAAAAACTCATTTGGGTATTTTATTTTATGGGAAAACTCAAGGGTTTCAACTGGAATTTTATTTGCAAAAAAAAAAAAGCCATAAAAATGGCGTATAAAGCAAGATTTTATAAGAGATTTTTCTGTCTATGAGCTGAATAAAATCTTAAAACCTCAGGTCATCTCTCAAACATTTAAATTTTGTAGGCCTCAATGGTGAATGGCCACGACCTTCTTCACTCCTTTTTCCATTTGGGTATTACAAGCTCACTGTATTTTCGTTTTCAGTTAAAACCCTCATATGGGTATTTATATTTAAGATAAAAACCACTCTTGAGGCTATGGCCATGGCTGTAATTTTTGTTTTCCTTTTGACAGAAAATAATGCTTCATTACATCGCTATTATAGTAAACAAAACTGGTCTTTTTGTATTTGTGCTCCCTGATGAAAACCCTAAATGGGTATGTTGTATTTCATGAAAATATGTTCTTTTATGCTCTGAATATCTTTGTGCATCATTTTGACTGTCTGCTGCTCTCAAATTTGTAAACAATAACTTTCAGTTAAAAATGGAAATGAAAGTATTTTTGACATTGATAGTCATTTTACCATACCTTGCAAAGGCTGTCCACCTGACAATGTGACTGTTCTTGCACAACTGTAGATGTCTTTCTAATACATGAGTTTTCTCTGAGGCTTTAACTGTTCACTCTTTAGTGTTAGTCAATGAGCTACTGTTGGCATTTATTTTGAACTACCAGGTACCATGATTCATGCTATGGCTATGATATTATTGCTTTCATCTAAGGCTGTATATTATGAGAACTTTCTACTCTGCCTCCTTTGCAACTTGATGGTTTATTACTGCTTCCTTCAAACTATTACACATGCTTGGCACCTTGTATATGCATTCTAGGTTAACTTATCCCTATTGAACCTGTGAGTTCAATGTTTATCATTCATGTGCCAGAAGAACACTAAGGAAACATTCCTTTGATAACCTACAATTACCAGAACATGAGCAACTATTTGTCCTATTAAGATAATCTATTATCATGAATTTCTAATTGAATGAATACTTGCTCTGTTCTGGATATTGTAGGTTATCTTGATGAAAGATTTTTATGTTTGTGCCATTGGACTACAATCTCTTTCATGATTGTTCACTTGATTTCTATGACCATCTCTCATTACCATGAATTGCTGTTGTTGTCTTATCATTGTTTGTAATGTTCACCTGTAGCTTTTGTGAACTGATTTTTTGATGATAATAATGAGGTTGATGATCCATTAATATATTTTTATCATTCTTTAGCATGATGAGCAATAAAAATGATTGCTCAAACTGTTTTCACCATGTTTAAATAAAGGCCGCTTTTATGGATTTCTCTTATTACAGTAGTCCTTTCTTGATAACTATTCTGAATATTTGATGACTCTCATGTATGAATGTTGAATGAGAGGATGTTTCCTGATATACCGGGCTCAACCTTGTGGGAGCCCATTTTTCTCCACATATCTAATGAAAATGATCATGAACATAATGAACTTGTTCCTGGACATTTAAACAAACAAGTCAACAAAAATAATTGAAGCTGAAAGATTTCATTGAACTTCGTGCTCCTTTAACTTGATCATCTAATACATGCTTGAAATGATGTAGACTATATTTTTGTTGGAAATGTAGGCATAGGATTGATCTTGATTCATGATTTCTTAGAGTTAATCTCTAGCATCATTTCCATTCATCCTTTAGAACAACTTAAGGAGACTGGAGTCGGAGAACTTGGAAAGCTTCAACAACACCGGTCAAAGATATCAAGCATCACTGGCTCCATCATTACAGGCAATGATGAACCACCTTCCTTCATATGTTTATATTGTCTACAAATGTATAGTTTACAATCTATTTTTTTATCTATCATTTGATTAAGTAAATCAAGTTCAGCTACTCCCACGGCTTGTGTGGGACCTTGATCTTTACAATATGAATAAAACAACAATTGTTATGCAAATTTCTAATTTTCTGTTACAAGGACTTGCATAAGAAAACTGAAAATCAAATGTAATATGAGTTTTACATGATGACACATACTTAGCAGCAAAATTTGAAATTCTATGTACCTCTCAATGATGAATTCAATTAAGCTCTACCTGTTTTAGGTTGTAGTAAAAAATAGGTAACAAATTGGCGACCTCTGTGGAGTGTTTGCTTGCTAAATACCATAGACCAGTATATAGCTTATCCATTGGGCATGAAGTCCATTTTTTTGCTCTGCCTTGACTTAGAAAAACTTGTAACTCAACTCAAACCACTCAAACTGAAAGAAACTACTACAACTTTGTTTAAGATAGCTTGAAAACCATGTGCAACAACTGCACTTTATTGAAAGCAATTTTTTTTTGAAATGAAACGTGCCATGGGGCACTTATTGAAAGCATAACTGAAACTGAAAAATACTCTAGTATGTACATCTAGAAACATTTCTCTTTAGTAGCACTGCTTGAGGTGAATCCCATTGATGGGGATTGGCAACACCTCGCCATCCAGCATTGAGAGCTGGAAAGCATTATGTTCTTTCTTTGTTGTGATAATATATGGGCTATCCCACATGTCATCAAACTTTGTATGTTTACCAGGCTGGCTTTTGAGCTCATCCCATTTGAAGACTAAATCACCCTCATTGAAGACTCTTGATTTTTCTTTTTTATCAAATGTTTTCTTCATCCGAGAATGATGAATTTGGAGCTTCCTATAAGCCTCTTTTCTGGTTTCTTCCAACTCTGTCAATTGAGCAAGCCTAACTTGCATTGGCTATTCCTCAAGTAACTCAAGCTCTTTTATGTAACTCAGAGTTGGAAATTCAATTGAAATAGGTAATTTGGCTTCTTTTCCATAAACCAAAACATATGGTGAAAATACTATTGATCTTTTTGGTGCAATTCTATCAGCCCATAGGGCTAACTTGAGTTTGTCATGCCACGACCTTTGATTATGTTCAATAGTCTTCTTTATGATCTTAATCAGATTCTTATTCGTTGATTCAACCTATCCATTACCCTAGGGGTAATAATTGGATGAAGTATTCAGATAAATATTGTGAACCCCAAATCTATGTACTTGCAAAACAAGGAGATTAAACACCCCAAGTTAGATATTGCAAGCATAAACAAGGATTCCCCATGGAATCCATTTAAAATTCAAACTAGGAATGAAAATATGCAAAAACACAATAAAATGATAAACCAAAGATGAAATCCTAATTTAAATAGCAAACTCTTGATCCCATGGGGGAATTGGTGCCAATTTGATGTGAAAATTTGGTCATTTCCCAATTCCTATGATTGCAAGCTTCGAATGTAGACTTGATGAAGAAACGTGATCCACTTTTGGTGATAAATGATGAAGACTCCAAGCCAAATCTGAAAAAGAACCTAGCTAAGAGCTCAATGGTATGAAACTTGATAAATATTTGAGCATGGTAACTTTACTCAAATTGTGGATGATAAAATGAGGAGAGAAGCTCTTCATTTATAGGATTTCAAGATGGAAGAATGCCCAAATTTGAATAATGTGGGACTAACATTCATCCAATGATACGGTGCCACTTGTCAAGCTATGAATGGATGATGGTTGTGCAAGATTTGGGGTTTGTGCCAATAAATGCCAATATTTGAAATTCAAATTTGTTGAAATGACATGTAAGAGGGAAGGGGAAAATGCAATAAATGCCACTTGGCTCAAGGCAAATGACATGTAAGAGATCTTAAATGCCTTGTTGGAAGGACTTATTCCCACTTGGATTTTGAATTCAAATTAGGGAATATTCCAAAAGATGCCATGTGAGGGAAAATAGGATTTAATAAATGAATTAAATCTATTTTCATGTGCAACTTGCATTATCTAGAGGATGTGACATGATATTGATTAAATTAATCAAGGGTTTAATTAATTTAATAGGAGATTAGATGATGTGACTTATTTGACTTAGATTTATGGATTTATTTAAATCAGAGGAGAGGAATATGATAAGAGGCTAATTAAATAAATATTTTGATTTATTTAATTAAAGGGATGGTGTTAGATTAAATCAAATAAGGTTTTAATTTATTTAATTTAATAGATAGACTTTAGAGATTTAATCAAATAAATTGATTATTTAATTAAATAGGGATAATTAGATCAGATGGATTGATTTAATTAACAAGGAAAGTGAATTAATTAGACAAAATGATTTATTTAATTAAGAGACGAATATTGATGAATTTAATCAGATAGGGGAATTTGATTAAATGGTTAGACCGAGGGATGATTTAGGAAGAAACGATGTTAGTAAGTCAGGATCAAATGCATGATGCCAATCCGTATATTTTTGATGTCTACGAATATTATGCTTTACTGAACAATCTGAAACTCTCAAACCAACAAAGGCCAAGGCATTATCAGAAATAATTGAATCAAGTGTACCAAACTTGGAAACTATATCCTGATAGAAGTTTAAAATTGATGTTTCATTTGCATCTCTTAATGCGATTGCTTTAGTCCACTTCGTAAAGTAGTCTGTGGCAGTCAAAATCCATTTGTGCCCAACACTCGAGGGTGGATTGATTGGACCTAAGAAATCCAATCCCCATTTTCTGAAAGGATGCTCAACCTGAATTGGATTCAAGGGTAGGGCTGCTAACTTCTATTTTCTTGCAAACAATGAACATTTACTGCACTTTCTCACATAAGCATGAGCATCCTTGAACAGATTTGGCCAATAATATCTAGCTCTCATTATTTTTAGAGCTGTAGTATGTGGTGCAAAGTGACCTCCAACAGGTCCATCATTCCTCGAGAATTCTTTCAGTCTGATTTGGGTAAACACATCTGAGGAATACACTATTGAAATATTTTTTATAAAGAACACTATCAATTTCTGCATATGGAATTGCTTGTAATCTGTAATACCTTCGTTTTGATCTATCTAAATCTTGTGTAAAATCTTTAGTATGCAAGTAATAAATCATTTGATGGATCCAATTAGCTGAAGTTGCTGTAACAACAAGTTCTTCTTCAAAATTCAAAATTGTAGTGACTTCTTCATTGCTGTTTTCTTTATTTTCTGAAAGCTACTCACACAGACCCTTACCTCTAACATGCTTGGTAACCTTTATATTGATGTCATACTCCATGACTTTGGTTATCCAACTTGCTCTCTTGTCGTTAATGTCCTTATTCGGTAGAAACTCTTTGACTGCTAGGTGAGCTACCAACAGATGTATCTTATTATTAGACAACATATGTCAACTTTTTGAAACTTCTCACTACAACAAGCACATGCTTCTCAACAAATGAATACTTGGTTTCATAATCATGTAAAACCTGACTAAAGAAAGCTATAGGCTGCTCCATACCTTAATTATTTTGCTGACAGAGCATTGCAGAGATGGTATCCACTCCCCCAAATGTGTACAGTATGAAATCCTTATCAAAATCTGGATTGATAAGAGTAGGGGCTGTTGCAAGTGCCTCTTTAATTTGCTCAAAGCTGTTCTTTCCTTCTCTCGTCCAGCTGAATTAAATGTTTTTCTTTAGCATGGCTGTCAATGGCTGTAATAAAGTTGCAACGTTGGGAATAAATCTCTTCATGAAGTTTATTCTACCTAGAAAACTTTGCAAACCCTTTTTGTGAGCAGGAAGTGGTAATGCCAGAATGGCTCCAATACGTTCTGGATCAATAGAAATGCCATCTTTAGAAACAATATAACCCAGAAGTTTACCTTCGTGAACAACAAAGATGCTCTTTTTTGGATTCAAGGAAATTCCATTCTCTCTGTATCTTTCAAAAATCTGTCTAAGATGATCAAAGTGTTCATTAGCATCTCGTGAGAAAATAGTGATATCATCTAAATAAACATGAACAAACTTGTTTATCAAACCTTGGAGATCCATATCCATTGCTCTCTAAAAGGTTGCTCCCATATTTGACAATCCAAATGGCATCTTTCTGAAAGCCATAGTACCCCATTTGGTGGTAAATGCTATTTTATATTGATATTCTTCTTTAACCAGGATCTAGTTATATCCTGAATATCCATCCAACAATGAGAATCTCTCTGATCCTAAAACAACCTGCAGTATTTGCTCTATTGAAGGAAGCAGATAGTGATCTTTGAGTGAAGCTCTGTTTAGATCATAGAAATCCACACATAACCTTATCTCTCCACTCTTCTTCCTGACGTGCACTAGATTTGAAACCCAAGAAGTGTGCTTGATTGGAGAGATGATGTTACATTCAATTAGCTTATTTAACTCTATCTTCATCAAGTATTCCAACGTAGGATTCAGTGGCCTCTGCTTCCATCGCACTTGTTTTGTGTTGGGCTCTAACTCAATTGTATGTTGAGCCAACTTAGGGTTAAAACCCTTCAGATCTCCATATTGCCAGGTGAATATGTCATTGAATTCTTGGCAAAGCAAGATGAACACTTGCTGTTCCTCCTTAGTACAGACTTTTCCAAGCTTAAGGAGCTTGTCCTTGAATATCTCTATTGATTCGTAATGCTCCTGCTTCACTGTGATGCTTGATTTATCTTTTCTAACCTGATCATCAATGTTGAAGATGGATTCAAGGGTCACCAAATCCTTTGGCAGCTTATTAGACTTTAGTTGCATGATTTGATCACCATATTGTTGATCAAATTTTTGTTGGTTTCTAGTAAAAAACTCTGCTTCCTCCATCGGAAAGTGAATTATCTGTTCATCACTGTAAAAAATCTTCCAACTTACATTATTATCAAGTACCGAAGGTCTGACAACTACCTTCACATATTGTTGCACTTCCACATTGTGGATTTTAGTTGGAATGTCAAATTGTGATCCTATGGTAGCAAGTTTATCAGCTTGTTTTGATTTCTTAGTACTGATTGTAGATTAAATGCGTCAAACTCCTCAATTAAGTCGCAAACATGATGTTTATACAATTTCAACAAATCATTTTTTGTTAAATTTAGATTTCTAACCTGATTTGCTATTAATTGAGAATCACCAAACACCTGTAAGCACCTAATTTTCCTTTTTCTGGCCCATTCTAAACCATGTATCAATGCTTCGTACTCAACAACGTTATTAGAAAAACTGAAAGAAAATCTAAAATATGAATAATACCTGTCTCCTTCAGGTGATATGAGCATTGCTCCTCCACCAACACCTACTTTACTCCTGGATCCATCAAAGTACAACTTCCAAAGCTGATCAATCTGCTATTCTGGCTGTTTTTCCTCTTTGACTAGATTTGAAATAGTTACATCGGGCTCCTAAATCATATAAATGCCCAAACCTACTTCATCCATGAGAGTGAACGGATCAACCTCGTGATTTTCAGCTGCCCACTCATCTAAATTTATGTCAGGTATGCCTTCTATAGGTACAGTGGGGTCGAGGGTCATGGATTGATCCTCTTGATAATGGAAAGCTAGGTTTGCATTTATGGGATTTGGCACATAGGGATCGATATGGTCTTTAGCCTGAGGTTCTGACTTGATTGTGACTCTAGTAACATATCTGGTTCTAAAAAACATGTGTGACTAGTCTGATGACAGATAACCACCTAATTTTGCAGTGAAATCTCTAGATAGACAAATAGCAAAATAAGGTGGGAGATCAATAATTTATGTCCTATGGAATTTGAAAGTTCAGACAGGCATGCAATGCAAGAGGCAAATTTTTGATAACTCTTACAGACTTAATGGCTGTGCCATCCAATTGAACTACCCCTTTTGACAATGGTTCATACTCAAGTCCTAACTTATCTACCAGCCGTTTAGACATAATTGAGCTGCTTGCTCCACTATCTATCATGCAATTATGCACTATGTTATCACCAATTATCAAGATGACATAAAAAGGTGGTGGCTTTACCTCTTGAGTTGGCTGCTCCTTATGATCTGAACTATTTGCAAGAACTCTTGGCTGTTCTTTAGTTGTTTCATCATAAATTGATATCTTAGCCAGAGCCTCCTATAGACTTTCTTTCTACCCAAGAAGTTGTAATGCATCCAGCATGGTGATGCTAACAGTTGCTTTTTTCATATGATCTACAATATTGAAAGTTGGAGAACTAAACTTGTGCTGCTCTTTCTGAAAAGCAACCTCCTTCTACACTTAAAATGGCTGAGCTCTTGGCTGCTCCTTGACAGGTTCAACGTGTTTCTGCTACTCTTGGTGATGTTCAGGTTGCTTTCTTGGTAAAATATGGACATTCTGTGAAAAAGAGGGCTGTGACTGCTCTTTATCAGCTACTGGAACTTGATTTTTCTACTGAACAACTTGCTGTTTACCTTTATCAGCCCACCGTTTGTCATTTTCTGGCTACAGTTTGTTAGAAACAACTTGTTGTTTCAGGTCACTTGCCCTTTTCTTGGATCTTGTATTTGCTGCAATAGAAGTGGCTGATTGATTTTGACCTTGTGTATGATTAACTCCACAAAATTTGTTTCCTTGCCAGTTCATCATGGCAACATCCATGTCAGTTTGCTGTGTTTGATCACTCTGTTGATCACTATTTTCTTTGGCTATATCTTCTGCAACAACATAATTGCTCTATACCATCAGGGTCTGACTAATTATTTTGTTCATACATGTGGCTTGATTGTGAGGCTGATTGCACAAATAACACCATACATAATTTTGTGCCAAGTTGTTCTAGATAGGTACAAGCTCTTTAGAAGAGCTAGCATCATTTTGATTCTGATTGTATGGTGGCCTGGGATTGAAATTCCTTTGCTGTCCTTGATTGTCTACCTGATAAGGTGGTTGTTGTGCATATTTTGCACACACGCCCCGCCGTAGGCAGGGACCCCCCTTTTTTTGCTCCCGACAGGCTACTTTGCTCCTATCTTGTTTTGCGTGCCCCATTTTCCAAGCCCAAATTGGTCATGTGCCTTCAAACGATCAAATTCCCCTGACTGAATTTTCCTACTTAGGGTATTCAAATCCGTGGAGCAATAAAGTCACTTGTCCCCTTTTCGCCTTTTATTTTGTTCCTCCTGTTTTGGAAACATCTGTGGACCCCTGTCGGTCGGGTTTCCACATTTTTGACTTTGAGGCTAACATTTTGGTGTATTTGGGATGCGTTTTAGGTCCCTAAGTGAACTGCCAAGGTTTCGTCAACGTTTGGTTAAGTTTCGGTGGTTCTGGAGCTTCATCCCTCTTTGGCTGTTTTGGAAACATCCGTGGACCCCTGCTGGTCCGGTTTCCACATTTTTGACTTTGGGGCCAACTTTTTGGTGGATTTGGGATGTGTTTGAGGTCCCTAAGTGAATTGCCAAGGTTTCGTCAACGTTGTTAAGTTTTGGTGGTTCCGGAGCTTTGTCCCTCTTTGGCTGTTTTGGAAACATCCGTGGACCCCTGCCGGTCCGGTTTCCACATTTTTGACTTTGGGGCCAACTTTTGGTGGATTTTGGATGCGTTTGTGGTGTCTAAGTGAACTGCCAAGGTTTTGTCAACGTTCTGTTAAGTTTCAGTGGTTTTGGAGCTTTGTCCCCCTTTGGCTATTTTGGAACATCCGTGGAGCCCCAGCGGCCCGGATTAATGTTTATGGTCCAAATGAGCTCCAAATATGAATATTATGAACTTTTGATGATGCATAGATGGATCTAACAAGGTTTTTGCAAGATTTGACTAACGTTTTCCTTGATTTTTGTATGAAAGCACTTACGACGTTTCATGTACGCAAGATTCAAGGAGCCTACCGCGGGTCCGTCATGGCGACCCATTGAGAAAGTTGAACAAAGAATGCACATAGCTCCTGTCACCATTCATTTCATGCCCACCCTTCCTTATAGCACCCATCAACAGGGTCGGCATTAGAAGAAGGCCTGTGCCAAAGAGGCCAAGGGAAAAATGCAAGGGGGTGGCCTTGAAGAAAGCATAAGGTAGCTATTCGCCCATCAGGGGCAACCAATCCATTGATGCCAATAGTCGATGGGCTTGTTTGATCCAAGGAAGAACACTGCAAACACATCATGTAAGAAGGTTGCTTTCAAGCAGTTTCAGCTACAGTAAAAGAGAAATCAACTAAATGACAAAATTGCTACAGCACCTGGGCATTAGATGACAAAATAGAGAAAAGAAAAAGATGTATTTTAAAATTGCTGAATATTGTGGGGTAGGTGAAACCCTAATGTAATTGAATCTAGGCCATTCATTGCAAATTAATCCTAGCCATTCAGTTGGGATTTGAAAAACTATAAATAGGGGCTTGCCCCTCATTTGTAAGGGTTGAAGAATTGATGTAAAAATATTCTGCAGCAATAGAAAACAACATTGCATGATTTATGGGTGTTCTTTTTGAGTTTGCTCTTTATGTATGCATGGTTCTACTTCCATGTTAGTTTTAGTATTAGTTTCTTGAATGCCTGTCATGATGGTGTTGCTGTTATAGTATTTGATGAGCTCCCAGCCCATACTTTTAGCACTTGTTGATGACAAGCT
This sequence comes from Sequoia sempervirens, assembly GCA_007258455.2. NCBI lineage: Eukaryota > Viridiplantae > Streptophyta > Pinopsida > Cupressales > Cupressaceae > Sequoia > Sequoia sempervirens. Next base: position 89,401,020 of record VDFB02252616.1, read on the forward strand.
ACTATGAAAAGTTAGCCTGGGCTTCTTTTTCTCATTGCTGCAACCTAGTTCAATTGCATGTTCATGATGTGTATGTGTAATTTGAAAATCAACAGTCCTTAGAAGATTGCACTGGTTTTGTGCAACTGTAGGTTTCTCTTGGCCAAGCAAAACCCAGTTTAGGGAGTTTCTCTACTGTAGCAGCCTCCATGATCACTGCTCATTCGTAGTTTCAGGTCTAGGAACTTCCTCTCTTCCCTGCCCTTTTTCCTTTTTTTTTAATAGTGACCTATGTTAAGGTTCATTGCACATTGTAAAGCTAAATCCAATGATAAAAATGGAGTTCAAGACTGCTGTTTGAACCTGTAGCAAATGCACAACAACTCTCCCATCTTAAGAACTCCATTTGCAGATCCAACTTCCCATGCTTTGTAAATCATCCGTAAGACCGCCTTGTGATTCCAACAAATCACATCAAACAACTGAGATATTCCAAGCACTTTCAAGACCTGACATTAGAGACCTTGGGATAGTGTTCTGCAATCTGATTGTGGAAGATTGTCTTTCAAGAGAGGTAGTGCACCTACGCACTGCCTATGTTGAGAAGTGCATAAAAAACACATCAATAGTGGTCTATTAGGCTGAAAAGGTGTTTGGTAAGGCCTGAAATTATGGTTTTTTTGCCTCTTAAGACTCACCAAATCATTGCTGATTGTTTGCAATAATTTTTCCATCTCTTGCTGATTACCCTTAAGTTCTTGGAAATATAATTGTGCTAGAAAAGCACCATTTTGAACGACTGGCTGATAGCCTAAGGCTAGTTCAACTGGAAGTGAGGTAATAGGTGGTAAATTAATGGTCATCATGGGATAAATATCTAGAAATATTGGCATAGGAGGTCTTGGTGTAATTTTACCAGCTTGTATAAGGCTGTTTTAAGCTCTAATAGCGATTTCATATGTTGCTGGTAATGTTAATCCACTCATTGACTGTATCATTAAGGAAATATCACTATTCAAAGGTCTAAGGTAATACAGAAAAGCGTGATTAGGAGTTGGCCTTACCGTTACTAGAATACTATTCTAGGTCCTTTGAAACCTGAAATTAAAGTCCATCATCTGTTCTTGTGGTGCTCTCTTTATAGTCGTCATCTGCCCGACTAGAGATGGATGATTAGACTTGTCAATTTTTTTTTTGCTCAGCTTGTCACCTAAATCATCCCATGTCGCGACAGTATTGAATGGTAATCCACAAAACCACTGAAGTTCTTTGCCCTTGAATGACCTTGCTAACAGCCTCAACGCCACATTCTCCTGAGTCACGTGATGAACTCCACACAGTGAAGCTACGTCTCTGATATGTTCTATTGGCATAGTTTGATCTTCACCAATAAAAAAGGGAAGACTTTTGAGTGCTGTAACTAGTATATCATCGTGATGAGCCAGATTCAATGGGCTTCCCCCATTGAATGGTACAAACACATGTGCTTTGGCCATTAGAGTTGCTGAAATTATGAGGTTCACAACTTGTAAAATTGGTACAAGTGAAACTGATGCTCTGTAACTTGGTGAAGCTGAATGTGAACCTGGTTGCCTTGCTGACGATCTGCCTCTCCTTCTTGATGTGTATACTAATGGCTCTGCTTTGTAAACTGGAGAAACTAATTGATTTCTTGAAGGCTTACCAGGTGTTCGGTTGGCTGTCCTTCCTCTTCTCTTTGGTGAAGACAACTGCAAATATTCAAACAAAGAAGAACTTCTTGTTTGAATATTTCTCATAAGCTATTTGCACTTGATTTGCTAGAAATTGAGAATGGAGTCGTCAGGTATATGAAACTTATCCTCTAAAAGGCTAAAATACTGTTGTATATACTAGGACAACAACTTGAAATTGTTAAATTCTTTCTCTGAACAGTGATTCAGAGTCGCACCGGTGTGCCAACAAATGTTGTCAAACATATTGCACCCAAATGCTTGAATGATTAAATTCAGCAATCTGTTGAAACATGGGAACTATCTTCAGGCTATGGGTATTCCTATGGCAAAAATAGACCTCTAGATTCTAGGCTGGTTCCTATATGATTCTCAAATTCATAACTGGGTAACTTGTGCTGGAAAATGGATAGAAGGATTATAATAAATGCACGTAAAACTATAAATTGATGGCGATACACCTAATTGATAAATACTTGCAACTATGATTCACAATGAACTTCAGAAAAACTATCCACACAAGTCAATTCAATAGTTTGACCACACAAATGATTCTAAGGCTTGAATAAACCACTTTTGAAACAAAACAGAGTTTTCTCAGCAAATCAAAATAGATTATTCTGCTACACAACCCTAGACTTGTGATTTTCACTATTTTGAATGCATGCAAATATAAATGAGACAATAATTTTAAAGGTTTTGATATTAAACATAGTAAAACTTCATCAAATCATTCATAAAAACATCATAATGACAAGGCAGACTTTTGATTTCACTGAAATCGAAGAAATCTTTGCAAATGACACAAAATGAACCTATAAACCTATTGCTGTATTAATCTGAAAACTAAAAACTGAGTTACATGATATTTCTCTTTGTAGAATGCAAAGGCTGAAAACAAGAACTAGTGAAAAATGACTAAGTCATATCACTTTATACAAAAAGCCTCTCCAAGGCATGAAGATGAAACTGAAAGTCAATTTCAGTGTACAAATGATAACTCCAAGGAAAATATCGAGCATAAATAAATATCTTCAAAAGAAAAGTTAAACTCATGCAAAAATGAGTGAACTCAGGCTCAAAGTCAAGGTCAACTCACGACTGACCCATAGAGCACTCAAACTGAACTAGAATTTCCCCAAAAAGTGGGTCCAAGCATGTGAAAGCCACCTTGTTTTTATCAATCCACCCAAGATAATTGTACATGATGATTAAGCATCAAAATTGGCTTTGGAACTAAACATGCAACTCAAGAATCTCCATAGTTTGCATGATTAACAATCTCAAAAGAGACTCAAGTCTCACTCCTCATGGCATTGCATAATATACCACCTTTTATCTTTAGTTTACTTGCTCTTTAAAATAGTTTAATTCAATAACTAGTAAAAACAACTAATGAAATTTCTTTAATAGAGTTGAATAAACATTACAAATAATGTAAAGGCTTATAATCATTTCAAAATCAAAAGAATAAACTTGAAATTTATTTTCAAGTCCATCTCATAATACACAGGCCTGTTGATGGTGTTTTCTGCACAGCAACAACTCAGACAGAATACAATATTCTATCTCTATTGAAAGGTAATCTTCAACTATAAATTACTGAAAATCACCCCAAGGTCTCTCGGGTGTCAGGTCATGACAATGCATAAACAATTTAGATAATATGTGAAATGCTGGTAATCACAATCGGACCTTACTACAAGCAAACTGTATCTTCTCAATTTATCAAATTGTGCAATATGATGATCTCAAATCCTAAATCTAACCGGATGATAAAGAAATAGCAAAAGATATAAGGGTTTAGAGAGATTCTATTCTATTCTAACTCCTAAGATTAACAATGCAAATGATAAAACACTTGAAATGGACCAATCCCAACTAAACCAATCTCTGCTTGACCAAGATTAATCTGCAATCTTACAGAAACAGTGCAATCTTCTAAGGTTTTAAAGATTTTCAGATTATGAACATTCACCCAAGACAACCCAATTGCAGCTGAAATGAATAAATCTCCACAATTGAACCAAGCACAATGAATATAAAGGTCCAGGCTGACTTTACAAAACAACTAACAATCAACTAACTGCAAAAAGTATGGACCAGGGATTGCTGCAAACACTTCAAACATTAAATCATAAACATCATTGAATCGGATTTAAATCTAAATCTAACAACCTTGAGCAATTTGAAAGATAGAACCATAAGAACCATGCAAGATAAGTCAACACAAAAGAGATCACCAGAGAATCACAATGTCTGCAATTGTATTGAATCGCCAAATTTCAGCAACAATTCCTGTGTTCTGTTACATCACTTGCTCAGAAATTGACTAACTTCTACCTCTGTTCTACCGCTAAATTCGCTCTCTATCAAATCTTCTCCTAATCTTTTTTTTCTCTCTTACTCTATCTATCTATCTACCCCCCATTACAAATGAGGCAAAAAATGCCATTTATAGAAAACCCCAAACATGTCGGCCTAATTAGATTTTACAACAATAATTGGCTCCAAAACAGGTCAGCCAGGAGAATTTCAAAATAGGACAAGACTTGCATTAAATGCATGAATATTATCCATGTCGGCCCACGATCTCCAACAAGATCAGATTCACGTGTTTTTCCAGTAAGTCCTCCAGCTGTAGACAGTTTTGGCACAAATTCTTAGGCAGGTCCCACTTTGAAAATTTAAATTGAACATTTCTAGATTTCCCTCTTTTGGCACGAATCCATATGCAAGTCCCCCTTTTAATATTTGTTTAGCCCTGAAAAACATATATCATCATTAATAGCCCACATGTTCAAATTAAATTTGAATAAAATTTTGACCTTTTTTACAAACTTACATTTTTATAAGGAAACTTTCCATTTTCAGAATTTTTTCCATTTTTGGAAATTTTTATTTTCAACATCTTTTTCAAGAAATTTTCATTTTCAGAACATTTAAAAAATTCCCATTTTTGGAAAAAATAATTATTTTCAAAAAAATTTCCATTTCGGCAAACCAGACCAAGGGGAAAATCCGGGAAAATCTGGGTCAGGTGGATTCCAGACCAAAATCTGAAAAAATCTAGGCAGACAGGAATCTACCGAATAAGGCAAAAATTTCAACAATAGATCATCAAAACGAACTAAGAATGCGCGAAACATCGTGTAATATATCAAATTAAGCATGGGGTGTTGAGCATTTATCATCAAATTCATCAATTTAATCCAGTATTTCAATTTGCACAAAGCCTGGCAGAAAATTCAAAAAAATTCAGGTGGACTGGATTTCCACGGATGGCATAAAATTCTGGACTTTGGCACGTACCCGGAAAACTGAAGAAATCCGGGAAAAACCCGGGTTGGGCGGAAAATCCCGAACGCAGGCAAAAACCTAGACTTCGCTCAGATTCATAATTTGAGCAGAATCCAGGAAAATCTGGACAGACCAGAAAATCCCGGATTGGGGTAAAAACCCAGATTTTTGCACAGATTTGGAATTTGAGCAGAATCCGAGAAAATCCAGACAGACCAGAAAATCCCGGATTGGGGTAAAAACTTGGATTTTGCTCAGAACTTAGTTTTTTCAAAGTGCAACCTGGGGAACTCACTTGGGCAAGCATGATGAACATCTAAGGACCTCCAAAGGCAATGAAATCAATAAAATTAAGGGGCCAAAAGACACCAAAAGCCAGAGCAAAAAGAGGGTCCCTACTTTCAGTGGGGCGTGTGTGCAAAACTGCACAACAGGGCCCTCCTTATGCATGATGATTAAGTCGATGACTTTGAAGTCAAGACCACGGGCATGAAATGATTTTGTTTGTTTTTGGTAAAATATAGTAAAAAATGACTATCAAGTCGAATTAGGGTGTGAAATGACTTTGCTCAAACCCTAATCATTTTGACCATTCTTCACATTTTGCACTTGGTTGCTTTGAAGAAAACTACTCTAGCGCTGCCATTCTGCTAGTATGAATTTTCTAATAGCTTGATTCTGTATCATACCCTGCTATTTTGAAGAACTTCCTGAAGATTTCAAAAGAGGAGACATAGAGGTAAGATGCTTTGATCATGTTTTGGAGGTCAACCTTCATTCTTTGAGGTATTTTGGCTTTTCAGGCCGTGGCTGTATACATAATATTCTGATGCATTCTTTGTTACTCTCCAATGTTTGATGATTTTTTAGCTTTGAGGTTGATAATGGAGTATTCCTATGCCTCTGGCCACCATGAATGCCTCCTTTGAAGAACTCGAGCTTGTTGGAAAAGCTCAAAACCACTATGTAAAAGTCCTTTACTCACAAACAATTGTTATTTTCCAGCTTCATTCAATCTCTAGTAAGTTCATTGGCTCTTATTTTTGCTACAAACTAGCACTTACCTATTTTGAAATCTGTATAAATTACAAAGAACCACGTTCTTTCATTCGAAGTTTCTATTCAAACCCACTTGGCCACGACTATGTATGTTTTTTGTGAGCGTCTCATAACTTGCAAAAACTCATCTGGGTATTTTATTTTATGGGCAAACTCAAGGGTTTCAACTGGAATTTTATTTGTAAGAAAATAAGCCATAAAAATGGCGTATAAAGCAGGATTTTATAGGAGATTTTTCTGTCTATGAGCTGAACAAAATCTTAAAACCTCAGGTCATCTCTCAAACATTTAAATTTTGTAGGCCTCAATGGTGAATGGCTGTGACCTTCTTCACTACTTTTTCCATTTGGGTATTACAAGCTCATTGTATTTTCATTTTCAGTTAAAACCCTCATATGGGTATTTGTATTTAAGATAAAAATTGCTCTTGAGGCTGCAACCATGGTTGTAATTTTTGTTTTCCTTTTGACATAAAATAATGCTTCATTACATCGCTGTGATAGTAAACAAAACTATTCTTTCTCTATTTGTGTTCCTTGATGAAAACCCTAAATGGGTATGTTGTATTTCATGAAAATATGTTCTTTTATGCTCTGAATATCTTTGTGCATCATTTTGACTGTCTGTTGCTCTCAGATTTGTAAACAATAACTTTCAGTGAAAGATGGAAATGAAAGCATTTTTGACATTGATAGTCATTTTACCATACCTTGCAAAGGCTGTCCACCTAGCAATGTGACTGTTCTGCACAACTGTAGATGTCTTTCTAATACACGAGTTTTCTCTGAGGGTTTAACTATTCACTCTTTAGTGTTATTCAATGAGCTATTGTTAGAATTTATTTTGAACTACCAGGTACCATGATTCATGCTATGGCTATGATATTATTTCTTTCATCTAAGGCTGTATATTCTAAGAACTTTCTACTCTGCCTCCTTTGCAACTTGATGGTTTATTGCTGCTTCCTTCAAACTATTACACATGCTTGGCATCTTGTATATGCATTCTAGTTGACCTTATCCCTCCCAAACCTATGAGTTTGATGTTTATCATTCATGTTCCAGAAGAACACTAAGGAAACATTCCTTTGATAACCTACAGTTACCAGAACATGAGCAACTATTTGTCTTGTTAAGATAATCTATTATCATGAATTTCTAATTGAATGAATACTTGCTCTATTCTAGATATTGTAGGTTATCTTGATGAAAGATTTTTATGTTTGTGCCATTGGACTACAATCTCTTTCATGACTGTTCGGTTGACTTCTATGACCATCTCTCATTACCATGAATTGCTGTTGTTGTCTTATCATTATTTGTAATGTTCACCTGTAGCTTTTGTGAACTGCTTTTTTGATGATAACAATGAGGTTGATGATCCATTAATATATTTTGATCATTCTTTAGCATGATGAGCAATAAAAATGATTGCTCAAACTATTTTCACCATGTTGAAATAAAGGCTGCTTTTATGGATTTCTCTTATTATAGTAGTCCTTTCTTGATAACTATCTTGAATATTTGATGACTCTCATGTATGAATGTTGAATGAGAGGATGTTTTCCTTATATGCCGGGCTCAACCCTTGTGGGAGCCCATTTTGCTCCACATATCTGATGGAAATGATCACAAATATAATGAACCTATTCCTGCACATTTGAACAAACAAGTCAAAAATAATTGAAACTGAAAGCTTCCATTGAACTTTGTGCTCCTTTAACTTGATCATTTGATACATGCTTGAAATGATGTAGATTATATTCCTATTGGCAATGTAGGCATAGGATTGATATTGATTCATCATTGCTTAGAGTTAATCTCTAACATCATTTCCATTCATCCTTTAGAACAACTTAAGGAGAATGGAGTCAGAGAACCTGGAAAGCTTCAACAACACCAGTCAAAGATATCAAGCATCACTGGCTCCATCATTATAGGCAATGATGAACCACCTTCCTTCCTATGTTTATATTGTCTACAAATGTATAGTTTACAATCTGTTTTTGCATCTATCATTTGATTAAGTAAATCAAGTTCAGCTACTCCCATGGCTTGTGTGGGACCTTGATCTTTACAATATGAATAAAACAACATTTGTTATGCAAATTTCTAATTTTCTGTTACAAGTACTTGCATAATAAAACTGAAAATCAAATGTAATATGATTTTTACATGACGACACATACCTAGCAGCAAACTTTGAAATTCTATGTACCTCTCAATGATGAATTCAATTCAGCTCTACCTGTTTGAACTTGTAGTGAAAAATAGGTAACAATTATTTGGATAGAGATTGGAATTTTCCAACATTTGGTGTCAAATACTATTGTAAAGGAGGGGATTCACTACCCTCAAAATGATGGGGTCCCAAGGAGCAAATAACCCTAAGTTACTTCAAATATCATAGCTCAAGTGACTGGATAAATAATAAAGAATGTTTATACAATTTAATCAACTTGATACGAGGTTTTAAAGGATAAGAATGCCAAAATCATTTAATTATAGGAATAAATAAAAAATAAATTCTTTGGTATACAAAAATGGAAAGTATAGAAACCAAATATTTTACCTTTAAGTGGATTAGATCTCGACCATGGATGCCAGTGCATCATGTAGATGTCTTTGATGGAACAAACATTATAAACCCAAAATGAAAAATACCCAGCTTGCTGAATCTATTCATTTGCACACAAACAAGACAAGAAAAATGTTGGGGGATTTTTATGGTTTTCCTTAGTCAAACCCCCATTTCGGTGTTTCCACCTCCACAAACAACTAGATAGGATTGAGATACACAAAATGCATAAAGCAATGATGTGTGATAGAAACAAACCCTGCAAAAAGAGAACCCATATCACAAATATAATAGACATGTGATAGAAACAAACCTCACAAGGAGGAAAACCCCTATCACAAATGAAAATAAATAAAGATGAGATTACATAGACAAGATCATATAAAATAGAATTACAAGAGAGCATTACCAATAACCTATGGCTCCCCTCTTCACTAGTACATAAACAACAATAAACTACTTAAAAAACTACTAAAAAATACTTATAAATGATTACAGTTGGTCACGTGACCACTAGTAGTTTATTGTTAGTCATATATAACGCAACCAGATTGATGACTAAACCATTTTTAGCTATTTATTGGTTTTTTTGATTGATCAATTTGGTAGTATATTTAGTTGTTGATTTAGTCACTCATTGCTGTGATCTGGTCACTTATTTAGTCACATTTTTTCCACTGATATATTTAGTCATTGATTTATTCATTGATTGTTGTAATCTGGTTACTTATTTAGTCATTTTTTATTCAATAATATATTTAACTGGTCACTTATTTAGTTTTTGATTTAGTCATTGATTGTTGTTAATTGGTCACTTATTTAGTCATTTTTATTCACTATTCACTGATTTCTATCAATTGGTAGTATATTTAGTCAATTTAATTATTAATTGATGTCAAGTAGTAGTATAGTTAGTCATTTTAATTGACTGATATTTGAGGATTTAAGCATAAAACACAAAAATACACATTAATCATCAATTGTACACAATAAGACAACTATTGAGAAGGAAAAATTGGTGAAATTTATTAATAAAAGAAAGATGTCCTAATTACACCTTAGAAATAGAGTATTACAATTGTTATTTTTAGTCACAATACTGAAAATCTAAGTTACAGTATTGCACAAAAATGGCTGTAAGAAATAAACTTCTCCAAAAAACTTCTGCAATGATGGAAATGCATGCTTGAAGCCCTTCAATGCGAGAACATGCCCCTTTCATCTCTTAAAACTTCTACAACATGGGAAATCTTTCTGGAGCAAGCTGTAACATGTAGAATCCAAGAAGGAGAGTGTTGACCATGTCCCATATATGAAGCTCTCTCCTTCAATGCAGTCAACAATAACCCAACTAGAATATTTCCTCCTTTATATGCAATGTGTCATCTAATATGAGCAACAGGGTGCTTCCTTTTTCACCATGAATGAAGTTGTGCCTCAATACAACCAAAAAAATTACTATTAGTCTCAATTCATAAAGAATAAAAGTGCATTGTATATTGCAAGTTTATAAAAGTCCAAATATAGTAGAAAGATAAATCAATTAAAAAATTGTATCCTTGTTAACAAATGCCTTAAATGGATTGTTCAACATAGGCTTGAAATATGCATATTGAACCCTTGATTTCAGAACCTTGTTCAAAGTTTAAGAAAGGTGATATGATCAGATTATAGAATGAAGTTGACATTATAGAATGAAGGCTATCAACACTAACCAGACTAGAACAACATTATCAACAAAAATTTCCTAGAAACCAAGTCTAAGAATGACATCAAACTTAATTAGACAACATAAATTTCAACCCTAGTTCATATGTTGTCTGAGTAAGGACTTGCACCATGGAAGAATCCATTTATACATAATTCCAAATTAAGTTGATGAGAAAAGATCTTTGATATCCAACTAGGAAGCCTTAACATCCAAAAATTACTAACCTAATGTCTCACAACAAATTTCCCAACTGTGACATCATCTTTACTTAAGACACTGGGTATTGATCCACTACCATATTGAATCTCACATAATTCTCCTTCACAAACAAAAAATGATATATATTAATTTTTTACCAACTTCCTTAATACCCCCATGTAAGTAGACTAAGCTAAGTGAGGTTGAGGGTTTGAAGTAGAGTACCATCTTCTTGGTATGTGCTTGACTTTGATGACTTGTATCTTGAATGAAAATAGCAAGCTAGCTACACTGTAAAATCATTGTTACAAAAATAACCAAAAAATTCTCTTTAATTAAAATAATCCTTCTAGATATTTTAGTTAATTTCTAAGAGAGCTAATTTCACTATCCAAACAACCATCAATCTATTTATTGTATATAATTTCCTAGAATTTAGAATTTGAGTGTAATGAAACTAACCATAATTACCGAAGATTTGACACCAAAATGTAGTACAAAATGAATTGTTTAAAAAAATGCCTCAAAGAGATTTCATCTCATGGAATGAAATAATATGATTGTAGAATGTGTGCAAAATGGATTTTGCAAGGAAGCTCTTGTTGTCCTCCTACAATGATTTGATAACTAAGCCCTTACAACCATGATTCAAAGATTGGAAATCTAACCTGAATAGTTATTTCAATCATCATGAAGGTGCATTTAACTTGTTAACCCAGGGATGTGAACTTGAAATGGGTCAGCATAGTATGTGCACTAGGAACTCAAAGTAGCCATTGCATCCTACAACTAAGAAACATAATAATGAAAGTAAATTGCTTGAAAGGGAAAGAGACAAATGCTGGATATCAATCAACAACTATGCTAAGCTGAAATACATAACGAGAATAAAAAATATGAGCAACAAACAGGACACTACTTTGTCTGCTTTGGCTGCAAGAATAGTCACAAAGTAGAATTCTAGTGGTTGCAGGAACAGTCGATTGCAAATATCTAACTAAATACTAAACAACAAGTAATACCAAACTAATGCTAAAATGAGAAGACAAATTACTCACCAAGTAGGCCCGCTTGGATAAGTATCCTCTAAACTAATAAGAACTCAAGTGCTTGAACTCAGAACTTTATTTCATTCACTATAAATCATGCATACAAGAGAGTAATGTATTTGTATTACTGAAACTGGAGAATGAGAGTACAATATCAAATCGTGCAACCGCTTGAAGAAGGAGCATCAAATCATTATTTATACTATAGCTAAACAAGGCAATCAACTCCACAACTGGGAGAACGCCATTTAGGGAAAATAGGGGAAAGTGGAGCGATGGCGGTTACACATGCATGGAATCTGGTCAGACATGCAAGTCCAAATGCAGATCCAACACAACAGTAACACCCATGCATGCTCAATCATTAAGGTCCACTACAAGGCGGTTACGTTCAGTTGCATGAATAATCTTTTTCCATCGGCTGCCTTTGACTTGGAGTGATTCCTCAGTTGGACGTTATGGTGCATGCCTAGCTGGTAGTGTCTTCCTCAACTTAGCACATTAACTTTGCATGGAAAATTCAGTACGTATAATAAATGCACATCTATAACCACTCTAAGAATCATTCATTAATCACATGTAAAAATCAATACAAATAACCCACATAATATGCCAAATGTCATTAAGCTTGCAGAGATAGGATAATGTCAAATGTCAATGGTTTGAGGGAAACATTATTCAAATACCAACATTTAATCATCAAAGTTCATGACATCAACCAACAAATAGACTATGAATTCTACCCAAAACTAGACCAAAAACTAGGCTCATCAACTCTCAAAATCTTTGAATTAATGTTCAACACTCTGGAACATTGACATTGTAAGATTTGTTTGTGTTCTAGATGCATGCAGTCATGCAGGTTTAGTGGATGAGGGCTGCACATACTTCACACATCAGTAACCCTTATTGCATTACATATATAGTTGATCATTAGGTGTGCATGGTTGACCTTCATGCCCGTGCTGGCTATCTTGAAGACACCCTAAACATTATTACTGAGATGCTAGTTAAACCTTTGGTTCTTGTGGATCATATATGAATATAGGTTGAGTATTCCAGCAACATTGCTTTTTTAGTTGGATCCTAAAAATACTGCAACTTATGTTCTTCTCTAAAACATCTGTGTGAAGTGGGAAGGTGTGGTGAGGTTCAAATAGTAATGATAGAGGAATTAAAAAGATACCTACATGTAGTTGGATTGAAGAGCATAAAATGGTACATGCTTTTTTGTGTAGAAGATAGATCACATCCAAAAACATGGGAGATCTATGCAAAATTGGTGAAATTGGCTTGAAAAATGAAGGAAACATGGTATTTCCATATTCAAGACTTTTACTCAATGCTGTGGAATCGAAGAAAAAAGAATCATTTATTTGCCACCATAGTGAAAAGTTAGCAATTTCATTTGGTTTGTTAAACATGTCCCCTGGTACAACTATTAGACTTGTTAAGAACCTTCGAGTGTGTTCTGATTTTCACATTGCATCTAAATTCATCTCCAAGATTGTTGCAAGAGAAATTGTTATGAGAGATGTGAACTATTTCCATCATTTTAAACAGGGACAATGTTCATGTGGAGAATATTCGTGATGCTAAATGAAATAATCTAAAAAATAGGCTTACACTATAATAATGTGCACTACATTAGATATCTAGTAATAATGAAGGGACATCCATCAAAGCATAGCAACATGGATTTTTTTGTCATATGTTGCAGTTACAAGTGACCTGCTAGACATACATGAAAATGTGGGAGCAATATACACAAGGAAAGAAAACTATTTCAAAAAATGCCTCAAAGAAATTTGATATTTCTTTTTATAGTTTAACCATGATACCACACTGTTTTGACATGATCCTTGTAGTGATGCAGGATGTTACCGCTACACCACATCGTTATTGCTAGGCCTTCGCAGTAATGTGGGATGTTACTGCTACACCACACTATTATTGCTCGGCCTTCACGGTAATGTGGGATGTTACCGCTACACCACACCATGTCTTCTTAGCTCTTGCGGGGATATAGGATAAATATTTGAGTTACCGCCATACCGCTCATTTATTACTCGGCCTTCATGGTAATGCAGGATGTTACTGCTACACCGCACCATGTCTTCTTGGCTCTTGCAGTATGGTAGTATTATGAAACTTGTCACAATAGTCTTATGAAACTTGTCACGGCCATCTACTACCTTGACACAATAGTCTTATGAAACTTGTCAATATTTATGGGTACCTTTTAAATTGCATTAAGATCTATAAGGAAACAGTCCCAAGAAACATGGAAATGTTTACACCAATAAATAGTTAACTAGAAAGCATGAATTTTCAATGCATAATGGAGAATATACAGAGAGTTAAATCAGTGAACAAATTTCCTTGGAGAATTTTTATCAAAATTATGACAATCTAATAGTTTGTAGTAGAAAATCATATACCCTCAAAGACCTAACAGTCATAATAGACCTAGTGATAGCTTTCAGAGTCATAAGAACAAAATCATAAGAGATATCCTATAGGGATGACAGTCCCAAGAAACATGGCAATGGTTACACCAATAAATAATTAACTAGAAAGCATGAATTTTCAATGCATAATGGAGAATATACAGAGAGTTAAATCAGTGAACAAATTTCCTTGGAGAATTTTCATCAAAATTATGACAATCTAAGAGTTCGTAGTAGAAAATCATATACCCTCAAAGACCTAACAGTCATAATAGACCTAGTGATAGCTTTCAGAGTCATAAGAACAAAATCATAAGAGATATCCTATAGGGATGATAGTCCCAAGAAACATGGCAATGGTTACACCAATAAATAGTTAACTAGAAACCATGAATTTTCAATGCATAATGGAGAATATATAGAGTTAGGTCAGTGAGCAAACATACTTAGATAATTGTCATCAAACGTATGACAATCTAAGAGTTCGTAGTAGAAAATAATATACCCTCAAAGACCTAACACTCATAATAGACCTAGAGATAGCTTTCAGAGTCATAAGAATAAATTCATAAGAGAATAGATATAAGAGAATGAAAAGACATTGAGATGGAAGGGCAATTGGTAGAGTTGAAGAATCAGACTTGTAGTGAGAAGGTAGGGAGAACAAAGTAATTTACAGTCAAGAGCATCATGGTGGTTTTTCAAGTGACTATATTTGGGCAAGGAGAGAACTTAGTGACAACATTACCATAAAAACAATAAGGATACTCAAAACCCTAGCAAACCCTAGGGCCTTTTTCATCACCTTGTAGAGATCTCAAACATGCATGAAAATATTTCACAGAGACTAAAATCATCTCTATTTTTGATGATCACAAAAAAGTAACAAAAATTTAGATTTACAAGTGATGAAAAGAAGTACATGGAAAGTATATTATGCTATTTAAAAAAAAAAAAAAAACTTAACCATTAACTATCCAATACAATCTAACAAAATAAAAATATACAATGAAATATTATGATTACCAAAATGATAATTTTAACGATTATCTTAAGGTAGACAATTTTTTTTTGTGCAAGTGAAAAATACTACTCTTATATTATTCTAAACAAATAACATTTTCATTTACATCATTTTCAAGCAATAGTTTTCTAGATTTGTCTAGCTATACAAAAATCAGATCAAATCTGCAACGATCTCAAAGATTTGAAGGTTTAAATTTTTTATATTTTTAGATCTATTCTTGGGTGTATCCTGCAAACTTCATCATAGAATGATGGGTCATCACCTCATTTAGACCTGGATGTGGAACTGCCTTTGCTATTTCCATAGAATCCAAAATAGGCCTAATAAATGTTGGAACAAATAACCCTATAAACACACAAAAGGAAAAGATAAATTAGTAGTAATTTACTAATTTTAATTCAACTTCTTTGTAATCATTTTAAGTACCTGATTCTATTGTATTTTAAAGATTTAAAATATGAAGTTTAGCAATTCAAATAGCTTAAATAATTTTAAGTTATAAATTTGATAAATAGGCTTTGGCAATTAATTCTAAAATTTTAAATATCTTTATTGTATCTATTTACTGTTGTTAGAGAGTTGCAAACTGTGAATTGCCCTCTATCCTATAGGACTGAGAAAGGAAGAACACTGTTAAACAGTGATTGAATCATAACAAACAGTCCAAAAATAATGAAAGTTACTATCAAATGGTGACAAAGATCTATCCTCTAAGTCATTTGCACATGGTGATTGAGAACACAGTGAGTAAGAAGTAAAAGAGCACTGGATCATAGCACTGCAAAATGGTCATGAGTTATGCAATGAACTTCACTATTCTTTTGATCACAAAGGAGATCGAGATAATAACCAAGATATTGATGTGCACAAAGAATGTTCATGGAGTGCAAACTTCCTTACAAAGCAATTACCATAATAGAGTTTGAGGTGAATTGCACCCACTATTTTCTACTGATATGAATATGTTCTAGCTTGTAGTTAATTTTTGTAGCATAATAGATAGGATAAATAGTTGTTCATATACCATTGTTACAAATTCTAAATTGCTATACCTTATTCTAGGAGAAAATCATAGGGGGAGTCTATACATAAGACACCATTGTTTCAAATTCAAAAACTGGCTCTTTCACAATTGTTTGCTTCATTTATTTGACCTAAGACAACTTGTTGTATAGAAGATGATCTCAAAATCACAGTAAAATCCTTTATTCTGGAATGATTTTTTAGAATCTTTCCCATCATAACAATGAACAAAAGCATCAGTCATTAACCTGAACTTTGCAAGAGTTTCATCAAATTCTACTTTTCCACTCTCTTTTCCATTCTGAATTTTATTCCCAATTTCATCCATGAAGAACTTCCTCACCCTATAGATCCTACTATTAGCCTATAGATCCTCCATCTGAAGGAACCATCTTTGGAGCTCTTCCCTGAAATGAGGGTTGAAAATATTAGAAGAAAAACAATACCATAATTCTAAAGCAACAATTTGTATCAAGCCAAATGTTAGAAAGTATAATTAAAAGACAAATCCTTACAATTAGACCTCAAATTGGACCAAGCAGATTTATGATTTTATATTTAGAATGTAGGAATTTTCTTTGTGAGAGCTTCATGTGAAATTGGACCAATAAAATTTATGATTTTATCTTTAAAATGTAGGAACTTCCTCTGTCAGAGCTTCACTACCTCAAATTGGATTTGAAATTGTTCTAGCAAATTTATGATTTTATCTTTAGAATGTACAAACTTTCTCTATTGGATATTAAAGATCTCAAGTTGGATGTCCAATTGGACCAAAAAATTTATGAGTTTATCTTTAGAATAAAGGAACTTCCTCTGCCAGATATTCAGAAATTCCTACACTCAGGTTTTGCTTCCCAGCGAAAACACCCAGAAGTGTTTTAGACCAACTGAAAGTACTCTCCAACCTAGTTATGACATCGATAACAATCCACTTTTTCCTGAACCATCCATACCTGAACGTTGCATCACAATCTATTCTTCCTAAAAATAAAAATTCCACATATTAACCCCTTCTAAATAAAACTCAAAATCATCATAAAACCATAATTAATAAATCATTTCAGCTTAAAAAAGAATCCGATGTCATTTACTATCAAAACAAAAGCTGTATAAATCACAAAAAATTCATGAAGCCATCCATCCAAAGAGAAAATAAACAATGTAAGGATTTGAGCAATATAAGTCCAAAGGGTTATGTTGTAACGATAATGGAATCACCATAAGAGCACAACCAAAGAACAAATTCTTGTGATTGCAATTATGCGATCCATAAAGTTCTATTGGTCATGTGGCACAATTGTGCTATAAAAAATACATGATGCCTTCATGTGTGACCCAAGTTTAATGTGGCTATGTTGTGATAGAAATGGAGGCACTCATATGAGAATAATTCATGTATAAATCACTGTCATCACAATTAGGTGTCAATGTCATCACAATTAGGTGTCAATCATCAGTGGGTGCATTCGGGTTGACTCAAGTTTAACAGGTTACAATGTAATGATAGCATGATCCAAGAGAAATTACCTCTTGCTACAATAAAGAGCCTATAACTCTAGTTGATATGTAGAGTGGTTGTGTTATATCAATTATGTAGTGCATTCAAGCACAACCCATGTTTAATGGGCTATTCTAGAGAGTGATCAAGATTTTCTAAACCTTATGAATGTTACTTAAAAGTGTACAACTTAAACTACAAACTAAGTTTGTTACATACTTGAATGCAATATTGGGTTACCACAAACTATAATAATGTGATTTGCTAATAACCATTATGGAAAGTATTAAAGCAAGACCCATGCTATATAGGATACATTTCCCTGATCATGTTTACATACCTTAATGATCATACACAAGCTTCTCGCACACTCTAAGATACAATCCAAGATCATACCACAACCCTATCAAGACAACTAATTTTCTGACCCAAGATTTAAGGTTGTTTTTTAATACCAATAGAAGCATTTGTAAGAGCATGGCTAGGGTACAAACCCTAGGCCTCCGTAGAATCATAAACCATAACTCTAGCGGATTAGTGAGGTTGCAATACCAAAAAGATTGAGACATTGTAGCCAATAACAAAATCTTGCAATCTAAAGATTGTATGTAATAACAAGCACACTATGTAGCTCAATAAAATTTGTAAATGCAATCTATGGTAAGAAGAATGACAGTCACTTGAGGTGTGACAGTCAAAAAGAGGCTAAGCAGTGACAAGATAATAAAGCTCAAACCTTGCATAGTAAAGTGGAGATTTTAATAGTGAGTTTCCTTACCTCCTTGTTGATCTTAAGGGCTTTTCAAATGCTTTTGGCAGTGTTAGACAAGGAAAATGTAATCAGGGAATGACTGTCCAAATGAAGTAACAATGGTAATCATAGGTTCAATGTTTCTTCTTAGCCATTGTATAATGGAGGTAGTGGATTGCATGTTTGAGCAGTGTTTTGAGACTCATCAAAGATGGGAGAATAGTGAATAATAACTTGTGGACTATGAAGTAGTGACAATAAGGTGGAAGTATATTAAGACCCACAATACCATGAAATAATGAGTCCCCTGTAGTAAGTAAGTAGGCAATCTATAGGGCATAGTTTGATTTTATAGAAGGATGCACTCATGAAAGGAATATTCAAGTGATAGTGAGTGAGCTATTTGAGATTGCAGCTGAGGGTGCAATATCCAATCTTAAAGGCAGTTAGCAAAGTAGTAAATGTGCAAGAAAATCAAATCGTACACAAGTAAACAATTCACAATGTTATCTTGTATAATGCCTTGAGTTTGAAGACAAAAATCTCATTGTATCTTGATGAAATTAGTGACCTTAATGGTCAATCATTGGCAACCATGATTTTAAAACATGGTATTGTGCTTATGGAGGCAACATTTTAAGCAAGGCAGTGAGTGGTGGTTTGGAAAAATGACAAGTATGAAGGACTTGCTTTATATGCATACTATGCAGTCTAGCTTAAGACAACGTTCTAATTAGAAGAGATTGAAGGTGGATTATGGAACTCAAGGGTTACCATGATAAGGATTAAAGCAAAGAATGAGATCTATTTTAAAGCCATAGTCATGAAGATATTAAAGATGTCACATGAAAAACCCTAGCAGTTGGAGTAATGAATATAGTGCCAAAGAGGATAGTGTGTTGGGGAAGATTTAGGAGATCTCCACATTACCTAATCACAGGAAAATACATCATTTATTTATTTTTTAAAATTAAAAGAAATCATTCTAAACCCTATATAGTATACATTGATACTTCAAAAGCATCTGAAGGAATTTGAGATTATGCAAATATATGTCAATTAAATACTTGGATTACAAACAGTAGCGCGGAAAATGTAACCCTTGTTGAGAAGAGCATGAATGAGATAAGCAACAATGAATCCTATGCCTCCTGTCACACACATCTCCTTACCGTTCTCTATCATTCTTTATTGAAACACTTCTCCATTTTTCCAAGCTATGCTTGAAAATAATGTTTCAACGAAGTTTTTAGAGTATGTTTATTAAAATGAAAACTCCATTCTGGCGGGCTACACCTAAAAATAAGATTTCAACGAAAGTTTTAGGGTATGTTTATTAAAGATTTAAAGTATTTTGGTAGGCTATATTCTTGATTCCTTAAATGATTTATTCAAATAGATCGTGACTAAATAAATAACTAACTATTTAGTCTTTTTTATTTGTGTGACTAAATAATTTTTAGTCAACGACCAAATTAGTCATTTATTTACTCATTTATAGCTAAGTTACAAAAAATGAGTAGAATTTAGTCATTTTTAGTTGTTGTGACTAAATTTTTTAGTCACCTAGTCATTTATTTTCCAAATTCTACTAGTGATTGGATCAATAGACGTGATAAAATTGTAAGCAAGAGGAGTCTTGATTGTTGTTTGAGAGAGTATTTCAGTAGACCTTCACTATGAAAGTGAGATAAAGAGAGCCTTCATTTCTTGGATTACTATCTCCAAATGAGGGTTAAAAGAGAGTTTTGTTAAGATGTATGGGCGGGAGGAGCCATTACACACGCATCCCTGCCACTACAACACAACACCATGGGAAAAGAACACAAATATTCATATTTAAATCTCATAAAGTACGAGGATCCTAGTGTGTCACAATGATATCTACATGTCATGCTAGTGTCTGGCCAAAACTTTACAAGAATTAAACACTCAAGTTGCTAGTGCTTCATCGTTATCAACTATGAAGTTAGAATTGTGAAAATTCCAACTTATAGGTTTTTTCGATAAATAAGGAGGGCCTAAATGCGTGTGTGTGAAATTTCCACAAGGTGTAATTTTATGACACTACATTTTTCCTTCACTTTAGTGAGTTGATTTTAAGAAAAATAAGCTCCACTAAAGTCGATAAAATACATAAGTATTGATTTTGAAATTTTAACAAATTTTGCAAAAAAAGATACTATAGAGGTTGCATAGATAGAGTAGGCAGATATGAGCATGATGCCCCCAACATTCGAGCTCATTGAAAAACTAAAACATATGACATGAGATTTGATTCTACAAAACTCACAAATTGGCCAGCTTCAAAAATGGAAGAAACTACCACGACGAAAATAATTCTTAAATTTTTTTTCAGTGGGTCGGAAGAAAATTTTGATAAAGGGTGAGTATATGCTCCCTCTTGTTTTTTCCCCCAAACAAGAGCGTGAAAATAGGAAGGTACGACAGGGAAAGTTCATTGCAAAAAATGGGAAATTTTTTTCCTATATACACCTAGTGTGGGCCCAAAGAAGGTCATTTTCACTATCCATTGTGAGAAATTTGTTGAATTTTTGAGAGAGTTTCTAGTAAAATGCCTTGTAGATGAGAGCTACATTTACTGAGGATTGAGAAACTATGGACCGTCATGGAGAGGGGTGAGCCACTTGATGAGGTATGAGGAAAATTTGTCCCTTGTCATTTTTTTGATGATTTTTATCCCAAAAACATTTGTGAGCAACACAGTTGTCTAGCTGATGCGTTGGAGTCTAACGGTCGTGCAGACATTCAGTTTGTGCATTAGAGTCCAGTGTCCATATTGGTGTCTACTTCATGCACTACCATCGACCAATTAGGCCTTAGATGCCAACATGTCACGTAGATGTTTACACAGTGCATTATCGTCTTAGAGAGATAGTGATAGAGTGAAGTCAAATAAAGAGTACAAAGTAGAGGTGGATTTGCTTGACATAGTGATTTTATGTTTTTATAGGACCTTTGTGAGATCTACGAGTATAGTGACATAGCTATCTTATTGTAGTGTAGGAAAAAGTATCCCTATTTCACACTTAATTTGGGAATTGAATAATTAATGATAAAATGGACTTAATTGCGCCTTATTTAGGGTATTGTAAAGTGTTTCTTTACACTTTCACACTAATCTAGGGATTTATTAATTAACTAGAATTCTTTATGCCTTATTTGGTCCTATTTTACATCCATAAGCCTAATTAATTGCATCTTTCCATAGATAATCTCGACATTTAACAAATGACCAATCAAAATTCAATGTTTTGGGTCATGTGTTCCAGATTTGGTGATGTGGGACTCATACTCTACCTTGGGTGTATGAGTCCCACCTAGGTCTTGGGAGTTGATTTCAAATTTCACATTAACAAGATACTCCTAGAAATATGTGTCCTTGGTTTTAGCTACTAGGACTCATATGCCACGACTAGCGTATAAGTCCCGCTTTAACCAGGACCTAATTTAAATCAAATTATTGGTGATATTTTAATCTCCTAGATCTGATGTCGGCTTGTAGTGTTGTAATTTTAGGAAATTTGGCATAAAAAAGTATAAATACAAGCTTATTTCACATAATTTCACCTAAGGTTTCAAGTATTCAAGCATTATAGAAAACTTACGATCAAGAGAGCATTCAAGCACATTCAAAGGTAGATTTGTAGAAGATTATTGCAACAATCAAGATCCATTATCATGTCAAAGGCTTGATGCATCATGCATGAGGTTTTGAGCTAATGTTGTGATGTATTGTTCAAGATCAATTCAAGTATTCAAAGGCATTATCCTTCATCAAGAATCATGATCAAGATCTACATCCATTGGGGCCACTTCATGCTTGTTTTCAAATCTACAAGTTTTCAAAAAAGGTTCTATTGTTTCATCTTATGTTTCATGTTTCATTTCATTCATGCTTCATTTCTCATTAAGGTTTGATTACCAAAATGAGGTTTGACCAAAGAAAACCCCTATCCACTAACAAATCAACATTTTTCTCTCCTTTCATGTGTGATTGAAGATCTAGGTGATTTGGATCTTGAAGATCATTTGAAGACAAAGTTGCAAGATTGAAGAAAGTTGTCAAGGTTGTTAAGAAGTTGTCATCTTCACGGAAAGTCACCTATAGGTCAAAATTCAAACTTTCAAACCCAGAGATCAGTTAGGAGAGAAGCTACAGAAGATCACTAGAGGATACCAGAGTTTCAACGAAACCCTAATAACGAGACTAAATCGCCACCTTGGGTGTATGAGTCCTGGTATATGCATTTTTCTAGATTTCAGTGGATTTTGACTTATCATTGTGAGATACCCGTTTCTACCCAGAAACCCTAGACTGGGAATAAATCACCTAGTCTAGCATATGAGTCCTAGTGAGCTTCAAAACATTAATGTTTAGAGTTTTAGACCTTGTTTTAGGCATCTTTAATCTTCCAAGTATTTCACTGTTCTTTCTTAGTCTGTTATTCTGATTTCAAGTTCATTTTCTAGGTCATTTAACTAGCCTTGCATATTGCTTTCATATCTTTCTTTCTAAGCATTTGCTTTAGTTTTGTATTAGATGTGTGATTTCAGAGGACACCACTAGACATATTTATATGCAGTGGTTGGAGCAAGGGCATGTCACAGTGCCATTAGTATGATGTGTCATGATCGCGATGGTGGCACTATGAGTAGCCATCAATGGGTGAGGTTCTCACCTTTATGAGGGACTTGTCCATTATATTAGAGAGATGGAGGAGTAGCAGACGGTATATGCTTGGGGTAAGAGCATGCTTGTGTATTTCTACCATGATCTCAAGCGTTATGTCCACTATGAGTACCATATCATCACAACCTGTACACTCTTATAGGTATGGGAATTTGAGCACTTTACATGCATGTGGCTAGCTAGGTAACCTTGGGGTGTAGGGCAAGGAGACCATCTCACACATGTCTACCTTTTGGGGCTTGACTAGAGATTTAATGATTTACTTTTTTAGAGACACTTTTTTAACACATTAAGAAGAGACAACTGATGGAAACCGTATGGGAACATGAGGACCTAACCCTTAGACATGAGGTAGTTGAGACACATGTAGCAATACAAGCTCTTGGATAGGAAGATCAATCACATCATTGTACCATATTAGTTGTGTTATGAAGAAAATTGTATACACTTCCAATTTCACATTATGTTTTGGCCTTGTAATTTATTGGACTTAATTAAGCTTCTAATTTTTCAAATTATGCATTGCAAAGCCTAATTTTTACTATTTTCTAAAGAAGGACAAGCATTAAACAAATGCATTCAATCATTGAATTTTCCCTAACTTTGAGTGTCCTGGAATTTTGGGCTAGGAACCAATTGCCCATGGGTGACTGGGCCCCCCTTCTTAGTTAAGACCCAAATTTAAATATGTTTTTGCCTATATTTTAATATCCAAAATTCAAATACGATGTGTTAGATTTTGGAAGCTATTTTTTGGGAAATTAGATAAACACTTACAAATACCTAGTATTTTTATCATTTTGAAGGAGAGGAACATTAACAAGAATTCAAGAGAAAATATTATTGTCAAGAGAATTATTGAGCAAGTCAAGATTAGCATTATCAGAGTTTATTACAACAATTCAAGATCTAATATCATGTCAAATTCTATGTGTGTTCATGTTCATGCTTTGTGAAGACTAACATTATTGTAGATCTCCAAAGCATTCAAGCATTCAATAATTCTATCAAGCAAGATTTAAATCCTTGAAGTGATGTGTATGTGTTGAATACTTTAAGGAAGCCATTGAAGGGTGGTGAGTTGCAACATTTTGTTCATTCATCATTTCCTTCCTTTCCATTAAGGTTTTATCATTGACATTGCCATTGTGGAAGTGGAAACACTTACATGGGGTTTGACTAAGATAAGCCCCTATATGGCACACCATCTCTCTTTGTGAATGTGAAGGTTGTAGGTTTGGAAATGATTGAAGAGAGTTTGAAAATCCATTTTGCATTGTTACATTTCTTGTCATCAAAGTTGTCAAAACATGAAAACTTCATTACAAAATTTATTGACAAAATTCTGACAGTGGGACAAGTGGAAAACAAAAGCTCATATCCAACACCATAGGACCCTGAAAATTGAGAAAGAAACCCTAACAAAGACCTAGTCACCTAGAGGCAACCCAATCCTACTACAACATTCAAATATGAATTTTGGTGACAGGTACATATCAGTCTGCACTTTCTAGATCCACTTGCAGAGTTCTATTTTTGTCTGTTTATCTTTAGGAATTTGCACTTATCATATAAGGTAATTTAGTCAAATTAGGTTAATCATCTCAAATAATTTCTAAACCATTCCTATCCTCAAATAGATGCAAATCCAGATCTGATTGACTCACCTAGGAGGTTGTAAGTCAATCTATGCACCTTGTTGATTTGCATCTTAATGAAATCTTAGAAATGATGGGACAATACACCTTAGGTCATTAGTGTAACCAAATTTTTATGTTTCATTTTGGTGAACCCGACATTCTTACATCATAACTTTATGATTTGGTAGTCTTTCAAACCCTAGATCTAGGTTTTGCATCATTGTGTTTTACATTTCTTATCTAGGTTTTGTATCATTGTGTTTCATATAGGGTTGCATATTGCATCATAAAAATCATAAAAGTCCAAAAATATTACATTCATATTACATCATAGGTTGTGTTACAGTGTGTTTCAATCATTCATATCAGATCTTCATTTCAAAATTGCATTAAAAAAAGTGTCATTTTGTTCCAAAATTATCATACATTTGCTTTTCCTTTGCATTGAAAAATTCTGGAAAAACAGTCACTGTCAAACCTATGTGTAGATAGGAACAATAACATTAAACACCAATCTAAACATTCATATTTTGAATTTTTAGAACCTTGAACAAAGACTCAGTCACCCCTGAGCGACCCTCTCCTTGTATAGGTGTCTTAGCAAACATTTTCACATTGTTTTGTCTCTATCTGCTTAATTGCACTGTACTTGCATATCTCTA
Source organism: Sequoia sempervirens (assembly GCA_007258455.2). Classification (NCBI taxonomy): domain Eukaryota; kingdom Viridiplantae; phylum Streptophyta; class Pinopsida; order Cupressales; family Cupressaceae; genus Sequoia; species Sequoia sempervirens. The sequence continues at coordinate 89,426,373 of VDFB02252616.1, forward strand.
TTTTGGAATCAATAATAGTACTTTATAAAGCATTTTACATCTAGTTCATTTAGTGAAAGAAAGTGTATTGTTTAGGATCAAAATTTGTATTCAAAAGTATCATTTTCAGGCCTCTTCATATTACAATCAATCAATTATTACATTTCAAATCTAAAAAATTTAGTGTAATTAAATATTTAATTACACTAAGTTATTAAGTTTACTTAGGTCCTAATTAGGTTTTACCTTTAGGATTTTGCATCTTGCTTTATAAAAACAAGTCATCTCATATAATTCATAATTCCCAATAATATTATTTGCACATCTTTATGCAAATTGCTCTTGCATGTTTGTTTTTTCTCCTTGTAGAATGTTAATCCAGGTTTTGTAAGTGATCTTGGTTTTATGGAGTTTATTGGAAACTTTAACATGGTATCAAAGCTCTGATTTGTAAGCCTCTTCTCAAATTCAGAAGAAATTCAATCAAAGAGTTTTTTTTGGGGATCTTCAAGGGATTGACCTAGAGCAACTTTTTGGTGCATTTTCGATAAAAAAATGACCAATATCTTTTTCTTCATGTATTTTTGAGAAAAATAATTTCTGGGTTTTGTTTAAAATCATGAAATACCATCTGGGTATCTACTAGATTTTGCAGATAGTGAGTAGAACATATAGAAACAACTATCAACATTGTGGCTATTTTCCCTATAGGTGATGTTTCTATTTTTTTACCAAATCACATGTTCTACTTTTTGGATTCAAAAGTGCTTTTTTGGTTTTGTTGGAAGCACCAAAATATTATTTGGGAATCCATTAGTTTTTGCATGCAATAAGTAAATTTTTCAAAAATAAAATTAGAAGGGTCATGTTTGCATTGTTGGCTGGCAAAATTTACCTTTAAAAAAAAAAAAATTCATAACTTGAACATGTGGCATTTTTTTCAAAAACTTTATATCGTTGAAAAGTTAATTTCACCCTCTACACATATCTGAGGTCAATTTATCTTCATGGAGGAAGATGTGAACATTAATCCTTGCATGCAATCTTTCCTTTTTGCATGCTTTATGTTTTCATTTTCTCTTTGATTTTTGCATGTTATCCTTTTACAATCATGGGGTATTGTAATAAATTAACTTCAATAAAGTTCCATCAGGGGGCTACTTGCATAATAATTTGATTAGAGTGTAGTCACATGGCATGCACTTTGATCTTGTCTTCATATTTGATGACAAATCGCATGAGTTGTATTTGGATTATGTAATTTCTTTTGGACACATCTTTCTTATGACTTGAAACATTTTGGTTCACATCAGTTTACATATCATATTGAGAGCCTATGGTTAATGATCTTGAATTGTATTGGATTCTCATTGGGTCACATATTAGTTTGATGGCCATTCATTTTATGGTTAATGTTCCATAATCTTCATGATACTTGCTCCTATGGATCAGTTTTAGTCATAGTTCGACATTGACATTGAGATACACATAGATTCTAGATTCTTTCATCATATCATTCCCTCTTATGGGGAGCATTTTTTATGTATCTATGTGATGGATGGTGTACTTGGAGGGGTCTTATGGAGTCCTCCATCTTTCATCACTTGGTTGTATTCTCTATTTTTTTTGCATTACATATGTACATGGGTACCTAACATGGCCTTGTAGTTGGGACCCATTCATGCTTTCATGGATCCCACCCTTGCATTATTTGCATGTTTCTTATTTTCCCTAAATTTTATTTAAGGGGGGGTGTTGGTGTAATTAAATATTCAATTACACTTTATTAAGTTTACTTAGGTCCTAATTAGGTTTTATCTTCAGGGTTTTGCATCTTGGTTTATAAAATCAAGTCATCTCATTTAATTCATAATTCCCCATAATATAATTTGCACATCTTTATGCAAATTGCTCTTGCATGTTTGATTTTCTCCTTGTAGAAGGCTAATCCAAGTTTTGCAGGTGATCTTGGTTTTATAGAGTTTATTGGAAACTCTAACAAAAATTACATTAAAATTTGTTTAAAAATCTTCAAACTTATTGCATACTTGCATTTTGCATCAAATTGGAATAAATTAAGAAAATTTTGGAAAGTTATTTACAGTTACAATTGTCTACAAGTAGAATCAAAATCCTTAAACAAAGTAGTCTTTATTCAAACTTCAAACTTTCAGAATCCCTACCCATGACTCAGATGCCCTTGGGTGACCCTGTCCTACTTATCTTAGCCAAACAACTTTTTTTTGAGATCTCTGTTACTGTGGTTCCTGTTTGCTTTTGCTTGTTTCTTTCTATTTCCAAGTATTTTTTGTACTTATTTAACATTTTTGTGTTCATCTTGGGTGCACTTTTTGGTATTGTGAAACTTACAAGAGTTTTACAACCTGGTGTCCTATTGAGACATAGTTTGAGACTTATGGAATCCTGTACTGCTAGTACATCCGTTGTGGATCTTGAGTTCTCTAACCATTTCATGCCAAGTGTTGTCAATACTAAACCTATTTTGAATTCCATCCCTAATACCACAATTCCCATGACCTTACTATCAACCACTGTCATTAATGTTGACACCATGATAGCTCATGTTCCCCAAGAGAAATTGAAACAATTGGGCAAAGCCATAGAAAAACTTCAAGACTATGTGAGCACAAAATATATCATCAGTACAATGATCCCTGCCATAGATAACATGAGGAAAATTCTTGATAATGATCAAGGATTAGGGGTAGTGCGTAGTCTAGCCCACATCATAGACAATCATGTACCTACAATGACTAATTGCACTCAAGATTTGGGGTATAATCAAAGCCAAGGAGGAAGTCAAGTTTCTCTCCTTACAACTATAGCCTAATCTTTTCCCATATACACAAATCCAACTGTTACCATAATGATGCAACCAAACAATAGTATAGCTCTCACTTTGGGTATTTCTACTGGGAATCCTTATAGTTTTTAAAACTCAAACACCATATCTCCAAACCTTCATAAAGTTGTAATATAGTAGTCCACCTAATACATATACACTTCCACCATATTCACCTCATTCCCAAAACACAAAAAGTAATGATTCTTGTTGAATAGGACAACTGAGAGGAGGGGGGGTGAATTAGTTGTCGTAGATTTTCACCTTTAATTCAATCACCAAAACTAATACATGAAACTGCTTAAGTGATTAATCATCAAACATCAATGTAGAAAATCAAATCCAACACATAAACACAGTAACACCATTTTTACATGGAAAACCCAACAAGGGAAAAACCATGGTGAGGATTAACTCGCACTATAGAGAATATCAAAACCAATTAATAAAAGGTTCACTACCTGAAACAAGGCTCATTGCCTGAAATAAGGACTCACTGTCCATAGGGCTACAAATTGGAGGGCTCACTGCCACAAAGATATAAAGAATACAAAGAAGAATTGCCACAGAGAGACTAAAATCTCAATGCAACAAAGGATTCCACCATAGTTACTTAATCAACTTGCATGAATGATAGAGTTTGCCTTTTGCTCACTACATCCAAAAACTCAACATTAAGATTCACATTGATCTCCCACACACAACTCACACACACTTTCTAAATAGCATCAATGTTGCGTTTGATCTTTCATTTATCTTCCTTCTTTTCTTCTATATGATTTTCATTACTAGCTCATCCTGTATATATACTATCTCCAACCTTGAAAAAGATACAAAGTCATTCATCTAACTTCAAATTCAAATTAGGTTGGTGCCAAACATCCCAGGGTGGAATTAGAATGAGAGTGACCCAAACACATGATTCATTGGGACCTAGAAATAGATCCAACATACTTCATTAACTTTGAAGATAGTGCTCAACACACGGTTGGCCATACTAGTGTAAAACACATAGAACAATTAAGCTCAAAACTTCTAGAAACAAAAAATATCTTCAATGCAATAAAAAAATATTAACTCTAGAACCACAAGTCAAAATACTTCAACAAAGAGAAATCCAGACCAACAACCTTCTTCCCAGACTACAACCAAAACATAGAGAACCATAGTTCACAATTGGTGAACACAACTTGAACTTCACAATGAATCATCAACCAAACATCTAGATATAACAACCTTCAACAATCATGACCAACATATTTGATTCACACAAACATAGGGGAAAATACTGGAGTAACAACTGAATATCTGCAACCTTCCTTTAATACCATTTTATCAATATCCTCAACATATACAACCAAAAACAACTAGTAGATAACTAGTTGACTAGTTGACATCAATGACAACACCTTCATCCCTTTCTCTATTCTTGCAACAATCTCCCCCTTTGTCATTGATGGCAACACATGATGTGAAAAACCATCAAAGACACCATACTAGATTTGAATATAATTCTCAAGATTTCTCTTTTTGTTTCTCCCCCTCAGAAGATCATCTTCTTCATTACCTAATTTCTCTCCCCCTTTGAAATCAATTGCAAAGGAAAAATATATGTTCATTGAATCTTCCTTTGGAATAAAAACAAAATACTCACATTGCCAACACTTGAAAATTGCCTGCTCCCCCTAAGGGGTAGCCACCAAAACATCAGTCCAAAAAGATAGAACCATGAATCCACTAGACTGATGCACCTACAAATGCATATTAGTTTATAAAAGGAGGGGAAATAACCCCTAACTTCTCTCAGAGATAATCAAAATTATCTTTAGGAAGAGCCTTTGTAAATATATCTATCTGCAATTTGATCCTTTGTGGGAACATACTCAAGCTTGACTTCCTTCTCCATGACCTTCTCTCTCAATAAATGATATCTAATAGATATATGCTTCGTCCTCGAGTGCATCATAGGATTCTTCAAAATGTTAATTGCATTTGTATTATCATAGAAGATAGAAATGGGATCATCATATAACACTGTGATATCTTTTAATGTTTGTTTCATCCATAAAACTTGTGTACAACAAGATACAACAACAATATATTCAACTTCAACAGTAGACAAAGAGACTAAATCTTGCTTCTTACTCAACCATGCCAACAATCTACATCCAAGAGAGAATGCATCATTACTTGTACTCTTTATGTCATCTACACATCCAACCCAATCTGCATCTGTATATGCACTAAGTGTAAAGTTAGTATCTTTAGTGTTGGCCTCCTACAATGATTTAACAACTAAGTCTTTATAGCTATGATTCAAAGATTGGACATCTAGTCTGAATAGCTATCTCAATCATCATGAAGGTGCATTTAACTTGTCAACCCAGGGACATAGACTTGAAATGGGTCCACACAGTATGTGCACTAGGAATCCATAGTAGCCATCTTCATTCTACAATTAAGAAAGACACAATGTTGAAAGTAAATTGCTTGGAAAGAAATAACATAAGTGCTGAGCATCAACCAAGAACTATACTAAGCTGAAATGCATGACATAAATGATAATCTGAGCAAACAGACAGAAAACTACTTTGTCTGCAGGAACAGATAGTGCCAGATTCTTAACTAATTGCTGAACAAAAAGTAATAACTAAACTAAAGGATGGAATGCTCACCAAGTGGGCCCCTTTGGATGAGTATCCCTTAAGACAAATGTACACTCAGATGCACAAACTTATAACTTCATTTTATTCATTGGAAAGCATGAGTACAATCAAGCAACATAACTATATTACTAGGAATGTGAGTACATCATCAAATCAATCAACCTCGTGAGAAGGAGCATTCAAATCTTATTTATAGGAAGAAAAACTACTAACTACCTAGTAAGGTAGTCAACTCCAACAAATTAGGAGGATGCCACTTTAGGGAAAGCATAAAAAGTGGAAAGGAGGTTATACATGCATGGAATCTGGTCAAGTGTGTTTTCCTTAACACAAATATAGCACAACAGTAACTCCTATATTCGCTCAACAAACAATTTTACAAGGCAGTTACAATTCTTTGATTTAAACTAGGAATTTCCCTCTTGCTGAGAGTCTTCCCTCCATTGACCTTTGAATGATCACCTTGTTGACCTGTATGGCAAACGACCAGTTGGAAGAATCTTCCTCAATTTTGTAGGCTCTAATTATATATGGATAACAATATTAGTACACACAACAATTGCATATTTGTAACTATCTTAAAGTAGCATTCATTAATCCACATGTAAAATTAACATAGATAGTTCATATAGCATTTCAATGTCATTAAATATTACAAAAATAAGCTTATTCCCAATGTCTATGGTTTTGAGGAAATATGATAAAAAATTCAACATCCAAGTATCAAAGTCTATGACAACTACAACAAATGGATAGTAAACTCTATCAAAATTGAGTCATAAACTGGACTCATCACTCCCCCCAACCTAAGGCTTTGTTGGTCCTCCAACAGAGGAAGGGTTGTTATTTTGCTTAGTTAATGCCCTAAAATTTGCAATTGCTAACTGTCCTACATCAGTTATTGTAGTGCGTGAATTAGGGTCCCAATAGAACCCTTGCTATCTGTCTAGCCTACTCCATCTCTATCTCTTTGTAGCTATATCATACTGATAATACCTAAAATTTGGCACAGGCCATGGTAGGATAGGTGGCTGAAAAGTTAGTGGAAGATAAAATTGTCCCTTTGACCTTCCAATCTGTATACATCTATCAACTCTTTTACATGTTGCAACATAGTTTTGCAGAGAGTGAGGCTCAACTTGTTTTAATTCATCAGTCAGACTATTCCACCTCTATGCCAACTATCACTTTACAGATTCCCCTATGGTTTTTGCTACCTCCTCATATTCTTTGTAAACTGCTTCTCTCTCAGGCAGGATTCTACTACCATAGCTTGGTCAGTAAAGAATTTTGTGCCAATCCCTGAAAAATGTCTCCTGGGTTTCTAGATTCAGCCCTGATGGATAGGGGAGTGTTGGGTTCTATTTTCCTATAAGTCCTAAACTATTGTCCCCAACTAATTTCATTATATATCTAGGACATAAATTCCCTTAATTGGACATCCCCAACATACAACAATGGATTCCAATCATGATCTTGGGTCACAAGATAAGTATACAAATAGAATTCACAAAACAAATTCTTCATTTTAGGAGGAGTAATTGAATAAGCCTAGAAAAATTCAAGAGGAGTCTCAATGGAAGGATTCAAACCTGAAACAATCCTTGCCAGTTTAAAAGAAAGTTTCTTCTCCTTCAAATATAAAGCATAGACCCTTGGAGGAGTCCAGTGCTCTAATATCTGAGGTACCAAGGCTGCTATATTGTCCACCTTTTCCTTTAAAGCAATAATTTCTACATTCTTATCTTCAATCTCTTCATATCTCTTTTGAATTTCCTTCTTCAGCTTGTGTTTCTCCTCTTTCCATTCTTCTTCCCTCCTTTGCATCTCATTCCATAAGTGCATAGCTACCATGTGCATTGAAAAATCATAGGGCTTATGTATTCCTACCAAAATATTTCTGGCATTGATGCTTGCTCTTCATGTGGCCCTAGCTGCAGGGATTCTGATTATTCAGCCAATTCCTGCTGCAGGGGTGCTACTTGTTCTCCCAGTTATGGCTGTAGGGGCTCTTGTTCTTGCTCTTTCTATAGGAACTCTTGCTCTTGCTCTTGCTATAGGAGCTCCTGATTCTCCTTATACTCTTGACTTTCAACTTGTTCAACGATGGCAACAAGCTCTGCCAATGTTATATTTACCACTTCCTCAAATATGTCCTTTTCCTCAATGTTCACTTGCCCCATTGGGGCTTCTGTGTCCTCTCGTGATGTTTCCCTAGTCCTAGGGCTTTTGTGTAGAGACATACCAATGACTAGTCCAGCTGGTCTTGTTTTTCTAAGAGGGCTCTCACATTTCTCTTTAGTTGCAGGAAGAATAGTGTCAGCCTTCTGTTTCTTAGAGCTTGACACTTTCTTTTCTGCCATTTGTTTTTTTGCTTTTCCCTTCCTTATTTATGCTTCTTTCTTTTGTGCCCTAGTTCAAATTAGGATGCCAAGAGGGACATTATCATCAGAATCTGAAGAGGAACTTTCTTTTTTTGAATGTTCTATCTTAGAAGAACTAATCTCTATAGCTTGTTCAACTGTAGGAGGGTTTACACTAGGGCCTGCACTAGAAGTTGAGGTTCTAGGAGTGGCTTCAACAAAACTCACTCTCCTTCTAGCCCTATAAGGTTGAGGCAAAACCCTAGGTCACAAATGCTCTAGTCTAATTTGATCAATATTTAAGAATTCTTCCCAAGTCATGTCAAACACATCATGCAAAGACTTCTCAACTAATAATTTGATTAGACAATGGTGGGAAACATAATTATCGCTACCTTTTTGGGTCTCAGCCACCATGATTGAAAGAAGGTGGTATAGCACATTTGGCACATTCATTCTTCTCCCATGCCTCATGTGATTCAAGAGTTTGAAGTGCATAAAATGTAGATTTGATTGATGACCTTCACAAATAATGCACTTCACAACATAAAGAACTACTTGCTTCCATGGCTTAGGCAAAGAGGTTCTCTTCGCACCTTGCTTGTCCACACTCAATGGAGGGTCACCAGGTTCTATAAATTCAACCCTAGCTGACTTGGCATCTCTAGTAGCAGGGTAACGTTCACTGTCAGCAAGCAACCCTTTAACTTCTGCAATCATCTCTTCAGTAGCTATGACCTCCAAACCTTTTACCGTGGCCTTTCCTTCAGACAATGTCTGGGAAAATTCCAACACAACGTCTTCATTATAACCATTTAGATTTAGGAAATAATCTAACCACCTGCAATTTCTAAACTTGACCTAGAAAGGTGCATCCTACAGTAATACATCATGAATCACAGGTTCATTTCGAATTAACCCACCTCCCATTGTTAAGCTATCTACAAATAAACAATCACTTTGCAAGGTTTCCCTTCCTACAATCTTCTTCTGAAAGCTAAACTTCTCCTTCCTGCAACATTTCTAAATTCCCAATGCTAGTGTCATTTGAATTTTACCTTTTTGGAGACTTATGATTATGACAAGAGCAATAAACACAATAAAGGAGTAATAAATGAAGGCTATGATCAAGAAAAATGGTGATGGTTGATGTCATCTCACACATGCAAGTTGTCATCTCACTCAAAATTCAAATTGGCTCAATATAAACTTTGCTAAAGTGAACCAACTTGGATTGACATGTGGACATGGTATTCAAACTTCCCCACCAACCCAAATTTGAGCATGTGTCCTCACATGTGAGGTATTAATGATGATTTGATAGGGGCAGGGAATAATTACATGCTATGGAGAACGTCTATATTAATGTACAACAATTAAATGAATGTACTAAAAGACAATTAAGATATAAAAAATTGATGCACACGTACTTGAATTCTTGGAAGATCTATTGCAAAGATTATGGAGAAAGTACTGATCATCTTTTAAGTTCGTTGAGCAATTAATGAAAGTGGAGTGGAATGAAGTGAAGTTATGGTGGCATGATGGAAGAGAGAGAAAGGTGGAGATGGATGGGTGAATGAATGAAGAAGTGGACTCCCACAAAAGTGGAAGTCTTTATTATGACAAGTTACGTACCTTAGTTATTGAGAAGGAGGGACACTAGGTCCGCTTCCTTTAGCTGCAGGAAGTTTGAGTGTTGCATGCTGAGTGAATTGCTGCAGGAATTCCTCCTTGGAAGTTGGCTTGTGATACAACCTGAGGCGATGACCATTGAAAAGAAGCTTAAATCTGACAAGGTCAATGGTAGTGAGCTAAACAACACCATTGGGGAAGACTTCAGTAACCTCATATGGTCCTAGCCACCTTGTTGGCAATTTTCTTGCATTATCTTGATACCTTGAGTTGTAGAGCAGTGCCCAGTCACCTGGCTGGAATTTCTTATCCTTTATGAATTTTTCATGCCACTTTATTCTCTGATTCTACACTACATTTGTGTGATGCGAGACTTCCTTCCTCATCTCATCCAAAACATTCAGCTGCATGATTCTATCCCTTTGTGCCTCAGAGATATCCATCCCCAAGTCTATTGCAGTCCTAAGAGTCTTATGCTCAAATTCAATGGTCATCATAGCTATCTTTCCATTTAGCAACTCAAAAAGAGTGAAGCCTATGGTTGTTTTCCAGGTTGTCCTATAGGCCTAAACAACTTTTGGCAGCCTATTTTCCCAATCCTTTCTATGGATAGTCCCTATTTTGGTTAGAATGGCTTCAATTTTCCTATTAGTCACCTCAACTTGGCCATTGGCCTGAGGGTGATAAGGAGTAGACTTCCTATGCCTTATGTTGTACTCATTAACCAGTGTTGTAGCAAGGGTTGAGGTGAATTAAGCCCCTTGATCAATCACTATCTCTTTGGGAATCCCATATCGTGTGAAAATCTCCTCATAAATAAATTTTACAACCTTATTATCTCTTGCATGTTTCATGGCCTTAACCTCTACCCACATGGTTACATAATCAGTGCATACCAAGATATAGGATTTACCATTTGATGGAGGATCAATGGGTCGTACAAAATACAATCCCCATTTGTCAAATGGAGTGATTACTACCTGGGGTAAAGGGGCATCTCATCAGATTTGGTTGGCCGACCCATCCTTTGGCATCTGTCACACTTCCTTGTATATTTCCCTGCATCCTTGTGGAGTGTGGGCCAGTAATATCCCATGTTCAAAATCTTCATTGTTTTCCTCTTGGCTGCAAAATTCCCTCCACAGGGTTCATTGTGAGATGCATGCAAAATATCATGTCTCATCTTCCCTCACACATATCCTCATGACATGGTTTGGTCCAATGTAGAAAAAATATCTAACAATCCATGAAAAAGGAAAAGATTTTTCAATGAGCACCCTTCTCTCTTTTGGAGAGAAAAGAGGAGGAACTCTCCTTGTGACCAGATAATTAGCTATGTCAGCATACCAGGGTGTATGCACACTGATGGAAAATAAGTGTTCATCAGGGAAAAAGTCATCAATGACTTGATTGTCCTATGATGTAGTCAGTTGTGAAAGAAAGTCTACAACAACATTGGCCTTCCCTGGTTTATCTACAATGGTTATGTCAAACTCCCGCATCAGCAATAACCATCTTGCTAGCCTTCCTGATATCAGGGGTTTATTCATGAGGTGTCTAATGGCTGAATGGTCACTGTGCACAAAGATTTGATAGCCTGTCATATAGTGCCTAAATTTGTTAAGGGCATAGACCACTGCTAACATTTCTTTTTCTGTCACTGTATAGTTGAATTAAGCTCCTTGCAAATTTTTGCTGATAAAATAAATAACATTTTCAATAGCTCCTTCTTTCTATCATAAGACTGCTCCTATAACATAGTCTGATGCATCTATATGAAAGTGAAAAGGAAGCTCATAATTAGGACCTTTGAGTACAAGAGCATGAGTTAAAGCTAGTTTCAAGTCAGAAAATGCCTTGTCACAGTCTTCTGTCCATTGGAATTCAACATCTTTGGTTAGGAGAGTGTACAATGGTGCTGCCATTTTTTTGAAGTCTTTGATGAACCGCCTATAATAACCTACATATCCTAAGAAACTCCTATCATCTTTTTCTTTTGTAGGTATAGGAAGATTGGTGATCACCTCAATCTTTGCAGGATCTACTTGAATTCCTTTGTGAGAGATGTAGTAGCCAAGGACTACACCTTCCTACATCATCATGAAGCACTTTTCATTGTTTAAAGATAGATTATGGTCTTTACATCTCTGTAGGACTCTCTTGAGATTTTCCAATGCTTCATTAAAATCAACACCATAGGTAGTAAAGTCATCCATATAAATTTCCATGCAATCATGAGAAATGTCTAAAAATATGCTAATGATTGCCCTTTGAAAAGTTGCAGGTGCATTGCATAAGCCAAATGGAAGTACTGAGTAGGCATAGGTCCCCCATGGACAGGTAAAGGTGGTCTTCTCTTGGTCCTTAGGTGCAATTTGGATCTGGTTATAGCTATTGAATCCATCTAGAAAAGAAAAGTACGACTTTCCTGCAAGTGAATCTAGAACTTGGTCTAAAAAAGGTAGGGGAAAATGGTCCTTTTTGGTGGTAGCATTGAGTTCCCTATAATCAACACAAACTCACCACTTCCCTCCCTTTTTGGGCATAATCACCAATAGAGACACCCATTGACTATTTGAAATGGGGTAGATAAATTCTGCATCCAACAATTTTTGTAGTTTTCCTTTCACAATTTCTCTTAATGTAGGGTTAATTCTTCTTAGTGGCTACCTCACGGGTGTACAATCATCTTTGATGTAAATCCTATGAGTGCAAAGATTAGGGTCCAATCCCTTAATATCATGATAGTCCCATGCAAATGCTTGTTGGTGGGTCCTTAGTAAGTTTGTCAATGACAACTTTTGTTCTTTACTCAGTTTGCTATTAATATTTAGATATTTTCCTTCTAACACTTGCACTTGTGTAGTTATCTCTACCATAGTTGCTTCACTAATGCTTGGTACCTTGAGTTCATGTGGCAGCAATGTATGAGACATACCTATTGCTGCAGGAAGTTCGGTTGTAGGAAGAGCGGGCATAAGTGTCTTCACTGGATCAACATAACTAGGTGCATGAGAGGATGATGCTTCCTCTACTTCACAATGGTTTTGAATTATGTTAGACAATACTTCATCTTCCTCTTGAAGCTACATGAACTCTTGCCTAACATCATAATCTATTCCACAATTGATTTCCTCATCCTCTTCACCAACATGTGGCCATATGTGATTATCCATATCATGGGATGACTGAGCAGGAGGGTAGAGAACAAGCTTTTTGGTGCTCTTTCCATCAGAAATGGCCATGTCTCCTATCCGACATCCAATATAGGCATCTGTTGTTGCTAACCATGGCATTCCTAGGACAATGGGGTACCCACCTAGTGTAGCTTTAGGAGAAAGAATCATGAAGTTTCCTGGGTACTCCCAAGAGTCTAGAGTTACCACAAGATCCTCTACTATACCATTAGGTTTAACAGTTGAACTATCAACAAGCTGTTGGATAGTAGGAGTAGGTCTCATGCTTGCAACATTTAGTTGTTGCAGGATATCCTTGATCATTAAATTTATTGTTGCTCAGAAATCAATTAGAGAATTCTTTATTTGGATCCCATTTATAAAAACTCCTACCACAAGACTCCTTGGGTCATTATATTTGGGAATGGTCACTTTCCCAAGCATGATGTCAGCCAACTATCCCACCACATGAACCATAGTGGGGTCTTTCTTCTTCTTGCCTAGCTTCTTAAGGCATGCTTCCTTAATTGCTTTGCCATATATAAGAACACATTTTATGGTCTAAAGTAGAGGTATCCAGACACATATATCCTTCAACTGATCTAAAATGTCAAAGGCTGGTTCCTTTTGTTTCATAGTTTCCAACCTATGGGAAAATGGTGGTTTTTGTTTAGTCTATTTGATTGGGATTGGTTTAGGATTTTTACATGCACTTGGTTGAATGGGGGCATTCAGAGGCTCCTCTTCTTCCACAAGAAGCTTAGTGATAATGGGTGTGGAAGGAGCTGAAAAAGTAGTTCCTGAATGCAAGTGGATGCCACTTACACTCACAACATATGCAAGGAATTGATTTGGATCAGCAAAGTATACTGGCTACTACTATGGTTTGTTATTTGGGTTAGGTGTGGGATGAGATGGTAGCTGAGTAGGTTTAGGTGTATTTGAACTTGAACTAGCAGGAGGAGGCATTATGTAGGTTCTGGGGCTGAGAAGGTGGTTGCATGTAACTAGTTGTCTGGTTTGGCCATTGCTGTTCTCCCCTCCATTGAGATGTTTGTTGCCAATTTCCTTGAAACTCCTACCAATTCCCCTGAGGTTGCTACCACTAGGGTGGAGAGTTTTGGTGATTGGGACATGCATTTGGAGGGTTATTCCAAGGATATGGTAGATATCCTCCATAATTGGATGGATATGGGGGTTTCCATTGGTTACCAAATGAATAAGAATTGAAATATGGCCCAACAAAAGATAGTGGATCTGGTGACATACCTGTTGATGGTCAGAATTAGCACATCAACTTTTAAATAGAATATTACTATTTTGCTCTCCTGAAAGAGAAAGAATAACACATGGATATCTTAGCTCCCAAGGTCTTTGTAATCAGTTCTCGACTGTGCTGACTTTACTCAATGGTTGATGTGAACTGTAATGTTCAAGGGGCCTACTGGTGTTGAGCTTGTGGATTGTTCTAAGATCAAACATAAACTTAAACCTACTTTAACCAGGGTTTTTAAAGAAATAGAAAAAGATAGATCAAAGTTGTGGAACAGAAAAGAATGATAATTCATCCAACTTAACCAGACTTGTTAACTTTCAAGGAATTGTTAACTAAAACTGCAGAACAAAATTAACCTGTGATTGACACACAGTTTCATTCATTCCTAGTGTTGATTTCACAACAGATTGCAAGTTACCATTTAAACAAAATACAAAACCAAATTTCATTCCTTAAAATATTCTTAAATAAAATGATTAACCCAAGACAAACACCATTCTGGAACACAACATGAAGTAGATTTAAATCTGGTTGCTTCTACTGTTAATGAAATAGATAAGCAACATTTACAATTCTAGCACAATCACCAGTGTACAGAAAACCTATATCTTCAGCTTGTTTCCATCTACACTAAGAGAACTAGAGAAATACATTACTGTCTATGCTGAATCTAACTCCTACTCTACTACTACTCTTAAGTTTCTGTACTGCTACTGGTTTCTGAAAAAGCTATTTGTCGTACTTTAAAACTCCTATCCTCTAAAACTTGTCCTCCTTTTTTTACAAAGAAGCCCAAAAATGCCATATATCAGAATGTACCAAAAAGAATGCACTGGCCCCTGCTTTTAGGCTTTACAAAATATCAGTTGGTTGTAGGAGGGTCAGCACTCAGATCCTTTGGAATGAAGTCAAACCCTGCATTCAATGTGTATCCTTGCTGTCCATGTCGGTGAAGGATCATCCTTAGGAGAAGCCTTCAGATCTTTTTGAATAGAATTTACTTTTGGTCTCTGTGTCCATCTTCAAAATTCCTTGAAGGGTTGCCTTGAATGCTCTAAAGCATTATCATTAATGCCAATCTTCTCTTTTTCCAGTAGACCTCACAGCTGTCCCTGAGACTCGTGGCTTCTTCTTTCTTTTGGCTTCCTTGTGCTTAGGATTATTCTGCAAGTTGACCTCTTCTGAAAGCAACATCAGATTTTTTGTTGTTAGATCCCCTCACCAGTGTTCACTGAGCTGCTCCATCGCTTCTGATCCCAGAGTAAGCCCATATTTTTTACTTTATGTTGATCTTCTTCACAGGGGTAGTCAATTAGTCAAACTATCATTGGTCTGCCCCCTTTAGCTTCTTCTGATTGGTGGAACAAAGGCCACACAAGACTCTCAGGTAGTCAAAGGTCATTCGAATGGAATCGCATGTCAGTGAGACACTAATTGTGTCTCCTCGATGCGATTATACCTCTCTTAGCAGCTATCGGTGTAACACATGACGTTCAGCAAGACCTCATGTCGAGCTGCACAAGCTATATCGATATCGCAAAAAAAACCATCAGCAAGATTTCATTTGGTCGGGGAGAGATTACAGTGGGCAACAAAAGTTATAGTGATATCCCCTTTTCATTTGGCAGGCTTGTCGCTATCGGCAAGACTTTATTCCCTCGGCATGACATCACATCGAGCCCCTCTACCTTCGATGAGACACCACTAGGTCGGGAAGATCTTATGCCGATATCACTTCATGTCAGTGAGACTAGCTTCCTTCGTTGAGACATTAAGTCACACCTCTTTCACCGAGACCCTTCGCAGTCGACCAGACATCACACCGAAGGGAGAACCCTTCGGCGACACAAACGCCAATCAGCTAGACCTCCTGCCGAAGGAAAAACCATTCATCGAGACCACCATCAAGGACCACCATTCCATGTCGGCGAGACTCCATTAGGTCAGTAGGACCTCATAGCGAAGCCACCCCGTTTCGGCGATGAACTCATTCTTATTCCCTGAGCTCATTCCTATTTCGGAAAGACTCCCATTGGGTCGGCCAGACGTTATGCCAAGCTCCAAACATTACACCGAAGGGAGAATCCCTTTCAGTGAGACTTTTCCTCCTTGGCCAGACCTCATGGCGAATATAAATCTTTCTCCCCGATGCGACCTTTTGAACAACTGTCGGGGAGACTCCTTCGGGTCAACAAGACTTCATGCCGAAAGTAAACCACTCTCCCCGATGACATTCCATTTCGAAAAGAGTCCACCCTATTGGTGAGACCTCCTGCCGACGCTACCCCCTATCACCAAGACATCCATTTGTCGGGAAGACTTCTCCCCGACGTCATGCCCTTTCGCCGAGACCACTCCCGGTCGGTGAGACATTACACCGACCGAGCCTTCCTTCGCCGAGTGCAACTTCCTTCGATGAGACCTTGCCCTGTCGGCAAGACATTATGCCGAACTCATAATCTTTTAGCGAGGCCTCCTCTGGTCGGTGAGACACATAAAAACTCATGGCGACAGGAAAGCTTGGGTGACCGGTGAGCTTCAAATGACTAGAACGCACTGCTAGTCATCAAGACAAATGCAGGGTCTCATCGACTTTCTTCATTGAGGATTTTTGTGCCAAATGTGACTAAGGTACGCCTTCCAACTGAGTTCCCTGAGAAATATCATCAAGTGCATGATTTAACCTTGCAACACAAATGCCTCCATTAGTCCTCAAAGCATATAAAATATATCATTTTTCATCATGCTTTCAATTTTAACAAAAAGAAACCCAACTCCAGCTGAAGCAGAACCAAAATTTGTCAAAACGAAAGATAGACCTAGGAGGAAAACAAAAGAATCCCAAAGGTCAAAGCAAATAACCAAAGGCAACGAAAGCAAAAGAAAAGGGGGACCCATTTTGTTCCAAAATAAAATGGGGTGGTTATGCAAGGCATAACAATACATTGTCTTGGAACCCATGGCCTCCTTTTTGCAATGTAGTATACTTGTTCATATTCACTATGGATTGGCTTGAACTTAGGTGGAATCTACTTACTACCAATATTAGCTACCATCTTGCATTTACAGTCCTTCTTTTGTCTACAATGAGGGAAATATTCTGCCAACATTTCCTTTGCCTCCTCTTGTTTCTTCTTTGCCTGAAGTGTATCCAGTTGAGTAGCCAGATTGTTTATGATGCCTTGCTTGAAGTTTTATAGTAGGTGAGTAATCTCCATCCTTGAAACTCCACTGGTAGATGACTTACCCATAGAGGATTGGTAAGCTCTCCCTTTCTTTGAAGCTTCCCTAGAATAGTTCTGATATATCTTCTTGATATCCTCCCAAGGAACTTGGGTGATATATCCTCCTCCCATCAGGTTAAGGCATAAGTGCAGCTATCATTAATTCCTCTTAGGAAAAGTAGCTTTTGTGATTCTTCATTAAGTGTATGGTGTGGAGATCTCTATAGGAAAAATATAAACCTTGAAATGTAATCCTCCAGGCTCTCATCTTCCTTTTTTTGCATCTTAAAAATGTCATCTCCCCTCATGTCACTGCCCCTACAATATTCCTTGTACTTTTCAAGGAACTTTGTCTTCATGTCCTCCCAAGTCTCCATAGTATTTCTTCCTAGGCTCATAAACCATCTTAATGCAACTTCTTTCAAGGTGGTAGGGAATAACTTAAGCCTATGGGCATAAGTGGTATAGTCATAACTCCTATAGAGTATATCAAACTCAAACAAGAAAGTATCAAGATCTTATGTGACAATTCCATAGAACTTAGGAAGGACTGAAGCAGGGATATTTTTGAGGTTGTCGACTTCATTCTGATGAGCAATGGGGAAAAGGAAAGATGGTTGGTTAGGTCTATTTCTATTTGCATCACCGATGCCTGCCTGATGTAGTTCCAAAGCAAAGGGATTCTCAACTTGATTTTGGTCTTTAGAGGAAATTTCAGAACTAGTTAGATTAGGAAAGTTGGCCTACCATGAGAATCTCTCCTCCTTCCTCTATGCATATGGTATCAACTCAATATCAGTCAACTCACACAAAGAATTGGAAAAAGAATAGTGGATCATTAATTTTCTAAACGAGGGGCATACTTAAGAGTAAACTTTCAGAAATACTACAATAGGAAAGAAACTAGCAATGACGCCAAAGAACTCCCTAGTTTGACACCATCCCCGACAACAATGCCAAAAATGTTGGCTTCCTACAATGATTTAACAACTAAGCCTTTACAACTATGATTCAAAGATTGGACATCTAATCTAAATAGCTATCTCAATCATCATGAAGGTGCATTTAACTTGTCAACCCAGGGACATAGAATTGGGTACACACAGTATGTGCACTAGGAATCCATAGTAGCCATCTTCATTCTACAACTAAGAAAGACATAATGCTGAAAGTAAATTGCTTGAAAAGAAATAACATTAGTGTTGATCATCAACCAACAACTATACTAAGCTAAAATGCATGATAGAAATGAAAATATGAGCAAACAAATAGGAAAATACTCTGTCTTCTTTGGCTGCAAGAACAATCACAAAATGGAATTCTAGTGGTTGTGGGAACAAACAGTGCCAGATTCTTAACTAATTGTTGACAAAAAGTAATAACTAAACTAAAGGATGGAATTCTCACCAAGTGGACCCCCTTGGATGAGTATCCCTTAAGACAAATGTACACTTAGATACATAAACTTACAACTTCATTTTATTCATTGGAGAGCATGAGTTTAATCAAGCAACATAACTATATTACTAGGAATGTGAGTACATCATCAGATCAATCAACTTCCTGAGAAGGAGCATTCAAATCTTATTTATAGGAAGAAAAAATGCTAACTAACTACCTAGCAAGGTGGTCTACTCCAACAGATTAGGAGGACGTCACTTTAGGGAAAGCATAAAAAGTGGAAAGGAGGTTATACATGCATGTAATCTGGTCAAGCATGTTTTCCTTAACACATATCTAACACAATAGTAACTCTTATATTCACTCAACAAACAATTAAGACCATTTACAAGGCAGTTACAATTCTTTGATTTAAACTAGGAATTTTCCTCTTGTTGAGAGACTTCCCTCCATTTGTTGGATGTTGCTGATATGTGGTTGTCATTGATGTCAATACTATTGGCATTAAAGTCTTTATGGCTGTATATGTCGAGGATATTGAGAAAATTGTAATAAAATAAGTTGGAGTGAAGTTCAATATGATGGATAGATCAATATATTAATGATAAGAGGTTGTGGATTAATGGGTTTGTTGTTGAGTATATCTAGTTTATCCACATGAAGTTTTAGAGGTTCGTATGAAGATTTGATCGAGTTATGAGTATTTGAGTTCTGACAGTTGTTCTGTTGCTTTAGTTGGTGTTCCTAAAAGAAGATAATGTGATTCTAGTAAGTTGAGTTGTTGTGGATGCTTTTGTGGTGATTCATGATGCTTGTGGATGTTTCTAGAATGTTCCCTATCTATTTTGTTTGTCCACATTGATCATTGTGCTCGCGATTGGTGATTTTCTTTTGTGAGTTCATGTTTTTTTATGATCATGGCCGACAAGGTGATTGTAGTGTGTTGTGGATCTTTGAGGCATAATTGTTTAAGGTGTTTCATGTTTGAGGATGTTGTTTTGGGTCCTTACTATGTTTTCACCGACATTGGTTGATTCACATTGATAATTGTTTATTGATTTGGGCCGACAGTTTGTACACATTTTATATTTTGTTGAAGCCAACATGTAGATGATATGATCCTTAGTCACAGATATATATGATCAATTGTTTGTACCATTTGAAGGAAATAATGTGAGAGTGTCATGTGTAAATACTGTTTTAATAGTAGAGTGTAAAGTGGAGTGAGCAAGTGGAAATGTTTATGTGCTTAACCAGAACTATAATAAGGCATTAGTAGATGTTATTTTCTCAGTTCAAAATCTTCTGGATTTAATTCAATTGTTTTTGTAAGACAGTGAGTCTTCCTTTGGGAAGTAAGCCTTTTGTATTTGAGTAGTGAGCTCTAGGCAGTGTGCCTGAATGCATGTGCATTCCCCATTTATAATTATTTTATACTTTTAACAGGGTATAATCTTGTGGATTAACCTCCACCGTGGTTTTTCCCCTAACAGGGTTTCCACGTAAAAAATCTTGGTGTTATGTGTGATTTTGATGTGGTGATGGTTTATGATTTCATGTTTATTTATCAGATCTAAGAATAAGTTTAATTTGTATAATTTCCATGAAAACTAATTCACCCCCCTCTCAGTTGTTTTCCCTTGTGTTGCCAAATTTTTTTATCAGAGCAGGTTTCTCAGAAGAAGTTTAATAACTTGAGGTGATCTTGGATGTCAACATATAAGAAGGATAGTTTGAGATTTGATGGAAATAACTATTCTCTGTGGAAGACTCGATTGGAGTATCATTTGAGATGCATTGGTGAACCTTATTGGACAATTACAAAGAATAGATATATCATCCCACAAAATGGTCCTTCTACTATAGGTGAGATTAAGGAAGCCAAGTACAATATCAAGGCTTAGGAAGCATTGTTGAGTGCTCTGACTAATTTTGAGATGAAAAATGTAATGGAGCTAAAGAATACTTATGAGATCTAGAAAAAATTGGAAAATTTGTATGAAGGTGATGCCCATGTGAAGATTGCTAAGTTGCAAAGCTTGAAAGGGAAACATGAAATGTTGAGAATGGGTGAAGATGAGAACATCACTTCTTTTATATAGAGAGTGAATGAACTTGTGTGTAGTATCAGATGTGCTGGTGGAACATTGGAAGAATTAGAGATTGTTGCTAAAGTGATCAGATCCTTGCCTGTTGCATACAAATCCAAAGCTACTACTATTGAGGAGATCCAGACTATGAAAAATGTAACCAAAGACATGTTGATTGGTAAGCTTATTGCTTTTAAGTTAAGTGAGTTTGGTGATTCTCTTCCTAAGACAGAATATGCATTCAAAGCTACTATCTCCAGAAAAGATAAGCAGAGATATGATCCAGGAGAAATTTCTTCTAGAAAAATGTCCAAGTATGAGAAGGAAATGAGAGAGATTGAAGAAGAGAGAAAACTAGATGAGCTTGAAGCACTTATTGTCAAGAGGGAAGCCAAAGGAGAAGGTAAGTATAAAGGGAAATTTCCTATTAAATGTTTTTCTTGCAATAAGATAGGTCATTTTTCCTCAAAATGTCTAGAAAGAGTTCCTAAGCCAAGACCTAACGATCCTAGATTCCAGAGAAAGTGTTATTACATTGCTAATGAAGGTGTGACAAATGATGAATCTGATAAAGGTAATTTAAGTGAGGATGAATGGGTATTTATTGCTATCAAGGAAGATGATCTAGTACCTACTGAATCTGCTAGTTGCAAAAAATCTGGAGAAAGCTCTAGCTTCCAAAGTTGAAGAAAAAGATGAATGGGTGATTGACAGTGGATGCTCTCATCATATGATGGGTGACAAAAGTAAATTTGTGAGCTTGGAAAAGTATGATGGTGGTGTTGTAAGATTTGGTGATGACAAAACTGGTGTAATCTATGGTAGAGGATCCATTTCTCTTGATGGTAAGCATAATACTGATGATGTTCTATATGTGGAAGGTTTGAAGTATAATCTCTTAAGTGTTGGATAGATGGTTGACAAGGGATACAATATTCAATTCAAGAATGGAAAATGTAGAATATTGGGGAGTTCCAAAAATGTGATTGCATATGGGACAAAAACAAAAGGTAATATCTTTCACCTAAGCACTGCTAGTAAAAGTTGTCTGATTGCTCGAGTTGATGAAAGTTGGTTGTGGCATAAGAGAATGTGTCATGTAAACTTTGATAATATTGTCAAGATAAGTTCTACTTAGGCAGTGAGATATCTTCCTAAGTTGATAAAACCTACTAATACTATATGCAAGGAATGTCAGTTAGGGAAGCAAACTAGAGTTTCATTCTAGATCAAACAACATTGCTCAAATGAAGTGTTGGAGCTTGTGCATACTGACTTGAGTGGTCCTTCTAGAGTCAGAATTTTACAAGGATACATGTATTTCATGTTACTTATTGATGATTATTCTAGAATGATGTGGGTTACTTTGTTAAGGGAAAAATATGAAGCTCTAGAGAAATTCAAGATTTTTAAGGCTATGATTGAGACAGAGATAGGTTTGAGGATTAAATGTTTGAGATCAGATAGAGGTGGTGAATTCAATTTTAGTGAGCTTAATTCTTTTTGTGAAGAGCATGGGATAAAGAGACAATTATCTATCCCGTAGACCCCTCAGCAAAATGGAGTTGTGGAAAGGAAGAATTGGAAAATTCAAGATGCTGCTAGGACTATGATGCTGGAAGGAAATGTTTCACATATCTATTGGAGAGAAGCTATGAGTACTACCATTTACACTCTCAACCGGGTACATGTCAAAGGTGATACTAGTAAGACTCTTTATGAGCTATGGTATGGTCATAAGCCTAGTGTTAGATACTTCAAAATCTTTGGCAGTAAATTCTATATCAAAAGAGATGAAAATATAGGAAAGTTTGATGCTAGAAGTGATGAAGGAATCTTTCTTGGTTATTCTACTAAAAGTAAAGCCTATTGGTGCTACAATAAGAGATTGAGGAAAGTAATTGAAAGTGTTAATGTCAAGGTTTATGAAAACACAGTTAGACCATCCAAAACCTGTGGATATGATTTAGATGATCAGAATGATAGTTTAGATAAAGGAAAGAAAGTTCAGACTTCAAATCAAGTTGAAATCATTTCGATGAATTAGGAAAATCAAGAGGAAGAAACTAGTGAAAGTGTAGAAGTGAGATCACAAGAGCCTGAAGTTCATGAACATCCTAAGAATCCAAGGTATGTAAGACTAAATCATTTAGAAGATCAGATTATAGGTGATAAGAAAAAAGGTGTTCAAAATAGGAGAAGAATTATAGAAGAATATTGTTTGATCTCAAAGACTGAGCCTAATAGTGTCAATGAAACATGCAAAGAGAACAGTGGGTTGAAGCAATGAAAGAAGAACTACTGCAATTTGAGAAGAATGATACATGGATTCTTGTTCCTAGACCTAAGGGAAAAAATGTAATTGGAACTAAATGGGTCTTTTAGAACAAATTGAATGAGCAAGGTGAAGTTGTTAGAAACAAAGCAAGACTTGTGTGTAAAGGATATTCTCACATGGAAGGAATTGACTTTGAAGAAAATTTTGCTCTTGTTGCTAGGATTGAAGCTGTGAGACTATTTCTTGCTTATGCTACTTACAAAAAAATTAAGGTTCATCAAATGGATGTCAAGTCAGTATTTATAAATGGTGAACTGGAAGAAGAATTGTATATTGAGAAACCTGATGGATTTCAATTAACTGATAAGGGAGATATGGTTTTACAGTTGAAGAAAGCATTGTATGGACTTAAGCAAGCCCCAACAGTATGGTATGCTAGATTGGACAAGTATTTGTTGAAGCTTGGATTTAATAAAGGTACTACTGATAGTAATTTGTATTTCAAGATTGATCATAATAAAGATTTGATTGTTGATATCATTTTTGGAGGAGATGATAGTTTGTGCATGGAGTTTTCTGATGAGATGCAGATTGAGTTTGAGATGTCTATGATTGGAGAAATGAAATTCTTTTTGGGATTACAAATTACTCAACAAGATAAGGGGATCTTTATATCTCAGTCCAAGTATGTGAATGAATTGATAAAGAAGTTTGGTATGGAAGATTCAAATCCAGTTGGTACACCTATGGTGATCATATGTAAGTTGACACAAGATGATGATTCTCCTAAAACAAATCAGACTAGATACAGATCCATGATTGGTGGATTTCTCTATTTGACTCAAACTAGACCTGATATCATGAATGTTGTATGCATTGTTGCAAGATTTCAAGATGATCCTAAGGAATCTCATGTGACAGCTGTGAAGAGGATTTTTCAGGTACTTGAAGAGGATAGTTGATTTTGGCCTATGGTATCCTAAAGAAGATGACCTTACTTTGAGTGCTTTTACTGATGTTGATTGGGCAGGAGATGTGAATGACATAAAGAGTATTAGTGGTGGTGAATTTTTCTTGGGAAAGAAGCTTATTTCATGGTTAAGTAAGAAGCATAATGCCATTTCTTTATCTACTGCAGAGGTAGAATACATTGCTACTGCTAACAATTGTACTCAAGTATTATGGATGAAGCAGATGTTGAAAGATATCAGACTGGTGTATGATGAACCTATTTCTATATTCTATGATAATTCAAGTGCAATTAACATTTCTAAGAATTCGGTGCTACATTAAAAAACCAAGCATATATCTGTTATGAAATAACTTGCACAATAGAAGAATATGATATAAAATATGTTGCAAATACTTGATAATAATTGAGAATAACAAGCCACTTCAAGGGGGAAAACCTCCAAATATCTCTAATGAGAACACACTTCACAATATGATGATGAAATAAGACTCACAACCTCCTATATATACCTATTTATGCGTAGGATATTACCTAGACTGACTTAGACACCCCTATATAAGACCTAGGCCGACCCAACCAACTAAATAATAATATAATAATGATAACATGACTTAATTAGGAGTTAAGATAGTCATAAGCTGACTATTCATAACCCGATGTACACCAATATTAAGGGCGTAGCATGCCCCCCTTCTTAAAAGAAGCATTGTCCTCAATGCTAATCAAGTTTGGATTCTTTTGAATGAACTCATCCTCCCAAGTGGCATCTTCAACTAGTAAATTCTTCCATTGGATGAGATACTCAGTGAGAGTTCTATTCCTTAGCTTCTTTGTGCATGTTTGAAGAATACACTATGGTTCCAAAATGATTCTTCCTTTCTTCATCGAGCTCTAGTAGTGTTGCTTGAGTTGGAATATTATGCCCAATTACCTTCTTCAAACAAGAAACATGAAAAAATAGATGTATCTTTGTTGTTGGTGGCAACTCTAGCTTGTAGGAAAAACTACCGATCTTTTGCATGATTTGGTATGGCCCATAATATCTTGGAGATAACTTACTATTCTTTATTTGTTGCTTCATTAAGATTTTCTTATAAGGCTACAATCTCAAGAAGACCCAATCCCCAACTTCAAAACTTCTTTCACTACAATGTTGCTCTACCTATTGTTTCATTCGATTTTGTGCCATAGATAAATTCTCATTGAGTCCTGAAAGTACCTATTGTTGATGAAGCAAGTGGTCCTCTACTGCTTGAACTCTTGGTGACACCTTTATTGATGAAGTGATGGAAGGAGGATGATATCCATAAAGTGCCAAAAATGGAGACATTTTTGATGAGCTATGAAAAGAAGTGTTATACCACCATTCTACAAGTGGTAGCCAATCTACCCTTTGAGATTGTTTCTCTAAAGTGAAACAACTTAGATATCCTTCCAAACACTTATTAACAACCTCAGTTTTCCCATCTGATTGAGGATGGTATGAAGAGCTATGATCTAATTGAGTACCCAAACATGAGAATAAATCTTTCCAAAAGTGACTAGTGAAGATAGGATCACGATCACTAACAATAACCTTAGGTGTACCATGTAGCTTTTGGATATTATCCAAACAAGCTTTTTACACCGCACTTGCTGTAAAAGGATGTGATAATGCAATAAAATGTGCATATTTAGTGAGGTGATCAACTACTACCATGATGAAATTTTGACCTTTAGATTTGGGATGAAGTTCATGGATACCTCTTCCCAACGTTGCTTAGGAATAGATAAGGTCTACAAGAGACCTGGTGTCTTAATTGCCTTCCCTTTATTCCTTTGACAAACCAAACATTTACCTACAAATTTTTGAGCATCACCTTTTAGCCCTTCCCAAAAAAAATCTTGCTTGACTCAATGATATGTCTTCAAAAATATTGAATGACCACCAACTGGAGACTCATGTAGCTCTAGGAGAATCTTGTGTTTCAAAAATATTGAATGACTACCAACTGGAGACTCATGTAGCTCTATGAGAATCTTGTGTTTAAGAGTTGAATTCTTGTAGAGATACAAACACTCTTTATACCATATAGTTTATTTGAACTTCTACAATCACTTTTTAATTTTTGGATGAGATTACTTGTCGCAACATCCTTTTACCACTCTGCTTTGGCTTCCTCCACCCAATTTGCTTGTAATATTGAAAGGGAACACAATAAGGCTTCATCTTTCTCATCCTTCCTTGAAAGTGCATTTGCTACAATATTTTCCTTCCCTTTCTTATATACAATCTCAAATTCATATCCTAACATCTTAGTGGCCCTTTTTTTTTTGCTCTTCAGAAGATAGTCTTTGTTCCAAAAAATGAGAGAAGGTGAGTGAAAAGGAAGTAAGATTGGAGTATGTGCCCAATAAGGAACACATTATAGATATCTTTACTAAGCTCTTACCTAAGGATAATTTTGAGTATCTCAAAGGGAAGCTAGGGGTGATTACCCCTCCTAATCGGAATTAAGATGCATTGACTTTCATCAGTTTGTGCATTTCATGGTCATATCTTGTGATCCAGATTGATGTTGTGGTGGTTGCTACTCAAGGGGAGTAGTCAGATGTTCAAAAATATGGTCTAGAGCTTGTGTGGAGAAAGATAATGTGTATCTTTGTCATTGATGTCAAAGGGGGAGAAGAGTCATGTGAAAAAACTGTGAAAGAGTTGAGGGAAAAGAGTCAAAATCTAAGGGGGTGAAAGTGCTAAGAGAAAGTTGCGTTGATGGTGTTTTTCACATCATGTGTTTCCATCAATGCAAAAGGGGGAGGTTGTTGGATGTTGCTAATATGTGGTTGCAATTGATGTCAACACTATTGGAATTAATGTATTTAAGGCTGTATATGTCAAGGATATTGAGAAAATTGTAATAAAATAAGTTGCAGGTTGTCAGTGATGTGAGGTTTAGTATGATGGCTAGCTTAGTATATTGATGATAAGAGATTGTGGATTAATGGGTTTGTTGTCAAGTATATCTAGTTTATCCACATGAAGTTTTAGAGGTTCGCATGAAGATTTGATCGAGTTATGAGTATTTGTGTTCTGACAGTTGTTCTATTGCTTCAGTTGGTGTTCCTGAAAGAAGATAATGTGATTCTAGTAAGTTGAGTTGTTGCGGATAATTTTGTGGCGATTCATGATGCTTGTGGATGTTTGTAGAATGTGCTCTATCTGTGTTGTTCATCCACATTGATTGTTGTGCTCGCGATTGGTGATTTTATTTTGTGAGTTCATGTTTTTTTTATGATCATGGCCGATAGGGTGATTGTAGCATGTTGTGGATCTTCAAGGCATAATTTTTTAAGGCGTTTCATGTTCGAGGATGTTGTTTTGGGTCCTTACTATGTTTTGAATGACATTGGTTGATTCACATTGATATTTTTTTATTGATTTGGGCTGACAGTTTGTACATATTTTATATTTTTTTGAAGCCGACATGTAGGTGATGTTATCCATAGTCATGGATATATATGATCAATTTTTTATACCATTTGAAGGCAATGATGTGCGAGTGTCATGTGCGAATAATGTTTTAATCTTTCAAAGGTAGAAGTAGAGTGTGAAGAGGAGTTAGCAAGTGAAAGTGTTTATGTGCTTAACTGGAATTGTAATCAGGCATTAGCAGATGCTATTTTCTTAGTTCAAAATCTTCTGGATGTAATCCAAATGTTTCTATAAGACAGTGAGTCTTCCTTTGGGTAGTAAGCCTTTTGTATTTCAGTAGTGAGCTATAGGCAGTGTGCCTGAATGCATGTGCATTCCCCATTTATAATTCTTTTATAATTTTAAGAGAGTATAATCTTGTGGATTAACCTCCATTGTGGTTTTTCCCATAATAGGGTTTCCATGTAAAAAATCTTGGTGTTATGTGTGATTTTGATATGGTGATGGTTTATGGTTTCATGTTTATTTATCAAATCTGAGAATAATTTTAATTTGTATAATTTCTATGAAAATTGATTCATCCCCCCTCTCAGTTGTCTGCCCTTGTGTTGCCAATACCATTGACCTTTGAACGATCACCTTGTTGACCTGTATAGAAAATGACCAGCTGGCAGAATCTTCCTCAATTTTTTAGGCTCTAATTATATCTTCATAACAATATTAGTACACACAAAAATTGCATATTTGTAACTATCTTAAAGTAATAGTCATTAATCTAGCATGTCAATGCCATTAAAGATTACAAAAATAAGCTTATGCCCAATGTCTATGGTTTTGAGGAAATATCATAAAAAGGTCAACATCCAAGTATCAAAGTCTATGACAACTACAACAAATGGATAATAAAATCTATCAAAACTAAGTCCTAAAATGGACTCATTAAATACCACAATCCATAATTTGAAGTGTTATTCAAATATCCAAATATTCTTTTAACTACAACAACATGTGTTTCCTTTGGATCTTCTTGAAATCTAGTTACAAGACAGATCACATGCATAATATCCGGTCTAGTAGTAGTCAAATATAGTAATCCACCAATCATAGATCTATACTTGCTCTGATAAGCCTTAGGCGAATCAACATCTTTACTGAAATTGCAACCAGTTACCATAGGAGTACTTACTGGTTTGGAACCATCCATCCCAAATTTCTTCAACATCTCTTTTACATACTTAGACTATAAAATGAAATTTCCTTTCTCTATTTGATTAATCTACAGCCCAAGAAAGCAATTCATCTCCCCAAACATAGACATTTCAAACTATTTATGCATCTCTTTCACAAACATCTTGCACATAAGGAATTTTTCATTTTCAATCTTAAAGTACAAGTTACTATCTGCCATACCTTTGTTAAATCCTTGATGAATCAAATACCTGTCTAATCTTGCATACCAAGCTCTAGGAGCTTGCTTCAGTCCATATAAATCTTTCTTCAACCTAGACACCATATCCGGTTGATTTGTTAACTGAAACCCTTTTGGTTGTTCCATGTAAACTTCTTCTTCCAACACACCATTTAGAAATGCTAACTTAACATCCATTTGATAGACTTTGAAATATTTATAAGTAGCCAATGCCAAGAACAGCCTTATAGCTTCCATTCTCGCTACCGAGGAAAAATTCTCCTAAAAATCTATTCCTTCCACTTGTGAATAACCTTTACACACAAGCCTCACTTTATTTATGAAAACTTCTCTATTCTCATTCAAGTTATTTTTAGAAACCCATTTTGGTCCAATAATGTTTTTATTTGCTAGTCTTGGGACCAGTTCCCAAGTTTGATTCTTTTCAATCTAAAAAATTTCTTCTTTCATTGCTTCCTTCCAATGTTCATCTTTACAAGCTTCACTTACTATCTTTGGCTCAATCTCAGAGAATAAACATAGATTTACTTCAATGAAAACTTTACTTTTGGTTAATATGCCTTTTGTCTTGTCTCCAATAATCTAATTTTCTAAATGATTCCTTTGTACATATTTTTGTGTCTTAGGAGTCATCACCAGAGCATCTTCTTCACTTTCATTTTGTTCATCCAACTTCTTCCATTCTTCCACAATTTCTTCTATTCTTGCATAATCATGTTCATCAGACATATATCCTTCAACATTAATAGAGTTCTTCACTGTCTCATCTACCTTCACATTCAAGCTCTCTACAATCTTCCTTAGTCTTTTATTGAAACATTTGTATGCCTTGCTTTTAGCAGAGTATCCAAGAAATATGCCTTCATCACTTCTTGCATCAAACTTACCCAAAGTTTCCTCATCTCTTCTGATATAACATTTGCTTCCAAATACCTTGAAATATTTAACTATAGAAATTCTTTTGTGCCATAGTTCATAGGGTGTCTTTGTACTATTTTCTCTTGCTTGAACTCAATTGAACACATAAATAATAGTATGAATAGCTTCTTTCTAGTAAACTTCCTATAATCCGACTTCAATAATCATTGACCTAGTAGCCTCTTGAAATTCTCTATTTTTCCTTTCAACAACTCCATTCTACTAAGGAGTTCCTGAAGCAGATACCTATCTCTATATTCCATGCACTTCACAAAACATATTAAACTCATGAGAGGTGAATTATCCACCTCTGAAGCATTTTATCTTCAAATTCACTTCATTTTCAACCATAGCCTTGAATGCCTTGAATCTATCTAATGCATCTGATTTCTCTCTAAGAAATGTAACCCATGTATACCTAGAATAATCATCAATTAAAATCATAAAGTACCTTTCACTGGTCAAGTAGACTTATCATTCTCATAGGACAACAGAGATCTGTATGAACTAAATCTAGCAGTCCAGTAGTAGATTGTTCCCTTGATCTGTAATGATTTCTTTCTTGCTTCCCAAATTGACAATTCTTGGAAATAACATTAACAAGCTTTGTAATTCTTGGTAAATCTCTCATGGCTTGAACAACAATAATCCTTTCCAAGTTATCAAAATTCATGTGACAGTTTCCTATGCCATAACCAACTATCATTTATCTGAGTCACAAAACATTTCCCATCAATGCCCTTAAGTTGATAAATATTCCCTTCAGATTTCTTTCCTATAGCAATCAATGTTTCAGATCCTTTATGAATCTCACATTTCTTATCCTTAAACACAAGATCATATCCTTTTTTGCACATCTGACCAATGCTCAACAAATTATGCCTTAAACACTTAACATAGTAAACATTGTCAGTATGATGCTTTCCATCAAAACTTAATGAACCTATCCTACAAATTTTAGCACCAGTATCATCTCCAAACATAACCAAGCCTCCATCATATTTCTCAAGCTTAACAAACTTACTCTTGTCACCATGCATGTGATGCAAACAACCACTATCAACTACCCAAAAATTCTTTTCTTGTTTAGCATGTAGGGAAGAGATAGCTGTACCTTCATTTTTCTCCTTCTACTTCTCCGGAGGGCTTTCCTTTACCTGTTTATCTAAATTAGTAGAAGTAGGTTCATCCTTAATTTCCAAGAAAAAGCATTCATTGTCATCTATATCTTCATATTATGAATCTTCATATGCAATACTAGCATTCTCATTCACATAATAAGCTCTGCTAATTTTATTTTCTTTCTTTTCCTTCTCATACCTTTGTTTATTCCTTTTAGCTCTTTTCGGACACTTTGCATCACAATGACCTATTTCTCCACAAATCAAGCATTTAACGGGCAACTTACCTTCATACTTACTAGATCCTTTTCTCATTCTTCTTACAAAGTTAGCTTCTATTTCATCAAAAATTTCTTCATCTGGATCTTCAACGTTTGTAGCTTTAAAAATAGTCTCTGATTTGCCTCCATTTCTTAGATTCAGCTTCCTCATCTCATAAGATGTCAAAAATCCTAACAACAGATCCTTAGTACACATCTTATAATCTATAGTCTACTTAATAGCATTCACCTTCTCATTGTAAGCATTAGGAAGAGTTTTGAGATTCTTCTTTACAATCCTGGTTTCATCTATAGTAGCGCAAAGTGATCACATTCCAACCACTACCTCATCCAGTCTCTGAACATAAAATTTAACATTTTCATCTTCGAATATATGTATAATATCAAACTATGTTTCCAAATTCTGCCATTTCACCTCTAACTCTTTCATCACCATCATGCACTCTTTCTAAAGCATCCCAAACTTCCTTAGCTGTCTTCAAATTTTGAACCTTAATCAACTTGAAATTTACCAGACTATTCATCAAGATGAACTTCGCCTTATTATTTGCTTCATGTGCTCTAATTTCTTCAAGTGTACTCGAACCATTAGCATGAGGAGTGTAAGGATTCTTGTAAGCTTTTTCAACATCATATCCACAATACTCTAGATATTCTTCCATCAATACTTTCTAGATACCATAATTAGTTCCATCAAACCTCAGATAATCAAAGATCATTTTTCCAGCAATCCTAGACCTTCCTCAAGCAGTTAATCTCTTCACCAAGGAACCAAGCTCTGATACCAATTATTGAAAAGGACAACTGAGAGGGGGGTGAATCAATTGTCACAAAATTTTACCTTTAATTCAATCACTAGAACTAATACATGAAACTACTTAAGTGATTAATCATCAAACATCAATGCAAAAACTCAAATCCAGCACATAAACACAGTAACACTAGATTTACGTGGAAAACCCAATAAGGGAAAAACCATGGTGAGGATTAACTCACAATATAAAGAATATCAAAACCAATTATAGAAAGGCTCACTGCCTAAAACAAGGCTCACTGCCTAAAATAAGGACTCACTGTCCATAGGGATACAACCTGGAGGGCTCATTGCCATAGAGATACAAAGAAGATAAATAATACTTGCTATAGAGAGACTACAATCTCAATGCAACAAAGGATTCCACCACAGTTACTTGATCAAATTGCGTGAATGATAGAGTTCACCTTCTGCTCATTGCATCCAGAAACTCATCATTAAGCTTTGTATTGATCTCCCACATATAACTGACACACACTTCTTGAATAACATCAATGTCATGTCTGCTCTTTCACTTATCTTGCCTCTTTTCTTCTGTATGATTTTCATTACTAGCTCATCCTTTATATATACTATCTCCAACCTTGAAAAAGATACAAAGTTGGCCATCCAACTTCAAATTCGAATTAAGTCGGTGACAAACATCTTAGGGTGGAATTAGAATGAGGGCGACCTAAACACATGCTTCATCGAGACCCAAAAAATAGATCCAACACACTTCATTAAATTCAAAGATAGTGCTCAACACACGATTGGCCAAACCAATGTAAAACACAGAATAATTAAGCTTAGAACTTCCAGAAACTAAAAATATATTCAATGCAATCAAAACATCTTAACTTTAGAACTGCAAGTCAAAAGACTTCAACAAAGAGAAATCTAGACCACCAACCTTCTTCCCAGAATTCAAACAGAACATAGAGAACCATAGTTCACAATTGGTGAACACAACTCAAACTTCACAATGAACCATCAACCAAACATTTGGATATAACAACCTTCAACAATCATGACCAACATATCTGAATCACATGAACATAGGGGAAAATACCAGAGCAACAACTGAATACTTGCAACCTTCCTTTAATACAATTTTCTCAATATCCTCAACATATACAACCAACAACTAGTAAATAACTAGTTGACTAGTTGATATCAATGACAACACCTTCATTCCTTTCTCTATTCTTCCAAAATGTGACATCCCTCCAACAAAAAATATCAACATTGAACCAAACTCAAAATGGACAACCATCACAATATGTCAAAAGAAACTCATTTTCATTGGAGATATTGAAAGCACAAATGCCACAAAATATAGAGATACCCCGCTTTGAGAAATACAAAGGAAAAGGAGACCCTAGCAATCATATATTTGCATACACAACCTTGTGTAGTGACTTCATTTTTGAAGAAAAGCTCTTGGCTAAAATTTTTTCTAGGTCATTGAAGGACATGGCCTTAGAGTGGTTTTGTTTATTACCAAATAACTCAATTCACTCATTTAATGAGCTTTTTTATGCCTTCCTCAACTATTTCCAAGTGAAAATTGGTCCTAAGATCAATTTAATTGATTTAATGTGATGCAAACAAAGACAAGGTGGAAAAGTTACATATTTCATTAGCTGCTATCGGTTGGTATTATCACAAGTTAATCTTATTAAACAGGCATAGGACAAATGAGAGGGGGGGTGAATCAATTGTCACACAAATTCAAACTTAAAACTTTATCACTTATCAAATCTTCAACCACACTATTCTGTTATTAAATATGAGTATGAAACACAAATAACAGAAAGTAAATCAATACAATGAACACCTGATTTTTACGTGGAAAACCCAATAAGGGAAAAACCATGGTGAGGGTTGAATCACACTATATATTATTTTCAAAAGAGGCTCACGTCCAAAAGAAGGACTCACTATCCAAGTAAAAAGGCTCACTATCTACAAAGGACTCACTATCCAACAAAGAGGCTCACTGCCTACACAAAATTATACAAAAATAGTATGAGGCTTTACAACCAAAAATGAACTGGAAAGATGCACCTATTATGTGTTGATGTAGTTTCAGATACGCTCACAATTGCTGCCTTTCTGAACACACCTTCACATTCATTACTTCTTTACTATTTCTTTCGTCACTTTTCTATAGACTCACTACACTTTCACACATACACTCGCACACACACAAATTCACACACACTCTATCAAACTGTTAACCATATACTTATATATATACCTAATCTCCATTGCAAAAACTAATTAGGTTGGCCTAATTATATGCAATTCATTTATAAAGGATATCAACTGTCAGCTCCACAAAGTATTTTAAAAATGCTTTAATCATTAGCACATTACATTATGTCAACTCACATTATGTCAACTCAGAACAAGAAATAGATCGCACATAAGTTTTCATATCATATCAAAATTATCTTAACAAGTTGGTCAGGAATAGTCTTCAACGCAACCAACAGAATAATGTTACTTCATTGTATGAGCACAAAAACAAAAAATAACCTAATCATGCATTCGTTTAACATCCATCAGTAGTTTCCCAAAACTGCAACCATAAACTATCAACTGCAAAAAAGTGCGGACTAGAATACCGGATGGGCAACCAAAAATACCAGATCAACCACTAGAGAAGATAAGATAGTTGTATGCACTGGGTTAGAGTACCAGAACAACCTACCAACATGGTGACATCAATGAAAAAATATAGATAATCTAGTCATTCTTCCAACAAATCTAAGTCTTCCTAATGCGAAAATCCAAAGGATGTTCATTGACAACTTACAAGAAAACATAAGAGAAAAATTCCTATTATTAAATTTTCATCCTTCATAAGCTTGTGCACAATGCTTTGTGATTATCAAAACTCAATTAATAAGTATGAAGAATCTTCATTTAAACATACTGAGAAGTCTGATCCTGTACATCAAAACAATTACCGATAATTTAAGAAATCAAACAAGAACTTTCCATCTCAAAAAAACCATGTTGAGCCACAAGTTGCTGCCATAAGCTCTACACCATATCTATTCCAACCAAGGAATAAATAGTTTACTTCATTACTAGATTCCCTCCATTCAATCATGTTGCAAATTTTAAATAAAAACCTAATTCTTTTATATCCCATCAAACAAATGGACACAACCAAACCCTTACCACCAAATTATAACCCACATGCCTTTTGCCGATATCATCGATAAAGTGGACATGACACAAAATGATGCATGCATCTTAAACATCAAGTTCAGGACCTCATCGATTCTAATCATATTTAGTTGGGAGGTGTTAATGACAAAGGAAATAAGTCAGTTGTCCCACCCAACCAAAATTACAAATATTCACCAACCCAATGCTAAATCATTCCACCAAGTTTGTGAAAGCTAGTGAAGTTAAGAATGATGTGATGAATGTTAATAATATTGAGGACATGAATGATGATAATGATGATGATAAGAGTGAAAGGATGACCTACATGACATGGTCACTCTAATGATGTTAGTGGTACTTCAATGATTACTGAGGTAACTTCATCCAATGTGAGCATCGAAATGGGGACCATTAATATCCCCTACCACAAGCTTCTTGCAAAAAATCCTTCCACTTCTACAATATATACCAACAAAATTTATTCTACACATCTTCCAACCCTTGATCAAAACCAACAAAATCATACAGCATACAAAGAAAATTTTCCAAATCAAACTTAAAAAAATGAAAGAATCCAAAAATCAAGAAAAGTGTATAAAAATAAATATGGGTATCACTCAAATCAAATGAATAAAAATATCCATATCAAAATATGAAGGCACATCACAAGAAGCACCTTGCATATAATAGGTTCCCACTTCCTTCTAACTTTTACTAGAATATTGGTCCTAATTTCCATTCCAATCCCACATCCAAACTTCATAGTTCCAAATCTAAATTACATCATCCACCATATCAATTTTAGAAAGTGAAAAAAATTCAAAACCCATTTACATCACCAACCTATCCACCCAAACCAAATGCATTTACATCACATGATTTCACATCCAATATCCCCCATCCAAATCCAAAATCATATCTAAAATCTAAAAACTCCAACTCCCAAATCCATTGTGTTGTGGAAATAGTGCTTCATTATAAGGGTTATGATGGTACTCTATTAAAATGTAAATATTTAGATACTTGGTGAACCTAGTTATCAATGAGTATTAGGGTAACAACAAAGGATTATACAAGAGTTCTTTAATCTTGATAAATCGACTACTTCAAGCATGAAATTATCAACATGTTATGACAAGTGCATCTACATAAAATATCTCAAATAAAGATGGACCTATGAAGACACTTTGAGTATGAAGCTATCAGTTACATCAAATAAAAAAATAAAAAAAATAAAATCAAAATAGTAAAAATAAATAATTTGTCCAATCGTGAAAGCCATTTCATGGTGCCTTGGATAAGTACCATGATGAAAAACCATTCACGGGCATCATGTGTAAATTGATTGTCTACTTGGGGGAAAGTTGTCTCATCTATCACATCCTATCTCTCTTATCATACTAATACATCATAACTATTATCTGTATTATTATTCCCCTTCATCATCCCTTTTACTTGACTTTTATTTTGATAATAATTGTGATCTTGATAAGGACTAAGGCATGATTTGGATACATTCTTTTAATAAACTATTGATATAGCAACATTCTTTTGCAACAAATCCTTAAACCATTTTTTATCACTTATTTCATACCTTGTATCTCTTTAGTCCATCATATTTAACAACATTTGTAGAGTAGTGTAGACACTTAAAATCATCCTGGTCAATATTGCACATCTGAATTTGATTATTAACACCATTTTTGTCCTAAATTCACCTCTTTTTGATTGTTTAATTGAATAATCCTAGTTGTTTAATTAAATGCTTCATTTTTCATCTATTAATCTGATAATTAATTTTATTAGGTTAATTCACCCTCTTTCATACTAATTTTTTGTCATGTTTAATTGGATAATTATTTAAATTGAACTCCTTAAGTCTTCTCATTTGATTAAATAATCCAAATTATTTAATTAAATGTCATTAACCCCCTTTCATTAAATAAGTTAATTATTTAATGAAAATCCTAATTTTCTCCATCTTGCAAAACTAAGTGATTTATTAAATTACTTAATTAGCTAGTTTCTTTCATCCTCCCACCTCCATTTGCATTCCTCCAAAATGGGAAATATCTTGTAACAACTTCCTAATTTTTAGGTGTGCTTCTTCAAATGAATGAAATCCATTGATTAAAATCCTTGATCCTTGTCAACTTTCATTTTCATACATTGATGGGAATCCTTGATCCATGCCATCTCCTCTCATTTCTTTTCATCCATTGATTGATCAAATCAATCTTGACCATTGATTCAACTATCTCTCCTATAAATAATCCTCATTTCTATGAGAAAAGGATCCAATTTCATTTAGTGTAACTATATTATACCAAATATTAGAGCATTATCCATTCCCATTTCAGCATTCAACATCCATTTTAGCTTAGCATTGCATCCATTTTAGCTTATCTTTCATCCATTTTCATCAATCTTCATTAATGGAATCCATTTTAAAGCTTGTTTTAACTAAGGGGTTGGGGAAAGGGCTGACATTCCACATCAATGCAACACCAATCCCCCAAAGGGATGAGGTTTGAGGTAGTAGATTAGTTTCCATTATGCATTTCTTGTTTTTTTATGTTTAATGGCTACTTTGTTTGATGTTTTCAAAAATTTCATTGGGA
The DNA here is from genome assembly GCA_007258455.2 of Sequoia sempervirens. NCBI lineage: Eukaryota > Viridiplantae > Streptophyta > Pinopsida > Cupressales > Cupressaceae > Sequoia > Sequoia sempervirens. Next base: position 89,464,058 of record VDFB02252616.1, read on the forward strand.
GCTTGACTTAACTAGTTAAATATTAGTTTATTTCATGTGGATCTAGTAGGTTTAACTTAGGTTATGATCATGCTCACAAGTAGGGGCATGTTATTCATTCATGAAATAGTCTTTAGAAATACATCATGCACCCTTCCATCCATCTACCTGTTGGAATATGGCTTGGGTAGATTGTTCATGGCTTCTAGTGTTGTTATTGATGGCAACTGAAGTCATTATCTCAGTTTGCAGATTAGGATCTACTTATACTGGCAAGAAATATAGAAGATAGTGTGTTACCGACAAAAATCATGAAGAATAGGGTATTTGGTAAGTTATTCGATCTGTATGCTTCACTAGATCATAATTTTGTGTTGTGGATCCCCGGGAAAGTTTGTTAAGCATGTATGTTACCGTATTGGTAAGTTTTGTGGTGTTGCAACAATTGGTGTACGAGTTAGGATATTCGATAGAATGATTTTCTGTTTATTTGCTCATTGTGGCCGACTCAATGAATGTAGCGTGTCAGAGATGTTTAAGGAGTAGTTGTTTAATTGCTTCTAAGTTTGAGAATATTTTTTCAGGTCCCAGCTATGTCTTAGACAACCTTTGTGGGTGTGCATTAAATATAACTTGTGATTTGAGCTAACTGTTGGAGAATATTTCATGTTTTGTTGAAGCCGACTTAAGTGATTAAAATCTTTGCTAGCGGATATATATATGAGATCGGCAATTCATTTTTGTAAGAATGATGAAGTGGTGAGAAGGCGTGAATGTGCGAAAAGAGAAAAATAGATGTATGAGCGAACATCAAAAGATTAGTTGAGTAATTTTTTCTTGAGCATAAGAAGATTATTGTGAATTAAGGTAGAGCAAAGCAAAGCGAGTTGCAGGATCAGACAAAAGGTTCAAAATCTGTTTTATGTGCTTCACTAGAACTGAATCCAGGCATTTGTAGATGTTATCTTCTTAGTTCAATTTTTGTTGTAATCACAAACATTTTGTAAGGAAGTGAGCCTTCCTTATTTCAAGTAGTGAGCTCTAGGCAGTGTGCCTGAATGCAAGTGCATTCACTTTTATTCATACTTTTAACAAAGTATAAATTGTGGATTAATCTCCATCATGGTTTTTCCCCTAACAGGGTTTCCATGTAAAAATATTGGTGTTATGGTGTTTTGATCATCTTGTTCATGTGCTTGCATCTTTATTTTTGTTTATGTGCTGAAAATGGTTTAAGATTTGAATTGAAAGTCTAATTTGCTAAACACTGATTCACCCCCCCTCTCAGTGATCCTTGAGTCCAACACTACCCTCCATATTTTTCATCCATTATTAGCAATATCTTACTTCATCTATCCTATCCACCCAACCCCTCATCCTCAATCAACCTATCTCCCATCCTTGCTTTAGAGTGAGTTTTCCCTTGTCGCTAACTATCATATGAAGAAACTAATCCTATCCAAAAGAAATCCAATGAAATAAAATCCAATATTATATAATATTATCCAATGTAGTCATCCAAAAGTAGCTAATCTACCACAAGCAATCCTAATCCATAAATATTGCCTCAAAATATAACAAATAATCATATAGAACCCACCAATCTTGTTCCCAACCTTGCTACAAAATCTTAATCAATCTAATCCAATCAATTAATCATTATCATTAGGATATATTATCCCCCATCAACATTACCATCCCCGCATTTTTCTGGATATATATCGTACCCACATCAACAATTATATCATCATCAATCAATGATTGACTTTCAACTTGATTAGGGGCAACACCATGTTTGTCTTTGTATCATTTTATGGATGATTCATGCTTTGCTTATGTGTGTTATCATTTTTTTCTTGTATCTTCCTAGATCCTTACAAATTACTTTCCATAACATCATAGTATTTCATATCATGGTGTCATAGGCATATGCTTTCTTGTGACATTTAGTCATTTATGCATTTGACACATTGTCACCATAGTTCTTATACCATTTTGCATAATATCAAGTGCAATATCGAAAATCACCTATTTCTAACACTAATTCAACATCCCTACCCTTTCCTCCATTTTCATTCATCCTCTATCCTCATCCTTCCTTTTCATCCATTTTGAGATTCTACTTGTGTTCTTCACACTTGTCTATCCTCTCGAAGGGGCATCATCCTATCCTCTTTTTTAATAAGCTCCATATTTTTCACCCTACATCATCTATAATATTTTTTGAAATGTCATTTTTTCTTTTAGTCACAATATTGTCTCAAAGAATGGTAAAATGTAGACACCTAAATACCACCCACCATCATAGTGACACCTACCATATTTTTTAATTATTAATTAAATATTTTTTTTAAAAATATTTAAGTAATTAGACTTCTTTTCCTAATAATTAATATCTATCCCCCTCCACATGATTTAACTATATCATTAATTAAATTCGCCTTTATCCACATAACCACCAAAAAGAAAAAAATTCCTTTTATTCTCGTAAACTCATTTTATAACTATCTTGCACAATTTCATAATTAATAAAGTATCTCATTTTTCCTCCACCATCCATCTCCCAACTACCCAACTAAATTAATCCTCACCATTGATCCCTCAACCAACTCTCAACCAATCCTTACCATCGATCATCCAAGCCAAAAATCTATAAATCTACCCTTATGCGAGTCATTTTCAGGAAGAAAAAACTAGTCTAATGTACAACATCATGTTGTTGTTGTGAGCAACCATACACCAATGTTGTGAACATAACCACTTCATGGTGCAACAAGAATCAATATGGGTAAATCATTTTAATTCATTTATTGTTGATTTCTTTGCTCTAATTGAGGTTGTATTAAGTATAGATTGAATGTTTTAATATGTGCATTTGAATTCTTTGTTTTGGTCTACATTTTTATGTACGTATTAAACCCTTCATTCTACACTTAATGCAACCTCAATTAGAGAAAATAAATAAACAATAAAAGAATAAAAAACCATTTTTTTCCCCATATTAATTATTGTTGCATCATAAAGGTGATTGTGCTCACAATGTTGGTATATGGGGCTCATAGTAGCAACATGATATTGTATTCTAGTTCCTTCTTGAAAATGGCTCACACAAGGGTAGATTTATAAATTTTTGGTTTGGATGATCAACAATTGGATTGGTTGAGAGTTGATTGAGGGGTCAATGGTAAGGATTAAGTTGGTTGGGTAGTTGGGAGATGGATGGTGGAGAAAAAGGGGAATATTTTAATTAGTTTTTGAATTTGTGGGAGATAGTTGTAAGATAGTTATAAAATGAGTCAATGAGAATAAAAGGAATTTTAAAATTTATTTTATTATTTTTTTGGTGGTTATGCAGATAAAGGAATATTTAATTAATTATATAATTGCATCAATGTGGAGGGGGATTGATATTAGGAATTAGGAAAAATGGATAATTAATTAAATAAATTGTATTAATTTAATTAATTAATAGTATAAAAGTGTGATAGATGTGGCTAGGATGGTGGGTGATTTTTAGGTGTCTACACTTCTAATACAAATGTTTTTATGCTAAATTAGAATGGTATGCAAGAAAGTGTTATAAGGAACCAAAGTGGTAGGTAGAAGCTAGCTCATATTTAAAAGTTCCTAGGTCTATTTGAGCATTTGTATTAGGTTTGTAACACCTCTCACTTCGCTTTACCCTTTATGGAGAACCTAGCTTATCCAAAATGAAAGATCATCAGGAGAGAGAGAGAGAGAGAGAGAGAGAGAGAGAGAGAGAGAGAGAGAGAGAGAGAGAGAGAGAGAGTGTAAGAACCCTAGTTCTCCTTGAGCTAATTTTGCAATTGTTGGTTTGATGTTTTTTTCGTGTTTGAAAGTTTTCTTGAAATATTCACTAGATAATGCATAAAATTTATAGAACAAGGAAATGTTGAAGCACAAATATAATATTATATCAGAGTTATTAATGTCATGAAATTACATTGAAAGCATTCATACCTGGAAACAATCTTCTGATCTTGAAAAGATGATGAAACCCTTATTTTGAATCTCTCTCGTAAATTCGATGAAGCACAATGTTGACTCCTGGATGAAGCCAATCCACAAAGAAGCCTTTAGATGGTCTTTCACACCCTCAGGTAGCTGATACAATGAAGAAGCTATGTCTCCAATGTCAAAATATGCAGAAATTGCAGAAACCCTAGGTTTCTTCCTCTTCACAATGAAAACACTTCAAAAGTCAAATATCAAAATCCTAGATGAATACAATAGCCTCTGATGACCCCTTTTATAATCTCTCAAGAAGAATTCGACCCTCTGGAAACTTTTTTTCAATCAATTAAAAATAATATTAAATGTGCATTTACACTTTATAAACTAGTTCCTCAAAGTGGGCGCCCATTTAATAAATCATTTAATGTACTTTAAGTCATTAAGTGGCCCCCTTTAGACATAAAGTTATAATATAACTTTATAATATGTGTTTCATGATTAATTATTATTAAAGTCACCTTTAATAATAATTAAATGATATAACTTGCACATTAATCCTTATTTCGCCAAGCTAACTGAAAATTGGGATCAACATTGAAATCACCACTTGCCCAGGTGCCTTACTATAAAAATAAATAATGGACTCTCATAACCTGCTGACTTACTATAAATAGTAAGTTTGCACAATTGAGCCCTAAAACACCAAACGAAGGCCAATCTCGAACCACCCAAAGCTCTAAAGAAGAAACCACTTTGATATCTGCCAAACAAAACCCTCTAACCATCTGCATTAGCCTGCGAGGGTCAGCTAATAGGATAAACCATCAAGAAAATGGAATGAGCTAAAAAGGGGACATTACAGTCTACCCTCCCTAAAATTGCTTGTCCCCAAGCAATCTCAACTGCCAAAAGAAAACCCTCTGAAAGATCACTCCACCTAGATCCCAAGGGAAGAACTGTGTAATGTCCCTGATATCACCAATCAACTCTTGCAACACCAACATCCAAAAAACTGATAAATCACTATGAACCACTTCCATCTCAACATCAAGTGTCTCAAGAGCATGAGTTTCAAGGGGAAGCAACTCGGAATACTGAAAAAGCTTGCTTCCCATATCTGTGCAAGGTAAGATATCATACAAATTGTCCAACACATGTGCATTAGTACTGTGCATCTGAAACAATTCATGTACACGAGGATCAAAAGTGAACATGCAAGCAATCCACATCATGTACACACAAAAATACTCTCCAGTAAAACCTGATTGGAACCTTGATGCACTTGAAGGATCCCTCAGCACACTAAAGAGTGTCCAACAAAATTTTCTTGGATCCCAAATTCAGAATGGAAGTCTACCATGTTTGATATCCTCCGACTTCCTCTACACAAAATTGTTCTCAACTTCACCATGCCAGGAGTGGTGAAGTAATCCATTGGGACCCATCCAATACACAGTACCAAACCTATCGCCACTCAGATCCCAATACAATCGAACCTCACATCCATCCATCATGAAGAGATACAAATATACGAAAGTATCTGCAACACAACATCTCTCTCTATCCTCTTCCAAACTCCCATGGATGTGCTGACTAACCAAGCCATCATGCCCATGTTGGCAACACAAGGGCAGCCAACTGAGAGGGGGGATGAATCAGTTGTCACAAAAATTATACTTATTAAACTTATTCTTAGATCTGATAAATAAACATGAAAGCATAAACCATCACCACATCAAAAACACACATAACACCAAGATTTTTACATGGAAACCCTGTTAGGGGAAAAACCAAGGTGGAGGTTAGTCCACAAGATTATACTTGTTAAAATTATTATGAATGGGGAATGCACATGCATTCAGGCACATTGCCTAGAGCTCACTGCTCAAATACAAAAGGCTTACTACCCAAAAGAAGACTCACTGTCTTACAGTAACATTTGGATTACATCCGAAATATTTTGAACTGAGAAAATAACATCTTCTAATGCTTGATTATAGTTTTGGTTAAGCACATAAACACTTTCATCTGTTCAATCTTCTTCACACTTTACTTCTACCTTCGAAAGATTAGAACATTATTCACACACAACACATAACTTACTTCGCACACCGCACCTCAAATGGTATAAACAATCAATCATATATATACGCAACTAAGGATAACATCAACTACATGTCGGCCCAATAAAATTTGAAATGTGTATAAACTGTCGGCCCAAAACAATAAACAATTTATCAATGAGAACCAAACAATGTTAGCCAAAACATAATAGGGACCCAAAAACAACATCCTCAAATATGAAACACCTTAAAAATTATGCCTCAAAGATCCACAACACGCTAAAATCACCCTGTCGGCCATGATCATGAAAAACATGATCTCACAGAAGAAAATCACCAATTGCGAGCACAACGATCAATGTGGACCAAAAAAATAGATAGAGCATGATCTAGAAACATCCAAAAGCATCATGAATCACCACAGAAGCATCTGCAACAACTCAAATTACTAGAATCACATCATCTTCTTTCAAGAACACTAACTAAAGCAACAGAACAACTGTCAGAACACAAATACTCATGACTCAATCAGATCTTCATGCGAACCTCTGAAACTTCATGTGGGTAAAATAGATATACTTGTCAACAAACCCTTTAATCCACAACCTCTTATCATCAATATATTGAGCTATCCACCATACTGAACTTCACTACATCACCGAAAATCTACAACTTATTTTATTGCAATTTTCTCAATATCCTCGACATATACAACCTTAAAGACATCAATGGAAATAGTGTTGACATCAATGACAACCACATATCAAAAATTTCCAACAAACCACTGCCACAACAACCTTCAGGAATCCCTTTCTCCCATTGAAACCCAAAAGTGGCAAACTCAGTCAGGTACACACTAGCATGATGGTAATCCAACCTCTAATCCTGCAAGTAATCCCCTGCAAAAAATTGAGTCAAGTACTTGTAGCCTCCAGTCTCATCCTTTGAAGATGGTAACTCTGAGCATATAAATGATTTGCTTCCCTCGACTATGCAAAGAGAATCATCATGCACACAAGAATTATGCATCGAATATGAATCATGTACAGGTGGGTCAAAGACAAAATTGTTTGCACTCCTCACCATGCACACACTATAAAACTCCTCTGTGAGCCCTGTTTGGAATCCCGATGCATTAGAAAGATTCCAAAAACTTCTATTATCGCCCAATTCCGAACTAGTGTCAGGAGGGAGATCAACATCTAACTTGAAGAGTGGATTATCATAAACCATTTTTTCCTTGGACTCAAATAGTGGATTATTCACAAACTGCACAACCACACATTGTTGATCTGAATCATCCATCTCCCAACTAGATGATACTATGCATATCTCCTATGAAGAGGATGAAGTAGCATCGAGTTTTTTCACACAAATCTCTGAAGAATCCACTACTACATCACAAGAGTTGTCAATAGGCTACCGTGTAATTGTAGTGGGTGTCACCACATCCTCAACAATCCCATTACCACAACCCATGGATGCTTGGTCCTCACCAACTGCTACCATGGAAACTTGAACTATGTATGAAGATGGTGAAGAATGTGCCAAAATCAACTCCACGGTAAGCTCCTTTATCCATGACTATGACTCTTGAATGGCCAATTGAGTGCTCTTCAAAGAGTCCATAGTCACCTCAAGCTCATGAGTGAGCTCATCAACCTCCTCTTCCTTTCCCTTCAATGCATCATGATAGTTGTAATCCCATTCGAGAGGATAATATTTGTCTGCAAGTAGTTGTAGGTAATTTGTTTCATTATTCCAATTGCTTCTCGAAGTGCATGAAACTGTTCAAGGGAAAGACCACTATCATAGTGTTCATCTGTCACGGGAGTACTCCGACCATAGGTGGCCAACATCTGACGAGCAACATCAAAATGCTCTATGGTGCTAATGACCATTCTGTATTTAACCTTAAGTTGCCCTGCCAAATGATGAGGACCTTGGAACTTATCACTCCCATACAAGTTTTCTAATTTAGAATCTACACTATGATATGAGCCTGAATCATTATCGCTCACTAATTGATAAGCAACATCGTGTGTGCTATCAACTTTGTACACAATATCATCAAAGGTATTTCTACTATGTACCTCATAGGATTGCTCAAAATTCATTGTAGAAGTTGCTATTTTGACAATATATTTGCACACTTCTTCCATAGTAATTGCATGTCCATCCAAAAAGTGATCTTGAGACTCAATGCCAATTAATGAATTTTCTAATTTATTTTCTATGGTCTAATTTGAAAAATCAGATTCATGGTGGCATGAATACTTCTCACACAATGCATCATTAATACCCAAACCTTGAGTATTTTCCTTTGACAACTTCATGGAACCATCACCCTCATGTGAAATAGTTGTTGTTTCATGCTGATGCAAAAGAACCTCATTGTTGTCATGAAAAACAAAACTGTTATCAGTGCTGACAACAACTTCTGGAATGCTGTGAGTATCATTTTGGGGCTTCACCATACTATTATCATGTTGTATAATTTTCTTATCAAAAACCACTTTAACTTTAATGATGCAGGAGCATCTCGTAGCGCAATCAACATCACAAAAAATAATTGGTTTGAATTTATTGTTTTCAGTTTTGATTTTCGGCTCAGTTTCGGTTTCATGATTGTTTGAGGCAAATTTGCATAACACCTTGTCATCTTTAGCTTTGATACATTGAAGTCAATTGGTTTCAGATAATTACTTACAAATAGAAAAAAAATAACTTTATTATGTGGGATCCACAGTTATTGGAAGTTAAAAATTGTCAAGCAAGTATCTAAAAGAAATATACCATTTAAGATGTGATCGTTTTCTTTACAAAATCTGGATTTCATCAAATGATTTGGAATATCAAACGAAAGCATGTAGCTGGTTGATTTAGGAATCCATTGACTAGGACGCTTCATATTCCAACACAAGAAAATGATAATATTAAACATATGGCATGACAAGGAGAAGGGCGCACAACAGTTGGAAGAGGTAGAGGAAGGCGTTGGAAATAAAAAGTATGCAGAGAACCTTTCCCATACCCGCGCCATGGTGAGAGTGGAATGTTGCACGGGTGAAAGAGACGAGGAATAGGAATTATACAGAAGACTTTTCCTACCCGCGCCATGGAAGGATTGGAGGTTTGAAGCAAAGATAAGAAGAAGAGTTCACGCCACAAGGGGAATAGAGTTGTGGGTGAAAGAAGTCGTTGATTAGAAGCATCAAGTTCAAGAAGGAATTGGAAGCAACATGGATTGAAGTAGGAAAGAGGTATGTGCTCATGGGATAAACCAATTCTACTGAGAGAAACAGTCAATAATTTTCAATGGGATAGAAAATACAGATTTAATAAGGCTACAGAGAGGAGCTCGAGTGAATTAGAAGAACATTTGTGAGAAGACCATTGAGAGGAAGGGAAAAGTTACGACAGCCTTAATAGCATCTGAAATAATAGGTGAGATTGTATGGAAATCACTCACAGTATATGGGCGCTATTTTCCATATGTAGGTAGAAATAAGATGGATGCATTGATTGAAAGGAGACCATGTGGGAGGAGGAGGTGAAAGGCAATATGTGAAATAAAGATGAGCTATAAACATTAATTCAGTGGTATTGGAACAGGTGTTGGGCCCAAAAAAATGTATGAAGGCGGTAACCATAGAGTGTGGCTTGAGGAAAGATAATAGGGACATAAATAAGTGAATGAGATTGGTTCATAGAGAAGACAAACCCGAGCATGACTGGAAAATGAAAGGCTGAATGAAACAGAGGAGATGGAGTTGAATAAAGAAATTGTGACTGTATTATGTATTTCGTGAAATCTATTTTAATGAAGTTATTTGTCTTCTTGTAAATTGGGGTTTATACTTAAGCATTTGTAATTCAATTGTTAATTTGACACAAGTAATTTTCAAATTTGATTAAATCATTTTGATTCTATGTAATATGATTTTTGTGTGGAATTGGGTAAGTTTTTGTATTTTGCTCTGCATCATTTAACACCATGTTCACCCAAAGAATCCACACCATTTATGTCCAAATAATTAACATGATCTATGCTAGCCTCTAAAGTAGAAACCTCTTGCAAGGATGATGTAGAAAAAACATTACCCAAGGTTGTCCTAATGTCTTATTGAGTCAAATTAGCATGTCTATCAAATTAATCATATAAATTTTTGCATACCTCATCGGGACTTGAAGACACAAAATCATTCTCATGAAGAGTTGTATCAACCATATGTGAAGATTCTCTATCCATTCCATGTATAAATAATTCATAAGCTATAGTCTGATATTCCTTCCTTGCATGCTCAGTCTTGTGAAAAAGTTTCAGGTGTATGTCCATGTAGTCCTCAAAAGGAAGATCCTTCTTAACATATTAAGGAAGAATGCTATACTCCTCAAACATGCTAATCACCATTGCTTCTTTGTCTTGTGGTGTTGGACCTTTACTAGAAGAAGGTGTAGAGGATCCTTTGGAGAGTCTAAACTTTGAAAGTGAATCATCTAAACACTGCAAATTACGTATGATCTTATGTTGTGGTTTTTCAATTTCTTTCCATGCATGTTTATTGCTAAACAAATTTTCCATGATAATCTTTTTTGCTGTCCAAACTGAAAACCAGATCCAAACTGACTTGTGCACAATTTATTTCACACCACTTGAATGCAATTATAGATAAAATTAGACCATTTCATTTGACTATTATACTCAGTTACAGACTTAGTATAACGGTGCTGCTAGTGTGGCCCAAAATGTTGCAACACATAAATAATATAACATCCTTTAAACAAGCAAACTCTGAGTGTGTTCAAGGCAAAATACCTTGTGTAGAGGATTCAATCTGTGACAGCAAATTACTAACTCTCTCTTTTAGTAGATACATATATTATTTGTGGCAAATGCCAATGTATCAATTCAATACTTCCTCAAGACTCAATTCTCCTAAGAAAGACAATGATTATTCTTTGCATTTAGCATTTAACTTTATTGGCAAGGAATTTAATTTCTTCAGACTTGTCTTTTTTCTAGCTGGACAAAAGACTCCTCAAGCCCACAAATTCCCTATGATTTTGTTTGTATCTGCCATGTCAACTAAAGTTTGTATTTTTCCACATTTTCATCTTTATTTGCTTGTGTCTTTTCTATTACATAGCATATAAAATTCTACTCAAGCCAATTCTAATGTTCATAGAAGCGGACCTAGCAGCAGGAAAATTTGTCTTTTTCTGTTCTTTGTTTTATCTACCAACTTAGGGCTTTTGTCTTATTCCTTGGTAGAGTGGCAATTGGAAGGACTTTTCAAGCTTGCATTACTTTTTGAGGAGTGACTTTTGTATTATTTCTTTTTGTAGGTCTCTATTTGTCTTTAGTGGTGACTGGATTTGTCTTTAGGTGAAAGCAGCTCCTAATAGAATTCTCTTTGATGCCATAAACATTTCCACCATTGTCGGTTTCCTCAAAAAATTGTGACTAAGTTAGTATTATGCCAATCTTTATCTTTTATCGAATGCCAGATGATTTGGAACCAATATATTATTTTCTTGGCTTCAGTGATATTATTGGCTGAGGTTGCACCACAATTTTATTCTGCAGCTATAAGAAAAGGTGGCGTCACACACAAAGTATTTGATTGCTCATGATATTGTTAAAAGATATGTGATTAATTAAGACTCCTTTGTCTTTTCTAGACCTTGTTTCTAACACTTGGTGGCTAAAAAAATGGGAAGCAGTAGTCAAGCACAACAGACCCGATGGTTTCCTTAACAACTGCGACTTCCCTTTATACTTCATTTCCAATAGCAAAGCGACTATTTAGAAAAAATGACGGTACCAAAAATAAAATTTGAGCATTTAAATTATTATCTCAAATCTTCCTTTGACTGTACCAAAGTTAACGTTAGACCAAATTCTTCTTGTGTTGTCTGAGTTTAAGATTTTGCATGTCACCCTAACCCTAAATTCTTGATAATATTTATTCCAAACGAATGATACAAAAATAAACCCCAAAATTCATAAACTGGTCTTCAACAACTAATAACAATATTCTGCAAATTCGAATAAACTCTTCAAACCCTAAAGAAGAAAACTTCTTTACACAAGATGGCAAGATCAAAGCTCTAATACCACTGTAAGAACCCTAGTTCCTCCTGAGCTAATTTTGCAACTATTGGTTTGATTTTTTTTGTGTTTAAAAGTTTTCTTGAAATATTCACTAGATAATGCATAAAATTTATAGAACAAGGAAATGTTGAAACACAAATATAATATTATATCAGAGTTATTAATGTTGTGAAATTACATTGAAAACATTCATACCCAGAAACAATCTTCTGATCTTCAAAAGATGATAAAAACCTTATTCTAAACCTCTCTTATAAATTCGATGAAGCACAATGTTGACTCTTGGATGAAGCCAATCCACAAAGTAGCCTTAAGATGGTCTTTCACACCCTCAGGTAGCTAATACAATGAAGAAGCAATGCTCTCCAATGCCAAAATATGTAGAAATTGCAGAAACCTTTGGTTTCTTCCTCTCCACAGTGAAAACACTTCCAAAGCCAAATATCAAAATCTTGGATGAATACAATAGCCTCCAATGACCCCTTTTATAATCTCTCAAGAAGAAATCAAACCTCTAGAAATTTCTTTTCAATCAATTAAAAATAATATTAAATGTGCATTTAGACTTTATAAAATAATTCCTTAAAGTGGGTGCCCATTTAATAAATAATTTAATGTACTTTAAGTCATTAAATGCCCCCCTTAGACATAAAGTTATAATATGCTTTTCATGATTAATTATTATTAAAGTCACCTTTAATAGTAATTAAATGATATAACTTGCACATTAATCCTTATTTCGCTAGGCTAACTGAAAATTGGGATCAACATTGAAATCACTACCTGCCCAAGTGCCTTACTACAAAAAGAAATATTGGACTCTCATAACCTGTTGACTTACTATAAATAGTAAGTGTGTACAACCGAGCCCTAAAACACCAAACGAAGGCCAATCCTGAACCACCCAAAGCTCTAGAGAAGAAACCACTATGATATCTACCAAACAAGACCCTCTAACCATCTGCATTAGCCTACAAGGGTCAACTAATAGGCTAAACCATCAAGAAACTAGAATGAGCTAAAAAGAGGACATTACAAAGAACTATGCAAAAAAATTCTATAGACTCATTATTGCTTCAACCTTATGATTCTCAAATATACCTCTAGGTCATAACCTTCTAGGATATGAGAGGGTAATTCTTGTCAAAGGTTGTGTTTGATGTACTATAAAGGGGTTTCAAAACTAAAATCACAGTATATCTTGCAAATCCTAATCAAATTAAATATCTACCTAGATTTATATTTATTATTATGTATGATAGTATAACATAGAATAAAATATATTATATTAATTATTATTATTAGTATCTTATTATATTATATTAAATAATTATTATACTATACTATAATATAGTGTATACATGAAGAAACAATATCAAAAACAAGATTCAAACACACAAAAATAAACCTTATAACTTACCTCCCAAGTACTTCAAATTGAACTCAAAGAGGAGAAGTGCCCAATAGTGAGAAACATCCAAAGATTCATCTCTTAACACCTATTCATGTACTCTTGATGTGTGATTTTGATATGATGTTAGGATCTAGGACTGTTGCACATGAATAATAACTTTCACAATGATTAAATTGAAGGTTTTGAAAATGTAATTACATAATTTAAAATCCTTAAATTCAAAGCAATAACAAAGAAATGAACATAATATAAGAGAGATGGAAGAGAGAAGACAAAACACAAGTTGATAACGGAGTTCGCCAATATGGCTACGTCTCCGAGTCCCTCTCCAAAGAGAGACCAATCCTTGATTATGCTCCAAAATAATTACGAGGCATCAATAGAATACAATGTCGAGTCTTTGAGAGTTTCAAAGTCTTCCTCTTTCAAGTACAACAGAGTAACACTCCTTCAATGCACAAATTCAGACACTCATACTCTCCATACAAAATTCTCCCCACAATTCAGAATTCTCTCATTAAAATCACCACTTGCTTATTCCAAATCCTAAATTCCCCCCTTTTTATACATAATTTTCCCATATGGGGTTAAACCACCATATTTAATAAAATAACCCCCTTACAACAAATTTCCCTTATTTTTACAAATAAAACAATAATCTCAACCATTACCCCCTTAAAAAAACAAATTCTTCCATTGGGGTTCCATATTGTTTATTTATTTTTGTCTTTTCACATAGGAAAGCTATTTAGAGGTTGATTAGTTTTAATATTAGTTTTAACAACTATAATAAAACCAAACTATCTTCCATATATTCATGGCCCTTATAATTTCGGGCTATAAAAATCATAAGGGATTAATTTTTTTTTAAGTTCGGAGGTTAACATTAATTTTAGTTTTAAAATATCTTTTATGATATTTCAAGCCCTTAAAAATCTCCTTTAAAATCTTTTAAAATCCTCTAAAAATCTTTTAAGATCCTTAAAAAGCTTTAAGAATCTTTATAAATCCCCTTAAAAATCTACCCTTTTAAAATCCTCTAAAAATCTTTTAAGATCCTTAAAAAGCTTTAAGAATCTTTATAAATCCCCTTAAAAATCTGGTAGTATGGGCTTTTAAAACTTAAAAGGTTTAATAATTTAAATATAAGGGAATTTAGATTTTAAATTTAAATAGTCATATCATCATTTTTTCCACATCATCATTCTTGCCACGTCATCATTCCTACCACATCATCATGGTCAACCTTCAACTTTGACTGACCATAACTTTCACATATGGACTCAGATTTGGTTTGTTAAAAATGTGTCAAAAATTTGTTGACAAGATCTTCGACATGGTGATGAAATATGAAGCATGTGGAACACTTCAATTTTTGACAAGTATCCACTTGGATTAGATTTTGATGCTCTTCAATCCAACAAGGCTTTTATATTAAGGTGTGTTGATACAAATGGTTTGGGAGAGGGTTGATTTATAGATTATTTGGATAATTGATCAATTGTTGGGATTGAGTCATGAGATCAATGATTGAGGGTGCTTGAGAGGTTGGATGAATGACATACGTCCAAGTGGAACTTTGTGATTGGTGTGATTAGAGAGTATGATCACAAAGATTTGCAAGATTGAGATGGACTTGAATTAAATGAATAGTTGAGATCAAGAGTCCTCATGCATATGTGAGAAGGACCATAGAGAAGAGTGACATGACATGATTCTTCTCACACATGTGTGAGGATCACACGGGGAAGAGGAATTATGACCCATGCGTCATCTCACACGTGTGAGAGATCACATGAGGAAGAGAGATTTGACAAGTGACAGCTCTCACAAATGTGCGAGAGTCACATGCCTAAAATAGATGATGAATATTTTATAGAATAAATGGATGGCTAGGATTTTAGTGATTAATTAGATTAATCACATTCAGGAATGTCAAAGAATTTAATAATTCATTAATTTATATTAATCAACTAATTGGATTAAGGTAGAATTTGGAGTGTTTATTCTATTATTTATTTAATTCTTGAAGGATAGAAGTATGAAGATTGGACTTGATTAAATAAATGTCATTTTGTTTAATTAAAGGTGAAATTTATAAATCAAGATAAAGATTTATACTTTTTAATTAAACATTGAAAGATGATTGGAAAGGTTAATTAAATAACCATTATTATTTAATTAATGCTAGGATCAGATAAAGTCAGGTGAGGTTAGGTGTGGATGATTTTATGTGTCTACATATAATATTTACACCATAATATTCAAAAAATATTTTTTCTAGAAACACCTTCTTAGATAAAGGAGACGAAGGATAATGTCGACTAGAAGAAATTTAATTCGCTAGGGTGGGATCAAATGGAGTTTGAATGTCTTTATATAGACGAAAAATGGGTTTGATTGACTCTGAGTCAATCAAACTCAACACTGCATGGTGGTGGGAAAAGAGTTTGATTGAAACTTAGTCAATTAAATCCCCACATGTTTGTCACAAATTTCATTTTTTCTTGTCTTGCAAGAGTAGGACACACTATTATGCTTTGATTATGCATCATTTTCAATTACCTATACATCTGTTGTATATGTTGTTAGGTGTATCTTCCATATCACAAAACTATTAAATCACTAAATAGGGCTTGACTACAATCAAGGAAATTTCAAAGTTTCCTCATTGACATAGCAAATTCCAATGGTATTTTATAGAACCACTATGTTTTCTATTAGTGGATATAGACACAAGCAAATAACTTTAACATGTGGTGAAACACTAATTTATTAAGGTTTAGGACCAACCAGAGAGATTAAGGCCTTTCCAAAATTTTGAAGGTTGTCCTCAGGAGGTTTAGGGCCATCCTCATCTGTGTAACCTTGATATAAATCTTTGTAAGTTCTAAATCTCACTAAACACATTTGTCACAACATGTTCATCTCAAAATTTAGATATCAAATCTCTATGACAACAAAATCAATCTCCTCTTTAATTTTCAAGTACACATTCATTTTAATTGTTTTATCTCTATTTAAATTCTAAATTAAAAAATGCATATAAAGTCAGCTCATTTATCTAATTTAATTAAATCATGATATTTTGTTTTCTTTTTTTTTTCTTATGCAACAAGGGTGTCCCTTTAACTCAGCTCAGCGGCCCAGCAGCCCATACCTTGGGTACCTCGGGTGAGCTGAGGTGAGACTAGCCCCCTGCGGATGGATGCCATAGCCCACATACAGGCCCACCGGTCAACCACGAGAATGAGGTTGAACCTAAGACCTATAAGAAGCAAACCCAAGGCCCAAGCCATTTTAATTTATTCTCAGGAATCCACTTCTCTCTTCACGTGAACCTCACAGTATATCTGAATCTGAGCTTCTTCCGTTCAAATCAAATAATGCTTTTAAGAATAATTATACTATCAATGAAGTGGAGGACAACAGATTGTACACTCGATATTATTTACGCAAGATCCAGTCACAGGGTGAGATACCCGTGAGGGGCTGCCAGGCTTTGAAATATTCAAACTTAGTTCAACCTCTTTTCGACTAGATACACGTTAATGTGGGGAAAAGCCCAATTTAACATAATCTTATGAAGATCCGTTGTCCCATGCATTTTGGCTTTATCTTGTTTCTTTCTTGTGAGTGGGAGGGCATTCTCCTTAACTGATCTTTTTGTTGGAAAATCTTGAAGTTCAGGATTTTTTCGAATCTTTCACAATATTCTATTCTTAAATTAGTGCTAAACTATTTCTTTTTTAAGAAGTTCGGTGAACAACAGGAAGGAAAAAACCTTTTTTAATGGAAATCAAAGCGGGTCCTCATTTTCAGATCACGAATGTAAAACTGCACCTAGTTGCTTGCTTCATCTTTACACAGATAGGAACTATTGTCTTCATTGGGCTACAAGTTCAGGGCTTCAGAACTGTGTGTTTATGGTATTGTATTATTAAGAAGTAGTACTGGTAAGTTAACTATGGGTAGAAAGGAATGCGTTAAGTTGAGCTTGGTCTTGTTGGTAATATTGGGAATGGGCATAAGTAAAGGATCAGCTCAATCAAGTCTGCTTCGTCAGAATTTCTATGCAAATTCTTGTCCCAATGTTGAGGCCATTGTGAAGAATGCTGTTGATCAGAAATTCAAAGAGACAGATGTAATGGTTCCTGGCACTCTGAGACTCTTCTTTCATGATTGCTTTGTTGAGGTAAGAAAGAGATAGATTGCATTAGCCCAACATTAGGTATACACAAACTCAAAATAGCATTTTTGTATAGTAGCTTGTCAGGTGTAGCAGAGTTTGGGGAGATGGGAACAATGGAGGCTTAAAGTGGCAATTAGAAGTAATATGTTATCACATTTATTAATGTCAGAAAAGCTTGATACTGTGATATGGTTTGATTTTGTACATTTTCACTGACAGGGATGTGATGCCTCTGTGATTATCCAATCTTCTCCAGACAACCAAGCCGAGAAGGACTCAGAAGATAACTTGTCCCTGGAGGGTGATGGATTTGATACCGTAATCAAGGCAAAGCAAGCTGTGGAGAAAGAGTGTCCCAACACTGTATCTTGCGCTGATATCCTTACCATTGCTGCAAGAGATGCCTTAGCACTGGTTAGTAGTCTTGACTTCTCATACATATGGAAAAACAGAAACCCAATTAGTTTTGAGATCTGGGGGAATAACTAGAGATGACACACAAGAATATATACGGTAGTTGTGTTAATAGACTTGGAACAAGAAACTAACCCTGTAAACCAGGTGCATAACTGATACAACTGGATGGAATTGAATGAATTAGAAAAGTGTCAGTAGAGTACATAAGAGTTTGAAAGAACTTCCTAAGAAAAAGACTATGAATAACATAAAAGGCTTACGTTTAGCTGGATGAAAATTTTACAATGTTTTCTGCCTTGTATGCAATTGAATATACTCTTCCAAGGAATTGCATATATATTTCTCCAGACGGTCTATCCCGGAAGTCTGGCTTCATAAACTCTTAACCATTCTATGCTTCACTTGGTCAGGCATATTTCCTCTTAAATGCTGGTGCCAGAGAGATTTCATATAATACTATGTTGAACATTATAAATAACTATATTTCAAGAATCAGAATTACTTCAGTGTACAGTAAATTGGGGGCTTAACTTATTAGTATTCCTCGTTTGTATATTGGTTAATGCTTTCAATGGCAACTTCAAGAGCTGAAGTTTTTGGGTCTGGTGTTATATGCAGTTTGGAGGCCCAGGGTTCAATGTGGAGTTGGGGAGAAGAGATGGAACCATATCCCAAGCAGCCAGAGTAGCTGGAAACATACCAAAGGCTTCATTCAATCTTGACCAACTTCTCTCTCTCTTCAAGAAAAAGGGTTTAACTCAGACAGACCTGGTTGCTCTCTCTGGTAACTAATCACACTAGCCTCCAACGATTGTTCACCTAATGATCTAATTTAAATAGCATCCTCTGTTCTCCATTTTTATTAACCTCCAGTTGGGTTTCTTAATCTCACCAACTCCTGTGCAATGTCCAACTAATCACAAAAATGGAATCCAGACTTCCGGCTATTGCCAATCGTGCTTTTCTCACCTGGATTCCTAATGAAGTCAATCACAATCTGGGAAATTGAAAAAACTTATCTCTTTATAAAACTTCTTCGAATTTGTGAAAATTTAATTCAGATGTCAGCGACCAAAAGCAGCCAATGAGACTCTGAATACCTTGATGTTATTTGTAATATTGGAAATAAAAAGCATAAATCAAACAACCAAATAGAAAATATTTGCTGATGTGTTAGCGGTTTTTTCAATTAAAATATTTCATTTTAGGGGCTGTCAGAAACCATAGCATTGGAAGAAGATGTTTAAAAGGCAAATCAACTTCGTTTCAAAATTTTGAAATAAAACTTTAAAAGGGAATTGGAATGATTGAATTGACATGTTTCTGAAAAGTTTATTTTAATCATTTCAACTTAATAGATTGTAGAGATATAATATTTTTTAATTAGAATTATTGTTGATTTAGTATGAATTGTTTTTGGATGTGACTGTTTTTAAATTGAAAAATATATATAGGTATTTAGTATAAAAAGTTATCATACATCGATATTATGAACTGTAAAATTCATGTGTGTGACATTTTTTCTTATTATTTTTTGTAAAACTCCTCCATCATCAAAAAGCAGAAAATAAGAAAAGAGAAATAAATCAATTCATATTAAAATCATAGACTGCGGATATTACATGTTTGCAATTATTATTGATATTTTAATTTATAAAAATAAAATAAAAGCTAAAAAGTAGATTAACAAAAAAAAAAATTAACTAAAAAAGTTCTAGCTTTTTTCATTAACATTTCTCAAAAAAATTGTGAGAACTTTTTCATCAACATTTAAGATTGCACTCCTTAATATATCATCAAGATCAAGATGAAATTTCAAGAAAGATTTTTTTATTTTCTCATAACTTCTATCTTGTGAAACTCCTATAAAAATTCAATACCAAAAGAAATAAACTAAAGCCAAGCCCCAGACACCCCAAAACACCCTTATAAATTTTCTATGAAATTCAAAAACCAACAATATAATGATTTGAATACCTATCACATCTTGTCAGCAAATTTATTCTTGAACAGAGGTCTGGAAGTTAGACCAGAGACCCCTACCAAAGTAAATTTGGATAAAAAACAATAATATTCAGATTCATATTTGTTTCATTCTCTTGACATGCCCATATGATGTGTGACTGGCCTTGAATATCTCCACACAATAAAACAAAATTTATTCTTTATTGTATTAAATCTTTGGTCTCTGCACTCTGACACCATGATTAAAAAAGACTGGTTTGATTTGTTTCTGGAGATATGGGTCTCTGTATTCTGACACTGATTAAAAAAATAGTCTTTTCTGTTTTTCTAAATGTGGGATCTGTACCTGACACCATGATCGTAAAAAATCTTCTCTTTTTCTTTTTTCTTTTTCTCAATTCGGGACAGAATTCTGATTAAAACCTGCGTGTACTTGTAGGAGTTCATACATTAGGATTTGCTCACTGTGATCAGTTTTCAAGCAGATATACCAGCAATCCAATTGATCCCACTCTGAACAGAGAATATGCGGAGCAGCTGCAGGAAATGTGTAACAGTAACCCCGATACCGCTTTTGTAGTGAGCCTGGATCCCACAACACCTCGTCACTTTGACAACAACTACTACCAAAATCTGGAAGGTGGCAGGGGCCTGCTTACTTCTGATCAGGCCTTATTCTCCGACCAACGCACAAAAAGCACAGTCAGTAATTTTTCTCGCAACTCCTCTGCATTCTTTGCAGCCTTTGCAGAAGCAATGAAAAAGTTAGGCAGAATTGATGTTAAGACGGGCAGTCAAGGTGAGATCAGAAGAGATTGTACCCACTTTAATTAGTAAGTTCATTGATAATAAGAAGTCCGAGCTTTTACATTTATAGAGTATAATTTCTATTTATCATTCTGATGATGGATCATGGAATGTGATCCAAAATATTGACGTAAAAATAAGCACACAGTTACAATCCAGAAATCTAAGAACTATCATCATGTGAAAACAGAATGTTATTAATTAAATAACTTCTACTTTTCAAAAAAATCCTGCAAAAGAGGATTTAAAGAATGATTGATGTTATACACTGTGTTACCCATCATCAGTAAAATGGATGGATGCATATTCGGTGGATTAATAAATGCGGATTTGGGTGTGGTTTAGGCTTGAAATTTGTAAATTAAAAATTTATTTTCTCTTGCATTTTTTTTAATTGAACAAAGCAAGAGTACAAAGAATTGACAGCTACCAGCTAGTAGTTGAAGGAGAAAAAATCATACAAGCTAGTAGGAAAAATACAATGAGCCAACATATGGCCATGACTAGATGAAACAAGAGCCTAATACTTGAGGTGGAACACTTTACATAAATTCATATTACATCTGTTTCAAAGCTGAATTTCTTCTCCCATGCACTTATATCCAAATCAGTTTCGAGGGCCCGGATTGGTGTTCCTCTAATGGAGGGAGTCACATTACACTTTTTTTAAAACTATTGCCACTCCCAAAGTTACTAGAAGAGTGTTTCTTTTAAATTATTTAAATTATACTCGTTAATTAAAATAGTGCAATTGGCCAAATGGGCCTCTTATCATGTGCAAAATTGGAATATTATGGATCGGGGTCAATTACCCCCGGATTTGTCCCACGAGTTGGACCATCTAGTGGAGATTGACATGGATGTGTAATGCTCTTGCTTTGTACTTCATTGTTTTGCTTTGAATAAATTTTTACCCCTCTTTTAGTGTTAAAGTAATGCAATTGGCTAATAGAGAATGTAGTGATGATTGAATAAAGTAAATATAATAATTAAATGAGTAGACAAGGGTATTTAGCTTTAAATTTATTAATAGAATAAATTTTGTTGATGATGTGTTGAATTGACTTGTCACTTGTAGAAAATTAATAATTTTAGTTTGATGATTATGTCAAAATCTAAATTAGTAAAAAGTTATAAATAGTTTTAATTTGATGATTATGTCAAAATTTAAATTAGTAAAAAATGATAAAAGTGAATTTAGAGTGTCGAAGAATTTGATCTCGGCACTTGATCTATTGCTTGCAATTGATCCATTTAATAAAATATTAAATTGACAAAATGTATGCCTAAAGAATTGATTGCCTTCACCTTTTTTAATATATTAATATGTCAAGGTGATTTCTAGAGACAATATTAAGGAGCTTGTCAATTAAATTGGTGAACAAGATCTCGTAGGCCAAATACCTTAACAAACTAACTAAAAAAATGAGAAAGATTCAAGATGACATACATAAAATCTATATGTTGATGATGATTTTATTTTTTTGATGCTCTTGAAATTAAAAGTAAATGTTTTGGTTCTCTTATGATATTTCTCTAGAAAATTAAGTGCACATTAGATATCTTTAAACACCATGACATAGCAATATGTTGCAAAAAATGTATGCTAAGTTGGTTCATGATGGCTATTAGAAGGGGGTCCAAAAGTTGATTTCTGAAATGGCCTATAAATGCATTTCACAACTTGCACTTGATTTACTAAGAAAGTTTCAAGGAAAATGGGATGAAATGTATAACCACAGTATATTGTATGTACAAGTGGAATGCTCAGCTGGTCAGGGTGAAATAAATCATTGTGGGAATGAGAAAGTGGCAGATGTAATGCATAGGTAAAGGATAACCAACCAAGTGTTTGACAAAATGTCAAACTCTAAATGCAGATTAATTTGAAAGCTCTAGAGGTTAAAGTGCAGGGTTCACATCAAATTTTAATTGCCAGTAAATGGTTTTTTACCTCGGGGTGATATTTTTCACTTGCAAAATGAAAATGAGGCCAAAAATAGGTTTTTACATGCAAGTAATTTTGTGCACAAATTTTTCAAGTGAAGACAAGTTGAAGTGTGGGAAAATGAAATAAAGAGGCATTCTCTAAATGCCAGTTTGTTGCAAATTAGGGGTGCATTGATGTGCCATGTGTCAACAGTGGATTAATTTTAGGGCTTTTTTGCTTTCTTCTCATTTCTCTTAAAATGAGAAGATGTTTTCACTGTAAGGGGATTGATCTCCATACAGAGTTGGTAATGCAAGGAAAAAAACTTAAGCTCAAGTCTTGTTTTAGGTTGTCAAGTCTACAATTTCTGAAAGCTTTAATGTTGTATGACAGTGCTAGCATAATTTGAATAGGATGAAATTTTTTGAAGCCACTCCTCTCCATTGTATTATTTGCACAAGTTTTCAATGAAAATGATCAAAGATCTTTCATTCTATTTCTAGTGGCGTGTGTTCTTTATTAAGGCTCCGATTCAAAGAATTGGTTAAATCACCTTAATAGGAGCATAGATTTGTGCAATTCTTGCTTGGATTTGATAAGTAGTTCTGGATTCATAATACTAAGCGTTAATATTGTAATGCAATATTGTAGTAGCTCTTTCGTGTTAGAATTAAAAATTGTCAAGCATCATGGTTTGCAGTAAGTTTGACTCTATACCCTGAGATAAGGCATTGGCCTTAATTTTTTGTCTAAGATTATAAGTTCTAGGATAATTCAAAGTCAAAGAATAATTATCAAATTTCCATTTTAGTTGAGGCTTTATTTTTAGAAGTATAATCTACTTTTGTATTTTTAGGCTCTAGATTGTTGAATATTGTAAAGGAGTAGCCAACCTCTTGAAAAGTTCCATCTATTGAACAAATTAATGAGAATCCATTTGTTATTTGCAATGTACATGGTTATCTGGTGCATAAATTCATAGGTACATTATGTGGGATCACCCTCCCGAGTTTTCCAAAGCCTGAGGTATAGGCGAAAGGCATTATTGCTTTCACTCGTTTGTTGGCCACTCCCTCTTAATTATTAATCGTTGAATCTAGAAAATTCATATATAATAGGTGAGACCAGCTTGGCTCATTAAAAAACACCTACAGATTGGCGACTCTGCTAGGGAGATCAAAAGAATGTCCATTTCAAAAGAGTCAAGCATTTGACCATTTGGTTCAGATGTTGAATTTTTAGACTGGGAAGTGGTTTTGTTGTGGAACTTTTAAAGAAGTTATATATGACTTTGTTGTTAGAGAAGACCCAAAATGAAATTCATCTTTGAAAGAGCTTCATATTGTTTGAAGTTTAGTCCTTTATGAAGAGAGGTGGCGACTCTGTCAAAAGAACCTTATAAAGATGTAAAGAAAATTTTAGATCTACAACAATTTTTAGTTAAGAAGGAAAATTTATAGTAGTTGCAACATATCTAGGTATTTTAATGTTTTGGTTTTCATGAAGAATAAGTCTGTGTATGAAGACCATGTTTGAAAGTTATAGAAAACTTTGGTTCCCTTATTTAGTGAAAATGAGCACTACAAGAAAGGGATAAAAGGATATTAAGAATTAAATAGTTGTAGAGGGAATAAATATTTATTTGCAAATATGTATGACTGTCCTGGTTCTCCCTCTACAAACTTTAATGTCATGCCTAAAACACAATCATGTCCTCAAAGAAAGATGTTCTCTAATGAAAGATATAATCCTTTGGATTTCACTAAAATCCAAGGTTATCCACACTCAGTCCCAAGAAAAGTAAATGAATACTTGTCCAAGTTTAGAGGAGATCTTGAAGAGTCGACATTACAACATTTACATAATTCTATTGATTTGATGGAGGATTGTCAAATAGAAGAAGATGATGTTATCATGAAGTTTTTTGTGAGAACTTTTGAAAATGTTGGTAAATACATTAGTTGAAATTTACATAAAAAATGGACCTCCTAAGGAACTCTAAAAAAACAAAAATTATCTAAATAATACAAATTATTTAAATATAAAAAATATAAATTACTTAACTAATGAGTTAAGTGGGGACACATGTTTCTATTATAATTCCTATTATTTTTTAAAAAGTGGTAACATATATTTTTTTTTGACAAACTCAAGTTCACTTTTCATTTTAGATTTTTTTTTTCTTAATTTTTATTTTTATTTAAAAAATCTTAAATTCAAGTTCATTTAAAAAAAAAGTGGTAACATATATTTCTATTATAATTTATTAAAAAACTCAAATTCACTTTCTTTTCTTGATTATTTGTTTTTATTTAAAAAATAGTAAAGTAAAAGTAACTTTAAATATTTTATTTTATATAAAATTTATATGATAGTATATTTATATTTAAAAATATATATCTAAAGTAGTCAAGGATCTCTCTTCCATAGTTTATTTGATTTTTTTATATAAAATTTATATGATAGTATATTTATATTTAAAAATAAATATCTAAAGTAGTCAAGGGATATCTCTCTTCCATAGTTTATTTGATTTTCTCACTTTCTTTTTCTTTTTCTTCCATCATTTTTACTTTTTATTTTTTATTTTTTATTTTAATATTTTTGGTGATTTTCTTCAACTTTTTCTCCTTCTAATTGTTTCCAATTTTTTCCAATTTCATTTTGGTTTTTATTTTTTATTTTTATTTTCAAATTTCTTTTTGGTTCATGCATTTTCTCAACCCAATTTTAATTTCTTTTTTGGTTTTTATTTTTGTTTTTTCAAATTTATTTTTTGGTTTTATTTTTTTATTTCTTAAGTTTTATTTTTTATTTCCTTTTTGGTATTTTATTTTTTTCTTATAAATTTATGTAGAAAAAATGAGCGCTCTCATCCCCACGTGACTATATAACACTTATTAGCGTAATTAAATTAAATTTTATATTATAGATTTATGATTTTATATATATTTAAATTTATGATTTTATAGATTTAGATTTATTATATTATGCAGTTTATTTAAATAAACATGTTTATAAGTTTTATAAACAGTGGCAAAGTACAAGTAACTTTAATTTTTTTTTTATATAAATTATATATATTAAATCAAGTTCCATATTATAGATTTAGATTTATTATGTTAAATATATTTATAACAAGTTTTATGATTTTAAAAATATTTTAAAGAAAAGTTTTGTTAAAATATTTTTGAAATGCTTTTTATATTTTTTTTGTTTTAAGAATGAAAATATTTTTTAAAAAACATAATAATTTCTATAATAGAACTTAAGAATATAAATATAAAAAACAAAAAAGAATATTTTATATTTAGAAAGATGAATGAGATAGAATAGGATATGTAGAGTTAAATTAACCATCATGAGTTAATTCATAGAATTTTAGAAAGTTTTATTTTATAAAATAAATAATTTTATTTTTATTTTGGATGATGTCACCAAAACAGTTGATGTCATCTTTTAATTGATTTTTGATAACTCAAAAAGTTGATGATGTCATCCTTAGGAGGCCCATTTTTTAATGTAAATTTCCCCTAATGTTGGTTTTCTAGTTTACCAATGCATTCCATATGTTCATGGCGTGAGCTCATAATACTTTTCATTGGTCAATTTGAAGGAATATGAATAGACAATGTGTCCATGTTTGAGAATTGATATCTACATATTCAGGAAGGGTTTGAAGAAAATTTTGAAAGTGAAGTTGAATCCATGTTACCTATTGATGCATTGTGTGATGTAAGAAGATTTGAGGGTGAATCCTCCTATGATTTTCATGACAGATTCATGAAAATTTTGTTTTCTATACTAGTATTAAATAGAACTGATGTAGTAGTATGTATTGATGTTTTTTGTGAAAGAGTTGATCCAAGTTTGAGTACCATGCTAGTTGATTTGAAGCCCCCTAACCTTAAGTGCATATATCAATGGTTTTTCATGATTGGAGAAATGATAAAGTAGTTTGGAAGTGATTTCCTGACTAAACTATGTGATGGTACTTTTTCTAGACTTGATTAAATAGATCTAGATGGTATAGCAGAAGACAATGATAGTGCATCTTGTAGTGGTGAGGATTTTGTTTTTGAACAACACATAGAGAAAATATATCCAGATGAAGATTGTAGCTATAATAGTCAAAATATAAGGCATGATGAAGTGAATGGAACATGTGAAGTCACTCCTATTTTCTTTGAAAATATAGAAATAGAGAGCCAATTCTCTATATCAAATGAAGGCTACACAATGATGGAGATGATATTGAAAGCACATTCTCATTTATTGAAAAGGAGAAAAGGTATTATAATGAATCATTTGGGTCAGGTGCATTGATCTCATTTGAAAATGCAATAGAAGTTGAAGATCTATTTTTGGATCATTGCACTAAGTATGTTGATTTTGAAGTTTCAAGTCTTCATGGTGACAACATTAGTGTTGCAGATGCAAATATGCAACCATATGAGGAATATTATTGTCTAGATGATCAAAGACATTACAATTATGTTTGCAACCCTAGTGAATGTGAATCCTTTCAAGAGGAGGAAGTAGAATTGATCTTCCTAATTGAAAAGTGTTTCAATAAGGATGATGAAAATATTTTTCAAGGTTAAAAAATGCATGGTGATGTTATGAAAATTTGTGATGGTGTTAGCAATCCTTTGAATGATCATCCTAGTTCAAATTGTGTTGATGATATCAGATTTTCAAAACCTTGTATAGAAAGGATAGATGCCGATAACCAAGGTGATATGAATATCCTCTCTTTAGAGCAATGAGTATGATGTTGTGAAGAACAATGGGACTCCAAATTCTCTTATACAAGAGATGAGAGATATGAATTGAACATAATTTTTGAAGAGGAGATATGTGATTAACAGTGCTATGATACACTTACTCATGCCAATTCTACACATGTTGAGTGTAGCATTGATGCAAGTCTTCATGGTGATGAGACAAAGGAGTCTATTGATTTGTGGAATAATCTTGAAAGTGGTGGTATATCATATGCAAATGATAGTGTGTAATGAATTTCAGTCAGAGAAATCATCTGTGAGAAGCTGCAATGAAGAAAAAATGATTATTTTTTAGTTTGATGGTGAGGAATATGACCTTGCTAATTATTGTAATAGTATGGACAAAGAAACTTTGGTATGTGTGTAAGAGATTCATTGGATGAATCAATTCAAGAAGCTGATTGTGTAGAGCATGTATATTTGGGTGATGTGAATGATGAACAAGGGACTCCTTTCTTGTTTGATATTTCACCTTCTTCGATTCCTTTTTCTAGTTTTTATGTTATTATTGATTATTTGCATGAGAATAGCATGGGTGAAGCTATACATGAGAGTGAAAATTTAAGGACAAATGTTGGTACAATTGCTAAGGTTCTTTATGATGGATTTGCACCTGAAAAATGTGATTGTATTCAGCACATGGACGCATATGAGGACCTTTTTTTTTGGGTGCACATCTTATAATCTTCCTTATGAGTAGTTCACTTAGATATTCATGTTGGTGTTGTAGGAGGTAATGTTGATTATGATGCTTTTTGCAACCATGAATGTGCTTTGAACAATCACTATGAGGAATTTGTTTCAAAGGTAAATTTTGAGTCATTTGAGCTTGCATTTGAAGCTTTCTATATAGAGTTGTGTGATAATATGGAGAATGTTGATGAACTTGTCTTTGAACTTGAGTTGGAAAGCATGTTTTATGTATGGGATGTCGATGTTTTGTTTGTATGCCATGATTTGAATGTAGACAATGGTATTATGGATGTTGATAAATCTTGTTTTCAAGATATTGGGGAGTATAATGATATGAATGAGTCCAGTTGTTTGGATGGAGATAAACTATCTTGTGATGCAATTCAGTTGAAGGAGATACAAATGTGTGAACATTCTTTGTTTACTACACAAGAGGATTGTATATTGCATGTGAGACATGATATCTTTATTGAGCCTAATGTCTACAAGGGTTTTAGATTTGATGTACAAATAAATGATGAGAAAAACTCTCAAAATGACTCTTTTCATGCATAGTATGAACTTTTTCACTTTTCAGTTCAATTTGATAAGAAAGTGGTTGTGTATGACAATGACAATGATCTTGTTGATGATAGGTATTACACCAATTGTAGGTTTGATTTATTTAATTAGTGTGATATAAGCATGTCATATGTTGGCATACTTCAGCTAGTGCCTGATTGCAGATTTCATATTGACAGAATTGATGGTGGCATTGGAAAGCATAGTGATGTGGTTAAGCATACCAATGGTGATATTGGTTTTTAGGTATTCAATGGTAGTGTTTTCAGACTTTTCCTAGTTCAGACAACAACAAACAAAGTTTTTGATAGAGGTAGATATTGGTACTTCATTTTTTGGGGCCTAGGGCCACCAAATGAAGTTTGAAAAAATGGTTTCAAAATTGAATTAAGGAGAAGTTTCAAAGCACCTAATGAGATTGGAACTTGGTCTACTTCCTAGAGATCTGGAATCTCGCCATGCCCGCAAGGGGCATGCGTTCTCGAACATGAGCCACTGATGGCACCTTCAAATTTTACAAATTTGAAGAGCCTATATCTCTTCAATGTGTCGACAGAGCCTAGGCCTGCATCCTATCAAATCTACCCCGAAGCCAATCTTTTCTGATTGAAATTTTGCAACCTAGAGCTCATTTTGCAAATTCGCTTGGTAGAATGTTTTTTGGTGAATATGGTAATGGGTATGTGTAGGATCATGATGGGCCAAAAATTATAGTAGTCCAACGCCCATATGTTCCCCTCCTCCCCTTCCTTTGCCACCTCTAGTACATCATCCAAATATTATTGAGGATGCAGCCACACTGACTATTCAGGCTATTTACTCTTTGAGTGGTCTTTTGGTTTCCCATAATTCTACAGTAGCTCAACCATGTTCTAGTGATGTTGGCGATGGACCAAGTGTTTTTGCATCATCCTCCTTTGGTCCACATATTTGTGTGCCACATACATGCACTATGTGCCACCATATATGCTTGGGTCCCCTTGTATAGCCCATTGAGCATCCTTTGGACACTTCTGATTATGACCTCCATGATGTGGACATTGTAGGAGATCAGACGTAGGGGAGTGGAGCGCACCCTATAGAATCCTCTCTTGCTAGAGAGGGGGACATTGGAAGAGTTACACAGGTAAGATTTAAGTTGTAAATTCATAACTTGCATTTCTTTTTAAATGAATATTAATAAGAGATAGTATCAAGTACTAATATTTATTTATATGGTCTATTTAATAGTTGATGTATGAGGAGGAGCTCACACAGGTGACTGATAGCACCCTTAGGGCCATTTCATTTAGCCTCAACATGCACAAAATATATATTTTTAGACTCACTTGTTTACATTTTTTTATTATATACTTGCTTGTCATTAATGAAATTGTATATTAACTTATATGTTTATCTTATTTTCCTCTTGTAGGAAACACCTAGTGCGAGCAAGGTGTAGTGCTGTCCAGACTATGGAGGCACAATATTAGATAAGGGAAAGGTAATTGAACTCAAATTCAATTGAATTAAGATTTTTAAGATCTTATATTGATTATACATACATCGACATAGATTGGTAGTTTCATATATACTTGTCATTTTTTATGTATAGGCAGTTGTGAGCTATACATCCTTGTTGACAAGTGTCACAATGCTTGAAGGATTAGGTATTGGAACACCTCAAGGAGTAGGTGTTGAAACACCTCAAGGAGGAGGTGTCGAAACACCTGAAGGAGATAAAGAAAAAGAGATGCCTAAAGAGGTATGTGTTTATTTTATTTTGTGTTTGGTAAATATGTTCCTATTACTGACAATTGTATGCTAACTTGTATCAATTTTATGTTTTTGTTCACATATATAGATTGGAATTTCAAAAGTTGGTTTGATTGGTTCTTTGAGAGGGGCATATTCTATGACTCCTAACCCTTTGAAGAGACGTATATTTTAGGTAATCAAGATTTTAATTTTAGAGTTCAGTGATAATTCAATGTATATTGATTTTGATGTTAATTATTCAATTTTAAATTATATAGTATAACTAATCTCAATTGTGGTTTGAATTTTTCTTGTGCAGCTATCTTCAAAGCCAAAGTGTGCTTCAAAGAGGCTCCATTTTGATGATCCACCAGTAGTTTAGGATGAGATAGAAATTTTTGCATGTAAATTTTGAATAGATATCGAGATGGCATATGCCACATTTTGTAAAACTTTGTTTGAGTTGGCATTGATGCCATTTTTGTATATGGGCATACACTTGATTATTGGATAATTTGATATATAGAAGTTGACAATCGAAAGTTAATTTGTTCCTTATGTGCATGATTAAACTCTTTGAAAATTTAATCTTGAGCAATGGTTAAATATCAATGTACAATAGCATAAAAAATAATGGTTATATTATCTATTTTATATTCATATCGCTAATTACATTGCATTGTACATCTTTCAAACTCAAAGCATTACTTCACATTGCATAACTAACAACTAGATGTTGATAGATGAAAAAATTTCAATTAAAATATAGTTTTTACAAAGTCAACCTAAGCAGTTATGCAATTACTTCACATTGCATAACTAATAACTAGGAGCAGCTGTCAATTGCATTTGCTTGTCATGGAATTCTATGAGACCACATTTCTTTGAGGCATTTTTCCAAATAGTTCACTGCCTTGTCTATGCTACCCCATTTTTCATACATGTCTACCAAAGATTTTTATCAAATAGTTCATTGGCTTGTTGCTATGGCTAAAAGCCTAAAAAAAGTGCTTTCAAACAAGCTATGGATGCTTGGAAAAATTATATCAAAGCATAATAGTAAGCTATAGCATAAACAAGGCAATGAACTGTTTGAAAAAATGCCTCAAAGAAATGAGGTCTCATGGTGATGGAATTCCATGAAAATCAAAAGCAATTTTGATTCTTGTTACCTAATTTTTACCCTCAGGCTCAATCAAGCAAGGCATCTCCGTTGTAGATGTTCATAAGGGCCAGATGGGACGTCTCCATTGAGGGTTATTCTATACATATGATGAAATTTCACAAGGGATTTAGTTGGGAGGCCTTCTATGTTGGAAACATGCCTCAATATTCTACGCTCAATCTCCATTAGAGCCAGGTCGGCATGACATCTTCACTATCTGGCCAACTGGCTGCTTGATACTTTCCATTTTGAACACGTCGTTGTGACCTAGTTTCTGTCCTGCCGAACGAAGCTGCAGAGCCTATTGCTATAACATTGAGGGTTTGGTATGACCTCTTATCACATGAATTTCTATGGCTAATAGGCCATTCAATCGTGAGCTCGGGGAGACTCATGGCAACCAAGGGCTTCAGGGTAACTTCTGGCACTTGGTGAAGGTTCCTAGCGAATAGTCAGAGTCTCACCGATAGGAAAGGAAGCTTGCCGAAAAGCAAGTCTTTCAGTGTAACAAAGCATTCAGAGAGATGTCCCTGCGATAAGATGAAGTCTTCCCGACAACAAAGAGCCTTCCGCGTAACAAAGTAGTCGGGGTAAGGTCTCTGCGACTTTGATGTCTCCCTGAAAGCCAGCGGTCCCGCCAATGAAGTCATATTGGCATAAGGTTTTGCTAAACGCAAAAGGTCTCCCCGACGTTTGACATTAGTGTCGGTCCCACCCACCCTGGCTAATGGATATGTAGTATTTGAAAAAGCAGGAGGCCTCGGCAGAAGATGTTGTTTTCGGCGAAGGATGGTGGGATCTCCGTAAGGTCTCAGCGATGCAAAAGGTCTCCTCGACATAAATGACATTGGTGGAGCTCACAGTTGTCATGGTAATGTCTTGTCGACACGGTGTAGTCTCAGCGAAAGGAGGAACATCAGCAAGACAATGAGCCTCACTATGAAGTCTTCTTGACTTGATAATGTCTCACCTAAAAGAAATCCAGAGCTCGATGGAGTGAAATGCATTCGGGGTGACATCAATAAGCTCTTGCCGAAACGATGAGGGAGTTCTCGGGATAACGTTTTACCTTCGATAAATTGTCTCAGCGAAAGGAGGAACATCGGCAAGACAATGAGCCTCGCTATGAAGTCTTCTTGACTTGATAATGTCTCACCTAAAAGAAATCCAGAGCTCGGTGGAGTGAAATGCATTCGGGGTGACATCAATAAGCTCTTGTTGAAACGATGAGGGAGTTCTCGGGGTAACGTTTTACCTTCGGCTGTCTTGGCAACCATAGAGGCAACATTGATATGAATTCTAAAACCTGCTATGATGTCTCACCAACCATCATGTGCTCTGTTGATAGTTTTAGAGGGCCATAATCACATCGGTGAGACACCTCAAGTGTCTCGTTGAGATGTGATTCTGACCGAATGAGTTTTGACCATGGGGAGTTTGCGTGTAGTGTGCCCAGCCAATCAAGGAGAGCTACAGGTGAATCATTGGTAGCTTGACCAGTGCCAAGAGAATCAACAGAATGTGAATCAACGTGTATCTATTCTGGACTCAAGAGCATTCAAGGTGCTTAACAAGGGTATTCAGTAGGTGGACACAAGGACTAGAAGTAAATACACCTAGTAGCTTCAAAAGATCTAAGGGGTTTCTGTAGGCAATTGCTCTTCATCGACACACACAACAAGGATATGCAAGCTGCAACATTAATTTCAATCAAAAGATCTGAGGATAGATCTTTCTGAGCCTGATATTTTTGTAAGCCCTAAGGGGCCGACACACTAGTGTATATAAGGCATTTTTTCCTTTTTGTAAATAGTTCAGATTGTGCATTCAAAAGAGTTAGTGATTTTTATCAATCCTTTCTCGACTAAATGTATGTTTTGTAACTCAACTAGAATATGGAATATAACACAGAGTTTACCTGGGAAGCTACTGTTAATGTTTGTATTACTCTCATTTCTGTATTTAGACTATGCAAGTTCTTAGCTATGTTTTTTCTAAAATCTGTAGTCATACCTAAGGTTGTGAAATTCATCTTTCCTTCCTAAGATATGCATGTAGAGCAAGCCTGTTAAGAATAGTGCATGAGTTTAAAGGGGTTATGTTAGGTAAGTGAAAATGTTGTCTTTTGCTTTCTAGTGTATGTTATTCCTGTGTCTGTTTCATGATTTCTTATTAACTCGGTGTATCACCATAGGGATAGTTCAGTTTAGTTTCATTATTTGTATGCATTCCTTCTCCTTTTACCTTCACAGAATCGTTAGTTTAGGTGATACCCAAAGGAATCCGACCTTCTCTGGAGGTTCATTTCAACTTCAGGTGACCCAAAGCCTTGAAATGATCCCATGTTTCACCAGAAAGCTTAGTTCTTACAACTTCACATAGGGTGCATTTCTAGGTGACAACAGTTTCTGGCACGCCTAGTGGGACTCAAATTAGATTGAACTACTGGTTTGGTATGCGACCAGCTACTACCAGGCTTTATACAAGTCATTTGGCATACTTGGTGACTCCACAAGGAAGAAAAACTCTAGGAATCAGTGCCTTCTATAGTTTATGAGAAAAGTTCAGATAAGAGGTAGCTCAGGTCCCTTCGAATATTTGCAGCTGTCAACATCAAGAAGAAAAGGCAGAGCAATAGAAAAAAGAGGAACAACAGTTATCTATTCTAGAAGAACTCAGTCTACTCCTCCATCAGTGGGATCTCATTTTGCTATACAAGTAAATCCAATTTAGCTACCTCCAATGGCCGCTCCAAGGAATCAACCCTTTTTCTCTTTCAATAGAGGCATCCCCTTAAATTTGGCACAACACAATGACATCCCAATGGCAGCCTTGAAGAGTCTGCCAATTTTTATAGGGGAAGACCAAACTACTCCAATTGAACACATGAGAGATGTGGCTTCATTATGCGGAGTCCATCACATAACCCAAGGATGTTGCAGTGAGATTACTAGTTGCTTCACTAAAAGGAAGAGTTGTACAATGGTATAGGGGTCTAGCAGTCAGTTCAATTGCAATGTGGGATGAATTTGGAGACAAGTTGCAGAAACAGTTTCAAGATAGGTCTGATAACTTGTCTCTATTAGAACAACTGATCACAATTAAGAGAGGCCCTCAAGAGCAGATGAACGACTTCAACTTTAGATTTCAAAGGACCTGGGATAGAATCCCTATGACGGTAAGAACACCTCCAAAGTATGCATTTTTTTACTTCTTGAGGGCTCTTAACAACGATATAACTGTTATGATACAATCAATGGGAAGGGTTTCTCTACTAGATGCCTTTGAAATAGCCATTAGAGCTGAAAAAAGCTTAATACAAGTTGGTAAACTTGCTCCCAGGCCGCCAATGCCTATATTTCGAGAGATACATGCAAGTATTCCCTTGTAAATACCTTCTTTTACACCCTTGCCATCTATTCCAGCTATTGTAACACAAGAAAATATTGTCTCAAGTTCTCCAAATGAGCTATAGGAGATCAAAATTGTACTGCAGTCTTTTGGTAATAAACTTATTAGTTTAGAAAAGCAACAATCTTATAGTAGGCCTTACCAACCACATAATCCAGGTCAACAACAAGCATATCAGGGGAATAGACAAGCCTACCAGGGAAATTACCAAGGCCCAAGAAAAAATGTGAATACAAGGCCTTATCAGGTCTATGCTCCAACACCTGTTAGTGCAGTCAAGGACCTGGTTCCTACTCAAAACAACTTAGCAACTGATTATGAGTGGTGATACCCTTGAAACTAGCCCCACAATCAGGCCACTTGCTCAAATGGACTCATCAATCAGGCACTTATGGTACAAAATGCCTCAAGTTCACAATAGAGTGCATTTAATGAGCCATCTCCACAACACTAGGATCAGTTTGCAAATGATGCTACCCTACTCAACTGGCAAGGTGAAGAGTTTTGTGGGTTGAATGTGGACAATCCCTTAGTCGTAGCTAACACTAGGGTGAAAAAGAGAGCATTTGAGCTTGATCATGTAGCTGACAAAGGAAAGGCATCAACTATTGAACCATCTACATCTCAAGTGACTAGTGGTTTGCAAGGAAATCAACAACTCCCATTGAAGGAGTAGCCACACTTACAAGCTGATCACACTAGCGTAAAGGTACATAATAAAGCAAACTCAACTATACCTTTTAACATTCTTGATAGTATGAAAAGGACAAATGTAACAATGTCTATGTGGGATTCATTAGTCATCCTATGTCAAAAGGATATGTTACAGTCAGCCTTGACAAGTTTGAAATTTTTTGATGAATCTGAGTCTCCAATAAGTCAAGTTAGGACTGTTTTGACAAATAATCCTCAAGGAAATGATAAGCAGCCTAGCAAAGAGGCAGGAAAAGAAGTCAAACCACCCCCCTTTTACATGTCAGTGACCATTAGTGATAAGTTAGTTCATAACTGTATGGTAGACAGTGGAGCTAGTAGCTCTGTGATGCTAAAGCAGGTTGCTGACAAGCTTGGGCTAAAGTATCAGCCTTTAGAAAAAGGAGTAATCCAATTGGATGGTACCTCCGTTAATACACTGGGAATCATTAAGGATTT
This sequence comes from Sequoia sempervirens, assembly GCA_007258455.2. Taxonomy (NCBI): domain Eukaryota; kingdom Viridiplantae; phylum Streptophyta; class Pinopsida; order Cupressales; family Cupressaceae; genus Sequoia; species Sequoia sempervirens. Next base: position 89,500,424 of record VDFB02252616.1, read on the forward strand.
GAGTCTTACCCTTCATGCTTATCCTAATTTTTTAGTTCTCCAAAACATATGTGTCATAGACCTTCCACCTTTCTTTTCCTTGTGCTTATCAAGAGACTTTATAGCCAAGATAGGTGGTTATGTGTCAGCTGATTGGTCACATATGCTATTTAGAACAAGATATGGAACCAAGGTTACCATCAAATCTGAAAGGTTGGCTAAAGCCCACATTGAACCATATAATCAGAGCCCTATTAATGTTGTTCCCATTACGCCAGACATAAATTGTCTTGTTTCAATTGACAGTGAGTTGGTTGTAGCGCAAGAGCTTCAATTAGAGGCTATTCCTAGTATATTGTTGCATGAATGGGCAGTTGAAAATGTGTTGGAAAGTCCTGAAGACCTCATTTGAGATGCTGGTATGGGTAACTATGTTATACTTGAACCTGATGTAGAGATTCCTAACCTTGAAAAGGATTCAGGCCAACTACTGCAACCTCTAAGTGGACTCTGGGAGATGTTCTTCGATGGTTCCAGGAGCAGGCATGGAGTAGGAGGGGGTGCAATGTTGATTTCTCCACAGGGGGATAGGTATTACTTTGCATTCTATTTTGCTTTTGCATGTTCTAATAACACTATTGAGTATGAAGGCCTTGTTCAAGGTCTCAAATGGGCAAGGAAGAGAAGAATAACCCACTTGAAAGTATATGGGGACGACAAGCGAATTGTTAATCAAGTAAGAGGCCTGAATGTTGCTAAAAATGATGCACTGAAGTCTTATAGGAACAGAGTGTGGAACATTCTTGAGGATTTTGATGCCTTTAACTTAGTGTCTATTCCAAGGAATCAGAACAAGCATGTTATAGGCTTGCAACCATTGGGGCACAGTTTGATATTCTAAATGACATTAGAAAAGAGAAAGTGCAGCAGTATGTGAAGGTTTTCGTTAGACCGTCAATTCCTAATAACAACATTCACTGGCAAGTCTTTGACAGTGATGAGTAGATCCTTTCTTTCTTGCTCTTAGAAGATTAGTTCTCCATGATGAATCAAGCAAAACTCAAGCAACAGTATGGCGATCAAGTCATATAGCTGAGGACAAATAAGTTACCCAAAGGTCTTGTTACCTTAGAGTCAATTTTTAGTACTGATGATCAACTTAAAAAGGGTAAAGTTGGCTTACAAGTCAAACAAGAACATTATGAAGAGCTGGAAATTTTCAAAAGTAAACTCCTTAAGATAGGAAAAATTTGTTCACATGAAGATAGACAATCTTTTGTTCCTTTATGTCAAGAATTCTATGATGTCTTTGCTTGGGAATATTTAGATTTGAAAGGATTTGATCGTCATGTTGCTCAACACACAATTGAGTTAGAACCTAATGCTAAGCTAGTAAAGCAGAAACAAAGGCCTTTGAATCCTAATCTTGAACCCTTAATGATTAGAGAGTTGACCAAACTAGTTGAAGGGGGTATCATCTTTCTAATTAAACACACCTCCTGGGTTTCTAATCTTGTTCCGGTTAGGAAGAAAAGTGGTGAAATAAGACTTTGCATAGACTTTAAGGACCTTAACCAAGCATCTTTGAAAGATCATTACCTGCTGCCTTCCATGGAATAAATCCTACAAGTAGTTGCCGGTTCTGAAATATTTTCCTTGTTAGATGGCTTTTCAGGCTATAATCAAGTGCTGGTTAAAGAAGAGGATCAATTCAAAACCGCTTTCACAACTAAGTGGGGCACCATGGCATACAAAAGGATGCCTTTTGGTTTATCCAATGCTGGTGCCATGTTTTAGAGGGCCATCGACATTGCATTTCAAAGTTTGATCAACAAGATTATACTGATTTACCTAGATGATATTATAGTTTATTCCAAGAATGCTGGTGAACATTTGTTACATCTTAGGCAATTTTTTGAAAAATGCAGAGAGTTTGGTATCTCTCTCAATCTAAAAAAGAGTATCTTTTCTGTTCATGAAGGGAAATTATTAGGACACATAGTGTCAAAGTAGGGAATTACTATTGACCCTGAAAGAGTCAGAGCCATACTTGAGTTGCCATTACCAAATCATAAGAAGGGTCTGTAGAGCTTTTTGGGCCAAATCAACTTTCTGAGAAGATTCATCCCAGATGTTGCGAACCTGTTATAGCCTTTGATAGCTAAAGAAGAATGCAATTTTCAATTGGACAAAAGATGCCAATAACAGTTTTGAAGAAATTAAGGAGGCCTTAGCATCTACCCCAACGTTGGTAAATCCAGATTTCTCTAAGGATTTCTTTTTGTAAGCTGTTGGCAGTACTAGTTCAATCTTTGCTATGTTGGTACAGAAAAATAGTGACAATTTAGAACAACCCATAGCTTTCTTTAGCCAAATACTTGCTGATTACGAAGAGAGGTATTCATTTATTGAGAAGAATGTTCTCTTTGTGATCAGAATCTTAAAGAAATTCAAGCCTCTAGTTTCAAACAATAAGATTCATATTCTGGTAGCACACTCAAGTGTGAAGGAGTTTCTATTGAACAAATACTTGAATGAAAAAAGAGCAGGATGGATCACCAAGGTCATGGAGTATGATGTAGATATTAAGATCACCAAACTGGTTAGAGGTAAAGGTCTTTGTGAGCAGCTTGCTATAGGTTCAAGCAGTAAAACTGAATTAGAAAAGGATGTGCTTGCTAATACAAGTGAATTTCAGAATGCTCAAGACAATGTGCCTATGGGGATAGGTAATTGGGTTCAAGATATGACCCAATTTCTACAAACTGGTGAATGCCCATTAGGATTAAACAGAGCTAAAAGAAGATATTTCAGACTGTAGTCCATACCATATGTACTGTTAAATGATGTTTTTTTCAAAAAGGATCTAAATGGGGTCTTGTTAAGATGCATTCACAGTCATCAAATTGAGAAGGTCCTTCATGAGTTTCATGATGGAGCTGCAGGAGGTCACTTTGCCCCAAGAACTACTGCTTGGAAAATCATGAGAGCTGGTTACTACTGGCCCAGCTTGTTCAAAGATGCATATTCTTGGTCAAGAAAGTGTATCAAATGTGCTTTATTCGCAGGAAAGGAAAAGTTTCCTTTTATGCCTCTACATCCAATTCAAGTGGAGCAACCCTTCATGAGATGGGGCATTGATTTCATCAGACCAATTAACTCACCATCTAGTGCTGGTCATAAGTGGGTGTTGACTGTTACAGACTATTTCACACGATGGATAGAGGCAATAGCTTTAAAAGAAGCAAAAGAATCTTTATTTTTGAGCTTTTATGAAGATATAGTCACAAGATTTGGAGTTCTTGACTCTATCATATCTGATAATGCTCTCACATTTGTGGGATTAAGACTAACTGATTGGGCTGTTAAATAGGGTATTCATTTGAGTACATCCTCAAATTATTATCCTCAGGGTAATGGTTTAGCTGAAAGCACAAATAAGAACCTCATCAGGATTATCAAAAGAACCATAGAGGATAATCAAAGGACTTGGCACATCAGTTTAAAGAATGCACTTTGGGCAGACAGAGTGACTCCTAAGAGGTTTATTGCTAACTCCGCATACTTGTTAGTCTATGGCAAAGAGGCAAGATTACCTCTATCTGTGGAGCTTCCAGCTCTAGACATTGTTCACCAGTTAGAGATGTTTAAGGGACATGACCCCATGTCTATGAGGTATGCAAAGCTCATGGAACTTGAAGAATTAAGGGACAGAGCAATTAAAGCTTTGGAGTATCATTAGCTCCAAATGAAAAGAACATTTGACAAGAAGGCTACAAAAAAAGTTTTCAGGGTGGGAGATCTCATGCTGAATTGGGATGTTTTGAAAAGTGAGCCAGGCCATCACACCAAGTTTGATAACATGTGGACTGGTCCATTCCTTATCAGAGACTATAAGGAGCACAATGCTTATCAACTGGCTACAACAGATGGGGAATAACTTCCTATCCCAATCAATGGGATACACCTTAAACCCTATTTTCAAATCTGATGGATTTCCTCTATTGTACATATTAGTTTAGGCTTATGTTTTCAATAAGTGCTTCTGTGCTTTAGGTTAATTATTCTCTATTTATTGGGTGTTGTGATGGCACAATTTTCCTCTTTTGTTTTCCCCAGTTTTGTTTTTCTTTTGGCAATTTGTTGTGTCCTGTGGATCTCAGCGAGTGGCAGCCATGTCCAAAACTGATATTTTGTTTGTTTTCTGAGCCTTCTAACGACTCCATGCCCAATGGATAGGCCTATGCTATTGGTCTTCATGTTTAGCAGGAAAACATCCAACAAAGGTCGCTAGAAATGTTATCTAATTTTCACCCTCAGGCTCAATCAGGCAAGGAATCTCCGTTGCAGATGTTTATAAGGGCTAGATGGGACGTCTCCATTAAGGGTTATTCTATACATATGATGACATTTCACAGGGGATTCAGTTGGGAGGCTTGCTTTGTTGGAAACATGCCTCAATATTCTACACTTAGCCTCCATTAGAGCCAGGTCGGCATGACATCTTCACTGTCTAGACGACTGGCTACTTGATACTTTCTATTCTGAACAGGTCGCTGTGACCTAGTTTTTGTCTTGTCGAATGAAGCTACAGAGCCTATCGCTATAACATTGAGGGTTCGGTATGACCTATTATTGCGTGAATTTCTCTGGCCGATAGGCCATTCAATCGTGAGCTCAGGGAGACTCATGGTGACCAAGGGATTTGGGGTAACTTCTGGCGCTCAGTGAAGGGTCCCAGCGAATAGTTAGAGTCTTGCCGACAGGAAAGGGAGCTTGCCGAAAAGTAAGTCTTTTGACGTAACAAAGCATTCAGAGAGATGTCTCGACAATAAGATGAAGTATTCCTGACAACAGAGAGCCTTCAGCGTAACAAAGCAGTCAGGGTAAGGTCTCTATGACTCTGATGTCTCCTCAAAAGCTAACGGTCCCGCCAATGAAGTCATATCGGCATAAGGTTTTGCCGAACGCAAAAGGTCTCCCTGATGTTTGATGTCAGTGTAGCACCCAACACTCGGTATGAAGTCTGGCTGACAGGCCAGAGTCTCGGCAAAACAAAAGGGAGCTTGGGCAGAATAAAGAGTTTGGAAGATGGTCTCGACGACAACAAGGGGTCACACCGACAATATTTGAAATGCATTCAGGGTGATATGAATAAGCTCTTGCTGAAATGATGAGGGAGTTCTTGGGGTAACGTTTTTCCTTCGGTAAGTCATCTCACCGACAATTGATTAACTTGGAGACCACAGAGGCAACATCAATATGAATTCTAAAGCCCGCTATAATGTCTCACCAACCATCATGTGTTGTGCCGATAGTTTTAAAGGGCCATAATCACATTGGCGAGACACCTCAAGTGTCTCACCGAGATGTGATTATGACCGAATGAGTTTTGACCATGGGGAGTCTGCATGTAGTGCGCCCAGCCAATTAAGGAGAGCTACGGGTGAATTGTTGGTAGCTTGACTAGTGCCAAGAGAATCAACAAAATGTGAATCAACGTGTATCTATTCTAGACTCAAGAGCATTCAAGGCACTCAATAGGGGGATTCAGTAGGTGGACACAAGGACTAGAAGTAAATACACCCAGTAGCTTCAAAAGATCTAAGGGGTTTCTCCAGGAAATTGCTCTTCACTGACACACACAACAAGGACACGTAGGCTATAACATTAATTTCAATCAAAAGATCTAAGGATAGATCTTTCTGAGCTCGATATTTTTGTAAGCCCTAAGGGGCTGACACACTGGTGCATATAAGGCATTTTTTCCTTTTTGTAAATAGTTTGGATTGTGCATTCAAAAGAGTTAGTGATTTTTATCAATCCTTTCTCGACTAAATGTATGTTTTGTAACCCAACTAGAATCTGGAATATAACACATAGTTTACCTGGGAAGCTACTGTTAATGTTTGTGTTACTCTCATTTCTATATTTAGACTATGCAAGTTCTTAGCTGTGTTTTTTCTAAAATCTGTATTCATACCTAAGGTTGTGAAATTCATCTTTCCTTCATAAGATATGCATGTAAAGCAAGCCTGTTAAGAATAGTGCATGAGTTTAAAGGGGGTATGTTAGGTAAGTGAAAACGCTGTCTTTTGCTTTCCAGTGTCCATTTCATGATTTCTTATTAACTCAGTGTATCACCATAGGGATAGTTCAGTTTAGTTTCATTATTTGTATGCATTCCTTCTCCTTTTACCTTCACAAAATCGTTAGTTTAGGTGATACCCAAAGGAATTCGGCCTTCTTCGGAGGTTCATGTCAACTTCAGGTGACCCACAACCTTGAAATGATCCCATGTTTCACCAGAAAGCTTAGTTCTTACAACTTCGCATAGGGTGCATTTCTAGGTGAAAACAATTCTCATGGCATTTCATCACCATGAGACCTCATTTCTTTGAGGAATTTTTTCAAATAGTTGACTTCCTTGTTGATTGTCATGGCATTCCATCACCATGAGACCTCATGTCATTGAGCATTTTTTCAAACAGTTCACTGCCTTGTCTATGCTACCACATTTTTCATACATGTCTATCAAAGCAATCTATCAAACATTTAATTTCATTGCTGCTATGGATAAAATCCTTAAACAAGTACTTTGGGACAAGCTATGGATGCTTGGAAAGAATCTAACAAAGCATAATAGTAAGCAAAAACGTAGACAAGGAAATGAACTATTAAAAAAAAAATGCCTCAAAGAAATGTGGTCTCATGGTGATGGAATTCCATGACAAGAAAATTGCTATAGATTGTCATGGCATTCCATCACCATGAGACCACCTTTTTTGAGGCATTTTTTCAAATAGTTCACTGCCTTGTATATGCTACCACATTTTTCATAGGTCTACCAAAGAATTTTATCAAACAATTCACTACCTTTTTGCTATGGCTAAAAGCCTAAAATAGGTGCTTTCAAACAAGCTACATGGATGCTTGGAAAATGGTGCAGGAGCACCTTGGAAACAAAGGACTAGTTGATGGTTAGTTGATGCAACCAAGGATGGCAAACCACTCACTTTCACAATATAAGGAATTCCTAAACACCCTTGGAACAATTCACAGACCCTAAAAATCATTGGGGTAGCACTCAACAAATGACAAAACCTCAAAATTTTCCATTTATTCTCTATAACTCACCCTCTAAGACCCTATTCCACAAAACCCTCAAATTGCTCAAATTTGGCAAGGGTTTATTGAAAAACCTACTTGTAGACTTCCCGAGACTTTACCAACAACTCCAACACCCTTGAATAACCTTGCACAAGCTTAAAAGAACAAGAAAAGTGACTTACCTCAAACATTTCCCACTTTTACGCTCTCTAACCTCACTTTTTCATGCAAAAACACCCCAAATGTGATCTAGGGCATCACCAAAAATCATAATGTTGACCTCCCCTACACAAGAAACAATGAAAACATGTTTATCTATCCTAAATAAGCCTATCCACCAAGTTACAACATCATACAATCGGTGGAAGGCTGAAAACTCCATTTTAAATGCACTCAAACCCTTGGAACATGGCTCACAGATTGACCTCCAATAAAATTCCTCTTAACTGCTCAAAAATGAATGAAATTACTTCAAACCAAGTTTGTGAAAAAGTTAACTCTGCTTCCCACCAGTTTCCATTAAAAAGAAATCACAACCACACTATACAAAACTGTACAATACCAAGAAACTTCAAGGATTATGGAAAAACACAAAAAATTGCATGGAGATAATAAGATTTTATTCATTCTCTTTCAAACTCGAACATAAGAGGCCTTTTTAAACATGAAAGTTTGAAATTTTGTTAGTTTGAGTTGTTGTGACCTTTTCCACCCCTGTCCTTGCATCATAAAATATCTATCAAATCATAATAATAAGCAATAACATAGACAAGGAAGTGAACTATTCAAAAAAATGCCTCAAAGAAGTGTGTTCTCAATGTGCATGTCATAGCAATCCATCACCATGAGACCACATTTCTTTGAGGAATTTTTTCAAATAGTTAATTTCCTTGTCTATGCTACCACATTTTTCATACATGTCTCCTAAAGCATTTTATCAAACAATTCACTACCTTGCTAGTATGGCTACAATTCTAAAATAGGTGCTTTCAAACAAGCTATGGATGTTTGGACAAATTCTATCAAAGCATAACAATAAGCAGTAGCATAGACAAGATAATGAGCTGTTTGAAAAAATGCCTCAAAGAAATGAGGTCTCATGGTGATGGAATGCCATGACAATCAAAATTGCTTTTGATTGTCATGGCATTCCATCACCATGAGACCTCATTTCTTTGAGGCATTTTTTTCAACAGTTTGTCTATGCTACCACATTTTTCATACATGTTTGCCAAAGTGTTTTATCAAATAGTTCATTGCCTTGCTGCTATGGCTAAAATCCTAAAACAAGTGATTTCAAACAAGCTATGGATGCTTGGAAAAAAATAATCAAAGCATAATAGTAAGCAACAAGCTATGGTCTCATGGTTTTTTTTCGCATGAAAATCATCGTTGGAGTTCAATTAGAGGATGAAAACTACTTGTAAGGGCATAAATAAATCTTGTTCTACAACTCGTATGACCAAACTAATTGTTCCAACATGTACAAATGGGTACGTTTAGGCTAGGTATAGGTATGGTCCCCTTTCGCACCCAAACAGGCCGAAGTAGTCCGAGCTACGTTCAACTGACGAAATCCCTTAAGAGTCCAAAGTGCAAAAGGGAAAGAATCTTTGACAAATTGTTACTCAAAAATCATGATTCCTACAAAAATTTTGTTTGAGGCTATGAACCTCTCTCAATTTTTGCTATCTCAGAGGCATTTTCTCGTGGTGACGAGTTTTCAGTTGAAGGAAAAGTTGTCAAATGCAAGCAGTGTAAAGTTGCAAAGTGGTGCAACTTTCATTTTGCAACTTGTATGACCAAATGGACTATTCCAACATGTCTGGATGGGTATTTTTACACTAGGGATGGTCCTCTTTTGTACCCAATTTCGCTGAATCACTCCGAGCTACATTGGAATGACGATTTCCCTTAAGAGTCTAAAGTGCTAAAAGACACAAATCTTTGAAGGGCTATTTCTCAGAAACCATGAAACTTATAGACTCTCTGTTTGAGGCTATGGGATTGTGTTGGGACCATCTACAATAACCTCTCTCATTTTTTTCTATCTCAGAGGTATTTTCCCGTGGTGACAAGTTTTCAGTTGAGGGAAAAGTTGTCAGATGTAGGCAGTGTAAAGTTGCAAAGTGGTGCAACTGTCATTCTGCAACTCGCACGACCAAATAAATTGTTCCAACACGTCTGGATGGGTACATTTAGACTAGAGATGGTCCTCTTTTTCACCCAAACACGCTGAATCAATTTGAGCTACATTGGATCAGTGATTTCCCTTAAGAGTCCAAAGTGCTAAAAGACAACAATCTTTGAAGGGTTATTTCTCAGAAACCATGATGCTTACAGACTCTCTGTCTGAGGCTATGGGATCATGTTGGGACCATATACAATAAACTCTCTTAGTTTTTTCTATCTCAGAGGCATTTTCCTATGGTGATGAGTTTTTAGTTGAGGGAAAAGTTGTCAGATGTAAGCAGTGTAAGGTTGTAAAGTGGTGCAACTTTCATTCTGCAACTCATACGACCAAACAAACTATTCCAACACGTCTGAATGGGTACGTTTACGCTAGATATGGTCCTCTTTTGCACTCAAATACGTTGAATCACTCTGAGCTACATTGGACCGACGATTTCCCTTAAGAGTCCAAAGTGTTAAAAGACAACAATCTTTGAAGGGTTATTTCTCAGAAACTATGATGCTTATAGACTCTCCGTCTGAGGCTATGGGATCATGTTGGGACCATCTAATATGATCTCTCTCAATTTTTGTTATCTCAGAGGCATTTTCCCATGGTGACAAGCTTTCAATTAAGGGAAAAGTTGTCAGATGCACGTAGTGTAAAGTTGCAAAGTGGTGCAACTTTCATTTTGCAACTTGTATGACCAAATGAATTGTTCCAACACATCAAGATGGGTACGTTTATGCTAGGGATGTTCCTAATTTGTACCCAAATACACCAAATCACTCTGAGCTACATTGGACTGACGATTTCCCTTAAAGAGTCCAAAGTGCTAAAAGGTAACAATCTTTGAAGGGCTATTTCTAAAAAAATGTGATGCTTAAAGACTCTTCATCTTAGGCTATGTGATTGTGTTGGGACCATCTACAATAACCTCTTTTGGTTTTTTCTATCTTAGAGGCGTTTTCCCGTGGTGATGAGTTTTCATTTGAGGGAAAAGTTTTCAAATGCAAGCAATGTAAAGTTGCAAAGTGGTGCAACTTTCATTTTGCAGCTTTTACAACCAAACAGATTGTGCCAACACATATGGATGGGTACGTTTACGCTAGGAATGGTCCTCTTTTGCACCCAAATATGCTGAATCACTTTGAGCTACATTGGACCAACAATTTTCTTTAAGAGTCCAAAGTGCTAAAAGGAAATAATCTTTGAAGGGCTATTTATTAGAAACCATGATGCTTACAAAATCTTTGTCTAAGGCTATGAGATCGTATTGGGACCATCTACAATAACCTCTCTTAGTTTTTGCTATCTCGAAGACGTTTTCCTATGGTGACAAGTTTTCAGTTGAGGGAAAAGTTGTCAGATGCAAGCAATGTAAAGTTGCAAAGTGGCGCAACTTTCATTCTACAACTTGTATGACCAAATGGACTATTCCAACACACCTAGATGGGTACATTTATGCTAGGGATAGTCCTATTTTTCCCCCAAATATGCCGAATCACTCTGAACTACATTGGACCAACGATTTCCCTTAAGAGTCCAAAGTGCTAAAAGACCATACCATCTATTGTATGGTTTGTAGCTTGATGGTATTCCCATGGTAGATGTTATTAGAATTGTATAAGGTGACTATGTGGGTTTAAAGAGCTAGAGAGGTCTATAGTTGAGTTAGTGAGTTGCCATGCATGGCAAAAATGAGTGAAATTAGGTGAAAAATGGTGGTTACAACATGCTAATGTCAATGAAATTTGGGGGAAGAAAGATTTAAAGTTGGATCAAGCTTGTGAAGGTCCTAATAGATGTGTTTGATGATTTTATAGGGTGTGGAAAGGTCGGAAACATTGATTTCCTTAAAATCCTCATGAAAGTTGCTAAAAATGAGGGTTTGTTGAAATAGAGCTTTAGAAAGCGTATCTCACCAAAAAAATTATGGTTTTGGTAGTTTGGTAGGCTGTTTAATGCTTCCCCATCAAAATTTCATGTTTGGGAAGTGCTTAAATACGAGTCTCTTTGTAAAATGGGCCTATTTTGGGGTCTTGGACAACAAAAGAGTGCTCCGCCCATTTTTTAGTGAATTTGCACCCAAGTTTGGGTTTGAGGATCAAATTGGAGTTTGAATCATCTTTAATTGTGATTGTGCTATTTAAAACCATCTAGCTCTTGCATCAAAAAACTAAATTACATTGGAAATGACCTTCACATGACCTTTTTTACATTTTTTTTGGCAAAAGGGGCAATCCACTATAATTTATTATATATAAATAGGAGATATTACAAAACCTAGTTCAAATGAGCATACCGACAAGAAAGAACAAGGAAAAAAACCTATGATTGTAGCTCGATTAAGTACAAAAATCTCTTATAGAATTGTCCCAATAATAGTAACAAAGCATACACCTGTATGACTATTTCAACCTATGAGTTTCCAAAATACAGACCCCTTTACATTTTAAACATACCCTTTATACAATGCCATAAATTTGACCCATATTTCAAAAACATCACTAGATATAGATTATGCCCATACATAGTTATGACCTTTTTACATTGTTTCACATTTGAAAATTCAAATTTTACAAAATTTATGTACTAGAGGCATTCAAGGGATAGTCTTTGATAAGAGTAGCATGTTGATGTTCTAGAGTGACAAGCACCTGTACAAACCATCAAGTTAGCAGTTAAACTACATACAATAAAAAAGATGCTTAGAATAACAAATCTATATTATTGTAATCAGTCGTATACCTCTCCAAAAGGATCAGAGTTGGCTATTGTTGTAGCAGGTCCATGATCAATTGTGCCAGGAATAATGAAAAAGTTGTCAAATGATAAATCTATATTGTCACAATAGAAAAGATGCATAGACTAACAAATATATATATCAATCTAAACAACCTAAATGATGATGAATTGGTAATGCAAACTATAAAAGATGCTTAGAATAACCAATCTATATTATTCTAAATGACCTAATTGATGATGAGATGGTAATGCAAACTATAAAAAATGCTTAGAATAACCAATCTATATTATTGTAATTTGTTGCATACCTCTCCAAAAGGATCGGAGCTGGATATTGTTGCAACAGGTCCATGATCAATCGTGCCAAAAATATTACAAAAGTTGTCAAATGATAAATCTATATTGTCACAATAGAAAAGATGCTTAGAATAACAAATCTATATCAATCTAAACAACCTGAATGATGATGAATTGGTAACGCAAACTATAAAAGATGCTTAGAATAAACAATCTATGTTATTCTAAATGACCTAATTGATGATGAGATGGTAATGCAAACTATAAAAGATGCTTGGAATAACCAATCTATATTATTGTAATATGTCGCATACCTCTCTGAAAGGATTAGAGTTGGCTATTGTTGCAATAGGTCCATGATCAATCATGCCAAAAATATTGTAAAATTTGTCAAATGATAAATCTATATTGTCACAATAGAAAAGATGCTTAGACTAACAAATCTATACTAATCTAAACAACCTGAATGATGATGAGTTAGTATTGCAAACTATAAAAGATGCTTAGAATAACCAATCTATATTATTCTAAATGACCTAATTGATGATGAGATGGCAATGTAAACTATAAAATATGCTTAGAATAACCAATCTATATTATTGTAATATGTCTCATACCTCTTCGAAAGGATCAAATCTTGCTATTGTTGCAGCAAGTCCATGATCAATCGTGCTAGGAATATCATAAAAGTACATACAAAATATCACTATTAAAGACACCTGCATTACAATAGTATACAAAATATCAGTATTAAATAAAGAACACTAATGAACTTAAGCATAATGAACCTAAGCATTGTACCTTCCGTTGATGCCAAAAGTTGGCAAGGTAACAACCCTTTTATGGGAAACTCAGTTTATGGTGGACCTATTGCGTTAAACTGAGTGATCTTCATATTTTAAAGAAGTCATCTTCTTCTGTAATTGGGGTTTGGAAAGGGAAAAGGAAATAGATATATACAAATAAAATCTAACCTAAGGTGATGCGCCAAGACATAGATAATAGGCATGGTAAATCATAGATCTAGAGATCCGATCAGGAATTCACGATGTCCCATAAAGGTAGAAACGAAGGATTAAAGTATAAACAATTTATTCATTGAAATAAAATAACTTTGCACACATATTTGCTGACAAGAAGAGTCACATGCCATGATCTAAGACAACAAACATGCATTAAATTTATAGAAGTTTTGCTAATGAATAATCCAAACAATAGTAGCACAGTCTAAAGTTAATCAAATATCATAAGAAGAGCTGAAAGTCTGAATGATTGGCATAGTTTGCGAGTATTTTTGCAATAATTAAAACAACAATAACAAAGGCCTAGTGTATTTTCTTAATCTATGTTCCTTCTGCAAAATCCTAGAACCCATTCTTCGAAACAAAGACGAGTATATATAGTTGAATGCTCAGAGAAGATTTGAGAATCCTTGGCAATGATGCAAAATCAAAGATTCCTCCTAGTCATTGCAATTGAAAAGATTCTAGCCAAAGCATCTGGTCGCTCCAATTTCAAGTGCATCCTCTACAAATGATGGTAGTGGTCCCAACAAGGTCGAGTAGACAAGTGTCGTTACCCTGCTAAAGCAATTATGACACACAATAGGATGTTGCAGTCCTTGGCTCACTCCATCCATTGTCTCAAAGAAACACCCACTGAATAGACATGTGGCGACATCATGTAGCCTGTGCTCATCTTTTTTCTTCGCTATTGAAAGCTTTCGCCAAGGACACACGTGTAACCTTCCTCATCCTTGGTACTGACTATGGGGCTTGCTAAAATATGTGAAGATGAAACCACGTGGCATGCAGATGGAGCCTGACTCAAAAAAGAAGGGAAGTGGCTTTCAATTGTGCGTAGAGTAGACATGTGGCAGTGAAACGGGGTTGTTTTGTAATGTGAAGGGAAGAGATCTTTTGAGGAGTGTAGAGAAGGCACATGGCAAAGGAAATGACTTTTATCAAAAAGGGCTGAATGACTTTTAATGCAATGTGTGGGATGATATTTCAACAAAATAAAGCCTGAAGGGAGCTCGATGAATATTTATTCACAACTTTTGGTGACTATGAGGGGCATTTTTCTTGAAGAATGGAGAGCCCAAAATTTCTATGGCTGAAAATTAGAGTCTTACCCATTGGGTGACGACTTGAGAGCTTAGAGAGGGCATCTTGTAGTGGTAGCCAGTCAGCCTCAAACGGTTTTGATATGTCACACAAATTCTCTTGCACTCTGTTGAGATCAAGCATTTCTTTATAGGGAAGCTCCACTGGTAGACTGACCCTAGACTCGCATAAGAAGAGTAGCCGTGCAACTAGATTGATAATCCCTTTGATATCTGTTGCTGTTGGTGGTTGGCTAAAGCTTTGTAAGATAGTTGTGTCCTGCCACTTTTCTTTAATTTTTGCTACAAGTTGCTCAGCAGTGGTCACAGATCCATCCTCAAGAAATGGAGAAGGCAAGCCCATCGCAGTCATAGAACTATGGGGGAGTTCTCGCACGTTATCTAGAGTCACACCCAAAGTGACCGTGCATGACCTGGCTCATTTTATGGTTGAGTGGCAATGGATGAAATTGTTCACCATCTTGGTAGTAGCCTTCTGATTATTGATTAATACTCTAGCTAGGTCTTCATTAGAGACTGAGTACAATTTGGTTAGTAGGCCCTACGCCTAAGGGAACTTTTCCATGATGAATTGTGAGAACTACCCCATAGTTCTATGAACCTCCTCGCTCAAAATTGTCACCTGAGACATGTACTGGAGTATTGGTTGTAACATCAGGAAATAAGACTTGACCTTCCCCCAATATGAAGCATACAACTGATGTGCTATTGGGATGAGATCTAGTTGAGCAATAGGAACCTGGGGAGCATTCTTTAAAAGGGAAATCTTTGCATCCCTTGCATTGACATCCTGCATTAACTTCATGATCCTCTTGTTGGAAGATGCCAATTGTTCCTAAACATGAGATAACTCTTTAGTCTAGCTCTCCTTTGCCTAGCTATGGTTTTCCAGTTCTGTGTCAAGGGAAGACTTTGCCTCCCGAAGCTCCTCTTCTATTTGGGCCTTGTGACCCTCAAATTTGACATCCTTCTCGTGTAGCTTTTTCTCATATTGAGCTTGCTGCTAATCTAGCACCTCATCTTTTTGCATCATCCCCTGCTCATGCTCAATGCGCTTCCATTTAAGCTCCTCATTCCTTAGCTGCAGATTCTGCTCCACCAGGGTCAATTGGCTCTAGTATTCTTGATTCTTAGCACATAGCTCATTTATTACAACGAGGTTGATGAATTGAACCTTTGCAAGTTCCTCTTGAAGTCTATTCTTCTCTGCCTCTACTATCAGCACTCTCTGTCAAGCACACAATATCTGCTCCAAGGGTTTTCTCCCTTTTTTCTAAGAAACCAGCTCTTTCTTTCAAGGATTTTAGCTGCTCATCCATCTTCTTCAACTGGCGGCCAGTTTTAAGGAAATTGGAGTTGACCACTCATTGTGTTTCCTCCATGAGCTCAAATTTATACTACAGGCGATTTGCCTTCATGTCAAGCCCCACAACATACAAATCATAATCTTCTGGATGCATCTCCCCTTGCTGCTTTTCTGCGGTTGGGTACACGGTTGCAAATTTCAACATTTGTTGAGTCTCATCATAGATAGTATGCATCTTTGGTTCTACTGGCTTATGATCATCCTTGGCTTTTCACTTTTGAATTCCACTAGCGTGCGCTTCCTTTATAGTATCATTTTGTGCAATAAAATGGGCTAGCAATGAGACTAGCCCGCCTACGAAAGGAGCATGGGGAGGTAGGGCATATAGATAGGTAATTTTAATAGGCGCAGGTAGTTTCTTCTTCTAGAGAGTGACAATCTGCGGGGAGAAATGAGGCACATTCCAAAGCTTGGTTTGCGAACCAACATAAGGGCTTGTCATTTTCCAAGGTTCCATTGGTGAACTAGTCAGAAGACTCATGGGTTGCAGTGGCGAGGGAGTAGTCATTGTAGATTCTGCTTGCTATGAGAAAAAGGGAGGATCCATGACGATAGTAATAATATTTGTGCCAACGGTAGGTTAAATTTTAGAAAGTGAGGCAAAAAAAGACTGAGCAGAAACAACCGGTGTAAGGGTTTGCAGAGGAGAAAAGGTGAATGGATTTTCCTGTGTGGACTGGGAGAAACCTCCTACAATCATTGTATCAAAGGTGGGAAAAGAAGGGCCAATACTCATGGTAGGGGGTGTTGAGGAGATAGTGGAGGATACCAAAGACTGAGAGGCAAGAAAAGAAAGAGCGAATGTTACCTATTGACTGGTCAATGGTGGCTCCTAGCTCGTTATGGATTCCACATCCTTTACGGGCTCCTGGCTGGCTGCGAGCACTTGGCTTGTAGTGGGTTCTTGTGAACCTTCTCTGAAAATAGTTCCTGTACATTGTCACTTTGCAAGCGAGGTTTCTCCAACCTCAGTAGTCTCTACCAGCTACTGTTGTGACACTCTTGTTGATTTAGCAGCCCAAGTGAGTGACTATGAGGCCCTCAAAACATTGAATCACACATTTGAAGCTGTGTAGGAGGGCCACCCTATAGAGCTTTTTTCTTGTTGAGTAGAAGACGTTGGGGTCCTCGCTTCTTCTTCTCCTTGTTGTTTGGATTCATCTCCCAGGCTGTCATTCCCTCCAGCACTTGAGTCAGAGGTTACATGTCCATCATCCCACCATTTTTCAAAATCTTCATCAACTTTCAAGCTTCCATAAGGGGCTTCAAGCTACTTTGTTTCTTGGCAATATACCTAGAAGGCTCTCATTTTATTTATAGTCCATTCCTTCGTATACCGTAACTTGTTGTACATGGTGGTCCCCATCTTGAAATTCTCATTAGCCTCTACCACAACAAAGTAGAACTTATGGCATGGCTCCCTATTATCCTTTGTGGGAATATGCACCAACTTAACCAAATATTCATCCTTATCCTCCCGCGGGTTGTACCTCTTTTCCCAATAGGGCCGAGGAGTATGAGTAACCCTCATGTGTGCATATGGTAGATCATTGAAAGGATTATATTTCCATTTATCCTATATCAAAACCAACCCTAAATGAGCTAGCTTTTCTTGCAATAGTGGGTCTTTCAACCTCTTTTCCAGGGTCACCGTCTTGAAACTCATGGGTAACTGGAGCCATCTCTTCTTCTTGGCAAGTCCAAAAAAGTTGTAATTAATAATGCATTCCTATCAATACATTTCAAGAGCCAACACTCTATTTTTGATGAAGGCCAGGAGTCAAAATGGTTGGTCAGTGAAACACTGCATTTGGATGATTGTGAAATCCGCACTAAAGAACCAGTCACATGCAGGAGTAAAGACTTACATATATCATATTTGATCCATGTTGAGTCAGACCATGCCATCTTCTCCTTGAAAATCTTGCAAAATCAGAGTTAGAAAGAAATCTAAAAATTCATAGTAGTCAAATGTTGCGGAGAGGAGAGGTGTCCATGTAGATACTGGCTTTCCCTTTTGATAAAAATTAGACAAACCCACATACTTAATGAAGAAATCAGGGTTTTGATGCAAAAACATATGGGAAAGAAAAGAGAGGAACCTGAACTTCCAATCCTCTAGGTAATTCACTATTTTCCCTATCATTTCTTCTACAAGGAAGTCTACAAAATCATACTAGAAGAAATTATCCTACTTGCAAAATTGGAAACCTGACCCTAATTGAAAAGTGTGCACCTCCTGGTTTGTGTCTAGGCCACAAACAAATGTTAGCATTGAAAATGCCTCCTTTAAGTCATTCTCAAATGCACCGTGCGGCATCGGGATACTTGGCGGGTTTTGGCTTGTTACTCCTTGCTTGCCGATTACCTTAATTAAAAACTGAGGACCCTTCCTCATTTCCCTCCATGTGTTTTCTCTTTTATCAGGAGTGAATGCCTTAATTTTCTCACTTTTGGTGGTTGGGTCGGGGATACATAGCATATGCCAGATATCCTGTGGGCTGATATTAATTGTTAAAGTTCAACCCTTAATGTTGTGGGTGCTCGGGTTGTAACGTTGAATGGCTGCATCAACCAACTCTGGGAAATAGTGTACTAATGGGACCATGCACTGCGGGAGCCCACTAAACCATATCTTTTCTGCTATTGATATTTGTCTTTTGGACACCTTCATCCTTTCACAGGCCCCTTCTCTCAAAGACTTGGGGTTTTTGTGAGGTGTGGGTCATGGATATTGTCCCAATCCTCCTAGACCTAAGCCTGGTTTCTGTAAATTTTGGGCTTCTTTAGTTCTTGCGTGTTCACCCATTTTGGCTTGTCTGGTATACCAGGCATAGCATATGAAATATTTTCATAGATTTTAATAGAATGTGATTTCCATATGTCCTTAAGCAAAGATTGTGTTTCCTCCCCTTGTATCTCCTGCTGTGAACTCTCTGCCATTGTCTCTTTTGATAAAAGCTTTTGCTAGGCTTGTATTCTTTGCAACTTTTCTCTCGACTCTCGATATGGTAAAAAACCTTTACTTACTTGGCTTAGCATATTTGAAAAGACTCTTAGGTGTTTCAAAATTTTTCATGTGATACTTAGCTATCTTTTCTCAAGATGGTAGACGAAAGTGGTTTTTTTCATTTAATTTGACATGTACCACCCACCCTTTGGCTGGTGCAAAAATGAATTACTTTCCATTTTGAAGAGACAAAAATTCATAATTGCATTAGGAAATTGTGTGATACGGTGTGATTTCCTTGGAACTTGGGATGATAATTTTCTCTTAGCTTAGCATTCGTATGCATTGGCAATGAATATCTCCAACAGAATGATTAAGCCAAAGCAAACGATCTATGCTTGAAAAGATATGAATCTTGCCTTGGGTTTTGGGAAATGCCTGAGAAGTGACACAACAACTTCAAGACCTTGCAACTCACTGTCAATGAACGCCACCATCTTAAGCTAATTAATTAGCTTTCATTAACTTTGCAT
This sequence comes from Sequoia sempervirens, assembly GCA_007258455.2. Lineage (NCBI taxonomy): Eukaryota > Viridiplantae > Streptophyta > Pinopsida > Cupressales > Cupressaceae > Sequoia > Sequoia sempervirens. The sequence goes on from VDFB02252616.1 coordinate 89,519,705, forward strand.
GCATTGAACCGTACTTAGCAGGTGCAACTAGTCAAGAAATTTGAGCAAGCTTAAGCATAGTTCTCAAGTTGGAACTTGATTATCATCACATTTTTGGAAATCCCATTACCACACCTTTCCTTTCCTTTTCTATAAATAGGCATCTAAGTAGTAACGAAATAACAATTAGCATTTGAGAAAGCTTTAGTAATAGGTTATTGAATTAGCATTTGGCTTTGGTAATTGGCAAAGTATTTTGATAGGCTAAGCTTTAGGTAGCTTTTAGGAATAGTTAGCAGATAGTTACAGTGTGTCATTACCATGAAAACCCCCATTAGGCTAGTGTCGCACAAGTCCCAAATGAACTTTCTTGGTGAGATTTCCACTAGACATCTAAAAATAATGACAAAGAACAAACACTCCCTGGCTCTAATAGCCATGAAGTGGATTCTGGCCTGAAACTATTTGGAGTATGAGGACAAGTATCAGGTTAATATTGACATCTGCTCACACTTTGTCATGTCCATGTTGGATATCGACATCCACAGACCATTGGTGTTGAAGTTGGTTAAAGAAAATTTTCCCAAGAAGTATTTGAATGATCTTGGCAAAGTTGTTGCAAACACTGCGTATGGGGTAGGCTTTCCCATGACAAACGACCTTAGGTGCTACATTGAAGAAAAAGCAGTCGTCCCGTGGCTACCATTCCTGAGTGGATTTCTCCTTCAGTCACAAAATGAACACCGTCAAAGGGTCCCCCGTGCATGCCATTTCCTCTTTCGCATCTATAATGTGGTGGTGTTCTATGACATTGAGTGGTACACAGACTTTAGGAACCTGGTGTTCCCTTTGTCGTTGGCCGCTGTTCCTGCTAATATCACTGCTACCATTGGTAGTGCACCTACTAATGAAGAGATAGTGGATGTTGCAATTGATGCATCCATTGTTGTTGCACATGTTGTTGGTTGAAAATGCCTCTTTCCCCATTTTTTGCTCTCAAGGATACAATTCCCATTTCCTAGTTTTTGTACATATGCCTAAAAAAGGCCTACATATAACATATATGAAAAGGAAGCAACATATAGTTATATAATTTTTGAAATATGGAATTTAAGCCAATTTTCTATGTAAATATAGAAACATATATATAATGAAATATAGCTTTATAAAATCCTTGGCTCCTTTTACTCTTGGTATTCTACAATATGAGTTTTTGTTCTTTTCAGCATATGTATTTGATTTCTCCTTACATGTGGGTATTATTTTCTTCATTCAACTTGCTATGAATTGATTTTCCCTACTCTTTGCAATGATGGGTTATTTCTCCTCCCCAAAGCATGAATTAATTTTAAAAGAACAGCTAGTAGAACAAAAGGAAAGAAAAATAAAAAACACTATAAACATATTTACATTAGTAAAAGGGTGCAACTTAATGGAACAATTTAAGATGAATCTCGCTGACTAGAATTCCTAATGCCTCCTGTTCCATATTTTCCAATTCAAAGGAATTATGCTCTTTGCACTTAACTATTTTAAAGGGGCCTCGCCAAAGGCTATCATATTTATCGTTCTGACCTGGCTTCACAACCCTTTCATTGAATTTTAGCACTAAGTCTCCACACTTTAGGTCTTGATTGGATGCCCTTTTTTCAAACCATCGCTTAACCACCTGCTAGTGGTTAGTCATGGCTATTAGGGACTTCTCCCTTTTTTCTTGTACTTCCAATAATTCAGCCAACAGAACCTCCATAACACCATTTTGCTTTATCTCAAGGGATTTCAACAATTGGAGCACTGGAATCTCCATGGATATAGGAAAAAATGCCTCTTTTCCATACACCAACTCATAAGGTGACATCTTAAGGACTTTCTTAGGAGTTATGCACTCTACCCAGAGTGCCGCTCAAAATTTTTCATGCCATTCTTTCTAGTGTTCTGACTGTCCAATCCTTTTGAGGAGTCAAATCAAGTTCTTATTTGTTGACTCGGCTAGGCCATTACCCTATGGGTAATAATTCAATGATATCTTAAGGAATGTGCCATTTGTTAGTACGGAGTGACATACCTTTGCATCTAGAAAAGCTCTAGCGTTGTCAAAAATGATAGTTTTTGGAGGGTCGAACCTTGTCACCAGTCCTTCGAGGAAATCCACTATCTCCGCCTCTGTTGCATTTTTAAGCAGTGTGGCTTCTGTCCACCTTGTGAAGTAATCTGTAGCCATTAGGATCCACTTATGTCTAATGTTGGAAGTGTGATTGATCATTCCAATGAAGTCTAATCCCCATTGCGTGAATGGATCATCCACCACTACAGGTTTGAGAGGTATCACGAAATTCGTTCTTCTCCTTATAAAAAATTGGCACTCCTTGCAAGCCTTCACCAAGGAGTTGGAGTCATTCTAAAGCATCAGCCAAAAGTAAACTGCACACATGATCTTGACGGCGGTGGTCTTAGCGGAGAAGTGTCTGCCTGCAGTGCTACTATGGAAAGTGTCGAGGATTCTCTTTGCTTGCCTTGTGGTAACACATCGTAGGAGGATACCATTGAAGTTCCTTTTGAAAAGGACCCATTCAACTAGTACATATCCACGATTCTGCAGTCGATAGTATCTCCTCTTTTGGGGGGAAAGACCTAGTGGATACTTCCCTATTTGCATAAATCTCACTTTGTCCGTCAGCTAGTAGTCTCTGAACCCGACTCATTCATCAGAACAAGTTTTGGTTGCTCTTCTTCAACATCAACTTCTTCGTCATGCACCAGGTATTTGCACAGTTCCCTTTCTCAGACGGTTTTGGTGGGTTTGACTTCAATGTCATATTCAAGGATCTTGGTGATCCAATTAGCTCTTTGTTTTTGTGATTCTTCCCTCCATAATGTATTCACGCACACTGGAATGCATGACATAAACTATCACCTTATTTTAGGAGATTAGATGGTAGAACTTATTAAGTCCCTTTACTATTGCAAACACTTTCCTTTTGAAAAAACTATAATTCATCTCATATTCCTTCAGGGCCTGGGAGTAGAATGCCACTAGCTGTTGTCCCTTTCCTTCATAGTCCTTTTGAGTTAAGACAGTAGCTATACTTGACTTGCTACTAAATACATACATTATGAAGCCCTTAGATAATTCTGGATTAACCAATATAGGCGCTAAGGAAATAACATCCTTAACTTTCTCAAAGGCTTCTCTGGCTTCCTTTGTCCACTTAAATGCTTGATCTTTTTTTAAAATCAGGGTGATTGGCTTGATTATTCTTGCGAAGTCAGAAATAAATTTGCTAACAAAATTTACCTTCCCCAAGAAAGACTGGATACCTTTCTTGTTAATAAGGGGAAGCTCCTTAATGGCTTTCACCCACTTAGGATTAATTGAAACTCCTTCTTTGGATACCATGTGTCCCAATAGCTTGCCTTGCAACACTCTGAATACACATTTTTTTGGATTTAGGGAAACCCCAAACTCTTGGCATTTTTGAAAAACCATTTCTAAGTGATCAAAATGATCATCCTTGGATTTAGAGAACACAGTAAGATCATCCAAATAAATTAGAAAAATGTTATTGATTAATTTGCTGAAAGTAAAATCCATTTCCCATTGGAAGGTTGCTCCTGCGTTGGATAGGCCAAAAGGAATTTTAGCATAAGCGAATGTCCCCCACTTTTTAGTGAACGTAGTTTTGTGTTGATCCTCCTCCTTAACCCAAATCTGATTATAACCTAAGAAGCCATCTACCAGGGAAAACATTTCTGATCTTGCCACCGTTTGCAAGATTGACTCCATAGAAGGCAACAGATAATGATCTTTCAGGGATGCTCTGTTTAGATCTCGGAAGTCCACACACAAGTGGATATCTCCATTCTTCTTTCAGATCGAGACTAGGTTGGATACCCATGTGCTATGCTTGATTGAAAATACAATCTATGAATGGATTAGCTTTGTTAGCTCCTATGCCATTAGCGATTCAATCTTTGGGTTCACCAACCTCTACTTTTTTCAGGCTAGCTTTGCACCTTCTGCCAGCTCGATTGTGTGTTGGATAATGTCAAGATTGTATCCCCTCAGATCATCATAGGACTAGGCCACTACCCCTTCATACTTCTCACAAAAATTGACAAGCCTTTCTTTATCATGATGTGGGACATCCTTCCCGACTTTGAGTTTTCTTCCATCTGCGACCTGAAGATCTGTGTAGTCGCTTTTGTCAGCCACAAATTTCCTCTTTTCATTTCTTGCATCGTCACAATTGAAAATGTTTTTGAGAGTGACCAATCCCCTTAAAAGCTTGTTAGATTTGAGCTGAATGATTTGTCCCTCATAGGCCTCAACAACCTTTGGTTGGAGCTAATTGGTGAATTCTCCTGATTGTTGGATGAATGAGGCAATGCGCTCATCACTTTCAAACACTTGTCGGCTTTGATCATTATTTGGAATCACTGGTCAGACTATCATTCGCACAAAGTGATTGCTGTGAATGAGGTCAGAGGTAGGATCAAACTGGGATCTGATTGCTGCCATGTGATCCACGTCGCTATTTTGTTCTCAGGGAACGGTCTAGATGTTGAAGGCTTCAAAACCCTCAACTAGGTTCCAGAACTGGTGTGGATACTATCTCATGTAGACATTCATTTCTGCAGAAATTCCTTGGACTTGGTTGATCAATAGTTTAGAATATTTGAACACCATTAGTTGCTTGATGCCCATCCACTTTGCAAGGCTTAAACCTTGTACTATTCCTTCGAATTTAGCTTCATTGTTTGAGCAAGAAAACTAGAAGAAAAAATACCTCAGTGTCTTTTCATTCTGTGGGGATATTAAACATATCCAAGCTCCTGTGCCATTCTTGCATCTTGCTTCATCAAAATGCAATGTCCATAGTTTAGAGGCTTGATCGCCTTCAAATCCTTTGGCAACCTTTGGGAGCACTTGATCTTCATTGTAGATGACATAGGTGCACAATCTGGTAGCATGGTAGTTTCTGAAAGGGCCACTATCCATATGTTCACTCAAGAGAGCATCTTTTTTATTATTCTGATCTCTGATCACCTTTTCATCTTCTAGTAACTTAGCACAATACATTTCTTTCTTGGTGATAAAGGTATGTGCAACTTCAAAATTGATCATGGCTTCATCGGCTACATGTTTTGAGTGTAAAGTTTCAGACTCTATCTTCCTCTTTACACCATGCTTGTTTCTAAGGATCAAATGCAACCAATCTAGGGATAGATATCCACCAACTTTTGAAGTAAATTCTTGAGATAGGAAGAGTCCAAACATAGGGGAAACATCTATGATCATAGTGTCCTACGACATTATGATACTAGGGCAAGCAAATAGAGTCAAGGGGAGTGCCTTGATGACACCTATGATTTTGACTCTGTTTCCATCAAGCTGCATCACTCCCCTTTTTAAGGGTTCATAGATAAGTCCTAAAGCTTCAACCATTTGTTTAGGCATAACTGTGGTGCTAGTACCAAAACCAATCATGGAATTATGTAATAATTTCTCCCCTATAATAAGACTTAAGAAGAAGGGTTGAGGCTTCAACTTATCTCTTGCTTAGGCAGGGGCTTCCACTATACTATTTGTAAGAACTTTGGTAGAAGAGGGTTGATCAACAATCATTGCTTTAATTGTTCCACCACATTGAAAGGTGGTAGACTCAAAGGTTTCTACTCCTTTGCTCTTGTTATAATAATTTCCTTCTGTGGCTGATATTGCGGCATTATTTCTAAGGTACTAGGAATTTGGTCAGAAGCACTTTTAGGTTGTGGACTAGCTAGTTGCGTAACAACTGATTCACTTGTAAACCTCTGCTTGGAGTGAGTGTTGTAGTCATATTGTAATTGTGGCATTTTGAATGTAGACATATCATTGGAAAACACCGCTTCTTCTTCCATCCATGAAAAGAGTGCGTGGTCGAGAGCGATGTCCACTTCTTTCCCTAGTGACGTCCCTTGCATTTGCATGGTGAGCACTGCATTGTCCATTTGTGAAGAGGTATACACATAGCTTTCGAGGGCTAACATTGTAGCTTGGTTGTGCTGCTCTACCACCTTTTGTTGTAGGTTTCTGCATGGGAAATTTTTGGGAATATGTGAATCATTGCAAGGAAAGCACTAGGGGTTGGTGTCATCCGCTAAATTATTTTGACCACAACTCTCTGCTTGAGCATAAGTTAGTGCTTTGTAGTGAAGTGGGTACCAGTACCATTTGATTCATTGTTTGTGCTTGTGGATTTTTTTGAGCGCCTCGTTGGAACTATTTTTGTTGGTAAGAGGGCCTTTTGCCTAGATAATTTTGGTAGGCAAGCTTCAGAGGTGTGGCCTAGTTGCGCTTGAGGGTAGTTATGTCATTTTCCATAGTCTACAAAAATTCCTTAAGATCGCTCATTTCATCCTTAGAAGAGTTGGATGTAGAGGCAACACCTTTTGGCATTGTCGCATATTTGTACATTGATTGGGGAGGAGCCGGTGCACTAGTAGAAGGCATCTACTGGGCAGAAATCGATATTTCAAGGAATATAGAAATGATGGGATGAGGCGGCAACTTCTTGGTGTCTATCAAATTGTTCTCCACTTTAACAACGATGCTATATACACCTAGTACTATGGTCCCACCTAGAGATTGGATTGTTATTGAGATTTCGGGATTGATGGCCTTTAGGTAGAAAATGAATGCCAGATTTGGTGGTGGGCATATATCAACTTGAATCCTTTGTCAGCTTGTATGGAACTGAGCATTGAAGTCAGCCATGGCTTCGTGCGGGGCTCGTTTTATGACCAAAAGCTAGTAATAGAGCGATGATTAGTCTCCTTCATTCAAAAATATTTGATAGAAAGGCTCGCCGAGCTCAACCCAGGTTCTAATAGTATTTTCTTGCAATTTGTGATACCAATCTAGTGCCTTACCCCTGAAAGAGGTGGAAAGCAATCTTAATGCCACATTTTTGGTTGTAACCCCATGTACCAGACAAACATTTGCAGCATGTTGCAAAGGTTCAGACGGTGTTCTTGAGCCATCTCTGATGAATTCAGGTATATCCTTTAGGAAGAAAACCAGAATAGGGTCCCAAACGACAAGCACTACTGGTGCAACAAGAGGGCTTCCAATGTCCCATGCCACATAATTTATGTTAGTGGTAGGCAACATGACTAATGGAAAGGGAGGAGGAAGTGAAACATTTACTAATTGGGTTGCAGGCTGTACTATGCCTAATGGTGGTACTAACAAACTAGGATTATTTGTTGTTTGGGACCTAGTAATAGGTCGATGGCTCATACACCCTTTTGAAAATTTTATTCATTTAAGTGCAATCCCACCGAGCGTGCCATAAAAAGAGAAAATTGTTGATGCTAGAAGTTGGCAAGGTAACAACCCTTTTATGGGAAACTTAGTTTATGGTGGACCTATTGCATTAAACTAAGTGACCTCCAAATTTTAAAGAAGCTAGCTTCTTCTGTAATTGGGGTTTGGAAAGGGAAAATGAAACAAATATATAAAAATAAAATCTAACCTAAAGCAATGCGCCAAGATGTAGATAATAGGCACAATAAATCATAGATCTAGGGGCCCGATCACCAATTCACAATGTCCTAGAAAGGCAAAAACTAAAGATTAAAGTATAAACAATTCATTCATTGACATAAAATAACTTTGCACACATATTTACTAACAAGAAGAGTCACGTGACATGATCTAAGACAACAAAATTGCATTCAATTTATAGAAGTTCTACAAATGAATCATCCAAACAATAGCAACACAGTATAAAGTTAATAAAATATCATAAGAAGAGCAGAAAGGCCGAATGATTGGCACAGTTTGCGAGTCTTTTTGCAATAATTAAAACAACAATAACAATGGCCTGGTGTCTTTTCTTAATCTATGTTCTTTTTGCAAAATCTTGGAACCCATTCTTTTAAATAAAGAGGAGTATATATAGCCGAATGCTCCCACCGCCTTGGCGAGCAGTAACATAAAAGATTTGAGAATCCTTGGAAATGATGCAAAATCAAATATTCCTCCTGATTGTTGCAAGCGAAAAGATTCCAACCAAAGCATCCAGTCGCTCCAAGTTCAGGTGCATCCTCTACAAATGATGGAAATGGTCTTGGAAAGGTTGAGAAGACAAGTGTCATTACCCTACTAAAGTAATTATGACACACGACAGGATGTCGCAGTCCTTGGCTCGCTCCATCCATTGTCTACAAGAAACACCCGCTAAATAGACATGTGGAAACATCGCGCAACTCATGCTCATCTTTTTTCCTTGCTATTGAAAGCTTGCACCAAGGAGACACGTGTAACCTACCTCATCCTTGGTACCAACTATGGGGCCTGCTAAAATATGTGAAGATGAAACCACGTGGCATGCAGATGGAGCCCAACTCAAAAACGAATAGAAGCAACTTTCAATTGTGTGCAGAGCGGACACGTGGCAGCAAAGCAAGGTTTTTTTGTAATGTGAAGGGAAGAGATCCTTCCGGGAGTGTAGAGTATACATGTGGTAGAGGTGGAAACTTTCATCAAAAAGGGCTGAATGAAGTTTAATGCAATGTGCGGGCCGATATTTCAACAAAATAAAGCCCGAAGGGAGCTCGATGAATATTTATTCACATCTTCTATTCTTGAATATCCTATTCAAGTGTTCCTGAAGGTTCATCTCTTTGCTTAAGAGTATCCAATATTGCTTCATGATTATCATTACTAAGTGTCCATAGTTGGGTTTTCTTTGGTTTGGCATGATGCTTCAACAACTTAACATTTGTTGCTATAACAAGGTGTGAATACATGAGAATGGTTTTGTGTTTCTTGTAGTCTTCAAATGTAGGTATTCCATTCTTTCCAATCATGTATGATCGCAACCAAGTTCCTACAACCACAATTGAACCTATAGGATACACGAACCCATCATCATATTACATTAGTTGTGCTAGCTTATGCTTTACCCACACACATCGATCCAACCAATAGTTTGATCTCTCTTCACTCCCCTGTAGTGCAACAATTATAAAAACATGTCCTAGTTGTAGTAGATCTGAAAGATGGTCATAATCAACTATACTTTCCATTGTGTCATTTTTCATGGATAGTGTTTGAGATAAAAGGAGTTAGATACCGTGGAACTGCTACGCCCTTAATATTATTGTACACCGGGTTATGAATAGTCGGCTTGTGGCTATCTTAACTCTCTATTAAGTCATATTATCATTATTATATTGTTATTTAGTTGTTTAGGTCAGCATAAGTCTTATATAGGTGTGTCTAAGTCGGCCTAGGTGATATCCTTGGCATAAATAGGTATATATAGGAGGTTGTGAGTCTTATTTCATCATGAAGTTGTGAAGTGTGTTCTCATTAGAGATATTTGGAGGTTTTCCCCCTCAAAGTGGCTTGTTATTCTTAGTTATTATCAAGTATTTGTAGCATATTTGATATCATATTCTTCTATTGTGCAAGTTATTTCATAACAAGTGGTATCAGAGCATGATCTTGGCACCATAGAGGCAAGGTTTTTTCTCAATTTTGGAGGCGATTTTGGGAAGAGCATATCTTTCATATTTTGGTGAATATTTTTTTAATTTTTAAAGATTTTTTTAATAACATATTGAAGAAGCTACAGTCTAGATTTCAGAAGAATTGGAGTAGAATTAAGCAAATTATTGCAGAATTAGGGTTTCTACACTATTTTTTTGGAATCTACATATCTCACACATATTGTTGAATTGGAGTCTAATTTTTATTGGGTTTTTGAAGAAATACTAAAGGAGATTACAATAAAAATTTGAGAGAATTTAAGTTTCATTTGTGTGATTTATTTCAATATTAGTGGTTTCCATCATGACAAGGCTTGCAACAAGGGGTAAAAAAAATGTTGTCACTCCAGGGAAGACTCCTGATAAAGATGGTGAAACAATCGAGGATATTACTCATAATGAAGAAATCAATAAGGTCAAGGAAGAAATTTCCTCAATTAAGATGGATATGTGTGACCTAAGAGGAGATATGTCAGACATGTGAAACATGTTAAGCTCCTACATAGCTGAATCAAGAAAGGAGTTCTCAAGAGGCCAAGGTGAAAATTCTAGGTCAACTACTACTGACACAAGCTTTAGTACTCCTATGGGATCTAGGAATTTATTTCCAAAGGTGGATATGCGCAAGTTCGATGGTAAGGATCCTCTAACATGGATAAACCAAATGGAGAATTTTTTTGAAGTACACCAAATCCCAAATGGACAAAAGGTCACAATGGCTTCCTTATATCTAGAACCAGATCAATTCATTTGGTATCGTTGGCTTTGCACTCATTGAAGAAAAAAGTGGCTCACTGTCTCATGGTCAATTTTTACAGAGGAACTCCAAGCACAATATAGCAATAGCGTCATAGACAACTTCTTTAGCTAGCTAGCTAAACTTCAACAAACAGGATTAGTTAAGGATTATATTCAACAATTCCAAAATCTATCCTTAAGGGTGGATACAATTACGGAGGAAAACTTGAATGACTTATTCTTGGGTGGTCTCAAGGATCACATTCAACATGAGGTATGCATGTTTAGCCCTAGCTCCATAAATGAGTCTTTTATTTTAGCACGCAGGGTAGAGGAGAAGTATTTGATTAATAAGAAGCAAGGGGCTAATGTGACAAGAGAGAAAGGATATTCAACACAACCTACTAAGTTGACCCCACACCAAACTGAGAAGAAAAGATAAAAAGGCTTGTGTTTCAATTGTGATAGCAAATACAGTCGAGGACATAAATGTAGTGAAAATAAATTATTTTATATTGAAGGTCCCAATGAGGAAGAACAGGAGGAACCCATACTAGAAGATGAAAGGGAGTCAAATGAGGAATCACACGATTCTCAACCAATCATTTCTTGTCATGCACTATCAGGTTTCAACACTCCACAAACTCTCAAGGTGGTGTGGTTCCTAAAGAAGCAGAAGGTAACAGTGTTGATCGACTCAGGTAGTACTCATAATTTCATCAACAAAAAGTTAGCTACTCGTCTAAATTGTTTCATATATCCAACTCCAGAGTTTCAAGTTTTGATTACAGATGGTGGTACGTTATTGTTCAGGGAAGTGTCATAGCATTAAATTATCCATGGAGATTATCAACTTGATACCCCAATGTATGCGATATCCATGGGTGCAGCAGATATTGTTTTGGGAGTACAATGGCTTACTACATTAGGAACAATTGAGATGAACTTCCAAGAACTATTCATGAGATTTCAATTGGAAGGAAGGCTAGTAGAGCTAAGGGGGTTGAAGGAAAAATCTCCACAAATGGTAAGCTCTCATTAAATGCAAAAGTTGCTTAAGAAAGGAGTGGATGGATTTGTGGCCCAACTATGTTCATTAGAAGTCTCTCAATCTAATACTCTACTCATCCAGATTTGCAAGCTATAATTGATCGTCACTCAGTTGTTCTTGGAGATATGCCTAAAGGACTTCCTCCTAAGAGGGATCATGATCATGCCATACGGTTAGTCCCAGGGATCCAACCACCAAACATTAGGCCTTACGATATCCACACATACACAAGAGTGAGATAGAAAAGATTGTTGAAGAGATGCTAGAGGCAGGAATCATCAGCATAGCCAGCTTACTCCTCACCATGGTGATGGTACATAAGAAGGATGATACTTGGCGATGTGTCTAGATTATAGAGTGCTCAACATGTACACCATTAAAGATAAGTTTCCACCCTAGTCATTGATGATTTGCTAGATGAATTAAATGGAGCTATGTTTTTTACCAGTTAGATCTTAGATCTGGTTATCACCAAATTCGGATTAAGGAGGAAGATATTTGTAAGAGAAAATTTAGACTCATGAGGGTCATTATAAATTTTTGGTGATGCCATTTGGTCTTACCAATGCACCATCTACATTCCAAAGTTTGATGAATTCCATTTTTAAGAAGTTCTTGAGAAAGTTTGTGTTAGTATTCTTTGATGATATTTTAATTTATAGCAAGACTTAGGAAGAACATTTGCAACATGTGAACCAAGCATTACAAATACTTGAAGATCATAAACTCTATGCTAAGCCATCCAAGTGTGCTTTTGGTGTTATAGAGGTGGAGTATTTGGGACACATAGTTTCACATGAAGGAGTAAAGGTGGACCCTAACAAAATTAAGGCTATCATGGAATGGCCTATTCCAAAAACCATTAAGAAAATGAGAGGATTCTTGGGATTGATAGGGTACTATAGAAGATTTGTGAAGAATTATGGTAGTATAGCAGCACCTCTCACCACTCTATTGAAGAAGGATTCCTTTCATTGGAATGAGTCTGCCAATACATCATTTGAGAGATTGAAGGAGGCTATGTGTACAACTCTAGTACTTGCCACTCTTGACTTCACCAAGGAATTCATTGTGGAATGTGATGCTTCTGGAAATGGGATAGGAGCAGTGCTCATGCAAGAAGGTCGACCAATTGCTTTTCAGAGTCGTCAATTAAAAGGTAAGAATCAACTAAAACCTATTTATGAGAAGGAAATGCTAGCAATACTCCATGCAGTGAAACAATGGTGGCCTTATCTATTGGGTAGACATTTCAAGGTTAAGACAGATCATGATAGCCTAAAATATTTTTTGGAACAATGACTATCTCCTCAAGAGAAAACAAAATGGGTCACTAAGATGGATATGATTTTGGAGATCGTATATAAGAAAGGGGAAAGAGGCCATTGTCGCAGATGCACCGGCTAAGGAAGGATGAGAAAGATAAAGCCTTACGTGCCCTTTCAATATTACAAGAAAATTGGGTGGAGGGAAGCCAAAGCAGAAAAAAAATGATATTGTGACAAGTAATCTCATCGAAAGCAAATTAAAAAGGATCCTAGTGAATTGGGATAAATTTTGTTGGAAGGGAGATACTCTTTGTATAAAGAGCGCTTGTATTCTCTCAAGTAAGAATCTGGGAACCTTAAAATCAAGATTCTCACAGAGTTGCATGAGTCTCCAAAGGTGTTCATTCAGATTTTTGAAGATATACTACCAAGCCGGGCGCAAAGATTTCTTTGGGAGGGGCTAAAGGGTGTTCAAAATTTGTGGCTGAATGTTTGGTGTGTCAAAGGTACAAAGGGGAGATACCGACACCGGGTTCTTGCAACCCTTATCTATTCCTAGCCAAGTAAAGGAGGTATCCATGGACTTCATCATAGGGCTTCCCAAATCTAAAGGTCATAATGTCATCATGGTGGTAGCTGATCGGGCTCACTAAATATGCACATTCTCATTGCATTAGCACATCCTTTACAGCAAGTGTAGTGGCTAGAGATTTTTTGGAGAATATCCAAAAGCTACATGGTACACCTAAAGTTATTGTTAGTGATCATGATCCTATCTTCACTAGTCACTTTTGGAAAGATTTATTCTCATGTTTGGGTACTCAATTGGCTCTTAGCTCTTCATACCACCCTCAATCAGATGGGCAAATAGAGGTTGTTAATAAGTGTTTGGAAGGATATCTACGTTGTTTCACTTCAGAGAAACAATCTCAGTGGGTAGATTGGCTACCACTTGTGGAATGGTGGTATAACACTTCTTTTCATAGCTCATCAAAAATGTCTCCATTTTTGCACTTTATGGATATCATCCTCCTTCCATCACATCATCAATTAAGGTGTCCCCAAGAGTTCAGGCAATAGAAGACCACTTGCTTCATCAACAACAAGTACTTTTAGGACTCAAGGAGAATTTAGCCATGGTACAAAATCAAATGAAATAATAGGTAGACCAACATCATAGTGAAAGAAGTTTTGAAGTTGGGGATTGGGTCTTCTTGAGATTGCAGCCTTATAAGAAAATATCACTAAAGCAACAAAAAAAGAATAATAAGTTGTCTCCAAAGTATTATGGTCCATACCAAATCATGCAGAAGATCGGTAGTGTTGCCTACAAGCTTGAGTTGCCACCAACAACAAAGATACATCCAGTTTTTCATGTTTCATGTTTGAAGAAGGTAATTGGGCATAATATTCCCACTCAAACAACACTTCCCAAGCTGGATGAAGAAGGAAGAATCATTTTGGAACCAAGGTGCATTCATCAAACATGCACAAAGAAGCTGAGGAATAGAACTATCACTGAGTATCTCATCCAATGGAAGAAGTTACCAGTTGAAGATGCCACATGGGAAGATGAGGAGTTCATTCAAAAGTTTCCAAACTTGATTAGCATTGAGGACAATGCTTCTTTGAAGAAGGGGGGCATGCTACGCCCTTAATATTATTGTACATCGGGTTATGAATAGTCAGCTTGTGGCTATCTTAACTCTCTATTAAGTCATATTATCATTAGTATATTGTTATTTAGTTGTTTAGGTCTATTCTAAGTCTTATATAGGTGTGTCTAAGTTGGCCTAGGTGATATCCTTGGCATAAATAGGTATATATAGGAGGTTGTGAGTCTTATTTCATCATCAAGAAGTGTGTTCTCATTAGAGATATTTGGAGGTTTTCCCCCTCGAAGTGGCTTGTTATTCTCAGTTATTATCAAGTATTTGCAGCATATTTCATATCATATTCTTCTATTGTGCAAGTTATTTCATAACAAGAACCCATGTATCCACCCACTCACTTGAATTGCATTGATCCCACTTGCACTGAATACAACTCTGACAAAAACAAGCTAACTTTCATGTCCAAATGGTCCATGTGCTTGCATCTGAGCTTCGAAATTAATGCATCTTTGAAGAATCTTTGATTGTATGGCAATCCAATCTGCCTCCCACTGTACCCTCCTCAACCAACCAAAAGAATTTGTGCATTGTTGAATCAAGTGTCCCTCCCTATGACAATCCTAAACTACGCCAATCAACAACAGAACGTGCATAACTAAATTTTCTCCTAAAATATTCAATTGCTCCTTATCTAGAGCTCTCTTTACACATGCACTTGCTCCATCATGCTCTCCTTTCCCATGCCCAACTTGTGAAAAACTCCAAATATGAGGTACACCCCTCTATACATGCATTATACTCAACCAAAACAACATACGACATTCTTGAATAAACCCGTGTAGTTATTTGACCAAATGAGATGTCGGCCCAGTGCTATATCATGCTCGTGCAAGAACTCAAAAAAATTCTCAAAACAATTTTGGACATACTCAGATGAGTGAGATCTATCATCACTCATATAAAAATGATACTCTCTGATTATCTTTTGATCCTACTTTTTACTATTAGGTACTTGTCTAAATGTTATGTGGACAAAAATAACAATCTAAATGGAATTGTAATACTGAGATTATACCTCGTTTTGTGGTTGCAATGTGTAGTTTTTTGCAAAATCAACCACTGATATAATTTCCAATTGGGAAAGAGTCCTTACACATCCTAAATTATTGATCCAACCACTGAGACCTATTGCTATGCCTTGCATACTTGTAGAAAATATTGTCCTTAAAATCTGAAATAAAATCAGCAACACTACATTCTTTTGTAACCAACTCGCATCTAGAACCTTCACCTCCACTCTGCAAAGTATATTTGACTATCTCATATCTCTTTTTCTCAACAAGGTTCTTTCCAAATTCATGTTTGGAACCCTCATGAAAACATTAAACAAACTTTGACAAGCCACCACATTGTGAGCAGTTCGGATTTAAACAATCATTTCTATAGAAAAAGCAACCATCATCTCTAGAACATAAAAATAGATCTAGCACGTACCTTGATGATTTCAGAAGATGCATTGCACCACACTCCTACAAAATTTCATTAGTATGCAAAGTAGAATGGATATAGCATAATAGTTCATGGTACATTGAAAAGTCCACATGGTATTTGCAACAAGTATTATGAATTTTAAGAGGCACACAATAAAATGGATTCAAACCTTCAAAAGTCCTTTGTGAGATTTCCATATTTGGATGTGTTTCAATAAAAAATTTGAACATTGTTTAGCTTGATTCCAAGAAATGTTTAGGATGCGGTGTATGTCTCGATTGCCAATTCTTAACTTTAAAACATCCTTTGCATTGGGTGATACTCTAGAGTTATCATGCCAAAATTTCTGAATTACCTACTTTACATTATCAATTAGCTTCTTATCAACATGTGGAAGCCTCTCGGAAAAATCCCATGTATCATTTTGAAGAGGATCATCTATTATTTCTCTTGTTGCAAGTTCTCTATCCAAATTTTTACTATTTATGTCAAAATAAAACAAGTTTGTCTCATAAAGTGAGACTTTTTCAATTGATGGCTTACTAGGGCGGTTGTAATGACTCTCCAAGCAGCTCTCTTATCTTTTTCCTTCTTATTTTTTCTGTTGGTGTAATTAATTATTTAATTACACTTTAGCATAAGTTTACTTAGGCATATTTTATTTCCCGGGTTAATTCTTATCCTTATCTTGTTGAGCTGTCTTTTTGCTCAAGATAAGATTAGGGTTGTATATGATTTCCTTTTTGAAGGATTTTGTATTATTTGTAATACATTTTTACTTTCAATAATCATTATGCTAGTATTTGCTTGCACATATTGGCTCTGAGAGTTTACAGAACATCTCTTCATTTATGTTCTGAATATATGTTGCATGTGATAGGTGATTGCTTGCAGGTGATTCTTGGGGACTATGAAGTTGGTTTTTCAACTTCTACATGGTATCAGAGCTCCAGACCTGTTGCTGCCTATTTGTGTTTTGAAGATATTCTCTCACAGTGTCTTTTTCTGTGCAAGGGTTTCAAGCCAGATTGATTTTTTGTAGATCTGGGGGTAGCCTAATTTTCTTTGCATTTTTGGGCAAAACGGACGTTGCCATCGTGATCAGAGTGTCCAAAAACCCCAGAAATGCCTTTCGTTTCGTCGATTTTGGCGAAAGTTGAAAAAAAGGAAAAAAAATTAGCCCGAAGGCCGTACAGCCCTAGGGCACACAGATTGAGGCATAATTTTTTTAAAAAGAAGTAAAAAGTATTAAAAAAAGGTTTGTGTGGCCAGTGTAAAAGGGTCAATCCACTAGTCCGCTGCCAAGTGGCCACTAGCCACCCGGTGGCCACCGACGCTCAGCCCATTCTCCACCAAAGGCCACCTGCAATCACCACCGCCACTGGTGGCTTCACCTCCAAGCTCCATCGGCCACTTCAGTCCAACCCCCGTGGGCTTCTCCTAGCTCCTCTATGCTCAGTCTGTGGTCACCTGGATGACTAGGATTCTTTGCCAGCCATAACCTCCAGAGCATCTAGACCACCGACCGCCGTATGTGACTGACCCCCTCAAAATGTTGGTGGTTTCCTCAAACCGATAAATTTTTTTTGTGCACAGTCCCAACGCCTAGTCATATGGCCAATCGAGGGTCGAAGCGGAGGAGCCAAATTTTTGCACCTTGTTAGTGGGAAAGTGCCTTTTATAGGCCTTTTTTTTGTTTTCTCATAAATTTTTCAAACAAAGTTTTTTTTTCAAAAACGAGATATCGTCGAAAAGTTGGTTCGATGCTCTTTCCAGTGGTGAAGGTTTGATTTTATGATTTTTCAATTTTGGTGCCTTTTTCGCCTGTCAAAGCCAGAAATTGTTGTTTTCACTCGGGGAGGCATAACTTTTGCATCTTGGCTCTGTTTTTTGAAAACAAATAGGCATTGGAAAGCTGGTTCAATGATCTACACAGATCTCAGACCTATTTTTTTAGATTTTTTTACTAGGTATCTGATATTATTGTTTGATCTCAACCTTTACCTTTTCAATTATTTTCTTGGGAAGCGTGTAATTAGGCTATTGTTTTGAGATCAATGAGCATTATTTTTTAATTTGAGAGTATATATTGCTATTTTCTGTCATGGATTCACATAATATTACACCCCTTACTCCATTCAACTATTTTGGTTCGAAAAAATAAATGGAGATTCATTTGAAACACAAAGGGTTGTATAGGGTAACCATGGGTACAAAAATTGAACCTACAGGTGGTACTAAAAAGAGCAAATGGTTTAATAGGTGTGATGAAGCTTATGGTACATTATGTCTGTCTCTTTCATCTGACCTTCTTTTTCATATTGAGTCTTGCACTACACCTAATGAGATATGGACTACTTTGGAGCCTTTGTTTGGGAAGCAGGATACTATGTGAGGGTTTCAGTTAGAGAATGAGCTTATTGGATTAAATCCTATGGATTTTGACAACATCTAGGAATTTTTCACAAAACTCAAGTCTCTTAGATTGCAATTGTCACAGTTTGGTGTTCAGAAAGAAGACTCTTAGTTGATATTGTTCATTATTTCTAAGCTTGGACCAGATTATTCAGTTTTTGTGTCTACCTTTTATGCCACTAGGGATGCACTTGGTACGAGATTCACTATTCCATCTATTTGTGACTTTGCTTCATCTCTCACTCAAGAGAAAGCTAAGTTAGCTATCATGGGCATGGTGAAACATTCTTCCTCATTGCAAGCACTCATTGCATCACAAGAGCCCATAGATCAGAAGGCTTCTACATGAAAAGACAAGAAACAAAAACAAAAGGATTCCAAAGCTCATGTGCAGCAAAAGGAGTCCTCAAATTCATCCTCCTCTTCTAAGGGGAAATCATCTAGGAAGGAGAAAACTACATGTGCATATTGTAAGAGGGAAGGACATGCAGAACATAATTGCTACAAGAAGGACATTGATGAGCTAAAACATCTTCTTTAGAAACATCAAATTGATTTTCCTTCTAGGATGTCTACATCATCTTCTTCTCCTCATTCTTCTTCTTTAGAGTAGCATGACAGGGGTAGAGCTAGTTTACATACTTCATCAGATATGAAGGGACATGCTCTTTGTGCTTCTTCAGGTATTGGATAAGGGAGATGGCTTCTAGATTCAAGAGCATCTCATCATATGGAATCTTCACAGTCTATGTTCCCTTCCTTTGAGCCTTGCACTATGTCTCCCATTTTAATGGGAAACAACACTTACATAAGTGTTACAAGGAAGGGGTCTATTAGTTTTGGGGACCACTCATTTCAAGATGTCTTGTGTGTCCCTCACTTGACAAACAAGCTTCTTTCCATTTATCAGATCACACATGGAGGAAATGGGAGATCTGTGGAATTCACACCTGATTCGGTTATCATCAAAGACTTGGAGAGTAGAGAAGTTATTGCTACTGGGATAGTGGATCACTCATCTC